>OY751326.1:24780887-25980887 GCA_963564715.1 Catocala sponsa
AACTATTTTTATCGGCCGATGCCGAATTGTTATAATGTGCGCACTCCCATACATCTTCATACTGATTAAGAAACCAACCAAACTATCGGCCGATCGAAAGTCTGCAGTTTGCGTGGACTCTTAGGAAGACCATAAATAATGGTTAGACTGCCATTTTTATGAACGTGTATGTTAGTAATGTGACTAAAGTTCAAAAAATTGCTCCCCTTACCAAAAACATTAAAAGTCCCTTAATCTCAACAATTTAATTTGAGCTTCTCAAGAGTTCTTGACAACAAGTAGTTACTTGATTACTAAGAACACGCGATGATAGAGTATTGGTTAATGTTAATATTCTCATACTCAACACCCGTATTACTTATCGATAATGTAAATATATATTTTCATTTAATCACATTGGTGCTTTATGTTTTTAGTGTCTCAGCGGCATTCAAGAAGTACGCAACCAGCTAAAACTACTAATATAAGCAAGAATTTAATTATACAAAGTGAGAGTGAAAAAGAGTTCGCCAGAATAAAAAATATATTTTACGATAATCTCAAAACAGATTTTAACTGCAAACAAAAATCTGTTGAGAAGCCGTCATTATGTCAATCACCACTTACAAATAAAAAAAACAAAGTTAATTTGAAAGCATTACAAAAAAAACCAGTAACATTGATACGAGTGCCTCGTGAAGACAGCAACCAACAGCCACAAGTGACAGAAATAAAATCAAATGCCATAATAAATCCATGTATAGATATAGTACGAACATTAGGTCACGGTAAACGGTCGGACGATGTACTTATTTTGAAACATGTAAACGTAGGCACCGATCCACCTAAGGTAGTAGACCAAGTAACGGAAATGGATGATTTTAAAATAAACAACATTTGTAAGTGCGAGGCCTCTATGCAGACGGAATCTATGAAGGAAATATTCGATAGTCTCGAAATACCAAATGTAACATTAACTAAAGAAAAGTCTGAACCTAAGGAGATAGTCCAAATTAATTCATTACCCAAGCTCAAAGTACCGCCTTTTAATGTATCTCCTGTCAAAGAAGACGTAACCTCTAGTGATATAAGTTTCTGTCAAGGTGCCTCTTATATAATAAGTAGTGCTACTTTAACATATACGACTAGACAAAAGATTAATTTTCATATAGTTGGCAACGACGAGGATGTTACCTCTAAAATACCGCGTAGTCCATTAGAATATCCTATAAATGTAATGCCTGTGTTCAAGAAAGACTTGCAAAACAAACAAGAAAATGTTTTGGCCAAGGATGTGAGTAAAAAGGAGAATAACCCAAAGGACAGCAATTGTTTAAACGAACTGAACTCGTCTAATTGTTCCTACGTCTTTAATAAATTAATGAAACCGTCGGATATAATTAGTACAATAAGAGTTAATAATGATCTATTACAGAATGAATACATCTGTGAACAGTTTCAACGGGAACTCAACTTTATAGATTCTTTTTTCGAATCGCTGCAATACTTAGAAAGTTGTTCCTTAACCGACAAATGTTATCCTGACAGCCAAGTCGACAGTTTAGTTAACAATTCAGTGTTATTCGATTCCACGTTTGCTGTAAAGAACTCTGAGTACGACAACTTTTTGTCGAAACTTGAAAATGGCGCGAACATCAACGATACTGAAACAATGGCATCCCAGAGTCTTTGTCTGGTAAGTGTTATTCTTAAATTGTAAATATTTTGCTAACAGTAGATGACAACGTGGTACTTTGTGTTAAGGTCTAACGATGCATTAGTCATTATGATAACACTATAACGGTACAATGAAGCTATTTTTATTTGTGGTATTATGTCAATTGTAACTAATATTACGTCTATTAATAATACTTATCTTTAATTTCAGCTTAATTTGCTCATTCGAGATGAGCAAAGAAGAGCAAAAAATCTCTTGTTCGTATTGAAGATGCGAGAAGATGCGCTAAAGGATTTCACAAAATCTCAAATACTATGGCTAGAGAAGAAAAAGAAACACGACAACACAGATATATCGACGTTGAAGAAAAAACAGCGCGGTGCACTGCTCAAACTGCAGCACGAATGCGGGGAGATGCAACGGATGCGAAAAGCCTTGCTCACACTCTCCGAAAAACGGAAAGTGGCTCTTATGAAAACTAAGAAAAACATAGAACTCAAACTGAAAAATAACGTTGATGTAGAACAGATCATTTTAGGAAAGAAAAAATTAAAAAGGGTCTCGCCGGGTGACAGAAATGCCTCTCCTCTGAAATGTTTCGATTTATCGAGTAGTGGTTGCGAGGAGAGTACTACATCCAAACTGAACTCTGACACGGCGTCTGTACCAACTTCATTCACGAAAGTCACCAGTGCTGAAAAGTGTGTCCAGACCGGAGAGGCGCTGAGCACTAACCCCAGAGACCACAGCTCTGGCATCACTGCTGAGAACTTTGTCGCCGTCGACGGTGGATACTTAAACATCCTATTTAATGACCTAGCACTACCACAGATATTTAGCAATGGCAAACAGTATGAAGTCAACGAGGAAGAGCTAAAGAACATAGTCAGTTCGACCAGTAATCATTGTAAAAACTTGAGCGGTAGCGAAGTTGTAGAGAAACTAATGGATCAAATTAAGAATAAGGAGTTGGATACTAGCTCGCCGTCGACGGCTCGTAGTCTCGTGGAGGAGTTCGACCAGTACTACCGAGTACTCTTGGAGGATGACAAGTCTGCGCCAGATTCGGTGAATCGACAAAGCGAGTGTTCTAGTGTTAAGAAAGTGTTACAAGTGAAGGAATCGAGTGTACAATTCGAAAGCAATATCGAGACGCCTGTCGGGCTTGCTACTCAAAGTTCAACAATAATAACTAGTGGTGAAGAAAGTGTATTGATTGATGATTTGAACTTATCAAACAGTGCTTCTGAGTCGTGTAGTTGTCAGCCGATGAGTTTAATAGAAAACGAATGGTCACAAAGCTCATTGAATACTAAAGAGTCAGTGTCACATACTAGTCAGACGACGGGGCCGCTGCCAGTGCCGGTAGGCGCCGCCGCCGTCGTCGAAAGTCCGCCGCCTGATGTTTCCGTGTGGACCCCGCCCAAGTCACCTACGTCATCTGTTTCTGGTAATGTACATCATACATCGCCCTTCATTTGAACATGCAGACAACGCAATTGAAATTAATACAATAGTTATAATTGTTAATTCACATAAAAATATACAAATTGAATGCATTACCTGGTCTCTTTGCTAGGTTCAAATACCTGTGCTACATAGATCAGTGTCCTTTCATACTTTGGTGATATACAATTTATGTAAACAAATAGATGCAGTAAATAAATAAATTAATGTACATTATAATTATGTTGTAGGTAGGTAATGAACTATATTAATTAATCACACAGTCCGTTTTTTAGAATTTTATCTATCTGAAGTTTATAAGTGAAATTATCTTTTTTATACATATATTGAATCAAAATAACTCTGACAGACATAATATATAAAATATCACGAATGTGTTTTAGTTAGCTCATGTAAATAACTGAAATGAATTACACATACTTGTTCCTTAGTAAGAACAAGCTTCTATATGTATCAAAGTTGTACTTGCGGCGTCTCCAAGTTCGAATGTTGGCAAACCATCTAAGTATTATAAATGTTTACAATAGGCATTACAACAATATATTCTGTAATACAGAGAGTGAAAGCGTGAAAAATCCGCCTCAGAATTCAAGCACATCCACGCTGACATCTCTTACCACTCCGGTGCAGTGTGAAGCTGAAGAACTAAGACGACAGCAGCTAGCTATAGAGAGAGAGGTAAATATCACAGCTGTAATATTCTTTATGTAAGGTCGAAGATCTCAGAAAATTCACCACTTCACAAAATAATTACTGTACCGGGGTATTAGGTACACAAACATTATTCTGGGTCACATATTATTATTTTTTAGCCTTGAGCGCATTGTTTTATATACGTGTGTTATTTAATCATTAATACAAATAGTATTTTGACATCAGAAGAGCATTTTTTCATCCCAGTGAACACGTTAACCGCTCTTATAAAATATCTTATGTTTCTTATATTCGTTTCTTAAATTGCGATGTTTCAATCGAAGAACCAGCTCAATTTACAAATTTACGTTTAAATGCTGTTCCTTCGTGCCTCCCATAAACTTACAATGAAATGTTAATTTTTCCAGATTAAAGCCTTAGAACAGCAGCAATGTCGCCTGCTAGTAGTACGAGAAATACCGGATAAGCCGCCGCCTCCATATACTCCGCCTATCGAAACGAAGCCTAAACCTCCACGCATGTTTGCGATCGATAAAGCCGCCGAAAACAAAATGGAAAAGCTTTATACTAATCCAAATGATGAGACATGTGGTGAAGATGCTTTTGATTCATTCCTCAAAGATTTTTGCATCGAGTCAATAGAAAGGCATAAGCAAGAACTAAGTGATAAACCCTGGGATGCATGCAACTTATTACCGCAGAAACCCCAAATAGATAAGCAAAAACAAATTCAAAATACACATATAGAAATAAAAGAAATTTTGAGCAGTGTTCCGCCTACACATGTATCTGGTAAGTAGCATTATTGTGACATTTACATTCTATACGCTTTCTAGAAAATACAAAACAGCAATCAGTGCATAATCTTTTAGGAGAGCAGTAGTGATTCAGCAAGTCATGACTACTCAAGTATCGATGTTATAGTAAAATATTTCTACTACAGAATTCTATTCCTTATGTAATAAATGAATAAAATTATATGGTTGTCTATAAATAACTCGAAAACCCGAAACAAACGATAGAAATGTCTAACTTAACTTATTGCATGATTACTTAAATAAACGTCTCCGAAACGTTCGAACCCTGTACGCCGTTGTTAGACTATCATATAAGTAAGGTTTAACACCTTTTCTCACTCACAATCCTTACTAATATTATAAATGCGAAAATGAGTTTGTTTGTTTGTTTGTTTGTTACGCTTTCACGCCTTAACTACTCAACCGATCAACATGAAATTTTGCATACACGTTGTCAGGGGTACAGAATAGGACATAGGGTACCTTTCATCCAGAAAAAAGAACTGTTGCAAACCTAACCTAACCTACATTTACGCGAGCGAAGCCGCGGGTGAAAACTAGTAATAAATAAATATCGAATAAGTTTATTTTTTGGTTAACAGGAGTTTCAAGCCGTAGATCTGACCACATCGACGATATTCTGTTCACCGAGTGGCGACGTTGTGAGCCCGCCTGGACCACACTTCATACCGACGAAGTTTACGTCAAGAACCAACTATTCGAGAGTATTTTCCAGAAGATATTAACAGAAACTATCGACGAATACAAGAAATCTGTAAGCACTAACTGAATATATTAGCTATATTAGAATAAAAACTAGCAAAATTGTATAATATAAACATTTTCAACTACCTACATCACAAACAAATGTCAATAAGTGTTTAGGAAGTATTAGAAGTTCTATAGAAATCAATTATTAGACCAGGGGCGCTATTACAAACTTTTATAAAACCTGTCAAATTTCAGGCAATTCAAATAACTGCCTGGTTTTGTTTCGTATTATGACATGTGAATAGTTGATCGTCTTCATGCTGGCAAGTTTGTCGCTGGCCGATTTGTGACTTGACAGTGCATCGTTCAAAAATATGACATACATATTTGTCGGTAAGTAACGGTTTTAATTTTATCGTATTGTCTATGATAATATAATTAAAACTATTACTTTTAGGCAAATATAAAACAAATATATCTTTATGCTATCATATCATACATATAATTATTATATTTGCAGTATTAAACAAAATATATAAGTAACTAATATTCGGTTTCAGAACGTCGCCTGTTTTTGTAAAGGCGCAGGCAATTTGTAACTACAGAAGTACCTACCTAGTTACTTACTTAAAACTAATGTGTATGTAACTCTAATTAGGTTTTCGAAAATCTTTGTTACTTCTATAAGTATTAAAGACATTTAAAATAATTATGGCGTATTTGTATTAAAGCTTTTTTAATGAATTACTTTATTATAATGATAAACTATTAGTACTGTTAATGTATTCTTTACAGCTTAGTAGATAAGCATATTTTAATTAATATTTATAATTTAATATGTGAAGCAAAATCTTTGTCCCTCTTTTTACGAAATTTGCGCGGACGGTGGACGGAAGAGTATGAAATTTGTCACAGTTAAATATAAACAAAAATGAAAGCAGTAATTAATGTAACTATTAAAAAAAAGCCACTCCAGCTTAGCGTAAACTGAATGGTTTGTTTTGTGTACAATATGGCGACTTTAATATGAAACGAAATGTCAAATGAAAGCTCGTAATACGGTATTTGCTAGGCAATATTCGATCACCTGTCACGTGACCACTGACTGGCTGGAGTTAGAACGTTGATAATACGAAATTGCAAGGGAGTTTACTTTACGCCGTATACTGCCTGGAAATAAAAGTTTGTAATAAGACCCCAGGTCTGTAGTATGTTTTAATGTCTTCCCTTTTGAGTCACGCATGTGGTATACAGTTTTACGTATACAATGAAACAAAACGCGACACAAAAGGGAGCAAACAATGATATCTATTAGAATTACTAATAGATGTTTGCTTACGCTCGTAGTACGCGTGTGAAAAATCAAACGAAATATTACCGGCTCCGATCTTGAGCACTATTTATAGTCTAACGATATATTATTACTTATCAAAGACTTGTATGTTGCGACTTCGACATTTAAAGTAGATTTATTGTCCACCGCAGAATAGTGAAGACGAAGGGCGTGGAATACAGCTACCGTGCGCACGTAAATCTGACGTATTCTACATTTACGAATGAACCGAGAACGCTACATGCAAGCTGGATGACTCTTACTCAATTATACCCTTAATTTGATTGAATTAATATTGCATGAAATTGTTTACCATCGGCAAAGCGGAGTATGCCAATGAAAATCAATATTTTGTGTTGCTAGCAATAATATAGAGACCTATACGCAAATATGGGCATTTATAGGCATATTATTATTAGAATGACAATCTTTATTTTTATTTCTTCCTTTCTACAATCGTTTATTATTCAAATCTGACGTTTGATTTCCTTGTTCTATCGTTACGTCTTTATCCAGCCTAGTCGTCATGGAGTATGTTACATTGGCTTTTATCTTCTCATTTGCAAACTATCAGTTACTATTATGATTTATAAATAAATTTTTGCAACAAAACTAATTACGCAATGCTACAATAACAAATCTATCCAAGGAAAAATGATTGATCATATATTTTGTGATAAGTACACACAGATACACTGCCCCACGCTGAACTCAGGATTGGTGCCGGTAACTGAAGTAGGTACTGCTCAAGCACGCACTTAAATGAGCGGCTCACAATATAAATACGTGTTCTTAAGACTCAATATCATCGATAATGGGACTCTAACTGTGTTATACTATATACGTAATAAAAAACCTGTTTATATTAAATTATATTTTTAGGTAATTAGCACTTGCACTGCAATTTTCTCGTATAAGGGTTGTTTGATGTTTCATATAAGCCACAGTTGTGGACTATTGGTATATAAATTAATCCTATATTCGAGGCTCAGTAGTTGCTCGTATATTGTTGTGATTTAATCAAAAATGTTTAAGAATCGTGTAACTATATTAAAGCTGCTATGTGAATAAAAATTATATAACTAGTATTATTTCTTAGTGATTATATCAATAACGATTGATTTGTAATTAAATAACATTGTGCACAAGAAGCCTCATTTATCGATAACTAATTTATTGACGCTGTAAAAATATGGTGTGCTTATTATTTATCTAATTGTTCTAATGATTGGATAAATGCGACAACTTATTTCAGTAGTTCGTTTATAACCCTGTAAAATATAGACTCAATTTTATTCTTTAGAATTCCATGCTCGGAGCATTTATGTTGTTGTAGTGCTCCGAGATTCCAAGTTATGTATATTAAGATAATAGGCTTAAAATATAGGTAGTTCGTTTTTGCAAAACATTTGTTTAATACAGATTTTGTAAATGTTTAAACAATTTGTACCTTTTTGTTATTGTTTTATGCGTACAGATTATTATTACAATACAGCATTTACAAATTAAACTTGGTTGTTTGTTTTATATGATTGCATGACCTAATTTAATAACAAACTGTTTATCTTACGTATACTATAAGATATACAGATAAGTTCGATCCTAGGCATTATTCAGTGATCCCAAGTACCTAAATAAAATAAAAGTAGTCAATCGGGGCAATTGTGTCTTTGAGGAAATGGAGTTTATTTGAGATAATATAAAACAGGTAAATTATGTATAATTCATCCCAGAAAAGTAGCACATAATAATTTTATTTTATAAAGATGCTTTTGCCCCAATATGGGGAAAATGCCCAATAAATTCCTTTCTTTTTTAAAACAAATTAAGTACTCTTTTCTTGAAAGCATACGTAGGAAACTATTAATCGAAGTGTGCATACTTACAATAAATAAATATATATTTATAATGAATAATATCCCTGATTTAAGTGGATTAAGGCTTTAACAATGCGCTTGTTAAAAATATAACGCAATTGCCCCGGTTGACCTTAATAAAATTCAAGAACAAAATAAAAGATTGTTAAAAAATTGTGTCTTATAAATGAACATAAAATATGTCTTGATTCCAATGCGTATACCGATGGGGTAACGGGAGTCGTAATTCATATGTGCATCTTCTCAAACATTTATTTGCAGAATGTCCGGTATTTAATGAATAACCTTGAAATGTCTTATAGTAGAATTGATGTCCGAGAAAAAATATGAAAAAAAATCTATCCTAACTACTACCTGAGTTATGACTTTTTGTTAAATACCATATTTAACTTTCTTGTATACTACGACCATAAATGAATGAATTTCATCGGGTTTTTGTTGTTTTATTATTAAACTCTAATTATGCTAATAGATAGACAGTAAAAAAAAGGGTCATTAACTCGTTACCAAAACTATAATTATAGTTTTGGTAACGAGTTAATGACCCTTTGACAGATGGCGGAAAATTATGAAATAAGTCGTTGCCTGTCTTATCCCTACATCTAGTAAGTTTGTTTTAATGGGCACTATGGCGTAGAGCTTTTAGTAATTGCCTCACCGCTCTCACTACGCCAAGTGTTCGCCGAGGGTTCGATCCCCACACGGGACAAAAATTCGTGTAATCTACAAATAGTTGTTGTGTCACTGAGTATCATTTGTGTCCGTTGCTGGAATGTTAGTAAAGTCCCCCGTGACACAGGAATTATTCTGAATGCCTTGACTTTAAGAAAAATAATGTAAACAAACTATAAATTGGTTGATCTACACTTTGTTATTTATGGCAATGCTGCGATAGGGCCATATGTCCAACTCGAAGCAATCTTCAGGATAGAGCAAGAAGCAACCATGGCGCCGCCTTACTTTCGCGTGCAAGAAGTTATCGCTATCTTCCAAGTTCTATAATTCGGCAGATCTCGACAATATCTTAATCTCTCGCTTCAGTCTTATTTGACGATGGAAAACCTACTCATGGATACTGCACTATAAGCCCTAGAGCAGGGGTTCCTAAACTTTTAAGATAACGGAACTCTCACCAAATACCTTTTAGTTAATGGAACCCCATATCAAATGATTACAAATCAAAGACACTTTAATTTAAATAAGAACAAAAACTTTTACTGTAAATATTTTAAAAGTGAAACACTTTCATATTTTACTTTAACTTTTATTGTGAAGAATAAAATTGTTTCATTGTTTAATCAATAATTGCTTTATAGTTCGGTAGGTACTATTAACCCGCCGGCTTCGCACGGGTAGTATAAAATCATAACAAATGATATATTTAAACATTCCTCATGAATCACTCTGTATATTGGTGAGAATCGCATGAAAATCCGTTCAGTAGTTTTTGAGTTTATCGCAAACAGACAGACAGACGCGGCGGGAGACTTTGTTTTCTAATATTATGTCCGACAGTTGCGCATATCTGGGATAGCATCCAACCTCGACCTGAATTTGTTATTTGTGTATGTGTAAGCTGAAAACGTTAAGGGATACGTTGTGACAAATGGAAGCAAAATTAACCAGAAAATTGAGTTATTCTTTAAGCCAATACATAATTTTGCGGAACTCTGGTGACTTTTCTACGGAACTCCCACTTTAGGAATCGTTGCCCTAGAGAATGATAAATATTGAAACTGATATTTTGACTAAATATTTTAACCGCAACAGTCGCAGCAAGTTGAAGACGACGGCAGTCTCAAGGATTTAAAAATTATTTATTAAATTTAATTTCATCACCGAGTAGGAATTCGTGGCCTTCAGTGGCCTCCCAGTTTGCCCTATGTTAGGGCCCGGCAGTTCGGACCTAAGTTGACAAAGTTAATGCTAAGTTCAGTGATATCGGGACAGCACTAAAAGTATACAGCTATAATATTATGTTAATCAAATAACATTATGTACCCGATATATTATGTTGCCGAATCTCTATTTTCGTTGTAACTCAAACGCATGTACTGAGTAAATAATAATAATAAAAAACTTTTGAGAGATTATGGCAAACTGTCATGAAGTATTTTAAATGGAATATCAACTATCGTTACAGCCAACGGTAGTTAATTAAATTTCATTAAGTGCACTTGTGCTTAAATTTTAACGTACCGTGCGGTTAACCCTAACTTTGCGGTCCAACTGTCTCCTCATAAGTTAACCGCCGATAATGCATTATTAATATTAACTCATTGGGTCGCAGCGGCACACGGCGCGGTGGCGGCTAGACACAATAGGTTTTTAATTAAGTCAGGGAACAAAGTCGACATAAATAATAATTAACTTATAGGTATAAAAAATCTAAAGACAAAATATTAAACTATTTTATTTATCAATAGTAATGACAAAATATCACATAGTCTTTACAATTTGACACTGACTATCACTACAAACTACAAATACAATAATTACTTTAAATACAGGTTATATTTATTATATACTGGGGATTTTACTTTATACCCAATGTATTACTATTAGGGTTGTCAAGGGACAGCCGTTAAACTATTTATTTCTTACATAATACTTTCTTAGACTCGACATTACTGACAAGCCACCTTGAATAATTCTACAAGGAATAATTATGTTAGTGACCACTACAGCGTTCAATAAACATTATGAATATCAATATACATAAAATAATTCAATAAAAATATATATTAGAAAAATAGTTAAGTAGAAATAAATCGCAAAAAGACACGTGGCAACCGAGAAGTGTATTAACAGTGCGTTAATATTCATAAGAATAAACAAAACTTACAACAGAATTTAAGACTAACGACGAAACTGTTTATGTACATAATACATAAGGATTAGCTAATAAATAATAATATTAAATAACCGAACACAGTACAACTACATAAATACCTACTGCTGTTTGATGTGCATACTTATTTGCAACTAAAGGATACTATTAACCGTAGCGAACATATCCGCCTCGATCAGTTTTAATTAGTGTAGGTACCGTTGACATACTATAAAATATACATTAGTATCTTAAAATAGTATCGATTGATATGTCCTTAACTGATCCATAATTTAATAATAGATCATTATAGAAGTTTAGTTTTATTCTAGAGGTATAATGTTGGTGACAATTATAATATTTCCAGTATTACATTTAATTGTTTACATTTATACAGTATCTAGAAATTATTCAAGACTAGTAAATCACGGATTTAAAATAAAATATTTTATTCGTGGTCTGTTCGTTGAAAAGTTATAAATACGATAATTATAAACATCAGATGCACTAGGCTGCGCGTATCCACAATATGCGATGCGTTATTTGCTGCGCGGATACATCAACGGCTACCTTAAGAATAAACTAAAATACCTACGGTCATAGTCAAACAGCATTGTTTAAGTAATTGCACTGTACATATAAGCACTCGATGATTATTAATTTAATACATCGTGAAAGTCACGAGGAGAATTACTTAAGACAAGTATAGACTAGTTACAGTCAGATTTTGTGTTTACTTTAATAAGTTACGAGAATAATTACTTAAAATAAATACTACTATATTTGAGAATCTTTTAGAAACTCATACGAGGCCGTAGAATACTGTGGCGAACGTTAAATACACTTGTAACGGAGGTAAAAATACTAAAGTCATAAATGCGCGGCACATTGGTTCCTCATAAAATACAGACTCATTTTTATGTTTACCTAGTACACATAGGCAATTAAAATAATCGTTGCAACCGCCAGAGCTTCGGCCGTGGCCGTATGAAAATATTAGCTATCTTGTGTTTATCTTTTTCAACCATCGATAAGAATCGTGTCGGCCACTCGTTTTTAATAAAAGCCCAAGCACATTACGTTTTCGAAATTATTTACTGCAATATGCATGAAACCCACCTGAATATATATAGAAAATCAAATTAACAAACATTTAAATATATTTTTAATTACCACATACACAGAAGTAATAATTGTATGCTTGGTGTTCCGACTGCTGCCATAAGTTTGATCCGCATTTCATGAGAATTTTTTTAGCCCGTATGATGTAGATGCGAAGACTTGTTTTAATTATTAAAGAATATATTCTCAATATACATTCTGAATTTGTTTCGTTACGAATAAAAGAGGTAGTAGTGAAGTCACTTATACTGTTATATCATTCCCTTCCAATGCTTCTACCATATTATGTAGCGATCATGATTGTACGTGATTCTAACGTTCATTGCCTCTCTAAGCCTTGTAGTCTCTTCCTAGCTATCAACAGTACTTCACTGCACTAGTCTCTTACCAGTATCACTGGCACGAAATATCAGTCTGTTATACACCGACACAATCCTTCCAATACTACTAATCATCAGCCTTCAGGAACGACTCTAAAGGATTTGGACCTTTTCTTCTCGGATTAGTAGGAGCTTTGGTGGTTTCAACTGAAAATAAAATTATAATTCATATAAGTTGTAATATACTTCGTGTGCTCAATGGTTATATATGATACTGCTTTTTTAGTTTTTGTTAAGTTCAATTGTAGAGATGCTGGTAAGTGTCATAACAGGTCAAACATGAGCTTGACAATCATATACTAGCTTGACATGTTATACACGTTGTAGATAGGCATATAAATATTCATAACCAAATTTAGGTAGGGTATTTGTGCGCAGAGAAGATAGTCAAAAACATTCACAAGTCAAGTTACATTTTTGATTTAACTGCGAATTGCACAGTGTTTTAGCCTCGCTGTCAATGTGTTGATGGTTCGATCTCCACACGACTCGAAGTGTTTATGATCTAAGAAATGAAATAGTTTTGTTGTATTTGGATCTGCCGGCGAAACAGTGGACTCGAGGTGCGAAATACGGTCTTGGTATTTATCTACCAACTTTTAAATAATATCCAAGGAGGTACGATAATACGTTGTCATTTATTATAGGGGAGAGTAGGGGAATTGAGAACGGTGGGTAATTGGGAACAGCTTGGTAAGTAATACTTCCCGCTGCACTACACTGTTTCACACCTGTTCAAGAGACGCATCTAGCGCCCCTCAGTGCGTACAAGACAGAGAGAGTAAAAGGCCGCATGCACGCTCTTACGGTAAGACAAACAATATTTTTTGCAATTCTGTTATAATTTTTGTCGTGTATTAATTTACAATATATATATTGTAAATTAATACATACCACATACATGTACACAAACACACACACACACACATACACTCATACACTCGTACACACAAACATACACACGCAAACACATACTCATGTACGCGTACACAATCTACCAGTAACCATAACTTTAATTTTTCCGCATTTCTTAAGTATTTAGTAAATAAACTAATCTAAGTAATCTCTTGTAATCAGTTGCTAATACATTTTGTTAACCGGCTACCACAAAAGTGTACACGTCTCTGTAATTGCAATACAAAATGGTGGATAACCTACAACACAGGTTTTTCTAGCGTAGGTATCCACAATGTTCGATTGTACCAGAGTGCATGTGTTAAGATTAATTCTACGTTATATGTTCTACAATTATTTTTTGTTTTTTTTTATTTTGCTCGTCAAAATGACCACACTCCACCTGATGGTAAGCAGTCGTGTGGTCTAAGAGCAGTGGCCTCCACATCGCCCCCACAGTAGCCGAGGCGATGTTGAGGTCTCTACTTTGACGGCCTGAGAAGATGCTTTTTCACGCCCCGCTTAAAGAACCCAGGATTGAAGGAAGAAGGAAACACGTGCCTTGGCAGAGAATTCCATGCCTTGGTCGTTCGGCAGAGATATGAGGACCCAAATTATGCCCCTAAATAGATGTAAATATCATATTTTTAAGTTTAGAGACACCGAATTTCATTAAAATCATGCACGTTCTATCTGTTTTAGAACCCCACGTGATTTGAAGGTCATCAAAAATACTGTTACGAATGAACGCCATTTTAATTTATATTGACTTCTTCGGGCAATTGGGAACGGCATCAGGAGGGAACGTTTTTAATTACCCCTACGCCTAATGCCACTTTCCCCTACTTGTAGTAATGCACCTGTCTACCCTTTAGAATAAATAGGTGTGAGGCAAAAAATACTCACTTGTTTGACTCTGCGAGCCTTGCGTTACTTCCAAGCAGGCCATCCACTCTGTAATACTGATCTTCGTGTCGTGGTTCACGTCACAATACCGAGGTAGTTTCCGACCACACCTCCTCAGAGGCTCTACGTTGGATATCAATTGGTGGAACGCCTTCCATTCACGACGCTCCAACGCCTTGTTCTTATCTTTGTCCAACATCACATACGTCCAAGTAGCTGCCTGCTCTTCTTTTGAAGCTCCCCACTTGACCATCTCTCTAAACATTACAAAAATATACCTGCTTGACTACTATTTCTAAACCACCGGTAAGTATTAAACCAAATAGATTAGAAGGGATAAAGCAGAATGGGTTGTTGTCCAAGTAATTAAATATCAGATAAATTTAATATAATATTGTTGTTAACTTACCCAGGACCGGTACCGTTGATAGAAGTAGTCATTTTGGCTATGAAGAAGCCCATCAGATCTCGTAAGAAGTTGCTCTTCATAGGCTCAGGACAACCTGCACATAAAAAGCAGTTATTAAGTGTTACTACTGGCAAAGCGAATGGCAATTGACAAACATGACGTAATCTCACCTCTCATAGGACTAGCATGCTGTGGCGCGGCATCGCAATCTGGGCGTCTGTCTTTCACCGAAGACCCTGGTATTGGTTTACCAGTGTCCTGAT
The DNA here is from genome assembly GCA_963564715.1 of Catocala sponsa. Taxonomy (NCBI): domain Eukaryota; kingdom Metazoa; phylum Arthropoda; class Insecta; order Lepidoptera; family Erebidae; genus Catocala; species Catocala sponsa. Next base: position 24,796,188 of record OY751326.1, read on the forward strand.
GAACGCACCAGCAGTAACCGGTTGATCTGTAGCATTGAGCACGAGCATACCGACCGTCACCTGTACATTCTGGTACGTAGAGAGCAGCGCCGCCCGCTTTCTAGAAATTAATAGTTTGTTAATTTGCGACGTCAATTTTCAGTTGACGAAAGATATCTAATATATTTCGTAATAAATATCTCACCTGTTCATCTAAAACAGCTTGGCGGTCAGTCAGACAGTCATTGGCTTCGTCCTCACGTCTAGATTCTGATTCCGAGCCGTCCGGTGCAAACGAGTTCCTCACTATGCCGGGTAATACTAAAAATTAAAATAAGCTACAACATATCAAATAATTTTAACGTCTTTGCTACATAGAAGTATAAAAAAATGAGTCACTTAAAGAACTTGATATAAGAAAAACATTAAATCGGCTATAATTACTCCGAGTAACATTTATTTAGAGTACCTAATTATTTTATAGGCGGCTTAATGTCTTTGTAGCAGAGAGACGTGATTATAGTCAGTCCCCTCTCGCAAAGTGCTTATGTACGAGATTATAGTGTAGAAATTCGTTTGTAAACGCTCGTCGATAGCATCAGAAACCACCGATTTGAATTTAAGTTCTCTGAGATATAAGCCTGGTCTCCCTCCTTTATTTTTGACGTCTCTACGCTTATTGAAATCTGTACCTATCATTGCCTTTGTACGTTGTTGAAAGGTGCTCGGCAATATTCTGGCTTGTAACCCAAACTGAGTGCTCGGCAATATTCTGGCTTGTAACCCAAACTGTGTTAAGTGGCAGTTCTTAAGTCTTATCTTATTCTAGTGGCGTGAACTGTTAGATTACGAGCAGTCAGCAATGTGCATGTTGTCAAGAAAAGTAGATTGACCACTACAAGATTCACTCCGCTTACACTTTTCCTTCTTGCCTTCTTTGCATAAAGTATCTAATAACTTAATTTAGTAGTAGAGAGTTTATATGACACTGTATGGTACTAATTACGTACTTATGCTTATAGGTATAGATAATTATATATATATATATATATATATATATATATATATATATATATATATATATATATATATATATATATATTTAAGGCGGCTATTTACCTGCACTGGCGTCTGGGGGCAGTTCCTCCTCGTTGTAATCAGGTTCGGGTTCCGGACCGCTGTCATCGTCTGCATTCAACGACATGAAGAAACGGAGAGAGACTATATATTATTATTATGTTTGCACACACATTCACAAACAAAAAACATCAACAGCTATAGATGTTTATGTTTATACAAGTATAGTCGGTCAATTCATCATGCAAACGAAACGGTAAATTAATTAATACTTTATGACTGTTCATTTAAATTAGTTTATAAGTGATATTTTTATTCTTTCTTTAGGTCATGAATCTTTTGGTGGTAAGAGGACTATTGAGACTAACGTGACACTTGTTTATAATCAACAGTAAATAAGTGCTGTCACCTAATAGGCCTCCTGGGCTACTGGGCCACAGTTACCTGACTGGTTGGCTCTACTTGTGGTCGCGTTTAGTGCCTTGACGTTCACGCACACTGGACCACAGTCGCTTGCTTCGGCTTTATCGAATACTGAGTGAAGATGTAGACGCGTTAAGCGAGTGGCAGCTACTGGTGGTTGCGTCTAGTAAGCCTTGTTGATCAGCGATCACAGTCACTAGCGGCCGTCGCTAGTAGGTAGTTGCTAGCAGCACCTAATCTACTTCTAGTTGAATACAGGTACTGAGCACTACGAATCTTATACGTAGTGCTCGATTGTATTAATAAAAGGTTGAACGATTATATAAAACCCTATCTTACGTCGCAAGAATGCAAAAGCAATGATTAAGTGCCACAATTTAAAGTTTTATCAACAAAAACAATTCACCAAGTCTCTCTTTAATTGCTAATATGACCTACTAAGACACAAGTAAAGTCATAATTATAGGGGAGCGTATTGAGACATTTATCTAAAGTCCAAATGGCTTGGGCTACATCAACTAACAGTGATACACAGCCTGATTTCTGTGATTGGCGCCAACTACATACAGGTGCCGTAAAACAGACTAGTCTAGAGTCTAGACTATTGGAACCGTTAATATCCATAAATTGTCTAGTAATATTGTGCATATATTCGCCAGATATTTCAAATCCTGATTAACTGAGTAATAATACTTTATTTTTAGGATTCCGCCATTTGAGAACCATGTTGCTCTTGTTCCATAATTATGTTTATTAAATCATTTTACATACGGGATAGGTAACATAGAGGCGTAAATATGTTTCCTATTTATATTAGTAGTTAAAGTGAGTGAGTCAAGAATATCTCTCTTGGCTCATTTACTCTCACTACATTACAGAAAATGGTATTTCGTAATTTTCGTCTACTCTTCTAAGAAACAGGCGTAAGTAGCACAGAACAATTTAGACACGGATAGACGCGAAATATTGCCTAATTAAATGCACTGTTAATATTATATTATATCAAATAAATATTGCGATTATCACAGTTTTTACGTAATATTGGGTCATAATTGTTATAGGTTTAATAATGAACTGTGCATAGGAAAATCACCTCCTTATTCTTTTAAAACAGCACTTAATACATTTTCATAAGATTTAATAGTTATGCCTTTCATAACTGGCGTTGTAATTTATCATTGTCACGCAATTAATTTTCCACCATATTTCATGAAATCATTATTGAATCCTATAAGTATGCTTATATACCATAGCACTTTAAACATTATTACCTAGTTCATAAATAAATATGAAAACCACAATGAATTAAAAATAAACCTTGGATTACTAATTAACCATAAAATAAATAAATCTAAGAAATTCGGCAATCAATCTATGCGTAAAAGTACCTAATATAATTTTAAAGTGTAATAAAAAGTAATTTCATTTCAATGTGTGGCAATCACGTTAATTTGAGACTATACATATAAGAATACTATTGTAATATTATTTCTCAATGCGTAACTACGTATGCTAATAAAAATGTTAATCAGTAACATTAGAACCTAAACCCTGCATTTATATGAATATAGCTATTATAAAATGTAACTTTCCAAGACTGCAGTTTGGTATAGGTATTATAACAATATAATATTAATAAATACAAATAAAACTATCACAGAAAAAATCACTAGACAAAATACGAATAGACCACGTTGGTAGATCATATATTTTATAAATTAACTAGGTACTATTAATATTTATAGTCGATATCTTGACTTTTTTATGGTACGGAACCTATGCGTGCTTGTTTTTTTAGTAGGTACTTACTTGACTAATATTGTTGCTTTTTCATCTTTAAGAATAAATGGTTTTGTTTTGATTTTATTACTTATACATAGTTCGGTATCCTATTAAGTAAATCGTATTAATTAATTATAATCTTAGCAAAGCAATTAAAAACCAGTCTGTTATAGAAGTAACCTACTTCATTAAATAGTAATGTTTCAATAGGTAAGTGATTTCGTTATTATGAATGTACATTTTAAACTGGTTGGTCAACTATAGGTAGAACCTATAGATTAGCTTACCAATATTAAGCAGAAATTGGCCTATTTAGACTATTAAGGTAACCTTTAATGGCTGAAAACTACTTTCTGTGTGACAGACATTAATAGTGCTAGTTTTACGAGGACAGTTTATATAGGACGGCCACATCTTTTCCGTAAATAATTATAAAATTTCCTTACATCAGTAGGACTAATCATTATTCAACAGAATGATATGGAATATGGTGGTACATGACCTGCTTCTAATTAATTAATTGCATTCGGCGCCCGCTGAGACGCATATTAATTTTTGAGCGACTAACATCATAAATTCATAACACTAATTAATTAGAAAGTATGTTTATCTATTATTTGTTTATGTCAAAACGATGCATTTTTAACACTGTGTGATAATTGGTCCGAGTTTTTAACAGTAGCTACCATTTTATATGCAAACTATAGGTATATTTCATAAAGCAATATTTTAAGATTGAATATTATGTAATTATATTCATTTATAGTATCTGTACACAAATCATATAATTAGGTTTTAGCATTAACAACTCAATAACTGGTTCTTGATTTATGTAACCTTTTCGTCAGGGCCGGTTAGCACTACGGCACCATTAGGTAAACATTTCTGTGCTGAATCCTGGCTAGTGTTAAGTATTACGACACGGCTGGCGTTGTCGTAAAAGGTCGTCATCGACAATAGGGTCTTCTGACTGCACTGAACTACTATCTTTTAACCTACACTACTCTGACAAATATGTTTTCTTACCACTTAAGGGAATAATTTGGTCATACTAGACTTAGAATGGGCCATGTCTTCAGCGCCTCTATGGCAGGTGTCCTTAGACGGTCACTCAATCACGCGCTTTGCTAATGCCACCGAAGCCGTTGCTTCCATTCTTGAGTAGGCATTAGAGTGCTACGTATAACAATTCAAATAAAGTAAGCAAAACGGATCAATGCTCTTTTGTACATATTTTGTATTATTGTGCCATAATATTATTTACCTTAAAATCAAATAAAAATAGGTCTTTATCATAATTTATATGGAACCAGATTTATATTAGTTGAGGCCACTTTGAAAATTTACATTTTCTCGGGCTGATAGTGGTTCATTCAAGGCAGCGAGTTGGTACACCGTGGTAGGTTTAGTCGGGGCGTTCCAACTTTTCCCAGGTGAGCCTGACATATTCTCTCCGCTCCCTTTTTCCGCGGCGAGGTACAAATACACCAATGCATTGCCTCACTTTAAAAAAAAGGTATCCATTGAATGAAATGTTATCTTCAGCAGTTCGGACTTTTTACTTGGCTTATTTGGTAAACAAAGAAGTTCATTATAAAATCATTCAGCGCTTTCAGACTATTCATTCTTTTATCTATATATTAATACGTGAAGCAAAAACTTTTTACACCTATTTACGGAAATTGCGCGGACGGGGGAGTATGAAATTTGGCACAGTTAAAGTTTATATAGAGAAGAAGTGGCAAATCCTAATACTTATATAAAATATGCATTAGAAATACATTAAATTAATGAACGTAACGAAAATATTCTAAGTCTATGGAAAAACACTACACGCACACAACCATGCATTTGACACACGCAGTCGAATCGCGTTCGTAGTATTTCGGCATTGTTCGGCTGATGTAGTACTATTCTTCGTAACTATGACTACATAATATATCAATATAATATATTTCCATATATCAGCAATATCTAAATAAATAAATAAATATCCTACAGGTAATCTTCAAGATTGGAATGAAAACAAAGTAGCAAGCTTAGGAATATCGTCAATTAAAGAGAGTAAATAATAATTTGTTTGAAAAAGATTATTAACCTGTATAGATCGAAATCTAAAAAAAATTTGATTATAAATTCTAAACAGTAAAACCACAATAACAACCAAACTTAAAATTTTAATCAATTATGATCGAATTTCGACCACTAGGCGACCGCTAGTCAATAGAAATATCTAACACATAGAAATAGATACACACCAAATATACATACATATTTATTTATTCAAAGAGACAAGTAAGAAAGTATGGGCTCTACTTATAATGCGGCAAATCCTGGATTATTGCAAGCTCAATTCCAATCTTGCCTTTTTCGTGAGATGGTGATACATAAAGGTCAAGAGTGGTCTAGTTTTGTATACTGTGTGCTAAGAAGCGAGGCCACAAAGGTACTCACAGTCCGGTGCAGGTGGCTCCGGGTTGACGAGGAGGCAAGCGACCCACTCGGCGTGAGCGATGTCGCCATCGCCGTCACCGTCGCAGCCCCGAGCCCACGCGCGGGCACATCGCTTGGGTTTCACCACCTATAATTAATTATAGAAACACTTTTGTTACTGAAGTTGCTGGGTATTATAACTTGCGTATTCGTGTAGTACGGACCTGCAGACTAACACTTCGCGAAAATGATGTACTTACTCTATCATCCATACTGACCTCTAATCGGTATCTCCAAAGCACGCCAGGAATAAGCTCAATCTTTAGCTATACTTTTCTAAATATATTAACATTATTTTTTTTATTAGGTTCGTATTATTATTTGAAAGCCATTTCAATAAGGGTTATGCATACATATACATGTATTAATTACCGCTTAGATGACAATATCTAGATCATATAATGTTGCTTTTTAAATAGAGCTTTATTTAAACGCAATCGAAACAGAATAGCTGATAAGTACCTACTTATCAGACCCAACCTTGGCCTCACCCAACCACCTGGTTGGGTGAGGCCAAATTATATCAATAATAATATACCTTCTTAATGAGCCGTCTGAGTCCCCTGTATTCTGACTTCTGCAACGCGTCACTCCGATCTCGGTCGAGCTCTTTGAACTTCCAGTCAGCAACAGTCCTAGGTTCCGCTGTGCCAACAGCGTCGGAACGAGCTCTCTCGTACTCTCCAGTGAAGATCTTGATCAAGTTTCCGTTAAACTGAGCACGGTCTGTCCTTGTGCATGCTAGTGGTATAAATATGCTTTATAAGTTTTTGTATTATCGCATATGTGCATATAGTAGACGACGTGACATCGCGAGCGGCCCGCGTGATTGCAGGATAAGATTATAACTATATTTTCTTTAACACTGCAGAAGCAGTACTAGGGGAGACACAGCCAATCTGCCGTAAAAATGAACAGGCATTTCGTCCACTGATCGCTAGCAAATATAAATTACTTATTTCGTAAACATTGCTTCTGTTTGACGCGTTTGTAGATGGAATATAAAGACGACTATCTAGTACTTGTTATTATAAATTGCCAAGGCTACTTCACCGTATCCAGTGGAACATTTAGGTAAGAAGAAATTTAATAATAAAAATAATGAATGACATTAATTATTGCTTGTCTTCACCTAAGAATTCATTGGTGTGCACTGATTAATAAGAGCTGAAATATCTAATACGTATTGTATCTTATCTTATCTTATGTGGGGGCCAGTCAGTTTAGACCAGCGACACTTCGACCTAGTGGGATCGTTTGTGTCGACACTCTTCCAATAACGACTGCCATAGATGTTCATGGCAGCCGGGACCAACGGCTTAACGTACTCTCCGAGGCACGGAGCAGGCGATAATTGTCAATCAATACGCACATAATTTCGAAAAGTCATATAACTTCCGAAAGTCAGAGGTGCGCGACGTGGGTTCGAATCCGAGACCCTCTGCATTGCAGTCTGTTGGTCTCCCCACTGAGCTATCGCTACTCACTGCGTATTGTAACTATAGATACTACTCTTATTAACAAGGATTACTTGCCTATCGTTGATATGTGTTAGTACGGCATATAAGTAATCCTAAAAGCCTGTGAATCAGTACCTACCTAAGTAAAAAGTATACAATTACAATCATTTATTTACTGTATTTCAATTACTTGTTCTTCTTTATTGCTATCAAATACTAAACACTAGCTTTTGCCCGTGGCTCCGCTCGCGTTAATTTAGAATTTGACAATCAATTCGGGTTGTACTCTGCTTGTAATAATATAATTCAATCATGATTCGAAAGACACGTGGCGCCATCTATTATCATAAGAACGTTATTGTTGTTTTCCTCGGGAACAGTTGGTAATTTTTTTCGGGATTAATGGTAGCCTATGTCCGTTTCTGTACACCTGACAATATATATGCAAAATTTCAGGATGATCGGTCCAGTAGTTTAGCCGTGAAAAGGTAACAAACAAACAAACTCATTTTCGCTTTTATAATATTAGTTAGGAAGTTAGGATTAGGATACCAAAAAGATTACAGATATCATGCATGATTTATACATGGGACATATTTTACGCTAATTATGATGATCAATTCTTACTTCGTTTATTTCGTTGACCACGGACGGACGAACGCCGTCGCGTGTGGGATTTACCTGCAAACAAGAACAACTCTAAATAAGTTTACATACTCACAACAAACTTAAAAACTATTTCAAATTATTTTAGTATTTTGAAACTAGTTATTTCAATCATATCAGCATAGGTTGTATAGACCTAAGTAAACACAAATTATACGAAGATGTCTTTTCATTTATTTATCAAGGTGTTTTTAGGTGTTGTTATTAGGTGGACTGATGACCTGATACGTGTATAAATGCCGAAATCAAAGTAGTAATATTATATTACAGTGGTTAAGAAAAAACATAATTCGCTCTCTAGGAATAACTCGTGATACGGGCATTATTGTACCTATATAATATAACAAAATATTTTATAAACTACATTAACAATGGAAATAAATATCTCTTCCAGACAAGGAGTGGCGCTCGAATGCGCTACATTCGGCCTAGCCAAGCCATTGCGTCGTTCTAGTAAATCAGATGTACCTAACATTGATATTTAAGAGGATACACTGGAAAAATGCATTAACTTTCATCGAATAGTATAGGACTATGAGAAGACCAATTAATCTAGAATTTTGATATAGGTAAATTGATGTCTTTAACTAGAATTTCCTAGCTCAAAAACACGATATTGTGATTTTGGCTCGATCATAATTATTTTCGAAACCACTTCTGAAAAATTACTATTTTTGAAATTACAAGGAAGTTATACTATCATTATGCTTAGGAATTACTCAAATATATTCGTAACATCAATATTAGTAATTTGCTAGCTCATTATTTCCATAACTAAAACCAATCATTTTTATTAAATAATATTTTAAGATTTTAACAAACAATTTCTAAGCGCTCTCGATCATTGCGGGCGCATCGCGATGTTAGACCTTATGACCGCTCTTTTAACGATTGATACACAATGAGTGTCAATGAGTGCGGGCGACGCGTTTCGCGGTGTCCCCTTAATAACGGCCTTTGAAACCGCTGACTAACCTACAAACGCAAATAGTAGTCTATGCTATTTGTAATATAAAACAAACGTCTTTTTTCTTCTTCTCGTTCGCGAATAGTTTATTCGACTTGAATTGGCACTTGCGTGATAGTCTCTAATTAGTTATAGTAATAACCAAAATATAAAAATATAATATTGTCCTACGTACTAATATTGTTCCACATTTCGTTTGCTATAGTTTCACTTCTACATAAGAAAGTGCCAAATCTATTGTCGTTTACCGTGTGCGCTTCGGTAGGTACAGAAAATACCAATCAGGTAGGTACACTCTAGCCAACCCGTGTAGCACGCACAGCGGACACATTCAGTAGCGCTGCACCACCGAGGCAGTAAATAAAAGAGGACTTACAACGTATGCCGAGCTATAGCTATTGCCATGTTATGTAAGTAAATAATAAGGCTATGGTATAAAATCTTTAAATCCCGCAATACCTAATTTAAATTTTCACATTAAAGTTATCAGGAAATAATTGGCGTACACCTTGTAATACTTATTAGTATACCTACTAGCTTTTGCCCGCGACTTCGTCTGCGTGGAATAGTTAATTTGGGCAGCATATTTAATTTTTAGCCAGAGAAGTGTGTCAGGATCGTAGCAAATGGAAATCCGTAGTCTCTGCCTACCCCTCTGGGAAACAGGCGTGAATCTATGTATGTATTTAATTTTTAAAGAAACTTTTTTGGAAACAATTCGTATATAAATAATGTGGTTTACTGCAATTAGCTTATTTTAATACATTTTTATACTCAACGTTTCTGTTTTTCCATCCTATGCTAAATACATAAAGATTTTGCGTATTTGATACTCGTGAGCATGCCACATAGAGACGCCCATGAAATTAAAAAAATTGTTCACCATGTAATGTCTTGTGACTTGTTAATTAAGAAAAATAAATATTATTATTACTTTCATTTCCATTTATCTGACCAAACCAATTAAATGATGTATATCAGTGCTTTTTGTAATATAAATAAATAGCATTTTTGTATTTGCAATACCTCTCAAACCCCGGTGACGCTATATGGGGTCGAAGCGTTGGGACGTGTTTTGTTTGCCGTTTTTTTATTATAAGGCCTGTATTTAAAATATTGTGTTGCATATCAATGTTCTCAGAATGAACCCAGCTTTTCGAATTAATATTTATCAACTGAATAATATTTTTCTAAATATTTTTTTTGTCATGTCACGTGACGTCACGTGACGTAACGGGACGTCTATGTTATTTGTTCCGCTGTTATCTGTAGTTTTTATAGGGCAAGTATGTAAGTATAATACATTATTGGAAAGCTTATTCTTTCTATTTTTAGACACAATAAAAACAATAGTGACTATTGTTATTGTTGTATAACAAACTGAAGCCCAAAATAACCTATTACCATTTCTCAGATTTCCCGCCTTTCATGATATTTTATTTTTTTATTATTTTATTATATCGTATTTCAGGTTTTAATCACTATGATAGTGTTATTTATTAGTATTTCTATAAAATATGTAAAAAACACGCACAAGGCTACGTCAGATTTTTTTTTACAATTTTTTCAATATTTACTTTCTTCTCGCTCTAAAATGTACTCGTCACGCACTTTCAAATGCTAATATCTTATTTTTTTCTCACAGACATTATAAATACTTTTTTTTTACCTATAAAGAGTATTTAACTAGGAAATAGAAAAAGTAAAACATCTTATTAGACAAATCAATTAATCTATATAATAAAGATATAATAATATCATCTCATATTTCCAATTCGGTTACTTTAACCAGATGTATAAACTAAAATATACACGTAAATGCGATGATTCATAACACTTATCGTAGCTTACAATGTATACTTCTAAGAAACACAAGCTTTGTTATCATAACTTTGCGTTCTAAATTATAAACATCTGCCGACCCACTCGACTACCGCTCAAGTGTCCTTGAGTGCCCGGGCGGCGCGGGGCGCGGGGTTTGAGAGTAGTTGCTTTTAGGGGAATCTGTACTATTTTAAACTGAAATGGCAAATCGGCCGGAATTATCGGAATACAGGGAATTAAAACATTTTCTCCTTTTGCCATTCTAGTCATGATTATGGCTTTTATAATACTGCGTCATAGATGAGTAATTTGTTGCCGTGTACCAATACATAGCCTTGGTGCGTCAAGATTTCTCATTAACAGTACTGGAATACCAACTTTCAGCCTTAACTTATGGGAAGGCACTCCTGATAATTCTAAAGAGTTAAGAAACTCTATAGGGTACGATGTCACTTGTTCAGTGTCCATAATATTGTCTACTGAGAGGTACACGATAACATCTCCCTCAACATCTGACATAATGTGTTCGATTATCTGGCCTACTTACTGTCTCTTTTGTTGGCGCCAAAATTAACCTGTAACACAACCATCCTCGATTGCCCCTACTTGTTTGTAGATCAGGATAGACATTATTATTTAAATCATCTGTCTTATGGACAATTTGACAGAATTCACGTCTTAGTGTAATCATGCCGTTATTTTCAGTTAGCATACAATCTTCTCCGACAGGCATTTATTTCATCTGCCAGTGTACCCCTAGTATTAACTGGCATTGTCTGTCTAAAGTCACCAGCTAAAAGTACCACCATCCCTCCCATGATGGTAGCTCATGATATCTTTCATGGTGCCGTATAGTGCCTCGATTGCTCTTGATTGATTGATATGTGGGATAACGTACATTCATCCCAAACCAACAGCTTACACTGCTGCAACATTTTTCCGCGCTTACCGCTTTTGCCAATGTTACAGAGTCCCTCACTACGTCACGCCACGCTGCGCCACCGCCGGCGCCGGCGCCGGCTCTTCGTTCATAGTGTAAGGCGCTTGGCGTGCCCCGCGCTCGCGTGACGTGTATATATGTATAATATGAGGGCATTTTTATTAATTATAAATGTTTCCGATAAATATACGTACTGTAAAAATAGACAGATTTGTTTGGGCTTCCACACAAACTTTCGTCGCCTATTTCATCCCCAGTACGTCGAAATTTTAAAATCACTGGAACAAATGTTTAATTATTGCCTTCTTATCAAGTGCCTAAATACAAAGTCTCATGGTTTCATCTTCGATAATGACTAATTCTCATACAAACTTTAATTCTTCATTTCAACCCCTTTATGCCCTTTTTTACAACAAAAGATAGCCAATGTCCTTTCTCAAGGTCTAGTCTATCTCTGTATCAAATTTCATCAAAATCGGTTGTGATTTAGGCGCAATAATGACGAATTTCCATACAAACTCTCATCCCTCATTTTAACCCCTTCATGCCCTTTTTTACAACCAAAGGTAATGTCTTTACCCAAGGTCTAGTCTATTTCTGTACCAAATTTCATCAAAATCGATTTAGTGGTTTAGGCGTGAAAGCGTAACAGACAGACAGAGTTACTTTCGCATTTATAATATTAAGTAGGGATAGTAGGAATTTACTAGACGGAGTACAACTGATTATAGGCATAAGATTCTTTAATATTAAAGACGACGCGTTTTGAAATCCAATAATAACTTTTATTGAATATCCGGGAGATTATGTTATTTATTTGCCATTTAATCCTACCTACCTACCTAACTAAGTAAGTATTATAAATGCGGATGTAACTTTCATTCCCATTTGTTTGTTTGTGCCTTTGTTAGGTTTTCACGACTTAAATACTCGACCAATGATCGTGAAATTTTGCATACACGTTGTCAGTAGTACGGAAAAGAATATAGGGTACCTTTTATCTAGAAAAAATGGGGCGCAGCCGCGGACAAAAGCTAGTAAATTATATAAAGTAAAAAGCATTCAATCAGGTATTAAAGTTAATATACATATACAATGTATTATGCTAGTTCAGCTTATAGGGTTTCTCTTTTGGTAGGAGGCCTACTCCGTATTGTCTGATGTGTCACATTTTCGCGAATGTTAGAAAATAAAGTAATTTGCACGGCAAATATACGGCAATAGTTAATTTCAAAGGCCGTGTTTATAATGGTATTTTTTTTTATGGATTCCTGCAGATATCTTTGTTACAATTATTTTGAACATATTGGCATATACACGTGCTAATGTCAATATTGTAAATATTCTAAAATAAAAGTGCAGTTACAAATCGCTGTTAAAACGTATAATAAACGTAATGATACAATAAATGGTTATGTAATCTAACACAGTATAATTACCGGTTTTGCGGATATGCTATTGGATATGGTGCGAATTATGGACAGCTTGGGACCGGTTGCATGACTCCTTATACACCACTATCCCATAAAAATAATTCATGTTTTGCATCCAATCATTCCTTTTTATAAAGTTTTTGTTCTGTTGAATGTAATCGCTTATGCGACGAATGTCCTTTATACTTCGTTGCTAGCATTTCTTATGAGCAAGTATTACAATTTCTTTTTGCTTAATGTAAATGTTGTAATGGTTGGTTGTTGTTCGAGACGACAAACTATTACTCATTATAATTTAAACATTCATTTTGAAATAATTTAGCAATTGCTTAATGAATTGCTACATGCAGTTAATCATACAGTTTATTTAAGCTTATTTCACGTGGTTGTCGGTGGTTTACACAATGCAAGTAACCCATCAAATGCATGTACTGTATCTTGCGCATATTACTTTACCTACTGTTAAAAGTGCTCGTATGCGGTTAGTTATAAGTAAATGTTTATTCAACAGACTTGACATATAAAAAGCAAATAATTGTTATGGAATGTTTTGTTACCAGTAAGTTATTACATCTATAATAATATTATAAAAACGCCATATTTATTTGAAAGGTAGGTATGTATAAAATTCTTTGTGACCGCAACTTGGCCTCCGCGAAATTTAAATAGAATTATTCTTGTAACATATATTACCTATAGTATAATTGTCTCTGATCTGTCTCTGATCGGGTCTTTCGTCGTTTCACACAACGAGTTGTTCGCACCATGGTGTGAATCGCAGAAGGACCCATTTTGAATTAGTCTTTTCGCACCATGGTGTGAAACGGTGAATGCTTTGTTTGTACTTCGTCGATTCGAACCACCACCATTTTTATTTATTAAATGTACTTTCTTGGTACTGACGGGTAGAAAACGTTTATTGAAACAAGCAGTTGTAAAAAACAATGTTTATTGTCGTCTTTGTTTCTTTTAGTCACATGACAAAACATTGATTTTATCTTTAATCATATAAAAAAGATATATATATATATATATATATATATATATATATATATATATATATATATATATATATATATATATATATATATATATATATATATATATTTATTATTTAGTAACCAAAGAATTGTTATTTTGAAATTGCATCCAAGCATGAACATAGTTTGAATCTCCAAAGCGTTCTTCGGTGATTCGCACCATGGTGCGAATCGACGAAGTACAATAAAAGCATTCACCGTTTCACACCATGGTGTGAAACGACTAATTCAAAATGGGTCCTTCTGCGATTCACACCGTGGTGCGAACAACCCGTGGTGTGAATCGACGAAAGACCACTCTGATCCCAAGATAACTATACTGCATTGTCGTAGGGTTAGCACACACAGCACATACACACACACACACACTCTCATCCACACACACACACGCACCCACACACACACAGACTCACACATGCACATACACTCACGCACACACACATATCTACACTAACATTCATACACACACGCTCCTGCACATACAAGCATACATACTCATCACATTCTAACATGATTAGAATTTTTTTTTTATTTGGTCTCTCTTTATACATCTCTCACCTCTGAATACAAATCAAAGTGGTTGCACTTTTTACGGCTTATCTAGAGTTAGGAGAGGCTGGTAATCTGTCATACAGGTTCTCCTAGTGCAGATACCAGTCTCTCACACAGACTCACCAAATCGACCATGTAAAACCTAGTTTATGACCTGTTTTTAATTTTTTGTAACCATTCTGTGTGAGAGATAAATAAATAAAATTATTACTTGTTTCTCTTTCACGAGTATTTCCCTAATATGTTACGGAAATACCCAGCCCTTTGGGAGGCTTACACGGGGACATGGGTCCAACATGCAGAGGCCCTTCGAGAGTTTTAGTTTAAAGTGAGATGAGACACTTACCGAGACACTAGCCACGGCAGGCGTAAGAGACTATTGCTACATATGGAATCTAATTATTCTGGCCTACAAGGATGGGTGTTTGATGGTTTGGTAAAGTGCAAACTATGGTTAAAAAATGACGTCTGCCTGATATACTGTCCCAGTACAAAGTGGGAATGGCAGACGGTGACTCGCCGACTCACTAGATGCGCCCCCTGAATAGTCGCCATAGACATACAGGCCTTAAAAGCAGCAGAGGGCAACACCGGTGTGGGCGGTTAGGGGTGTCGAGCGGTGCGGCGCCGGTTTCACCATCACGGGTCTCGTGAAAACGGAGACCCGGAGCGGGTTTCCCCGTAGTTATGCCCTTGAAAATGACACTTCCACCCCCAAGCATGTAGCTCTAGCGGCCCTCCTCTGACCAGCCGATCAGGGCAAGCCAGAGTTGAGAGTCCTACGGGCGCTCTTGAAGTTCCACCCCAGCCAACCAGTAACGGCAAGCTGGGGACGAGGCCCTCACCGACTCTCCGAGGCATTCAGGACCGCAGTGTCGCCACTCACATTCAGCTCGCCACAAGCTGCCCTGCGGTTTGTGCGCTTTTATTTAACTTGGTGATACATTTTTTGTTTACATCACAAGGCGAAGGTGGTAGCCTAAAAGCTAGTATACTATGCCCCCGGTATCGCGTTAGTCTCATGAGGAGATAACGACTGTCCCAGAGGGGTAAAAAGTATTATTATATTATTATTATTATTGTGTAGTGTATATATATATAAGTCAAAAGCCTGTAGGTACATTGATTTTCTTAAGAAATAGCTAGGAAACTAGTAAATGTGTTAACAGTATTTCACACATTTTAGAACTTATCTGTCCCCTAAAGTCTTGAGAATGGGTGTAAGGATTTTAATTAAACTTATAACGATGTATAGCTGCTGCTCTACTCAAAACATTGGGGGTGTATTTTATCTGAATAAATTAAGTAGTTCGACCTCTCTATCCTATGCAGCCTGATACACAGCAGAGATCATGCTAAATTGGTTATAAATGGTGTTCGCGTTGGCAGTTCGATACTTAGTAATGCCATGGGGTACCAATTAGAAGAAAAAGTAAACAGTTCCAAAAAATAGATCATAGATGTCACTATGAGTTCCAATGTTAATATTAAGACCAATTAAAATGCTTTATTGGAAAGAAATTAACCATAAAATGTTATTATAAATAAATATTGTACATATTTAATTAACGGGCATCAAGGTAAAAGCATTTATTTTATGATTTAAACATATAATTAAATCAGTATTTTTTACATCACACATAGTAATCGACCTACCATTTTATTTTACATATATAAGCCGCTAGATGGCTCCATTATGTGTTTATACAAGTCTACAAAACACATAGTTTTTATTTCATACCCTTCTTTTGGTTTACTTCAATATTTGTTTATTACCTACTGATACTAATTAATAAGAAATTACTTATAATATGAAAAATATGTATGCTTAACAAATGTCAATGTATTAAACAAAACGTTTTGTTGTAAGTAGGTAGTTATATTAAATTGTTGTACTACATAGCATTATTTTCAAACACCTGGTCGGTTCTCGTAACCATGGGATATCAATTACAAGAAGTAAACAGTTCCAAAAATAGATCATAGATGTCATTATGAGTTCCAATGTTAATATTAAGACCAATTAAAATGCTTTATTGGAAAGAAATTAACCATAAAATGTTACATTATAAACATTGTACGTATTTAATTAACGGGCATCAAGGTAAACGCATTTATTTTATGATTTAAAGATATAATTAAGTCAGTATTTTTTACATCACACATAAGTAATCAACCTACTATTTTATTTTACATTTAGGGCGCTAGATGGCTCTTTTATGTGTTTATACAAGTCTACAAAACACATTGTTTTTATTTCATACCCTTCTTTTGGTTTACTTCAATATTTGTTTATTATTACTAGTATAGTATTATATTATCTGTGGTAATGCTAAAAAAACTTATAGAAATATATCATATTATAAATAAGTGGACTGTTTCTACTTATTTTTAATAGCTTATTTTACTGTAAGTAGTGTATTCTTTTTACAACAACGTTTTTTAAAATGGCTTGAGTACTATTGTCAATAAGTAGATAGGTTTCTCAAAAATGTCCAATTTGCATTTAATGTTATTATAAAAATCGTGTCTGTCTTCAATACTGAATATAAAATTTTTTGATCCAATTTGTGCTACTATTCAAAAAAATATCACTTCTGAATGTTGAATACTGTTTGTTTTTTATACAAAACTTATTCTCTATGATATATCGCAGTCTTAATAAAACAGAGACTTATCTAAGTATTTTTGATTAAACAAATTTAAACTCTATTGCAATTACTTAGAACAAATATAATTGAACAATTTATACTTTTTCTTTTTAATTATATTAGAGATATTAGAGTTCAAATTGCCTTACTGCCGAATTGCAAATTAAGGCGCTTTTTTATGAGTGTGATAAGTAGGTACACACGGCTATACATCAAATTAGACACCCTATATAGCCATAACTACGCTACATACTACAAAATAAAGAATTGTCGCAAAGGGCCAGTGCATAGTGGTGTCGATGTAATGGTAAGGATAGAGCGTCGCGTCGCGTCCCATTCAGCGTGAATGAAACAAAATAACAAAAATATAACGCAGTCGCACGATTCGCAGCGTTCAACTTCTAATAGTTCAAAGTCCAAAGTCTAGGTTGATGTGTCGCTGTGTGTAAGTACCTAAAATTTGTACGCCTGATGCATGGCAGGCTACGAAGACAAGATCATATTTTTTATTAGCTTACAAGCCATGGATTAAGTACTATTTTGTACTTTGTGGTTTCACTCGTATTAAATGTGAATCTGTTACTCATACCATTTTTGGATCATATTATTGTTACACCAAGTGCCACCAGTGCATTATGGGGAAGACTCAGCAATTCCGTCTAATCATTTATTACAGCGCCATCTATTGACGTCTTACGGAACTACGTAGTAGGTACGCGAATAGTACAGATAACACTGGAACATTCTCGAATCTTCGTACTGTTTACATACTGAGTATGGCGTTTCTAGAAAATTCCAGAAACGCTTTAACCGCTTATAAAAGAGGCAAGGCTAGCGCTCGCCGAGTCAGTTTACAATCGTAAGCGATCAAGTATTCATCGACGGGAATGGAAGCGAAAATACTACGGAGTTTGAAGAAATTACAGTGGAAAAGTGTAGTAGGTAGGTACCTATAGTGTTTGTTTTGTTTTAAATTTTATGGTGTGCTAGAATAAAACGTGTTTTAGTCGGTAATATTGTTTACATTCTTATCCGTCGAACCCAGCACGTAACATTATTATCTTGATATTATAGGTATAACCATATAACTATCCTTGGTCAATTCGTCAAGGGAGGCTGGTCTGTGTAAGAAAATGAAAACCCAGACACTCTGCCTCCCGTTGGTATGCCTATGATTTTACTAATCTAACGACTTAATGTAATATTTTCTGAATCACACTGACACTATCCTATCTAATATTATAAATGCGGACGTCAGTTTGCTTGTTACGCTTTCACGCCTTAACTACTCAACCGATCATCATGAAATTTTGCATACACTATGTCAGGGATACAGAAAAGGATATAGGGTAAGCTTTCATTCAGAAAAAAGTGCTATTCCCGAACGGTAGAAGTTTATTATCCAAATCTACATTAACGCGAGCGAAACCGTGGGCTAAACTAGTAATTAAGTAGGTAAAACGAAGTCAAAAACGTACATTAGATAAGAATAGATACAGATAGTTTGAAATATTTTTGTCTATGTATCTGTCTGTATCTACGTTTCATAGTTGCGCAGAAACTACTGCCCTAATTCTAATGCAATTTTGATACGATTTGACGATCGAAAATTATCGCCCTTGACGGGGTACCTACCATACAAGCCTTAAATTATCACGCTAAGAATATCCTTAGCGTGATAATTTAGCACAATAGAGCATAATGTCCACGTGTTAGAATACCAAACGAATTCCCGGGTAAAACTAGTAATTACTTAATTGGGATTAGGTAGGTACCTAGGTAAGCGATTACCATAGCGCAATACCAAGAGTAACGTAATCACATTAGCGAACCCTTAAAAAGCACTTTTTGTTTATCTTTTATTAAAAATGACCTATGATTTTAATAAAATAGTGTTTTTTGTAATATAGATAAAAAATTATTAAAATGGCCGCATGGTTTTGCCATTCAGACAGTAAGGCTTTCCATTTGATTCTATTTATGTATTGTATTATTTATGATAGGGTATAATTTAATAAGTCAAGAAATCACATATAGTATGTTTTTAGATTATATCCCAAAACAATAGGTATAAGTATTATTTAATAGAATTAAGCTAAATACTTGCTATAGCCTTAATGTTTTTACAGCAGTAGGTATCAAGTATAAAAAATATAAACAGTTAAACTGCGGTAGTCACAAGTACTTCTCTAGATACGGATCCGAAACAGAATTACTGGACCGAAAAAGCCTTAAGCACTTCCGGATTGACTTGCTAAATTAGCATAAATATATCTTAAAATTTATTAACTGATATATCTATTAGTTTAGAAATTCTCTAGATATGAATATCGTCATTTGAGCTCTTAAAAATTGTAGTGAATATGGTATCTACCGTTCTTTGGTCACCAATACATTGATACTCTAATTACATGTATTATACTTACATAGTCATAAACAGGACTAGAATACATACATGTAAGTATGTAAAAAAATCACAACTAGTGCTAATCTACGGGATAACCGTTTTATATGCAGAAATGTCGAACAACTAAATTGATTAAAATAAATGTATCGATCGTAGATCTTATCTTTAATTCCAAATTTAATGTATTTTAACATATTGCTATACGTTACGCCAATTATCTTTGAATTATATTAAATTTATTATTATAAATTTGAAAACGGTAAGCCGTAGTACTTATGGCGGCACTAATTTTAAACACCAATTGTATAAAAGTATATTATAGATACATGTCATTAATATCTAATATATACAATCTGTTTACCAAATAAATTAAGAAATTAATTTGAAGCCCATTTTATTTTGTATAAGTATCACGAAATTATATGTATATATAGAAATAAAAAGACAATTTTATTGATTATGTTGGCGTATGTATGTATATGTCTCTTAATTCATTAACACGCATTACATTTTTAAAAGAGTGGTCGTCAGTTCCTTGCTTATTTCTTCTCATAGGGTCAACCATTTGTCTGAACCTAACAACTAACCTAAATAATGCAGCTTCAGTAACTTAGTAAACTCAGTTACCTATATATTTCGACGTTCATAAGAATCATTAGTGTTACTCTGTGACCTAAATAAATAATTTTTGACTTTGACTAAAAAACGCTTGTATGCCTAAGGTAATTGTTAACCCGAACTCCAGTACCTACGTACCTACTTATAAATCCGATCTAGCCAGGGAACGTTGGATCTAGATCGCTTCCTTCTGACCGTCACATCACATTAATCTTCTAGGACTGTCTTTGTCAACATTTTCTTAATTCCTGTCACTTCAATTTCTTACCTACCAAAGTGCTCTCCTATACTAATATTATAAAGAGGAAATATTTGATTTTTTGTTTGTTTGCAAGGATTTAACTCAAAAACATCTCAACCGATTTTAAAAATTCTTTCGCCATAAGAAAGCTATTATCAAAGAGTTACATATCCTAAATATTATTTTTAAAATTGTTACTAACATAACATAACCTAACTTACTTTTACGCGAGCGAAGCCGCGGTTAAAAGCTAATATAACATAAATTGTACATTCTACATCTTTACAACACATATATTTCTCACTTCTCTCATTTCCACTGCATGTAGTTCTCGACATAAACGCTTCACATAAACTAGGTAAATCGCGCTACTATTTCAATATATTTACGTGTCCTTGTCTTATGCGAATGATATGACTTTAGTTTTATTATGCCTTTGCAATCAACAAACATTGAACCTGGTTTACACAAATGCAGAGGTATAGGTGAACAACAAACTACTTACTCTGAATGCTGAATGGACATTTAAAAGCGACAAAGTCATTGTTCCTACTAGTAGAAAGCGTTATATGTAGATATAAGTGTTTGTGGCCGGGCGTCTACGTGGGTTTCTTACAAAAAAGGGCATACAGTTAAACCGGGTTTGGCTTCGGCAGACACCTCGGCGCCTCACCCAAAGGGTTTGTTAAATTGTATCATTTAAACGATCAAACACGCAGCCAACAGCCCGTTTTAGTTTAAAGAATAAATAAAAATACGAACGAACATAATAATTATATGAAAACAAATTCCACAAAATTCTCGTTCTTAAAAAGTAGCTGAGCACTGCAATTAAGTACAAAAAAGGTGTTACTACGTTTATATCTCAATTAACGTCTTACAATAAAAATAAAGTTCGCTTATTATAAACTATTAATCTTTAAGTGTTATTAGTTAGTTACTGTATTACAAGCAAACCGGTTTATTCTTTTAACTCTTTCTTAACGACTTCATCACCGCGCACAGGTAAGCTCCGTAGCTAAACATAAAACATGAAAGGTGCGAGCGATCTTCAACAAAGCTCTCAAAATGATCTCTGGAACGTTTTTTTTCTATCGTCTCTGGCTCGAGACGAGTTCTCTTTACCTTTGAATGACAAAAAAAGTGGACCCTATTGTGATCGGCGTCGAGCAGTCTGACGCGGATCGCTGTTTCTTAGAAAAACAGTCGACGGTTTGCCTCCGTCGTGAACGTAGATACCACTTTACGAAGTAGCGTACGTTTGTCTCATAGTGGCATTATGTATTTGAATTTTATAAATCTAAATATTAGCTGCCTAACATTAAGATTGAAACGATTTACATAGTTAGCAACATTCCAAAATAAGTATGTATCCTAGATTACTATGATAACCGCATTAAATCTTGCCACTAGTTCTTATGATAAACCGTTACAATGGATCACCAGATCCTACTATAGCGCTAGTATACAAAGATGTGCGCAATCATCAACTCCAAGTCGTGATTATCAAGTGTACTTAATTAGATAGAATCCGCGCAACCAGGTCAACGCGAGTTAATGGTTAATTGCCACAGCAGGCGCCACTACTTAATGGAAGGGACTAGAATTAGTAATTGGCAAATAAAACGACGTACATGGATGCGGGCAGAGCAATGACGTTATATCGAGTGTTAACCGATCCGAGGGGCGAACATCAATTAGTCAATACCATGTTGTTACCGATAATTCCTCACTTAGTCATCGAGTTACCACTCGACACGACATAAATTAAGCATTATAGTAATTGATGGGCGAGAAAGATGAGTGGTTTAAATTAAACCTTTTATAGTGGATTGGGAGACGTGAATGCAAGTTATGATATTTTATGACTAGCTGTTGAGAAACAAGAACATTGTGGACGTAGATGTATGAACTGTGTTGCTCCTAGTAAGTATTTTAATTTAAACAAGCCTTTGTTACTACCTACTTAGCAACAAGCTCATTATTTAAAATTACGTTTTTTTATGGCAAGACAATGTTTGTTTAAACATAAAAGAATGTCAAAGTATAATCAATTACGTTCAGAAAGTTACATAATAGGTAAGAACCAAGAAATTATTAATTACTTATTACTTATAGTGTTATTAAAACGACATTACGACTAGAAAAAACAGTGACCCCGTGTAGGTACAATGAGTTATAACTAATGGAGTACAGATTAAAAATAACTGCCAAGTCGTGTAGGTATTTCAAGAAGGTTTTGCTTTTATAGCGCCATTTCATATTACCACTTACGGTCAGGTTTCATACGCCTAACTCATTACGGATGCGAGACGCGATACAAGCGCACCTAACAAGAATGCTAAGTGCTTTTAAGTTAGGGAAATTTTCTATCGATCGCCATCTTGAAATATTAATTTTGTTGTGTCAATCCCTTAACACTTTTAAGTTATATTAAATATTGTATAGCACGTTAAACAATATTATATTGATTGTTCTACCTCTTCAATAATTAACAACAGTGCAATCTCATTATAGATTCTAAATTCAAAAACTACTGAACCGATTTCAATAATTTTTCGCCATTAGAAAGATACTTTATCCATAAGTAGCATAGGCTATAAAATAACATCACGCTACGAGCCACGAGAGCGGAGTAAAAGTCACAAATATGGGTAAAACCGCACTCGTTAAATGCAAGCAAAAAAATGCCTGCCCTATGTCTAGAAGATAAATAAATCATTTAACTATAGTATCAATGAGTACTTTTATATTAAAAGTTTTATATGACTGCAAAATTTAATGTAAAATCGAGAATCAGGTCATCCCATTTGACTATAAAACCCAACAAGATTTAAAATTTAAATCAGTAACACAACCACAATTGTACCACAGTTTGATGAAAAAGGTTGAAACAAAATACATCAGCAGATTTGGTTCATAATATTTGGATACATAGTTGTTTTTTATCATCAATCCGCATTCCTCAATAGAATTAAGTGCAAAATCAAGTCAACGCAGGTCTAAAGATATTGACTCACGCTAAGTTTTTTACCTGAGTTTATTTTTATAACAAAAATCGTGCCATGTTAGCTCTTTTAAATAAATTCAGGTCCTGATTCATTTTGTAAGAACCATGTGTATCTACTTAAGGTTCGTGAGTTAAGACGAACTGGAATTCTAGTATTTCCGGTGAATGAGAGAATATTTATATTTAATTCCGAGAAGATCATGTGTTAACTTATGACTGTTTTTATAATGAAAATAATGTTTCACAATTAAAAACAAAATGAGAGCTAAAGTAAAGAATACCATAAAAGTAAAACAAGCAGAATTCTTAATACCAAAACAGTTCTTGTTAAATCGATGATTATACAGTACAATATAACGAAAACAGGTCGTGTATTCATTCATTTACAGCGTCTTACATATCAGTTCACAATCAGTAATATGTAATTTGTTTATTATGCAATCAATCTGTTATCATTTGTGCAATCAAACACATGGTAGATCGTACAGTGCTGAGTCATTATTGGAATACTCGGCACGTCACAGTGTCAACTCGTGTACTCTACTTCAAACGTTTAAACTCACTCACTTAACATGCCGACGGACGTGTTATGATATGACTGTGTTAGTAATTATGAGCCAGAAACAGAATCCGTTCGTACAAATATATGACCACAATACATTTGTTGTAGTAGCGACCACAAAGATTGGACCAGTGCCTCGTTTATTGACGCTCTCTCTTTCCGAGTTTCACTAGCAGTCAATAGTTCGATAGAGGCTGTTCATGTAATTTGTTAGAAGATACAAGGTGCATTATGTCTACGTACATTATCGTATGAGGAAGAAAGCGGTTAGCCAAATAGCGGGCGATGCCCTGCGTAGGACGACCCTTTGTCTGAAGGGTAATACGGTCCTATGTTCGATATCAGAATGTTTAAAAGAACTGACGTAATAAGAGTAGGCAGGGCTTAATGAGTACGTTCGTGTACGCAATGAATGATGACACATATTCAACTACCTACTCAAAATCAATACAAATATTCCTTAACTCCCGTCAACACTAAACTACAATTTGCCTGACGAGTATACCTATGTTACGCCTCACAAAGATTGTTACACTTAGTTTCGAGTTGGTTTTGATACATCAGATTGTAATCTGCAAACAGAAACCGACCAAGTCCATCCTTTTAATTGACTTAGACTGGTTTTTGTAGCATTCAGGATACAGGCGCAAAAATACTCGTTTTGTTTAATCATGATACAAATTAAAACCGATATAGAACGAAACAGACCAGACCATAAGGCATTTAATATTTAAAGATGTAATCATACTGGTTAGTTAGATAGATTTTAAATTGTTTAACGTGTTCGGAATACTAGTAACTTCTATCTACAAATGTATTTACGGTAAATACAGAAATAGTAAGTGGAGAGTTATATGGGTCAATCTTTACGCCATATAGCTGAATTATAACCATCATACTGAACAGATAGTATGATATATACCGTAGTTTAGTATTTAAGCTACATCCCAAGTTAAATCAAATATGAAAGCCGCTTCAAAATCCGTTTAATAGTTTCTGCGTAATGGCAATATAAACAGACAAACAATTCTAAAAATCATTAAATTGGATTGGCCTCTAAAAGATCGAAATTTAAGTTTTCCAAAAAATTGAGATGAAACCTGCATTCGTGCACTTATCTCTTAATATAAGTTATTTTTTAGTTGTGTATGCAAATAATATGACTTTACGAGAGATCATATTAAGAACCAGGAAAATTCTACACGCGTCAGCTGTATCAATGTAGTTTAATTCGATAATAGGCAACTGTCTAGTAAACAAGCCGAGATTGCTGCCTTCCGTCTCCACGGGCCCCTGACCCCTTTAATTTTTAACATACATATAGGACTACTCACATCCTACAACATAGTAATAGATAATATGTATTGATATATTAATGTAACGTACCCTGGACTAAATGATGCAATGAATTGGACGCTTACAGAAATGAGTGCAACGCGGCAGAAAAACAAAAAACAAAAAATAGAAATGTAAGTTTCACCGCTATTTTCTACAGCAGGATATATACGTAATCTGTAAATACTTTATTGGGTTCTTAGTTGAGAAAATAAAGAATGCTTTACAGTTTTCTCCTCAGTACAATATGAAGGCTCTCTTACACACTTGACATGGTAAGCTACTAAAGCATTTTTAATCTGTCTGTGTTTATCTACTACAAGGTAATTTACTGCCTTAGTTCTAGAGTACCAAATTTCCCATAGGCACCGAGTATGAAATACCCGTATGCATATTGATCCGTCACTACAGTGCTCCGTAAAAGAAGCACAAACCAGCACATAATTTTTCATTTATAATGTTACTTAGTAAGAGTTGGAAAATACACGGAGGGTATGGACATGGTATATACGTGAACTGAGATCATAACTAAAAATCGGAGAAACAAAAACTTTCCTTGACCATGAACCATGTTTAGGGTATTTACAGTCATTTAGAAGGATAGACTTTGGACGGAATGGTTCGTGGTACTTTAGTTTTATGTGACATTGGCTTGATCAAGCAGTTTGAGTGACAGCTCCAGGCCATTTTTGTGGATAGCCCGTTTAAATAGCAGAATAGATAGAATAATATTTATTGTATTATTTATCGACTTACTTTACCACACATGTTATATATTTATTTATATGCTAAACTGTGACAAGCAAGTAGATTTACGACCCATGATAGCAATCAGTCAACGTAGCTCATGATCACTTACACAGTACCCATAGGTAGCGCGCGCGAGGATTCCGGCGACTGGGACCGCAATTAACTCGGACCGCGGTCCCAGTTGCCGGATCGATTTAATTTTAATATTTTTCTTCCGGCAACTGGGAGCACCCATAAATAAATACAAAAATCTATTGTTAATGCCAAGAACAGTACAGTCAAACAAAAAAGCGGTCCGAGTTCATTGCAGTCCCAGTCGCCGGAATCCTCGCGCGCGCAAGAAAATACTAGAGCTTATGTTTTTGAGCATTAGAGTTTTAAATATATAAACACAAAAAGCTACTGATTAGTTTACCACTAAGATATTAACAAAATTCCAGGCGATGGTGAGAATAACACGATGACTGTGAGTCATGTGTAACGAATGCTCCGTATAAGATAATGTACTATTTGACCGATCCCACACACGTCTGTAGGTATACAAAAATATTTGAAAATATTTACGTTTTCGACCATTAAACGATCACTGGAATTTTCTATATCAAGCTGGAATTAATTTGATTAAATATTTTATATATGACTATTAAAACATAAGCAGGTGAGCAAATGTTCAGCGCAAAGTCTCATGTCAAGCAAGTATTATTGGGTTTCCTATCAAGAATCACGCATTAACTGCACAGCGGTTTGACCAAACCTGATGAGGCGGCCGGAGACTCACTCCCTTTTACAGGAAAATTACGAAGACATTCCAATTATGAAGGCTGACATCCTGTTCTTCACGCAGGCTTCGGTCGTCCGCACATTAGAAAAGCTCAAACTCGAGTCTAGACTTCTCTTTGATAGAGGAATTTGATCCTGGTAAGCGTCCAATTATTAAATATATCTTTCCCTTTCGTAATTCGCGGATATTTGTACAGATTCATTAATATAATCATTTATGGACGCGTTTTATTAACGTTTCAATAAACACAAATGGTAATTAATTTAACTGTCAAATGTTTGACAAGTGAAAAACAGTAATATATTACAAATGATACTAGCTTGTATTAATAGTAGCGTAGAGACAAAAATAAACGCATCGAATGTATTCATAAGGAAAGCTTGGCGCATAAATGTTTTACTGATCGCACGGCGCCAAAGATAATTGCATTCTAATCACAAAATACTTACAAATGTACATAAATATGTATAACGACGTGCAGCGCTTACATAACTCACATTATTTATAAATCAATGTATCATCATTGGGTTCTGCTCTCTATCTCTCCAGCAGAATAAACAATTCTAAATATTTTTCCAATGAAAATACGCGTAAAATCTTGGCGCCGCGCCGCTTCATAAAACACAATGTAGGTAATGTAAATGCACAGGTTGTACTGGAATGCTTGAAATTCCGATATTGACTGATTTTGCCGGTTCATTCTGCAATGGTTCCTCTCGGACTAAAATGGCCAACAAGCCTGACGATAAGTGGTTACCGAAACCTATGAACGCTTTTTAAACTGGTTCGCCTGTGTTCTTGGTTTTTTTGACGATGTAAGAAGTGGTTGGACGTCTGCTTGCACTGATAAGAGCAATAAGTTACGTCATTTGTTATTTTGCCGATAGGACAGTAGGTACTGCCTTCAGAAGCTTACATATTAAAGTACCGGTCATCGAGTTGTTCTAAAATAACATTGTTAAAGATTGCTTATTGATACATATTGACAGTCTTCTTTTATACATAATATAATAAAAAGGTACAGGAGAACTTTAGTACAAATTCATATTATAAATTATGTTTGTTTTCTCTTATTCAAATCGAAAAGGACCTTTGAAATGATGTCTTGTGTAGTGGTGATAGCTGAAAGAACGGACAATCGTTGTATTGTATTGTATGGCACGCCATCAAAGTTTGGTTATGCTATCATGTACCGTCAAGTAAAGAAGAGTGACACACTTTTATATATTATGTTCATTATTAACAAGAGGAGATGGATAGCTTTATAGGTTAAGTATAAATAACAATTTAAATAGCAAATTTTCAAGTATACCTAATTATGATTTTCGTAAATGTTTTTAGATGCTTTAGTGATACACACTATTGCATTCGAAATGGCCACTCCTATAAACTCAGCTTGGTTCTAAATCGAATAATAAAATAAAATTTTGGTTGGTCTATATTTTGCATCGCGCTTGCAAAATATGTATGTGTAGTACTCAAGTGTATGCGGGCCATATAAACTAGCTACTATATTTCCTCGAAACTTTTGCTGAAAATACTAATAATGCAAGTTTATGTTCAATATTAAAAATAAATCTTAATATGAATTGCACGGTAGTAAATAATCATGAGACTACGTTGAGTTGCGTGTGATTTAAAATCTCATTATTGTCATACCGCGCATGCGTCAGTAAGCATCAAATTAATCACACACATGAGGTGAAGACGAAACACTAAGCTGCAGGCAAATGCATTAGGTAGGCCAGAATACCATACAACAATACCCATACATTTAGTTCTACTAAATCTATTATAGTTCGTGGGTTTCCAATATGTCTAAAGGGTTACTCAAGTCGTTGACTTTCTAAAGATAAAATAGCAGTATGTTCTGTAATACTTTCCTGATTACGTAATAATTGTTGTCTGTTTACATACCAAGTACAGTAACCTAGCTTAATTAGTTTAATGGGCTGCTATATTGTATGTGAATTAACACAATTAAACAAACCAACGGTTAACGTGTTTAAAAGCATTTTAAACGAATTGGGTGCGTTCACTGGGAATTGTTTATGATAATATCTACGTGAAACTTATCGATGAGTATTTCCAAAAGCCGCTCTAGTGTAATGTAAACACCGGCTTTCATCTGTATAGCTGTTTACAAACCACGTCTGATGTATATCCACCACTATTTAGTTTGTACGTTAGATAAAACAGATGTCTTGTTTTCTCGAAATTATAGTCGAAAGAGATCTTTCGCCATAGGCTAACTAGATCTAGAACGTCTGAATACTTTTGAACTTGCAAAGAATAACGTGAACTTATACATCATCTGGTGTATCCCGTAAGTTTACTAAGGTTTAGAGATTTTTTAGAGTTTATAGACAGAGCAGCGTGTCCCACTTGTCCAATGATAGTCGTACACTTAATACACGTATTTGCTTTATTTAAATTGCATGTAATAGTTATCTACGAGTATTTTCACATGAAATATTCCAAAGAATTTGTTATGTGAACTAAGTATTTGATTTATTCACATGTAAACTGAATAGAAAACACAATACCCAATATTTACATAGCATTCGCTTGGCAGACGGACTCCAAAATTACAAAGACTTATAAACAATGAAAGACATGCAAAAATTATGGTGCTGTTAGTTTATGGAAAACTTCAAGTAAAAAACGAACGTTCTGCAGAGGAATGTATGACGTACTATAACATAAACACTCCTTGAATGACTTCAACTACGTCCTTGCTTAAATTGACCAACGCGTACGGAGTAAAATAGTGAAGACAAGTAATTCATTTTTATGAATTAGCACTTTTTATAAACTGTCTCTCTGCTGGGTCTCACCAGTTCAGTTCAACTGGTGAGTTCAAATAACTTAGCCCCGTAGGGTTGTGCAAATATCTAAGAGACTTAAAACATAAAAGGCCAATGAAATTACTAGATGTTTACGTGACACATTTCTTTATAAGTCTATGTAAACTCCATTTTGCTTTATTATTTATCTTATTTCGTATACAAATATAGCGCACTGGTGGCTAAAGACACTTTCTTTATGGTCATCTCTTTTTATTGAAGAAAAATAACTCATTCCAATAATAATAGCGGCGTAGCAAATATAATAGAAAATCGCATTGCTTTAAATAGTATTAATATACATAATATAAAAGATAGATGAAGATTCGCAAACGAAGCAACATTCGATAATTTACCATCGTTACCAACAAAAGCTAATTACCATAGAACCAGTCACTAATATGATGGCTCACACGCATCGGCATCTATCTAATATTGCTGCGTTGACAAGATATTGCTAGACGCCACATTAAAACGTACTTAGGTCAACGGCACGTGGGAACTCTTTACCATCACAATAACTAACACCATTACTTAAAATCCAAGTCTTATAGGATGCAGCGTGTGGCGCAAATATGACAATTATTTCATAGTCATAGCAAAATACTTTAAAATACATCAAGATCTGTCGCAGTCCAAATTTATTCGGAAGCTCTTTAGTTAGAAGGAATGACCGAAAATGACTTACCAGGTCTGGTACAATCAGGTCTGCCATTCCTGACGGAGGTATCGGGCAGGGGTTTGCCGTCAGGCGTCACGCACCAGCAGCCTGCCGCGGCTCCAGCGCTGGCACATTGCACTGCTGCATATGTGCCGTCGGCGCGGCATCTGGGCACGTAGGCCGACCATACCCCGCTTTGTGCGTTCCGAGCATATCGCAAAGCGATGAGGCATGAAGACTGCCCTTCTGCACATTCAAGACACATTTTATTTTCGGCAATTAATTACCATATTTATAAAGGAAAATAAAAGGCTATAAATGATCCCTAACCCAGAATCTGTACTGGTTATAAATATTGTAAAACAAACATAGAACATGGAACGACTGTTTACCGCCACTTAAATATATTTTTCATTCGAGCATTTATCTATTATGATTTATGAGCCATCTCTATAAGTGAAGTGCAGTACTGTAATAATATGCGTGTATTGTATGGAATGCAAGAAGCCCATAATGTCCATTTTAATAAAACAACTGTACGACCTCTGGCTCTGTCCTCACTTTCTAAACGAAAGTCACAGTATGCCAGTCTATTGTTGTTAATAGACCCCATACACTTTATATTAAACATGGGTATAGTCTCGTACGCAGGATGTTATACAATATTACTAAGTTATTGTAGAAATCGTGTACAACACAAGCTTTAATAAGCCTATTTATTTACTTTTAAAAAACATATACGGTACATCTAGGTAACAAAAGCCTTCCTAAGCCAATCTGTTGGTACGTGATACATGACTCAAACGACCAAACTATCGTATTTATAGTAATAGTTGGACACTGGTCGAGTTAGTAAATGATTGTAGGTATAGCCAGAGCTAACAAGTTTCCATGACTTCATAAAGGACGATTGTACATGCAAGGTCAAGTTTAACAAAGACCGTTTTCATTTAAATAAGCTATGGAAGACATATATTTTTTATACATATTGCACTATGGTACACAGTGCTATGAATGACGATCATTGTGGCTAACGGTTCGCCACATAGGTAAAGCTTTAAACATGGCGGTTTGTTGATGCATCGAGTAGTAAGATCACTTACCAATGCAGGGTCCTTTTCTGGCGACGGTGACTGGTTCTCCGGCACACTGCGCTATCATGAGGTGACATCGCGAAGGGTATGTGCGCCCGTCGGTGCCGCAAACGGCCCGGCGAGCGTTCGCCGCATTCGCCTCGCACGCGGCTGTCCGAGCGGTGCAACTCTCGTTGCCTTGTATATTTGATGTGGAACTCTTAAATAAGTAAGTCACGATTACTAAATTACGCTAATTTAAACATTTTGAACGGATATCGAAAGAAAGGTGAAAGGTTGTATCATACGGTGTAATAATAATGATTGCTATAAAACACATGGTGTAATTAAACTTCATTTCTAACTAAAATACCCATACTTAGAGCACGCACTTTATTATGTACCCGATAGAATTACTGATAAATAAGAATACTGTTATTAAAACCAAAATAAAGAAATTCGTCGCTCCACAAGGGACCAACTTAACGGAATTCGGTGAGGCACCGAGTTCCAGTGCCCTACTAAGCACTAAACAAACAGACTGGTATTTGTAACATTAGATATGGTACGTACGGAGTACTTGTATGCAAAGTACGTTTAATATTATAGGTACATGGGTCTTGTCTCCTGTTCGAGTCGATTCCTTGAATCACATTTAAACAATAGGACGTCGGCGTCGCGGTGTCAACTTGGTAAGACATGCCGTGGTTGGACTGCATATATTATTTATGAATGAGCAAGTACATATATTATTATTTTATTTCGCTTATTTACATTTTTGTGTATCAACCACCAATAACCAGCTAGATGTGAAACCTGCTTAGCCTCATTACGACCAATTATGGGGTCGCTTTACAAGTCTAATCAGATAAGGCGGGTTATTTATATTTCCACAAAGCGACTGCCATGGGAACTACGCCCTTCAAAGGGATAGCGACATTCAAAGGTGTCAAAATATTTGAGTTAACGTATTTTAGAATATCCATTGCCAAAATAATAATATGATGATTTATTAGATCCAAAAATAATGTAAGACATATTGTCAGTCTGTTTTGAGCAACCTCCGAGCCTACACCGATTTAGAAATCAGGATAATAGAATTATCGTAATTTACAATTTTAATGTCGCACAGTCAATTTTTTGTTTTTTATAATGACGTAACCTTCTTGATTAAAAGTCGAGCGATTGTTCAAAGTAAGTCGAAAAGTGACATGGTCATAATGTACTTATCGATTAAGTTAGTTATCTGAATGGCTGTGAACGTGTCAGAAAGAAGCAGTGACAACCGCGATTTAACAATTGGGTCACGTTTATTTATTACTTTAAGTATATTGTATTTTTTATCTGTCAACTGATATTGTATTTTTATAAACTTATTACGCCAACGTAACATCGATGTAGCCAACGCACAGTGTTTTTTTGGCCCTAAAAAAGTGACATCCGCCTTTTATTGAATTTTCCTAATTAATAGTTCATTACAAATGCATGAGTAGAACTCCCAAAGGTCAAATTCGTTTGTTTTATTTTATAAAAAATCTTAAAGTTTTCGTGGCCGTAAAGGTAATACACAAAATAATTCGTACGAGAATACCTATATATAATTGAGTTTTGTTTGCATTGAGGATTTATGAAGTATTTCTAGGAGTATATTATCCCGTCAAAAATGATCGTAGCGCGCCACACGTGAATCTTCACCAGAAATACTTGGATGTCATAAATAAAATAGTTAGGTGTGTGTGTGATCAACCAATTTTTTTAATATCACGTCAAAATTGTTTTAATTTAATAATTTGTCTTATATCGAATATTGAAGATAAAAAGCTATTGATTTTAGATAAATACCTAAATAGTTGCAAATAACAAATAGGTAGTTTCTTCGCAAATAAAGATTAACATCGTGACCATTCTCGCGGAAGTTTCCTTCGGATAATCATTTCTCTATAAGTGACCTAATGCACCTATAAAGTTATTACGAAATTGAAATACCTACGCCAAGTTAATAGTAAGTACCCAATAAAACTTCACAATAGCACAAAACTTCCGTAATTTCAGTACAGCATCTGTGTCAGTATAAATGTCATTTCACTGTATTGATTATGGTTGATAATATAAGTTCCTATGTACCTATGTACCTACTTATGATATAAATTTGAATCGATTACAAAATGGGTAAGTACCTCCTTTAATTAAATGCAGATTTTTATTTGCAGCTCAAGCAAACATCTTAAAATTAATTATTGCCCGTTTTTTGTAACTATAGTGTAGAATAACAATAGTTAATTAAACATTTTTCTAAAATATAGCAACGTGAAGCAGTAATTTGTAGGATCGCCAAACAAATAGAAATGTAGGTATAACGACGCTAAGACACTAACCGATATGGCACCAAGTTGAATTTTGGGAGAGGACCAATTATTATTAAGGATTCAAAAGATTATTTTGTAATTTTCTGTGAATTTAAAGGGCGGTTTTCCCGCTTAATATATTCGTTTCTCTAAGTTCGTTTACAATAATTTTGTGTTGATCAATGACTTCTATGAATACTTATATAACATTATTAGTTTAAATTTTTTGGAAACCTTAACTTATGCCTCGAGGAATAGCAGGCGCTTCTAATATTATCGATGCACAATAATTAACAATAGCGTAAGGCTCTTGCTTAATAGGTATATTCTGTTAGTTAGTAGTTTACTGATTGAGGTTATTTTCGATATTGACTATATTAATACGGGTGGTCTCATATTAATTTCAAATTTGGTAAAATCTGATAATCGGTTTGACAAAAAGCTTTAAATTTAATAATTCCTTTCCGAGAAATCAACGAAAATACATTAAAAATGTCTACACAATCTTTTTGTACCTACCTACCTTTTTAAATTCGATTAAATCTATCGATGCGGTCTCTTTGTACATACTACATACAGATTTATAAATCATTAATAAACTATGAATGACTAGCTGTTACTTACGACTTCGTCCGCGTAGATTTTAACTAAAAGTGTTTGTCTCCTATTTTATCCTATTTTTTTATATACTATATTTTTTCTAAAATCAAGGTAGCCTAAGTTACTCCTTCCTCAGTTACTACATCAGCTATCTGCCAGTGAAAGTCCCGTCAAAATCAGTTCAGCCGTTTCGGAGATTAGCCGCAACAAACAGACAGACAAATATTTGAAAAATATTGCGAAAAAAAATTATTGCATGTATATACTAATACTAGTGTAATGACGGCCGGCTTTTCCCTATATGAGTCATAATAATAATATGTTGAATGTCTCTTTGACCATACGTAATTTTTTTAAAGCGTTTATTAACCGGCGAAAATAAGTTATAAGTACCTATAACATAACACAATGCAATTTAGAAATTAATATGAATAACTATAAGGCTTACTTGTAAAGTTAGCAGTTACTTTAATTTTCGAAGTGTTTGTTGAGATAGATTATTTTTAATTTAAAGAGTAATATAATATTTTCTTTTTTATTATAACATTTGACACAGAATCGTTGCGAATTATTTGTTTTATAATATTCACATAGCTATCCAACGCCAATTTGATGGTGGATCTATAAAGCTTCGATCTAAGATTTTTCTACTTACAAATATATCGCTGCAGTTTCTCACTCACTAAACTGGATTGTACCTAGACGTTATAAATGAAAGTCTGAACTTAAATACCACTTAGTATTTATTTTAATAAAGTAACTACAAGGCAAGCTGTCAATAGTCAGGCTGTTAAAATTAGCGATTTGGTACGCCAAAATAGTTTTTCCGATTTTATTTTAACCCGATTAATACAAAATATACTTAATACAAAATTAAGAGTTTTTAGAAACTATTATCACTATCCTATAGGAAGTTTTGGTTAGTAACGTCTATGATGGGACGCAATTAGTGTCTTAAGAGTTTTGGTTGAATTTAGCAAAGTGTAAATAATATTTACGTACATATAAAATTAATTAGTTAACAAGGTATTATTAATAAAGCGTAAGGCAGTATATCAGTCGTTTCATTTGAGATACGGAGCTTTGTAATTATACACCCAATCGACGGACGAGATAAGTAAGCTCGCCAGACTGTTATATTATATACGCTGTTGTATAGCTTCTTAGGCCAATCTGATAGGTGCAGGTTCAGGCCAATACAACAAATTCATAATAATAATAATTTTAATGCAGTGACCGTTAATCAAAGGCGAGATACTTAAGTAGGTATTATAAATACAAATACATATAAGTAGATAACCGGTATTCTTTACAGTAATTTATTATTATTGCATTTTTATATTAATTTATGGATAAATAATAAATTTTAAACTTTGATCAAAGGTATGAAATGATAACAGGTAAAGATATATAGGTACATGTTATGAAAACGTATACAAACAATAGTCAATCAGAACATGCTCAAACCTTAGATAATCTGATAATTAACTCAGATTTGTAACTAATAAGAGTTCGAAACTTCATTAAAATAAACAAATAAAATGTAGGTATTTACCTTTATATCAGGTGCAGCTCCATCAATCATATAAATAATGTTGAGAAAAAATAAACGGGCCACTAAATCATTTATATTCATAATGTTAGTTGATGTAGCAATTTTCTTAAAAATCTGTTGACCGTTGCTATTATTATTTATTTATAACACTCGTTCACACAACAAAACAATCCGTCTATAGACCGGGCAAAGAATGACTGAGTTTTTACTAACATATTGGCATAATACGTTAGTTTGTTAAAAACTGGCTTTGTTACAATAAAACGTTGAGTATTACAATAGGGATGTGTCGCTGGGACGTTCGTCGGGACAGAGAGCTAAGAACAGAATAAAATACAATAAGGATAAGATCCCGGTGCGCGTCCGCACTCCGCCGCCGCCGCCCGCGCCGCCGTCGCGCCGCGCTGTCGCCCTGCCACCGGCTGCCAGTTGCCACGTAGGGATGCACACCATGTGTTTCAATTGATTTATCGTACAATTCGAATGATCGAATAAACATTTATAGATTCAACAATTCGATTAAGTAAACAATATCAATTTAACATGTTACATAATCATGTATTAGATTACTAAATCTTGAAACTGATATCTATCTGGCGTGATTATTGCACTACTCGTGTAACTTAACTCAACAATTATGTGTGATAAAACTGATAAATAATCTAAACTGTGTGGTTGTAGCGCGTGCATCTCTCGGATCTTGATAAAACCTTTTTCTGCCATCAAGTCGTCGGATTAGTTTACACTGATTTGTAACTGGTAGACAGAATCTATTATAAAACGTTGATGAGTCATGCACGGTGAACCGTGCGGCATAAACTTATTGAATTTTATACCGTTATACTCTTCGTTGTTGCAAATTTATGCCTAATACGTATGGATTATAATGTAAGTACTTATAGCACAATGGCCATAAAAGGAATCATGTTAAACATAACAATTATACAATGGGCTAATAAGTAATAAAGAACTACTCGTTAATATATTACTTTAAAATATTATTATGCAAATTATCGATCAGCGGGTAATTAAGACTGTGATGATTCTATTCTTAAACTCGTCTACTTAATTCCTCTAGAGTAGTAATACATTTAACGATGTCTTGTTTTGTTATAGATATTGAGGACCATAATGTCTGTATCGATAAATTATTTTCAAACATGTTTTCAACTAATCAAACCCGGTATTTTGAGTACGCGTCATAATGTTTATTCGATTAAATTGAATTCAATTATATCGATATATAAACACTCGATAAATCAACGGTGCGTCCCTAATGCAGGTTTTATAGCACAGCCTATGCAGTTTGTAAAATACTTAATGGCTTTTATTAGAGCAGAATTCTTTTGCAGGGATAAGCTTTCACTCAATCGTTAGTACACAATGAATGACTCGTAATGTACCTAGGTAACTAATTAATTAAATAATTTAGGAAGTATAAGTCAAGCTTTAGCGAAAGTGTAATAAAGCTGTTTTGTTTTACGCTGCCTGTTTAATATAATATGTATCATCGACCGCTTAATTTTATGCGAGTTTGGATGCTGGTTTTTATGAAAAATGTAAAATTGCCTAATTTTATTTACATGCTATTATCAATAGCTTTGCTCGTGTGGCTCGAAAAGAACAACAAGAAAAAAAAAACCATATATACTTATAACAGTATCTATGATAAATTTCAGTCTTAACGGAGATTGCGTATAATGTGCAGGTGATATTATTGTGCACAAAGGAATGTTCCAAAACTACTGCACTCTCTATTTCCTAACTCCCATAGACAGTTAGGACGGCAATCTGACTGAACCAGAGAGGAATTTAGTGCAGAATCTACGGCTTCTCAAGGCACGGAGATTTGCAATACCGCTAAATTCTTAACTCAGGGCTGGTATTGGGAGTTTCTAAACAGAAAAACCCAATAAGTAACTTTTTATTGGTTCAGTCCGGGATTCGAATCCAAGGCTTAAGGAGGCACAGCAGCCGTTTGAACTAGTACTGTGCCACCGCGCGCCGTGTCAGTAATAATTATGAAAACTAGACGATGTTGCTTTCTAGCTCTACACTACACAATAATTCACGTGCAATTCTATTTCAATTCTACTCAATAATACTCGTTACACCACCGTTACATAAAAGAAGAAAATACCACCAAACATACGTTATCATATCAGTTAATAGATAATTTTAGCACAAAGCTATAAAGTTTAGACACGACAATAAACAGCTAATTACCTTCTGCATAATTTATATAATTAGAGGCTAGTTTGCTGCTTGTAGGTATACCTACAGTCAGCAAATCAGCCACTATGTCAAAAAGGTACTTACTAATATTTGAGGAGGTCCGGCCGCCGCGCCGCGCCGGCGTGATCACTGATCACTCTGATCAGACAACTGCATACATCGGAATAACAACTGAATTGATAAATTGTTTTAATTTGTACCCTTAAAATACCTAATCCTAACATAAAATATACTACTGTGGCACTGATATGGGGAAAAGCCTGTTAGCAGTGGTGGTATCTTCATAAAAGGTCAATCTAGCTTTCTAGTGAATGTGTCTTTAATATACTTTGGTAAGCTTATTTACGAAATGCAAATGAAATTACTGAATAAAGAGGGAACAACTTCCATTTTACTTAATTTACTGCCAAAAAGCATATAATTATTATTGCCTTCTAAACACCTAGGACGTCATTCGCACTATAGGTAAGTAGGTATAAAGTGTTTTATTAAAGACATCTGCGCACTATCTTTTAACCTTGAAACATTCTAGCAACGAACGCACAGAGTACCAAGTCCTCAGATTAACTATGTGTAGATCACACAGCTTTTCATCCCGCGTAGAGGGATTATACCCAAATACTCAGCGCAAGTGGTGTGGCGACCAAACCACTTTTAAGTATATAAGTGACACACTGCAGCTAAGCATAGGCTATTTACTGTAACATTATTTAGTAGTGTGCAATACAAAATTAAATGGCATTCGCCTCGCCTGATGGTCAGCAATATCGTAATCTTGTTTAACTAGGATGCGGTTGTTGCAGCCTTTGCAAAAACCGAACGTTGCGCTGTAGGGGCAAGGAACAAAGACGGATCTAGCGAGAGGTACAAGGCCACGGTAAGCAACTCTAGAAACCATACTAACTGTAGGAAAACAATATCATTTGTAATGGTTATCTACCTGCCAGTTTCATTTACAGGACGAATGTTGTTATTCCCCATTCGGACTGCTCCAGATTGACCGAAGAACTGACTGCACTCTATCCCATTAACGTTAGCTGTCAGCGTGATTGCTTTTTTAGAGTTCGAAAATACTCTTATACAACAGCTTTGTCCGTCCGTCCGTCTGTCTGTTATTATTATTATACAACTTTCAACTCAAGAACCATAAGAGCAAGAGACTCGCAGTCAACGCCATTCGACTCAGCATAGTCGATAAACCCAGAAATTACTATGACCTTTGACCTCTGACCTCAAGGTCACATGATACAATTGTTTCGAACTCCAAGATTTACGGCAATTCATTGCCGTTTCTCACTTGTTTGAGAAAGTAAAGTCAATAAGCGTAAGTTTATGCGACCTCATACAATATTACGTCATTATAAATTCTTAATTCCATTAGTATTATTAAGAACAGAATACATTTCTTATTAAATTTCAGATTTAATAATCAGTAATAAACAATATAATGATTGCAACAGGAGTTGTAAAATACTGAAACTATAATTTAATCGCAAGAGTAGCCGTGATTTTCTTGCATTCATCTTCTCATAGGTTCAACCTTTTTTGAACCTAGCGAATAACCTTAATGTAAATTCAGTAACTTCTCTAAACATTGACATTCATAAGTGTTACTTGGTGACGGTGTAAATGAATAAATGATTTTTGACTTGGGCTTCGAAAAATAAGCTCTATTTATTTGTTAGGCTACCCAAAGGCAGTGGTTGCAGTGGTCGTCACTCGCAGTGTATTGGCCACAGTGGGCCACAGCGTATGGCTCGATTCCTTCGAGGGACATAAATTGCGTGATCTACCTCTAGTTGTTCTATTCTGTGGTTGAATATGCGCACTATGTACTACGTAAGGTTATTTACAAGATCAATCATAACAAGTGCACCCGTTGTTGCTTGATTAAAATTGTTAGCTGAGAATAACTCTACCTTCAGGCGTCAATTTATTGTGTACTAGCTTTTGCGCGCAGCTCCGCCCGCGTGGTACCTACATGAACAAAAAGTAGCCTATGTCCTTCCCCAGGTTTTAAACTATATCTGTACCAAATTTCATCTAAATCGGTTGAGTGGTTTAGCCGTGAAAACGTAACAGACAGACAGACAGACAGATAGACAGACAGAGTTACTTTCGAATTTTTAATATTAGTAGGGAAGTAAGGATTTATTCAATTCTATTATTAGTTAATAGTTAAACTGAATATACAGAGTGTTAAAACAAACGTAGGTACGTGTTAAATGGATAAAACTTTTCCATACTTGTGTCTTGGAATATTTATATTACTTTAACGTCGCGTACAATAATTAACATAGAATAGCACGTGTACGTCCGCGTCGGCGAAACTTTAGACCACAGACTTTAGGAATTTTATGGACTGAGACAAAAATATATCCCATCCTACCATCCTACTAAATAATTATGTACTATGTTTTAGGCTACATATAATAGGGGTGAATTTTCTACCGCCTACCGGTCACAATACTATACGAGATCATATAAATTACGCTTGACGCTGGAACCGAATTCGAGAGTTGACTTTGTGCTCCTATGATAAATATGATACTAGGTACATACCTACAGTTATGCTACGTAAAACACAGAAAAAGTCCCACGGGCTGATTGGAGAATTCTTTCTACCGTATAGGAAAACTGACAACATGAATGCTTATTGTCATTGTGCTGTGTTCCTGAATTTGTTAAGGAGGTGCTATATCTAATCTATGTGCATCGCGCCAGCAACATCGGGAGGCCTCGACTTTGACTAGGGTCAGAAACGCGGGAGTGATATCCTGGCGTTGTATGCCCATAGCTTATGGTAACCCCCTTGGGAAGGCTGTACAACTTGTTAAGTATAATGTGTCATAACTCATATAAGTCATAAGATCTCGTGCTTGTGCCGTTAGTATAAAATTACACTTAGTTACCTACAGTTGTCCCGTGTTCATTAGCCGAGTCAGGCAAGATGTTACAAGGTTTTCCTATCATATATTTTTCATTCATCAAACTGAAGCGTAGGTACTCTGTATTCTCTAACTCTATCGATCGGTGTACTTACTTGATATGCTTTCTTTAGATAAGCAAAAGAAAAAAAAACTGCTATGTTCTTAATGCCGGTCTAAGAATTTATGACTTCAAATGATAAATTCTATATTTTTAAGAAGTAAATGCATCATTTTGAATCATTGATAAGCGTAAAGTAGTTCAAATAAAAGCATCGGATTAGTCAAATCAAATCAAATCAAATCATTTATTTGCGGATCTTTAATACAGGGCATCACCATACTCAGCTTTTAAGCATGCAAAATTTCATTTATAACATTACAAAGTACTTATTTAATTTTTAAACATTATTATTTATTAGACACAAGCATATCAGCACTTATTACATAACTTATGAATAAATATTAAATAATTACAAAGGATGTCAGAATCAAACAGAAAATTATAAAGTATAAACAAATCCAACATGTCATACAATTTAAATAATGTCACAGTCATATTTTTATAAACATTTATCTGTTAGATATTCCTTGACAGAATAGTAAGCAATGGCAAGCAGTAATTTTTTTACACCACGTTTAAATATAATAAAATTCGTAATATTTAA
Organism: Catocala sponsa; assembly: GCA_963564715.1. Classification (NCBI taxonomy): domain Eukaryota; kingdom Metazoa; phylum Arthropoda; class Insecta; order Lepidoptera; family Erebidae; genus Catocala; species Catocala sponsa. The sequence goes on from OY751326.1 coordinate 24,838,089, forward strand.
CAATTCGTTTGGTAAGTGAACTGATTATAAATGCGTGGGGCCATACATAATATGCTTTTGTTCATTTGTGCAGTGTTGTTAGCAGGGATGTGTATTTTCATATTGTGTCTTCAACTGTTAAGTTTCTCGAATTTATTAATATTTTTCCTTAAAAACAAGACAATTTCGAGAATATACATACTTACTAGGCAGCATTAGTAGCTTTAATTGTAAAAATAAGGTTTGCAGCTATCAATCATTTTTAATTTACAAATGGACCTTATGCATGATCAACTATATCGGATTCCATAAAGAAATATTCGTTTAAACCTATTACTAACACTAGCTTATTATGTTCAGGTTGCTTGCTAGGATTAACGAACACAATGCAATTCACAGTGAGCATAGTTACAAACATAGTTAAGTTCACATAAACAGGTAGGTACTAAAAACACCTTGCATGCGGTGATTACCTAATCTGTTGTGCACTTAACCAACGGTATATGTTTTTAAGGTAAGTAGGTATCTGTTGTTTCTTAATTACCTACAAATATTGAGCAGTATCAGTAACAAAATGAATGTGCCATATTACTAAAATGAATAAAATGAGTTTCATTACATTGGTATTTATAAAGAATATCGGGATTTTATAAATGTGCAATGGAATATCATTGGATCACTGATTAGTAACTAACTACTTGCCGAAGTACCTATGTACGTATTATCTTAGCAATTAGCGCGACAAGCATTTTGAAAACCAAAGTAATTAAACTTAGACTTATTTTACTTTTTAGTATGTAGAATACTCTACGCACTAAAGTTAGGTAAGTCTTTTTTTCAATAACCTCTTTATACACAAACGAATGTTTTAAAAATACTGGAACTTATTTACACCTAAGTGAATAGTTCTTCTCAAGACAACTTCAATGAGCCCGAACGCGATAGAGCTATATTGAGTTAACGAGGAGAGCTGCTGTGGCTAACCCCTTTGGCAGCATCTAGGTCTATAGACAGACTCAAGTTCCGGCCGTATGTATGAAGATAGAATACTGTTTAGATATCATTACCGTGCTATAGACCTAGATGGTACAAAGAGGGGTGGATGTTGGAGCTGGGAGGTAGCCATTGTCCTCACCTAATTCACATTGCTCCGTCATGTTTGGGCTTGTTGGAATTGTCTTGATAAGTAGTACATCTAGACGGTGCCTAAGATTACGAGGAGGGCAGGGAGGTAGCCATAGTACTCACCTATTCAGCGTAGCTCCGTGATGTTTGAGCTCGTTGGAATTGTCTCGATAAATACTATAGTATTTATCGAGACAATTCCAAATCAAAACAACCGTCTAGATGTACTACTTATCAAGACAATTCCAACAAGCCCAAACATGACGGAGCAATGTGAATTAGGTGAGGACAATGGCTACCTCCCAGCTCCAACATCCACCCCTCTTTCTACCATCTAGGTCTATAGCACGGTAATGATATCTATACAGTATTCTATCTTCATACATACGGCCGGAACTTGAGTCATACCTACGCGCCTCGGCGCGGCACTGGTATGCGCTTGGTTCGCAACCAGTCGCGAAAGCGCCACAGTGACGAACGGAGACGGTGTGATTGTTTTGTAAGCAGTAAGCGTGCGATTTGTAAATATTTTATTGAAATAACTAAAAGTACTTACATAATAATTATGTCAAAGTAAATATATTGTGCTGTTCATGGTTGCTGAAGTTCTTCAATAACGCACCCAGAGATATCATTTTTTAAATAACCTGGAGTCTCCGAAAGTATTTTTAATTAAACTTTTTTATACTATTAAATTTAACAAAGCTTTTTGTACGTCTCGGTCGAGGCGTAAATATTTTTCAGTACCAAATTTATAAGGATATTTTTTATTAAATCTACAAATAAAAAAACACAACATGTTTTTTATTGAACACTTTCTATTTCATTCACTACGAATTTCATTTTTTATAATATAATATAATATTTACAATCACTAAATAAGAAAGAAAATCAAATAGGTAGATAATACTGTACTGTGATAATAATAAAGAAAATACTGTAGGCGGGCAGCCCTAACGCGTGTCTACGAACCACGCTGTTACATACATACATACATAGATTCACGCCTGTTTCCCAGAGGGGTAGGCAGAGACTACGGATTTCCATTTGCTACGATCCTGACACACTTCTCTGGCTTCATTCACTTTCATCACATTCCTCATACACGCCCGTCGGTTCAAGGAGCTCTTAACCTGGCCTTTGTCCAGAACGCCTCCGATCTGGTCGAGAAACGTTCGCCTAGGTTTTCCTCTTGCGACTGTTCCATTCACACTAGCCTTATAAACTTTCTTAGTCAGTCTTTCCTCGTCCATTCTTTCTACATGTCCAAACCAGCTTAACATACCCTTTTCTATTCTTGTAACTATATCCACTTTCATGCCGCATCTCTCTCTAATCACACTATTTCTTATTCTATCTTTCAGAGTCACACCACATATGCTTCTCAACGCTCTCATTTCTACAGCATTTATTCTGCTCTGATGCTTCTTTTGCCATACCCAACTTTCACTTCCATACATAAGTGTGGGCACTAATAGTCCTCTATGAACAGCCAAACGTACCTTTTCGGATACATTTCGACTGTTCATAAAAGCGCGTAGGGCTCCATTCACTTTGTTGCCAGCAATCGCTGTTATAGGTAATTATTTCAAGGACAGGGCCGAGTTATAATACTGTCTAGATATCATTACCGTGTCTATAATACTTAACAAGACAATAACAAACATGATAGAGCTATGCTGATTAGGTCTATAGAACTTATATAATAATATATAGGACATGACACTGTTATCTTGACCAAACTTATCATCAAAGTTAAACTTCAGCTCAATCGTTTGAAAAGGTCTAGTATAAATTATTACAAGATTTGATCACATACTAATAAGGTAAATTAAAATAAATGCATTTTTATAAATACAACATATAGCATTAGGATTATATCCTGAGTAGCGGCCAACTTTACAAACATTCAAATAATAATAAATAATAATAATATTCTAACACATACACACAACACCATCTAGCCCAAACTAAGCAGAGCTTGTACTATGGGTACTAGATAATGGATAAACATACATATTATATAAACATTTTTTTGTAAATACATACATATTATACATAGAAACACCCAGACCAAGACAAACATCAATGTTCTTGCACACAAATGTTTGACTTGTGCGGGAATCGAACCCGCGACCTCAGGCGTAGCAGTCGGTTATACTAACCACTACGCCATCGAGGCCGACAAACAACAGACACTAAGAATATCTAGACTCGGAACAATTATATGTGAATCACATAGATTTTTATTTCGTCTGGGGATCGAACCCGTAACATTCACAGTCCTTGTGGCTAGGTAACTACTAAAACCACTACGCCGTCCATGCAATCAAATACTTGTAATAAAAAGAGATTTACTGCGCTAGATTAATTGCTATGTCGCAGGGTTATGAGATGATTAGAAATTGTCTTACCATGGTTGCTGAAACACAAAAGTGTAAACAAATAAGCAAGTTGTTAGCAAAAAGGTCCTCATTTCATCTTTGAAAAGCAGTTAAATTTTAATATTTGAGTTTTAATGCGGATGACTTGCCAAGAAATTAAAGATACTAGAAGCTGTGACCGAATTCATAAAAGCGCTCATAAACGCACTATTTGAATAAGTATCTACGTTTCCTAACGATTCAAAGATATAATATAAAAGGTATATTTTTTATTTTTCAACCGATTTAAATGAAACAAACATTAAAGTCGAGCCTACTTCAGTAGGTAAATCACTGAAAACCAAAATCAAATTAGTTCAGCAATTGTTGAGATTTACTTACACAAATACACAAACAAATAGACATACGTCTGTTTACGAATATATCTATATTATATTATTTTATATATTATATCGACAATACTTCGTTGTTATGTTCTTAATATATTATTTACTAGCTTTTGCCCGCGGCTTCGCTTGCGTTAATTTAGAATTTGACAATCAATTCGGGTTGTACTCTGCTTGTAATAATATAATTCAATCATGATTCGAAAGACACGTGGCGCCATCTATTATCATAAGAACGTTATTATTGTTTTCCTCGAGAACAGTAATTTTTTTCGGGATGAAAGGTAGGTAACCTATGTCCGTTTCGGTACACCTGTCAATGTATGTGCAAAATTTCAGGATGATCGGTTCAGTGGTTTAGGCGTGAAAAGGTAACAAACAAACAAACTCATTTTCGCTTTTATAATATTAAGTTAGGATTAGGATAACTATATAGGTATAGATAGGTGCTGTTTATTTAAAGAAGCTCGCATCGATTAAACCTCGACTGCACGGATCTCGGCGTAATGTAACAATTAACAAAGCGCCGAGTGATGTGGATTCAATTCCTAGATGGGTTAAACATGCGTGTGGTTCATATTTATACTCACTAGAAGATATAGGTTGTCTTGTATTTCGAGTAACTTATACTATAGTAATTTGTATTTACTTGTATTTTTGTTAACCCATCAGACCATCACTACATACGCAAAGACCCCCGCTGCGTCTGTCTATTCGCGATTAACTTAAAACCACTAAATGGATTGTCATGCGGTTTTCAAACATGACAATCCATTATCTGTTAGTACGTTTCGGACCAATAGACAGAGTATTTTATGAGGAAGGTTAGGTGTATAATTTGTTAAGGTTTTGTACTACTTGTGCGAAGCCTGGGCGGGACTAGTATAAGGGATAAATTTTATATTAGACCAAGCCCTGTCCGCGTAGTGATGTGAATAATTCACAATTTAATAATAATAGAGTTTTCTTTACTGGCGATGGCTGCTATTGCGATAGCTACTGATGAAGAGGGAGCAGAAGCAAGGAGAAAGAAAAACAAGGTTAAACGAAGATGGAGCGTGCATCCTCTTTGGAGAAGGCGTAAATTTGACGGAGAATTTAATACTATGTGTAGATACTTACCTGACAATGAAGATAAATTCTTTGGATATTTTAGAATGTCCAAAAAAAACTTTGAAACTTTACTAAATGAGCTAAAGCCCGGAAGTACGGTTCTAATTTTCGGACATGTTCAATAAATTTTTCATCGTCCATTATCCGCAAAGACATGCAACAAACACAACAAAAGAACCTTTTGTTTACGTATCACAAATTTGTCCAAACTGAACTTCGGTGAAATAAAAATAATGTGCGTGGTCTCGTGGTCCCTCCCTAAACATTCGTCGCTCACTGTCCGTGTATTACTTTACTCGTTGACTGTCCGTAAGCAGCACAAGAGAGTGTTCTTATTAAAACGGGACGTGGAGGGGACGGGGCGGGATCGTGCAACAACCATGGTATAGGCGAGCGTCGTCCGGGCCCGGATGGGAAACGGATCATGCACTGTGTGATATAAACTGCTTCATACAAAATGTATGTAACGTTTCAAATCCGTGCCCCGTCCGGGCCACGTACACGGAACGCACCGGGTACGGCCTGGTCTAATATAATTCATCCCTAAAGCAACAAGTCGAACCGACACGACGCGACGGTCCCTCGACCAAGGCCAGTGTCTTATTCACTGAGCTACCGCTACACTACATTGCGCATTACACGTAGTCGGTAGTATGTCCCGATCATGTTCTACGATCCTCATAATAGGGAACTCTACTGTCGTGCCAAGCCATTTTCAAACTCCTTGCTGCTTCAAAGAATAGCTAAAGCAAAAAGCCCAATAGTTTGCCGACCTAAAAGTTGAACCGGGCCAAGCAAGAAACCGCTATGGAGTGAAGACAAATAAAATCAGTTCCTACTATTATATTTTTCAGATAAAAATATAGTGTTATTATAACATAATGCACAGACAAGGTGACTCAGGTTAACGGATAAATATGAATGCACGAATGGCGCAGTGGTTTAAGTAGTCGCCTCTCCACTGTCGCCGCGTAAAGTATACAAGAATTTAAAACATAGTTTTTAAATAAATTCATATTATTATTAGATATATAAATATAAATAAAAAATAAACAAATTGAAAATAGAATTTAGGTACCTACTTAAATTTTTGATTACTTATTTCCATTTAATTAATTTTAATTTATTTATTGCTGCAATATTTAAAAAATTATACCAGTGGCTTCCTCCTTTCTTCTCTTCTATCTATGTTGCCGTGCCCGACAGGGTCCATATTTGGTCTATTGTATTATTTTTTGTAACAACATGTAATTACATATGGAGTGCAATAAAGCATTGAAATTGAAATTGAAATTGAAAAGTGTTGTGGGTTCGATCGCCGTACGGGACAAAAGTTTAAACACACAAAAATGTACCGACTCTGGGTGTTCCTTGTGTCCATTGTTTGATTGTTCGTAAAGACCCCGCAACACAGGAAAAGATTCTAGTGTCGGTGTTCTGTTTTTCTATAGCATAAAGAAGGATGTGTGATCCAAACCATAATATATCTACATAATAAAATATATTATTAACTATTGTTAGATAAATTAGCTTTTAAGGTTTTACAGTAACCTTTTTGCGTACCTACCTAGCGTTAGTTATTAGTGTTATTACTGACTGCCTCGAAGGCGTAGCGGTAGTGACTGCAACTGCTGTGCATGAAGTCTCGTTCGAATGCTAGGTCGTGCAAATTGGTACGGGAAATTTATTTTTGATGTTCGTCAAGACGTCATTCTTTAAAGTACGTTGTTTAGAACTGTGTTCGGTATACGACAATACGCTCGCCTCCTATTACGTGGGGTTAATAGGAGGCAAATGTCGATGTAGTACACCTCTATACCTACTGCTTTAGGGACGTAGGTGTGTAACTATACCTCGAACATATCCCTGAAGGGGTAAGGAGAAGCGGGTCTTTCATCGATTCACACCACAGGTTGTTCGCACCACGGTGTGAATCGCAGAAGGACCCATTTTGAATTAGTCGTTTCGCACCATGGTGTGAAACGGTGAATGCTTTTTTGTACTTAGGGTTCTATCAGACAAAGAGCGGTCACGCGGTCAAGCGTTCAAGCGGTCAGTTTTGCGTTCTTTGTGTTATATTACGTTACATAGATATACTCACACAGGAGGCATTCTGACCGCGTCGGTCAAGTAGAACGCACGCGTTCACGCGTTCACTGCTGTTTCGGCGACCAAATTGGAAGGAAGATGGAGACCGAAAAGCTAATTATGTTAGTACCTAAGTGAAAGGCGTTTTTTATACGATGCGAAGGGATTACAATTATTATAAATAAAATATTAGCTAGGTTTTGTAGAATAATAATAAAACCTTAGTCACAATATATTTTTATTACATCGTTATTCCAGTCAAAATTTCTTCTATCCTTATTTACTGGGCGCACCCAGTGTTTTATTTTCCGTCTTGACGCTGATAATGACCACAAAATCAATAATTCGTCTTCCGATGAAGAACTTTCGTCAAAAAACATGGTGACACTAGTGGTACCGCGTCGACCGTTCAACAGCGGGGTTCGTGAGCAATTGCACGCTCGAACGCAGAACGCGAACGCAGAACGCTTGACCGCGTGACCGCTCTCTGTCTGATAGGACCCTTACTTCGTCGATTCGCACCATGGTGCGAATCACCGAAGAACTATTTTTGACTTCGTCAATTCGAACCAATATTATTTTACTACTAATAAAATATAAAAAATAGTATAGGGTTCTTCAAAAAGGGTGTTTATAGGTTTTTACAAGGTCGGCAATGCGTAAGGGCCGGCGCTGACTGACGGCGTGGCACGGCACGGTACGGCTGGGTATGTTTCGGTAGCCCGAAGGACGCTTTGGTATGACGCGGCATGCCGCGGCATGATTGTATCGAAATAAAGTAATATTAATTCTAAACTCATTGAAATACTTAAGAATAAAAATAACATGATCAGTAATAAAATGCTGTGCCGTGCCGCGAAGTCAATCAACGCCGGCCCTAAGTGATGCCTCTGGTGTTGTAGGCGTCTATAGGCTACGGTGACCACTTACCATTATATGCCGTATGATTGTTTGCTACTTTAGTAGTATAAAAAAAACAAACTCAATGAGTCTTCGTCGTTGCGCCTTTCGTTTATCCTTTAGATCGACTTTGATACAATATAATAAAGATGAAAGATGTGAAATTTACGTAATAATAATTCATTAAATTGTGCTGAATTTGATTTGTTCTTTAAAGTCTAAATAATATATAGGTAAGACTGCTGTCCTCAAACACCTGATCAGAAAGAGTATTTATTATTATTTTGCTAGATCTCTGTGCTGCGTTTGATTACTCGGACCAAGTATTGTGAAAATTGGTCCGACTTTGTTTATGGTTAAATGTCTAATAAACGAATTGAATTATCGATTCTATTCAAATCGAGATTTTGAAAATGGTTTCATGATAAAGACACAAAAGAGCTGAATAGTAAATTGCCTGGTGATATGAACACGCGCTATTTTTTCGATCCGATTCTGTTTTTAGTCTGTTCATATTTTTATTGAATTATGAGTATCTATAGTGTTTGAGATAGCTCTAAAAACGTCTAAAAATGAATTAATACAAATCGGTTATCAAACTAATCGATTGCACATTCTCAGTTTGACTTGACATGCCTACTGTCAAAATCAAATGACAGTATGCAGATTGTTTAATTAATAATGACGGGGTTGTATACTTATTCTTATCTATGGTTGTATTACTGATGTGGTGCACGCCGACATAATACTTAATCCTTAATTACGGTATAAAATAAGATATTAGTAAGCAATGTAACAGTTTATTTGACTTTTGTTGTCTTAAGAATAGCCTAACGGCCTACAACAGTAATCATGGTGGTTATAAAATGGAGATTTCAAGGAGCGTTTCGAAGAATAAAGTAAGTATATTATTAATGATTTTGTTCGATGCATTTATTCGTTTTATTTGTCTAACTGGCTTCCTATGTTTGTATTTCAGAGGGTACTTACTATGGAAAATGTCTCAAGCGACTTTAATAATTCGTTCCCTTACCTACAATGAGCATATGAGCCAAAGTTATGCTATTGATTTCTTACTGGAACCCATATTTTGGTTTGTTGATAACTTTGCCAAGCATTTAGGAAGGGTAAGTATCGTTTTAATATTATTAATTTTTATTTTAATGTATCAGATTTAGATTTTCATTACAATAATTAGAAATGTACATCTTATACCACTGAAGAGGCAAGAGGAATACGCCATAGTTTATTAACATTTATTAACCTATCAGCATTTAGAAATAATGATAAAGATTAAATCAAAGGTGTCACTTTCACCGTGCTGAAGCGCAACCAATCTTTATATTTCACTTTTGAAGAACCCAATGCTGTATGTAGCCTTAGTGTTCAAAGGAGTAAAATTAATGTTACTTATTTACTATGCAAATAGATAATTACTCTTAACCTCTTAACCTTTGACAGCGGCTCGCATATGAGCCTCTATATTTTTACTATGTATTTGTTCAGGCAGGCTCGGCCATGAGCCACAAAGTGCACACTTTAAACCTTATTTTACTAGCCTTAATGCCTAAAACTGATTGTTTATCGGATACGAATGGATTTTTCTGGTAAAGGACATATCATAAGGTATTACGAAAATATAAACATACAATTATAGAAGTGGTATTGGGCACATAATGTCCAATTGTAAACAGTCTGTTGTTTGAGCTTGGGTGTCTTTCCAATAGATTTATAATTGTATCAATATAAAAGGCCCAAAACTGGTACTGTGCTTTAACCCAGAGATTAGAGTATTAGAAACATATGTGGTATATAGACTGGCAGGTTCTGTACAAGTAAGTCTGCTATAGAGAACCTGCCGGTCTAACTTGTTTTTTCTCCTAATCTGCGGTTTAGTAGGGAGCAGTGATGCGTCTCATGTCTTATTTGAGCACACTTTAAGCTGTTTAAGTGCCAGAATGTCTGATTATAAAACAGAAAACACTTAAAATGTATTCAGTAAGAAGAAGAAGAAGAAGTATGCACTGGTGATTGTGTACTGCAATTGTGAAATGAAATAGCAGTTAATTTTTATACACAGATGTTATACAACGTAGTTAATGCTATGTATTTGACTATTTATCTGTGTTATACCAATACGATTGCAGCTTATAAGAAATGTTAACATCAAACTGTCACACTGAGGTGGACTGTAAGCTAGATCGCTACCCTAAAATATAGATAATTATATTTTATTTATTTATATCCATATATCAAAAAAGAAAATGCTATGTTAAGTGTCTCTCTGAAATGTGTATTAACATGTTCATTCATTGTATGTTCCAGGTATTTGTTTTCTGTGTGACAATATTAACAATGGCAGTTGTGCTGATAGCTTATTGGGTTGGCCTTCCATATTGGTGGCAGAGATGTCCTTACACAGCAACTTTTCTTGTGATTTTTGGTAATTGGCTCCTGCTCAATATCGTCTTTCACTATTACATGGGAGTTGTGACTCCACCTGGTTATCCACCGCATGTAAGTTTCGTTTATATAAGTACTAGCTGTTACCTGCAACTTCGTCCACGTAGATTTTAACTAAAAAGTGTGTCTCCGCGGAACCCTATGTTTTTTCTAAAATCAAAGTAGCCTATGATACTCCTTATAACATCAGCTATCTGGCAGTGAAAGTTCCGTCAAAATCGGTTCAGCCGTTTCGGAGATTACCCGGAACAAACAGACAGAAAGACAAAAATTTTAAAAATAGTTGTTTTTCGTATAGGTACCTTATATACTCGTACTTTCATATGCATAAGATAAAAAGCTGTTATTTTGACATTACAAATAAACACTTCAGTTTTATTTATTTGTATAGATATAAAAGCTGGACATCTTAAAATAATAAAACGTTTATTTCAGATTTCATCCATCCATATTTTGTTAGTTACAATAGGCATGATGACAGGGTTACAAATAGGTGATTCTAATTAGTCAATCTTTTAAATAAGCAAGAAATATTGGACCCTTATTTTTTGTTTTAACAAAACTATAACAATTGACGAAGATATTTATATCACATTAAAATTTTGGGGAGTGAGGGCTTGTGACGTCACACGTTTGTAAAATTTGTACCTACAAGTGACGTAACACGAAATTTAAACATGTTATATCTTCGTTGTTATTAGTTTGTGGAACATAAGATAAACCTCGTGTCCAATACTTTTTGCTAAACTAAAATACGGACTAAAACATTTATTTAGTCCGCATGCCTATTACTTAAAAAATATGTTAGTATATTAATTTTAATAATGATAATGAGTGGCATCTTATTATTTGAGTATGTAATGCTATCTTTCAAACACAATTTTTGGGTAATTGGTTACAATATCTTTGATACCTCAATAGCTAGAAACCAGACACAATGAATTAACAATTAAGTGTGGTCCTCAGGACACAAACCTTGGTTGTGAGATTAATAGTTGTATCATGCATTGAGCAAGTAATTTTACACAATAAAAAAGAGTAATTATGATTATAAATAGAAGCTTTTTGGTTAAATAATTGCAGTAATCCACCATATTTACACATATGTATTTTATTTATCTATACTTATAATAAAACTGTAGAGGTCAATTCTGTACATTGAATATATATTCAAAATTAATATTGGAGGATGAATGGTGATCGATACTGATGACAAAAATGCAATCAGTAAATTTTTTGTCTGTCTGTCTGTCTGTCTGTATGTGCACGCATGGGTCAAAAACTACTGAAGGGATTTTAACCAAACTTGGTACGATTGTAGTCCATACTCCTGGGCAGGTTATAGGCTATATAACATAACGCTAAGACACATAGGAGCTGAGCAGTGACGATAAATTTGAAGCAAGTCGGACGAAAATGCGCTTTCGAGCTCTTATCCTCGCATACGTTGATCATACACCAAAAGTATGTATTACAAAGATGATGGTCTTCAAAAGATGTACAAAAAAGTCCTGAATAGTATATATCTATCTTTTATAAATTAGCCACAATAACGTGTTTAATCGTTAGGCATTTCTTCAAAGTGTATTAAAATACATAAATATATTGTATTTCACATAGATATATCTTTATCAAACTCCCATATTCAAAAAGTACACTTTAATATTTATATTATAAAAAAAAATATAAAACCGATTGTTTATAAACACACAAGATATAGATGAAATAAAACTTCCAAATCTCGCCGCGCCAGTATGGGTACGGCTATACGGTTGATTGTTGTTTAACGCGCGAAACGGCCATCCGCTGCGATTATAAAAAGGCGGGGACGCTCACGCGCCGACTTCACTCACATTTTGTTTGTTTGGTTGAACGCGGTAATCTAAGGAACTACGGGTAAAAATTAGAAAAATATTTCAGTGTTGGATAGCCCATTTATAGAGGAAGGCTATATAACATCACGCTACGACCAATAGGAGCGGAGCATAAATGAAAAATATTGCAAAAGCTAGGAAAATTCTCTTAAGTGAAGCAGACGAAGTTGCGCGGGTCAGCTAGTTAATAATAAAATAAAGCTGGCTTAGTGACCCAAAGTGGATCTTGGCCTCCGACATTAAAGTGCGCCATTCTTTCTTATTTTGGTCTGACTAAGCACAAATAAAATAAACCTGGTATAATCTTATTAATTATATACTTATGGCTTAAAAAAATCATCCAAATTAGTTGTAGATAATTAGGCAAAGAATCATTGCCTTACGCTTGCACCATAATTTACGGGACAGCCTGTATAATTAGTAAGAACATATTCTAATGTTAATTGCTGTTCCCCCTCCTAACATTATAAAAACCTATTGGTCTCCACTGTTATGCAACAGGATTGAACTATATAATGTATGTAGGTGGATAAGTAATTTATATGAACTAAATGAAGTCAATCTTATTATGCATACAAATATTATTAATAATATTAAATACTATAACACTATCAACGAATGGAATCCATGACCTGACATGGTATATTTTGCTTTAATCAATTATGACAACTGAACTAATTTATATCTAAATCAAAATATATAGTGGTTTTTGATATGAGTAGTAGGAACTGCTAACCTATTTCAAACAATATTGGTATTGGACAGCAGGCAGTAGTCTTAAAATAATCAAAGCATTACTTACATATACACGAAATAAAGACAATGGGCAACCATATTGAACACTTAAGTGAAATGCCAGAAATCAAGGCTGGCAAGCTATATTATTATTATGTCTAGAGATTTGAAAAATATAATGATATGGGATTTATTAATAACCGATAATGTAAAATTATATTACAGGGAGCAATGATATCAGAAGCAGCAAGTATATGCAAAAAATGTATATCACCTAAGCCACCACGGACTCATCACTGCTCTGTGTGTGACAAATGCATTCTCGCTATGGACCACCATTGTCCCTGGCTGAACAACTGCGTGGGGTATTTCAACGCGCGATATTTCTACCTCTACATGGTTTACATGGTCACTGGAGTTGCATTCGTCATAATTGCTGGCATTGATATTGGATATCAAGTTCTTTGGCTAAATGATACAGGTAAATTATCACCTATTTCTAATAAATAATTGGTTTCTGAGTGCTTTTGAGATCATCACGTACTGCGAATGTGAACATTTAAAATTTAGTTGTAAGCCTGCTCTTTGGATTTTTTCATTTTTGCTATCTCGTTGCCATTGCGACTTTTGCCATTGAACCTTTTGTGCATATGCATTTAAAATTAATATTTTATATAATGTTATATTCATTATAAAATATGATATTGTCACTAGGTGGTATCATCCCAAACAATGATCCAGATTTAATTGGTCACCCAGTGAGGATAAATCAAACAGGTGCATTAGTGCCAGTTAAAGTAATTGTGGAATATGACTCAATAAACTTTCCTCGTGAACACAATTTACCGGTGCCACCCATCACGGAAACTCAGCGTATAGCCGCACATCCATGGAAAAGAAAAGCTGTTATCTTCATGGCCGTCACATGCGTGGCGGTACTGTTTGCATTAGGAACTTTAACGATAATGCACGGTAAGCAAATAAGTAGGGGCGAAACTAGTGTGGAAAGCCATATTAATGCTAAACTACGAAAAACACAAAAAGGCGCCTTTAGGAATCCATATGATTTTGGGAAAAGAAAAAATTGGAGGCTTTTCCTGGGGTTGATTCAAGGAAGAACATTTCTTTGGAATGTATTGTTGCCGTCCATACATGCTCCGCCTGGCACGGGATTGACGTGGCACACTGTACATCATACGCTCGAGGACTGGCCTTAAAGAGCTACAGTGATTGCTAGTCTGATTTAATACTGTTGTTTCAATAATGATAGTCACCTGACCGAGTGATATCTAGATAATAGAGTTTGTAAATTAAGCTGATATTAAGCAATTTACGTAATTTAATGTCGTCATTTAAATTAATTTGTTGGATTTCGATTGTGAACCTGTGTAATATACTCAGCTTACTATTTCTGTCGCCCACTACCTATTAAGGCATTAAGTTATATGGAACGCTCGCGAGTTCTTTGGCTTAACGTGTTTTTAGTTAGCGGACAGCAGATTTAGTCTCTCACCTTTGTGTAAGTGTTTTAGAAGCAATTCTGTTTTAGAGTCATTGCCATAAAACATTATTCAGATTCATTACTAAACCAGAAAAGGCAAATGGAATCCACATGCGAGTGTTTATGTACAAGTTCTAGAAGCATGACCGCGATTCTTGCTAATAAAGTCTCGCTGGCGTGCTTGCTGTAAGAACTAGTCAAAGAAACAGTAGTTAAGTTCAGTACACCGCAAGTAATAAAATTTTCGGCCACACATAAGGCTTAACCAAATATCATGGTTACAAAATAATTAGGAAGAGAGGAACCCGCTACGCACCCGCGGTTTGCCCACTCTAACTATTGCAATAGAAAAAGGTTGACAATACTGATCTCCTCTGGATACGGTCAGTCGCGTCGTGGGATCCGAGCGTATTCCAACATGCAGTATTCTGCTTCGAACACAAAATATGCGTCGACACGTGTTTCATCGTAGCGCGATGCTCCTTTCTGCCATTCTCAGGACAGTTTGACAATACAAGCTTTTTCGTCGTTTGTCATTGTCATAAACTGTCCTGTTTATTACAATAAATTGTCGCTAGTAACGCCTAATTCGATTCAAAATTTCATGGATTGTGTGATGATGTGCATGGTCCAGTGTTGTCTTTTATTTTTTTATTTAAATCGTTACATGTACTACAAGTGAGGTCACTTTATTTCATTATTATAACGTGTAGGTATTTATAATATTAACGTTATAATAGTATATAGAATAAAATCTTTGCACTTAGAAGACAAAGAGATGACTCATGTCTAGTGCATTTAAATTAATTATTCAAAGTTTTAATTAAATATAAGTAAACTACCGCAATTTAATTAGTAACTTAATTAATAAAAAATATTAGCGATATAATATTTTTTTAAATAATAATTAAAGGATATTCTTTCCTAGATAAAATAAGCGCAGTCTTGTTAATTTTAGAAAATACTACAATTACTATATCCATAAGTAGACTTTGGATACGTTTAATAAAAAATTTAAATAGATAACACGATAAAATGCTTAGTTGATACATCAGTGTAAATTATTATAGAATGTGTACTAAAATAAAATTATTTGAATGTTGAGATGCGACACGAACTGTCCATATTATATGCCTGCAGTCGTGAGAAGCAACAATATCGAATGTTCAGTCCGGGCTGCTGTTCTCTGGTTATGTCTTTTATAAGCCGCTAGTAGCTGTCACATGCGTTTAGCTTTATATGCTTAAGTCAGTACACTGGTGCGTTATTGTGATAGACTTATGACAGATTTTTCTTTCTCCATTGGTTCAGCGAGCCAAAATGAGTCGCGGTCGGGCACCAATTCTTACTAGTCGCGTAGTTTATCAACAGTAGCTCAGCTCGGTTCTATCTTAAAACTAGCGATATACAGAATTGGATTGGAATGTGTAAACAATAAATATTGTAATCCAATTCTGCACTCAAATCGTACGCTGTGTCGTTGAATTATTTACCTAGCTATTGACTACTGTATTCGAATTAATTGTTCTATCGCTACAGGCTTTGGCGATTGGTTGTTTTCTGTGGTAGCAATATAATGTTACCGTGAATACGTGGATTATGTCTTGAGCATTTTATTTATCAGTTAATATGGCGATTCAATTCTTAATCCAAGTTTTACTGCAATACAGTTCCCAAAAGTACCCTGACGCTTCTTTTTTCGCTTTTTACACGGGCTTGCTATTAGTACATTCCTAGTTAAAACCAACTTCTAGAAGTCATCCAGGTTAAAATCATAGACATGGCGTGACTTACATTAAGCGGTCAATTTAAATTGATTAGAAATGATAAAAAGATCATCCCTCGGAAACAGTACTTTTTTTTCTAGATGATAGAAACCCTATGTCCTCTTCTGTTCCCCTGACAAAGAGTATGATGAAAATTTCATGATGATCGGTCGAATAGTTAAGGCTTGAAAGTGTAACAAACAAATAAACAAACTCACATTCGCATTTATAATACCTATTACACATTATACACACATTTGTGAGCCAACGACTAAACACAGCTCGTTATAATATTTAGAATTAGAAATAGGAAGAAAGAATAGGGATTGTAAAATATGTAAAAAAACATTGATTTCATTATGACGAAGAACGATTTATGTATAAACAATGTGGTTTCAGCAATTTCTTGTGACTTTTACCTTTTTTCGATATATGTAGATGTAGATTATGATATTTACGGTAACGTTATTCTCGATGATATAAATACGTGGTATATTTCTTAAAGTTGTAAATAGAAAGCAATTATTTCGTATTTCTAGAATAATCTAACGTGTATTATGTGCGTAAGGCCTTCTAATGATAATTTAATTAATATTGATTAATCATGATCAATGGCCTGGGGAGAAAATATCTATATATTTTAGTAGTCGAATATTGAATCTAGTTTTATGAATTACGATTAGATCTATTCATTGCTTCTTTCTTTAATTACAATTACATCATTACTCAATTTATATGTTCACTTGTTGCGATATTTAAGTACATACTAAACGTATCATCTCACTTCACTTGACAGTTGTTTCATTGATAAAGATAGAAATTTGGTAAACAGTAGTTCTGTCAAATCAAACAATCGAAATTAAATGTTTTGTGTTCTAAACTATATAAAACTATTCAGTTTTGATAGTATAGTACAGGAAAATAAAAGAATATATTTATATAAACTCACGCGTTTTACCTGGTGAGGTAGGCAGAGTCTACATATTTCCATTTGCATTTCCATTAACTTTCTGTTTAGAGCCATCTCAAAATTGGCCTTTCGACAAAATATGTCTGATCAGTTGAGTTAACGATAACATAGGTCTTCCATTTCTAAATAACCTATTTCCTTCCCATTGCTTACCTTTTTCTAGTTTCATGATCATTCTTTTACCGTCCGTTATTCAATAGGATAAAAAACAACCTCAGTATTTATCTCAGTTGTTACTACATCTTTCACTAATGCTCTTTAATCACACTATTAGACGTTTAGTTAGATTAGATGATAAGGATTTTATTTTATTCTTAATTCATGTTGTAAACTTGTAATTTCACATTTACAGCGTGTAACACTAGTACTTCTCCAATGACGCAACGTAGCTTGTTAAATTGCTTAAAATAAGGAATTGAAACACGTCTCAATTGTAAATATATAAAAGGTTTTCTGAACGTCATAATAACGAAAACCGATTTGAGACTGTTGGTTTATAAAATACTTGTAAATTATTATGCAATTATTTTATATTTCTAGAATAACCTAACGTATATTTAGTACATAAGGTCTTGTAGTGATAATTTAATTAAAATTGATTAATTTATGGTCAATAGGCTCGGGCGAAAATATCTATCTAAATATTGTAGTAGTAGCCAAATATTATATTATTTACAATTACATCAGTACAAAACGTATATATGTATGTTCACTTGTTGAAATATATATGTAAGTAGGTACTATCGGTTTCAGCGACGGATGACCATTTCAGAAAAATTTTCGCTTGCACATGTTGACCAGTTGAGTTTGTATCGCCTTAGAATCAGTAAACAAATGTAAAGTGTAAAAAAACTCAAACAAAGAGAGGGGCGTGTCACTGGTACGGGTACCAAGTGTTGGTCTGCTATGCGATTTTAACCTTAGGAGTGGTCATCCGTCGCTGGAGTCGATAGTACATAACGAAAACGCATTCGCAGTGTACTTAAGCAAGCATGCTCGCACATCACACGGCAGTTGTTTTATTAGTTAAAATGGCGACTTAATTCTGTCTTATTCTTCATGTACGTTTTAAACCTGCGAGTTCACATTTATAACATATGCACTTGTATTACACTAATGATTAAAAAATCTCATTTAATTATTTAGAATAAGAAATAGAGAAAATACCCAATTGTAAAATATGTAAAAGTTCAGCTGAACGTCTTCATGGGAAAGAACGATTTATGAAATAAAATGTTGTGAGACTTGGCTTCACAAATTTCGTGTGAATTTCATGTTTATTTTGATATATAAATATAGGTTATGATAATAAAGTAATGTTATTTATAATTAAGGAAATGGGGGTGTCTCTTAAAGTTGTAAATAGAAAGTACTTATATTGAATTTTAAGAATAACCTTACGAGTATTTTGTACATAAGGTATTGTACAGATACTTTAATTAATATTGATTAATTATGATCAATAGGCTCGGGAGAAAATATCTATTTAAATATTGTAGTACTAGCCAAATATTGAAATTAGTTTTATAAATTACGGTTAGTTCTATTCATTGCTTCTTTCCTTAATTACAATCACATCTGTATTAATGTATATAATATGTTCACTTGTTGAAATATATAAGTACATAACAACACTATCCTTACATTTAACTCGGCAGCTGTTCGATCTAAATTTGAAGATAGAAGTTTGAGTAAATCTTCACCGTAGTTTTGTCAAAAATCTATCTCTGGTAACCAAATACTCGATAGATATTTTATTAATATTACGACACGTTCTGTCGGCAAAGCGCCATTCGTCTGTTACAATATTTAGATCTTAGTTGGTAGTCCGCTTATGATCAAACTTCATAACTTGTATGATATATATATAAAAAGTGATTTCAATTTAGTGTAACTGATCATAAATTATACGTATAAGTCAACAATAATAGTCACCAAAAATTTATAGAGAATAAACAAATCTGAAACTATATGTTATGTGGAGAGGACTATATGATTGAAATGATTTTTTGGGACAGTTAAACCAATTTGTATGGGTTTCATAGCTTAGTACAATAAAATAAAATACATACATACATAACCACACTCTTTATTGAGAGGAGTATGTAGAGTTTACGGATTTCCATTTGCCTATCTCGCTTGTTACATTCACTCGCATGGCTTTTTGCCAACAAGTGTACGTACGATGAGGCGAGAGAAAGATTACTTAGGTCTTTAGATGCCAAATATCTCATCCATTTTCTTAAGAAAATAATGGATAACAAAAGGATGCTCTTTTTGTCGTCTATTATTTCTGAATCAGTATCTAGTACCCTTTTCAATTCTTGTAAACTAAACTAAACGAACGAACTATCACGAAGGCTATTTTAGAATAGAATTCGATTTATGTATGAATATTTGGGTTGTGCTTTGGGACAATTTCCATACCACATTTCGGTTTGAGTATGAGATTTTCCTGTTCGTTTTGTTTCATGTTGTTGTTATTAATTTGTTTCAAAGTAGCTTTTTATTTATTTGTTTTGTACGTTTAAATATTACTTTTGCATTTATTTTTATATAGGTGTTAGTAGTTATTTTATGTTAGTATAACCAGCTCCATTTTTATTTATATTTATCGCTTGAAGTTTTAATTCAATACCAATGTATAAACTGTAAAATATGGAGTGGGCATAACTGTTTAAGCCCATGTGTTTGTAAATTATCTGGCGTTTGGATAGTCGGAATCACTCGGCAATCAATCACAGCTTGTCTACACTACGTGGATTAATATATAATTCATGCGCCCTACTACGTTGATATATGGTCATCTTTCTGGAACGTTATGTTGTCTTTTGACCCAATGTCCCAAAATTTTTCCGAGAAATCTAGCTTTCGCGCTTGGAATAGTTCCTGTATCGCGGAGAGTTTACAAACATTCCAACAAAGGATACAAAGAAAGAACACCTACACTCGGTACGACCATTTGTGGATCACACAAATTTCTCTCCTTACTAGTATATTTTATTATACTTATGTAATAAAAAATAGTATTATCAGGCTCACTCATATTAAAAATTGTACACTTTCGTTCGCTATTATGTAAATTGTAAGTGTGAGCTTACGCCAAGTGTGGACACATGCGTGCGATCTGAGTACAGCCAGGGCACATCTATTATTCAAATATTTGATATAATAATAATGATTATTTATTGGCACAAAATCTGGGTATTACAAAATGAAACCAATCTACATTATTGGTTTTGTAATATAGTACCAGATACATTTTATCGTACAGCCAATACAAAAGCAGCAAAGTCAAACAGCCAAGCAAGGTAAAATATATTAAAAGAATTAATATAAAATAAATTCAACAATCTAATAGGGAATATGCACGGGTTTCCAAAATTGACAAAACATTTTTTTTTTAATATTTATTGCTACAAAAACATACCAATACAATTATTTTTGAATTTTATCATTATTTTATAGTGAAATTTGATCATCAAAAAGTGGCTGTTTTAAATTCCCTCTCAAATTTCGGAAACGCAACGCTATTTAATTTAACAAAACGTGATGTAAATTTACGCTAGATGTCTTCTGTCAACAAGTTGTTTGTATCAAAGATATTGTGTATGGTTTCTGGTGATTATTTGTATTGTTTCGCGGTTGTTTCTTATTAAGTTATTAGTTTTCTGTGATAAAGTTTTAAATCCTTGTGATAAAGACTTAACACAATGACTGAAACCGTTTTGTCAACGCACAATCGGATAATCTTCCTAAAATAGAAGTGTTTATGATGATTACGCTATTCGCATCGAATTCAAATTTGATGTCTGCTGAACTCAGAGGAGTAAAAGCAGCGAGGTAAATAAATTATATATATATTTAATAAATGATCGTTTTCATGGTTTTGTAAATATAACTTAAACATAACCTAAAATGTGCAGCAAATTTTATTATTTTTATGACAGATCTGAACGAGAATCATAAAGAGATTCAGCTCCCGTACTCTAATAAGTTACATGCTTTTAACTATCGGTAATACTCTTATGGATAAATTCAGGGCAGTTCGGGAGAGTTGAACCGCTTTTTACATAAAGGTTTTAGAGAATCGATTATACATTTTTGCGGTACCCTATTGTAGTAGCTACATATGTGCATAATTGTATTTTTAATATAAAGCGCATGTAAAATTTTATTGGAATTTTATAGAAAATGAGATATGAGTCAAGTCTCCCCACCAGCAGGGACACTTGAACCGGGATATGGGGAGAGATGACCATATTTCGGCGAAAAGAAAAATAATTTTCAACTTGAATCATACTTTTATTAAGTTATCTTACACAATAATTAACTTGCTTTTAGTACTCCCAGCAAGGAAAACACAAAAAATAACAAACTTTCATAACAATTGTAATAAAATATTCCAAAATAAACAAAACGACAATAATCAACTTTTAAACAAACATATTAGTACTTATTTTAGATTTTTTATTATCATTATCTTATTTCTAATAATTTGGCATCATTTATATGCTTCTCAAATAAACGTTACCTTAACAAAATTACCGAATATATTAATTCAGATATAACATATTATCAAACTTTGTAATAATCAGTCTTTTTCCTTTTTTTTACGTGTTGGATTGCATTGGCGCATATCCCTCCGCGAGGGCGGGCGGAGGGGCTATGTTGGGCTCACCGGGATAAAAGAGATGGTAATGGTGTTAAGAATGGATCTCCCGGTAATACCGACTGAACCTACCACGGTGTTCTTCGATAAAACCGCAATTAGCGGGGCCGCGCGAATCATTTTCACATGCAGTCGCGACCCCGCCGAGGTTTCGGCCCGCAGTATGAAACGGTAGGCCACTACACGATAAGACCTACACTTTGGTCACCATTACTTTTAAAATCTTTACTGTCCCCCACTAGAGGGGAGACGAACACGAAACAGAGGCGCGCGTGGAAACACGCACGCTGCCTCTCGGACCTGGTTCTGATCGGATGGCGGGCAGGCCCACGAAGCCTGCCACCCCCAGGTCAAGCCTCAGGGTGTCTGGAGGTCGTCTCGCGCCCTCCGGTGCCCGGTTCTGCGGTTGGGGAGAGGGTTTAAACTCTCCCTCTCCCGCTCCGCCGCCTCCTTGATGGAAATTACTTCCTCACAGAAGGAGGCGACGGCATTCCACGACCTCTTACTCCGGACCATAGACTGAACCACGGCCGGGAGCGAGAGGATAACCGATCCGACTTCCGCGATCAACTCACGGCGCTGCGATACCCAGGCGGGGCAAACCGCCAAAGTGTGCAGCGCCGTGTCCTCAACAACGTTGCGGCAGTCGCCGCAGTGGTGACAACCGGGCGTCTCTTGCCAGCCTATACGACACAGGAACCGGCCAAAACAACCATGGCCAGTCATTACCTGTGTCAGCCGGAAGGTGAGGGCATCATGCCGCCTCTCCAGCCACTCCTCAAACACGGGACTTACCGCCACGATCGTGGCGTGCCCGGGTAATAATCAGTCTATATTTAATTCTTTTAACTATTAATCAACTTTTAATAAATCTTTAATCAGTCTCAAAATTATTTTATATCACATAAACATTTTAATATTATATTACCCAGAAAACTATTTCTGATCACATTAGTGACAAATGAAAACATCGATATCTTTTGTAAGCCCTACACATAGCTCATGAACATATCTACGACATAAAAGACAAAGACGCGTAGTCAAAACATCTTCCGTTTTACAAACAAAGCAATACCAACGATCTGTCCTGTCAGGATTCTCTTCAAAATTATCATCAGAGGAACTATCAGCGTATGGCACATCTTGGTTATCAGATTCTGTTTCGTTGTCATATTTCTTATTTTTACCTTCTTTTTTGGTTTGATTTTCTTGGACATATTGAGTTTTTTATCTTTTTGTTTCACATTTTGTTTAACTTTCGTATCTCTTTTTCCTTTAGTTTTCCGTGAGTCTTCCTAGTTTTTTTAACCCTAGAGTACTAATATAATTTATATACTCCTTAATACTAATGATCGCTTGGGAGGCTACTTTAAGAGAAACAAGAAAGTTTATGTTACATTTTTTATTACAAGTTAACAATTTTTATCAACATAAAAGGTCAACCTCTGCCTTTTCTTAACATATTATAAAATTTAAAGAAATATTACAATCAGTCTTTTAAATTGAGCGTTAAACTTAATAATACTTACTCTTATTTTGGCCACATAGACATTTGGCATATAAATAAAAACAAACTAAAAATTAAGAGATTATTTAAACAAAAAATAACAATCACGTTGTACGTGAATCATTCTTTGAAATCATATCAAAAATAGTTATTCTAACAATCACATTTTTATGGCACATAAGTTTAAAATCAGTCTTTTTATTTTTTGGCACAGTCGATGCAATTTGGTGATCTATGTTCTAGACAATAAGTTTTATTGCATTTGGCACAACAATAAATGCTTATGCGCCTTTTCTTTGCTGGACAAATACTGCACATGCTCCTCTTGCCTTTTTTTATTGAAAATTCTTCATTATTCTGTACATTTTCAGCACCTAAGACGTTCTCTATGGCTTCTCTGACACGTTTTCTCATCTTTGGTCTTTCTTCGCACCGTGTATTGCACCAGGGGCGACACAAATCATCACTAAGGGTTTTCATAAATTCTCTTCTATTCATTGGCTTATTTCCATGTGTTTGCGAGTTGGTAACGTGTAGTATGTAACTATTCAGAACAGCCATATTTATCATTCCATAAAACATGCAAAGTGGCCAACGTCTAGTTTTGCGGCTACATGACAAATGGCTACACATCTGATCAAACGTATCAACTGCCCCTTTAGTTTCATTATACGACATAATTATTGATGGTTTTTTGGTTACTGGATCTATGGTCGGCTTGTCGTACATAGTAGATATCAGTAGCACGGTTTTCTGTGGCTTTGGTTTGTAACTTACAAGTGTTAATTTATCGTGAAAGCCGAACATCGATGTACCCACGCGACGGGAAGAATTATGTTTGAATTCAGATGGTATTTCCTTCTTGTTCGCTTTGATAGTTCCTAGAAATGTCAGTTTATACGGTTCAGCAAGAAGTTATTCAGCCAAAGGCACAGACGTAAACCAATTATCTGCAGTAATATTCCGATTACTGCCATATATTGTTTGTGTTAATAATTTGCAATAATGGGCTCCAAGAGGTTCAGTAGGGACTTCACTGTTTTTGCCTAGGTATGGACAAGCATCAAACATATATTTGCTGTTAACGTCACAAGCTAGTATTATCTTCAGTCCATACTTGGCTGGCTTGTTGGGAATATACATACGAAAAGGGCATCTGCCTCTAAAACCAAGCAACTGCTCGTCTATAGTAACATAAGAGCCTGGCTTATAAAGATCTCGACATCTTTGTATAAACATCTCCCAAATATTTCTTATAGGCGCAAACTTATCATTTCGTCTTCTATCTTCTCGAGTGTTACGGTCATCAAAGTGGAGACAACGCAACAAAAACTCAAAACGCTCTAAACTCATGGACGCCATATATTTTGATCCACACAGTGTAGGATCAAAAAGTTCTTTGGTTGGCAAATCATTATTGCCCGTGGCACCACTAAATATAATTAGTCCAATTAGGGCATGAAGCTCTTCCAGCCTTGTTGGTGATATAGTCGTAGATTGGTGTTTGTATTTGCAGGCTTTGAGTGCAATATCTTCATTTGTTCGTAACATTATTTCGTCATACATGGTTGGTGTAAAAAACTTTTGAAAGCATTCCAGGGGTTTTATTACATCTCGTCCTTCTTGTTTTGATCCGGGAGTAATATGGACTACATTTCTTGAGGCAGTTCTATTTGATCTTGATCTATCAGAGCTCTCGGTTGCCCATATGTAATTATTCTTACCTCTTGACAGATGATTTAGTAGGAAAAACGATGAGAGATTCTGCAGCTGGAGAATTGGGTCGTGAAAGAGTTGATCTGGTAGACCAATTACTAGTTGATGGCTCTTGTAAAGTTGGGACTTCATCGAGTTGTTCAGTGACGAGCGTAGTGATGGGTTCATTTTCTTGCTGGTTAGGAATGAAATATGTAGGATCAGCTACACTGTCATCCGAATCGTAGTCTTGCACCTCCAAATTATCTTCTATTTCACTCTCGGAGTCACGATTGAACAAAATATTTTCAATTTCTATATCGTCCATGTTTATCTGCAAATAAAGTATTTAATATTATCACTTTATTATATAATATTTCATAATAAAATACAATAATTAAAAAACAAGTATACAAAAATAAATTACCTTTAATACTAATGATCGCCTGTCAGGCGATCGAGAGGTCAATATCTCGCCAACGGTTAGGGCCCGCGGGACGCACGTCTGCTATCCACCGCGGCGCGGGGGGCACTGAGTTGGCACGAGCGCGCGCGTCATCATTACCGCGTAAATTTGAATTACAACGAAAAATGTTACGAGTCGCGGCCTCCCAGGCGATGATTAGTATTCTAGGGTTAATAGAATAGTTTGCTTCACCTTTAGTGTCATTTTTCTCAAAACTCTTTTTTTAATACTATAATACCTTTGTATTCTTATCACATCATTAGATTGAATTGCCTTACTCTTATTATTTGACTTTGTATCGTTACTACATTTGTAATTATTAGGGTTGGATATCTCCTGCGTTAGAGTTTTAGTGAGATTTTCATTGTTGCCATTTTCTTTATCAAGTGTCATTGTTAATATATTTGTCTTGCCGGGTTGACAACCTCGCCGAGTTATCTTTCTGGTAGCTACTTTCGGAAATGGTCTCACGTTTTCTGGAGTTATCATTACTTTAGAATCTTTTGAAGTAGACGGGATCGGTGACGCTGCGAATAGTTCTAGGGCATTGTGCTGTGTGGGTTCCATAAATGTAGTAGAAGATGATTGTAAAATAATATTGTCGTGTTTCTTTTTAGTCAATGGGTCAGCGTTAAGCGAATCGAAAGATATTTCTTTTTGTGCTGGCACAGACGATGCTCGTTTTCTCGTACAAGGCTCTGGGGAAACTATGAAAATTTTCTGTTTCTTTAAGTTTAGATTTGGCTCCGACTTAGCACAACTAAATCTGGCACATGTTAGTTTCGTTTGATTTTGAACCATTTCCATAACCATTATCTGGAACATTTTGGAGAGATTAATTTTCGATTTCGAGAATACTAGGAGATTCAGGTAAGATTATTTTCAAATTCTTGTGGAAAATCAATCGGAAATGTAGCAAGCTGATTGTTTTGTGCAAGCAGAGACGATCCCTCAAGTTCAGTGGCAACTTCAATCTGACTTTCTAAAGGTATTTGTGCACTTGTTGATGCTTGTTCTTGAGTTAAATTTCTGTCTGTGACAGCAGAACACAAAAAGTCGTCATCATCAAAAACCTCTGGGTTAAACGGATGAATGCCAATTTTCTGGAATCCGCTTAAGATGTTACTTTGGGTGAATGCTTGAGACATGATCGCCCTAATAAATCCAGTAATATTGTAAATTGTGATAGTCTTGCCTGGGTGGGATAACATCCAGCTCTTCATAACTGTATTGTATCGAGATTTTAATGAGGAATATACAGCAACGTCAAGGGGCTGTAATTTATTGCTACAATGTGGAGGAAGTGTTAATAGCGTAATCTCATTATTTTTGGCAAAACTAATCGTCTCAATACTTACATTCTCATGGTTATGTAGTATTAAGAGTACGCAATTGGTTTCGGAGGCACGAGAATATTTTGTAAAGTATTCAAGGTATTTCACGAAACTTTTCGTCGTCATCCAACCGCTTGGATATGCATCTCCAGCGGTGTCTTTTGGTCCTTTAGATACGAAATGGTGTTGATATCTAACCCTCGGAAATATAATGAAGGGAGGTATTACATTTCCAATTGCATTAACGGCAAAACAAAGGGTTACAGTTGTTCCTCTTGCCGCAGATGTGACTTGGCCGACCTTTTTAGGTTTTTTATTGGCTATCACGTTTGGACAGTTATGTACGGTCGTGCATCGAGTTTTGTCACAATTGTAAATATTGTGAGCCTCAAACTTATATCTCACGAGAACTGATTTTAAATTTGTGAAAAATCGTTGAATTTTTTTTTTTGTTGAAACTGGTTGCACGGGAGATACTGGTGGCTTCCGGTATCCTTAGACTTACTTTAGGATTTCTACTAAGGAAACCCCAAAACCAATCTTTCCCAGCAGAGTTATTCATCGTCCAGCTGCCTGGAATTTTTTTTTGAGTTCTCTGTCGACTGAACTAGTCAAACCATAATGCGTTTTACTGCACGACAATAAATAATTAACAAGTAGTTTTTCCTCGGCTATTGTAAATACCTGTGATGCCTTGTACTGACTGTTTTTCTCTTCAAATTTATGAATTTTATTTTCATCTAGTTTGTACCTTCTTAATGTACTTCTATCTATTCCATACTTGATTGAATTTTTCTAATAGAAGCGCCTTCCTTAATGTCGTCTATGGCATTTTCCAACTCGTTTGCGTGCATTTTCAGGAGATCTTTATTGAAAGGGCATCGTGTAGGTAGGTACTGTAAATAAAAATGTAAAATTAAGATAAAAAAAAATAAGTTTAAAAACTTGCTTCGCCAATCGTAGAGAAAAATACTTAGCACACCTCAAACTACATTTATCTGGTAATATAATAATAGTAACACACGATACGTACCTCAATAAATACGACAGTGCAATAAAAACTCGTGTCACATTCTCACTGCCAAATAAAACAGCGATGATGCAAAATGGCGACATACTTGTGATTGGCTTCTCGCATGTCACCAATGAACGCATTGACGTTTCGTTCGCGCTAAATTTAAATACAATTTTGAAAGATAGTTCAACTCTCCCACCTGGGCAAGTCTGCCGGATTCCCCCTACATATTGAGAATTATAGATAGAAAAGATTCGAGCCCTCCAGCCCTTTTTTAAGACTCGCCGCTTTATTGCGATGGTTAGAAGGCTAAATAGCTCTTAAGCCGTGCCTGTGTTTATCAGTTTACTAGATGTTCCCGCGGTTTCACCCGCGTTTATCGTTACTGCGCCGCCCCCGTGGGTCGTAGCGTGATTTTATATAGCCTATAGCCTTCCTCGATAAATAGGCTATCCAACACTAAAAGAATTTTTCAAATCGAACCAGTAGTAATCACGCAGAATAAACCAGGAGAAACATCGTTTGTACTATGTCTATAATGGTTAATTATTTTGCTGCAATGTTATTTTAAAACTGCGATATCTCCTAAGATATTCATTGAAATCAAATGATGTAAAGGGCAATTTTGTTTTAAATGAAATACTTGTGATTAATAACGTATTTATTTGGATAAGGATTAATATCATGTTTATAAAAATACCTTCGCAAATAATGCATTATTTTAGAACAAATTTGGTTAGCATAAAAAAGGTTATAGTGAGCCAATCTTAAAAGATAGACATATGCTGTCGCGGACTTTTTTTTAGTACTTTTTAAGGGGAACAATTCTGTTATACATGGTTTTTGCGAAACTTTAACTGTTTACGCAGCGCACGCAGCGGAAGATCTCAAAAGGAAAAAAAGCCCACCGATTTTGAAACATTCTTCATTGGTGCTCCGCTCCTATTGATTTTAGCGTGATGATATATAGCCTATAGCCTTCCTCGATAAATGGGCTATCTTACACTGAAAGAATTTTTTAAATTGGACCTGTAGTTCCTGAGATTAGCGCGTTCAAGCAAACAAACAAACAAACTCTTCAGCTTTATAATATTAGTATAGATAACTCAATTTTGTTCGCTAGATTAGTTTTGTATGTCCTATAAAAATATAAATGTATTAGTATGTATTGAAACTTTAACGTAAGTTAAGAATAATATTTATTGGAAGTATAAGATAATTAAGTTTAGTTTTATAAGTACAGCCGATGAATGTCTACAAATGTCGGGTTTCAAGATTGATCTCCTATAGGCTGATGAAGTAATTGTCTTGAGTACGAGTGTTCATAGTTCCTGATTATATTGATTGGATCGACATCATCTCGGACAGCATCTTATAATTTTTTTGTACGTCATTTCTACCGGCAATTATGCCTACGGTACAGGAGAACTATGATACCCGTCCTTAAGAAACACATTGTGTTACAAATATTAAAATAACATTTAATTTAATAAATGACTCCTCGCAATTAAACGTGTATGAGAAATAGCGACAAACTATATAAACACATAGACATGACCCTAAAAACGAAACACCGAAGACAACTTAAAGTAGGTATATACTGTATATAATTATGTTACTGACACAAGTTGCTTATGACTCGGTTTAAAGATTATTTATCCTTAAAAGAATTTTACAATTCATTTATTTAAAAATATAACATAAAGAATTAAAGTTTGTAATTAGAGTGTGCTAAAGCTAAACAGATTATGGGTAAATAAATAAATGTTACATTTCTCAGTAGGTAGGGTACCATCATAACAAGACACGAGAATACCGTACACGAAAATACACGGATCTAAAGTTACTAGACGTAGCTAGATGTGAAAATTAATTATCATTATTTGTAAGTAAGACAGAGAGTGCGTTAAGTCGTCGGTCCCGGCTGCCATAAACATCTATGGCAGTCGTTATTGGGAAGTCATTGCCCTATAATATCTTGACACTGGTCTAGCCTTAGGGTATCGTTAGCCTTCGGGTTGTGGAGGTCAGGTGGCAGCCGCTCCGTGTAAAAACTGATATCCAGTCAAATCCAGTTAGACTAGAAAAGCCGACCCTAAGTGACTTAGAAATAATAAAGGCTAGGAAGAAGAAGATTTGTAAGTAAGACTAAAAGAGTTTTAATTAGGTTTTCATAGTTTTGGCATCTTTAACATCTTTAATTTGTTGTGGGTGAGTAGTGTTAGGGTGGGTGAGTAGTATTAGGTTATCCGCGTTTCTTAATATTTTAGTTTGAATGCTTCTCTTTTTAGTAATTATTAAATGAGTGTATAAGTTAGCAAGAATAATATTGATAGGTTTTAGTTACGTTTAATAGTCTGGTTTCTTTATATATTACTGCTGTCGGTGGCAGAAAATCGTAGTGCAATAATAATAATATTAATTTATTTTGTGCTATTTGTATAATATTAAGGTTGGTTTTAGCAGCTGATCCCTATATTTCTATTTGATAGTCAATATGTGGCTTTACTAAGGAGTTGTAAATAATATAACGGGCTTTTTTAGTAAGACAGCGTACCATATCACTGAGAGCTCCAGTAAGAAATGTCAATTTTTGTTTTATTTTGCCGATATGTGTTTTCCATGTAGAGTAAGACCCAAATACTTTTCATTATCTGTTCTACTAATAAAATTTGACTATATATTTTTAATGGCATGTAATTTGATATTATTTTGATTTTTGCTGCAAATATTACAAAGTGGTTTTGGTGACATTGATTGTCAGTAAATTCGCTTGAAATCAAACATTAAAAATGTCTAGGGCATTTTGAGCATCATGCATAATGGACTCGAGGGTATGACCAAAGCTAGTGTCATCTGCATAAAGTGTGATGAATTTTAGTTTACTGATGTTGTTTACATGTATCAAAAATAGCAAAGGCCCTAGGATAGAACCCTGTGGTACGTCGTATATAATATGTTTTGGATAACTAATATGCTCACCTAACTTAACTAGTTGGTAGCGCCCGCAAACATCGGATTCAAGTATTTGAATACGCTACCAGTGATACCAATATCCTTTAATTTATCTATAATTATTTTCTGGCTGACGGTATCGAATGCCTTTTTTAAATGAATAAATACACCAATTTAAATTTTTCTGTCGTCAATTTTATTATGCAGTTTAGTAACTAGATCTACAGTGGCAGATAAGGTATTCGATTGTAGTCTAAATCTATAAATTATTATTGTTTTTAGTATAGGAACTTTATTTATTTATTTATTGGTTTACCAACATTTGTTACACTTATACATGTTCAAAACTATATGCTATATACTATCTGAGCGTACAAAATCAAGCGGTAAACACAACATTCACAAACTAAAAACGGATATTATAGAATTTAGGTATGGGTCTAATGGACTGTAAATAATCTTTTCAAAATCTTTAGAAATTACCAGGAGCACAGATGTAGGGCGGTAATTGTTCGGGTCAGGTTTGCTACCAGATTTATAAATAGGAGTTACTTTTGCAATTTTCAAAGAAGAAGGAAATTTACCTTGTTGCGAGCAATAGTTTACATAGTGAGTTAATTTATAAGTTTCATTAGCTATTATTTTGCAGATTTTATTGTTTTTGTGCTAATATTATCGATGCCAGAACTAGTGTTAGAATCTAGGTTGTATAATATTTTAAAAATTTCATTGATTGTGGCCGGTTTTATTATTATATTAGATTTGTATTATCTGCGTATACTTTGCATTAGTGTAAACCTTATTATTATTGTACCTAAAAGGGATGTTCTCAGCTAATTTACATCAGACAGTTGAAAAAATTCGTTTAAGCAGTCGCAAATTTCTTTGACATCCGTAATTATGTTATCGGATTCAATTAATCAAACTGTTTATTAGTTTCCACATCTTTGTAGTGTAGTACGTAGACGTACTATGATTTTTATCATCAATTAAAAAGCTGTACACACCATACACAGGCGCGCACGAGCGAATGTAGGTACTCCACATATCAATAAATAACAAACCAAAACCTTTCTGGGCAATAATAATTTTTTTAAATGTATAGATTGGAACTGTAGGTACAGAGAAGCGAGGAGAATAAAGTAATATTGTCATTATTATTTTTATATACAAAGATTGTTATTTCTAGATTGCTGAATAAATATTTTTGACTGAGTTACATTTATTTGTGAATTAATTTATTAATGGTTTTGTAATGAATTTAATGTGTGTTAGAAGAAAATAAAACAATGATATTCAGTTGACTTTTTATTTCTGAAGAATAAGTACCTAGGTACGTACATAAACCTATATATATATATATATATATATATATATATATATATATATATATATATATATATATATATATATAACTAAAACTACGTATTGCACAAAATTTATCAAATTTGCGTGAAAATATTGTTGCAAGCCAGTGTCATCAGTATTGTCGATGTTAAAAACACTTGATTACTATGCATAATATTGAGGTAATGAATTATCACGCTATATTATGACATTATGACTAGTTTAGATTGAAATAATTTTCAACAAGACAATAATAATAAATTAAATCGACCATGTTATCATTACTCGTATCTTTATAACCAAAGGCAAGTATCATAGTGTTAATTATTTAATTTCATGTGCTTACTAAAAAATGGATGCACCAATATTTTTTAAATCCCTTTTGGACTCGTAATATCGGAGAGAAAAGGACAATGAACAATTTGGCCTATGAATCAATACACATTCTACCTAAACAATAATTTGTATTTTATTTTATTACTTAATCAATCATTACAATCTCACGGACACTTTCGAATCTTGTTTTCGTTATAAAAAATATTTACGCGATTTCAAATACACCGGCATCCATTGTTTTAAATCTGAGACACGAAGTTTTGCCATGCCTACAATTTTAATAATATGTGTACGGTTTTATCAGATAAATTATTTCCTATTTAGCTTTTCTGTAATTTTTCTTACGTAGTTAATACGAATGCTATTCTATAAATACCATT
The DNA here is from genome assembly GCA_963564715.1 of Catocala sponsa. Lineage (NCBI taxonomy): Eukaryota > Metazoa > Arthropoda > Insecta > Lepidoptera > Erebidae > Catocala > Catocala sponsa. Next base: position 24,871,080 of record OY751326.1, read on the forward strand.
ATTGAAATTCGTCATATAGGTATGTCATGAATTCATGATCGGTACATAAGTGTTGCCGACGATATCCAATGGAGTGTATAAATGAGACTAGTGGATTGTAGTCTGAAATGTATAATGATTTAGATAAAGATTTACAATATTTAAAATAATATGAACGCGTAAAAACAATAGTTAAAAATGATGCGCGAGTGCGGCCGTATGCGATCGCGTCTGTGGCTGACTGCCGAGTGCCGGTGCAGCGGGCCGCGGGCGAGCGCCGATGGCTGGAGTGGGGCGGTGGGGCGATGACGTAGAAATCCCGCTCCGATCAGCGGTTAGGCGCGGCAGGTGCATGTCGAGTACTCGACAATAAGTATTTCAGTTAAGTAGTATGCAATATTCAGAAGTGTCCGTGACTTATATTCACTTTTAATTGAATGTGGTTGGTCATCCTTAACCTCATATTTATTATTGTTTTGTGGCTGTTGGTTCTTAGGCTAGCAATGTATGGCAGCTGTATAATGTCCTTTATTAACATCCACCTATTTATGACTATCAAATATAAGTCTATGTAGGTATTTCAGGTATAATAGCTTATTGCATCATATAAATAATGTGTTACACGTAGGTACTATTGACCTGTTAGTGTATTGTTTGTGTATTGCTTTGACAGAGCTCCATACTTTTCATGATCGCGTTCGCGATCGCTCTGGCGGTATGACATGGCAAGAAATGTTTATACGACGAATGGAATTAAAAATCGTATGGTTACACTGGTAGTCCAAAAATCAAGCTACGATTCGCTCCAGAGTGCCGCGCTCTCAACTTTCGTAATGTCTTCGGCGTCTCTAGGAACATTTCGGCGGTTTTTGGGGGCCGAGGCAAGGTGTTATTAGCTTAACGTTATTCATATTAGGTCTTGCAACGTGCTTTTGTTAACATATTCGTTATGTACCTAGTAATAACGATGGCAAAAACGGCTAACCTAGGATGCCGCGGCATGCCAAAGGCTACCACGGCATAGTTGCCGCTAGTATGCGATTGTATGTAGAGATGCTGAGAGATTCCTTGCCGTCAGTGAGCGCCGGGCCTCAGTTGAGTTTACACATATTATTTTATACCTAATATACGATACATTTTTAAGTTGTAAATTGACCTGATATTAGAACAATTATTTTTATTCTCTTATTAAGATTTACATTGAATCTAGTTTAAATATACTAGATTTGTATCATTTTCGTATGTAATCAAATAAAATCGTCGATATTTTGTTATTCGAGGATTTATCTAAAGCACCTAAGTGCGCCTTAAAAATAACTATAGGTATAACGCACTGCCAGCCAACAATGGGTAAATATTAGTATTAGTAAGTACAGCTACCGGTTTTTGTGTATGAAATTACATATAATATACCAATAATATCACAAATAAAAAGAAAAGGAATCGTCTACTGTTGAAACTTTGTCTATTTCACTTTCTGGATTTAAAAACGTTTATTGATGAGGAGGATAACAAACTCAAGTATCGACAATTTGGACGAAGCGCAAACGGCTTATTAGCGAATAATTACTAGTGATGACCTCACCGCTAGTATTCACACTCAATCACTAATTACCAGTACTACCTAGACACTAGTATTTAGAAGTGTACTTATACATGTATTTTATGCAACACACAGCATAAGTCTCACCGCATTTCGAAATTTTTGACCATCTCCTCTTTTTCATAAATACTAAATATCGTATTTGTGACGCTGTTTTTGTGCCAAATTAAGAAATAAATCTTATTATTATTATACATTTTGATTTGATTGTTGAAAAAACAATGTTTCTGCTGTTGCCAAATAATGAATGGTAAGACACAAGAGACTCGAGATCTATATTTAAACACCACAATTCTTTCCACGGCTGGACAAGATTTGATCGTGATGATTAGGACTTATAAATTATTAGTCTGTATTGATACTTTTCTATGCAGTTATCTAGTCTTTGGTTTCACTAATCGTACTTGTCATCATTACTTGAAAGAAATTGACCATCGGTGGCTATGTTAATATATATTAAATCTATATTACGATTTGACTCATAAAACAATTTTATTAATCTATTATGTAACTTCTACTTAGGTACATGGGTTATTATATTGTACGATTTATTTAATATTGCTATAGTCGATTATATTTATTGTTAACTTCAGTTGCATACAGTAACCTTAGTATCAGTTTTAGGTCTTGACTACAGTGAACGTGTATGAAGCGCCATCTAGTCTTACGTTTATAATGGTGACTAGCAGAGATGGACCAAAACTAAGGTCTTGACTAGTCAAACCGAGTGTCTAAGACTTTCATTGTAATCGAGAACTATGAGAACATAATATACTAAGGGCTACTGGGCGTTACTAAATTTACAAAATTTTTGAGCATAATGATTTTAAAAAGCACTTTGGCAATTCTCATCTTTCTTAATAAAACATATTTTATGTTTTAGGTATCAAATATGTACAAAATGGTGTGACTAAGGTGTATACTAACAACTAACTAACTTTAACAATCTATACAAATAAATAAAATTGAAGTGTCTGTTTGTAATGTCAAAATAACAACTTCTTATCTAATGCATATGAAAGTATATAAGGTACTCATACGAAACATCTATTTTTAAAATTTTTGTCTTTCTGCCTGTCTGTCTGTATGTTTCGGCTAATCTTCGAAACGGCTGAACCGATTTTGACGGGACTTTCACTGGCAGATAGCTGATGTTATAAGGAGTAACTTAGGGTACTCTGATTTTAGAAAAATATAGAGTTCCGTGGAGACAAACACTTTTTAGTTATAATCTACGCGAACGAAGTCGCAGGTAACAGCTAGTTTCTAATAAAATGAAAGCAATCAAACTTATAAAAAGATATCGATATTTTTAACACTGTCCAAAATTTGTTATGACGTCAAAAATCAGATCTCAAATTTTATACGATACAAGCACAAATTAGAAATATACAGGTGTCCGGTTTAATGTAACGTGAAGACATGTGCATACAACAATTTCGAATCAAGGCGGCCTAATACCAATTACCTACCTACTGTAGACTGCTGTCAGTTTTCACTAGGTTTTCTGAATATTTCTAATTCGTGGTAGGTACAACTTAATATAATCACACCTTTCTGTTATCCTTTGTTAGTATTGAACATGTTCTTATCATAATACTTTAACAATCAAATCAACTTTTGCATACCTACCTAACAATAATACCTACAAAAGTCTACCATTCGACAGAATTAAATTCGTATTAAGTGTTCTCTCATCTTGTAACAAAGCAAGGTGTTCTCATTGAGTGAGTTGCTTGAAGATAGGGTTAGTTGTGTCCGTATTGAAGGTTGTCCGAGCTGAGCGCGAGTGACGTCAGAACGCTTCGGCGTTGAGGATTTACGCCGAGGTTCTCCCAATTGATCCACGACAGTCTGGCAGTTAAATCTGGAAAGAAATATGTAAGGCGCTAATAAATATCCATTCTTCTTAGAGTTTTGCCAGAACGCAGCTAAATTAAGTGCGTTGTCGATCATCAAAACATCAAGCCATTCTGTATGCAGATGTTCCGTTCCGTGCGACTCATTGATTCTGCGCCCTTGCTTTGCTGAACGTGGCAACAGGTAAATGTAAATTCATATTATAGTTTACTTAGTGTAACATTGACGGTCATAAGTGTTACTTTGTGAGCTAAATGAATAAAGATATTTTGATGCAAACACGCACAGGGCACAGTGAGCCACAGTGTGAGGTAAGAACTCGTTTGGATTACACCGCAGAAACAAACTAGATTGGATGGTATATGCGTGAAAATTTAGTAATCTTCACTTGACCATATTTTTCTTGCTATGGATGACCTGAGACCGAAAGCTTCCAGATCGGCTATAGTAATTTATATTCAGTGAAAAAGTCAATACCTAGAAATAGGGCCCCGTTGGCATCCCGACAGTATGGAACCCTAAAAAGCCACGTTAGACTCATAGGTATCCATAGGTCTAATAACGTGGCATTTTAGGATATTTTAATACCATAGTACCTATATATTATTACTTGTAAAAATTATATACCTAATTAAACCGGTTCGTACAGACACTTAAGATAGGTTAGTTACGTACTTAGAAAACCTAATGAATGAACACGTACCTACTTACGTACTTTGTAAACCATCCCTTTGCCATCGATACGCAAAGAAGAAGAGTATATATCTACTACAGGTATTATTTACCTCCAATCGGATGTTGTAGATATTATGTATGTATCTGCACAAGAGCATTAAGTCAGGTGCTGTGTTATATAAAAAAACTCCAGCATTGTTTTGCTAAGCGAGTGGTTACCGCGACTTTCATTGCATCTGACAAATACCAACGGCCGTATTAATAGATAATGATAGAACAAATATTTACCGCTTGTATTCCAATGTGCGCGGTCCGCTTTGATTTCACCACGCAGACATTTCTCCACGTAAGTCAACGGATCGTAGTCGGCGTCCAGCACCTAAAACATTTCATAATTATCATCTCTTGTTATAACAACTACACCATTAGTGTTAATTTGTTCATAGACAGTGATAGTTTCAATGGTTTATTTGTAAATATCTTATTGCTCAATGGAAGTGCTAGCTAAGGCTAGGTATTGGGTCTGTGAGAATCTACTAGGTAAAGGCCACGCCTGTAGACATCTACATAAATTGTATGTATGTAAAATTGTAGATAATTGTTGTGCCATGTTTTTAATGTAATTATTACTAATAGACTAGAATTGGTAACGTAATTATGTAGGTACTGGAGGTACTTCTATAGAAGGCATTTGCCGCGTAAATAAACAAAATGGTCGATGTAATGGAGATGGAGCTTTTGAGTATAGGATATTGAAGTTGTTACCTCTCGTAGTAGTGCGATGTATGCAATGGCGAGCCTCAAGGTGTCGATCTTGCTCAGGCGCTTCTCATACGGGAATGTCGGCACGTGCACGCGCAGCTCATCGAACGCCGAGTTTATACTGCTAAAATCACAACGTCACACAAACGTTATAGCTTTTGATAGATATCACTCATTATTTTTCTAATTGCATGTTAGGTGAGTTTAGTGACAGTATGTACTTTTTTCTGGTTAAAAGGTACCCTATGTACTTTTCTTTGCCAACGTGTATGCGAAATTTCATGATGATCGGTCGAGTAGTTGAGGCGTGAAAGCGTAACAAACAAACAAACTCACTTTCGCTTTTATTATATTAGGTAGGATATTTATTTATTTATCTATTTACTACATTACACATTTTTATAATTGGCAGCGGCTTCCGCACTAAGCTCGAGGCTTGTATCGCGGTAACCACACGTTATACATTAGTCGCTTAACATCTAGAATATGCGGACATCGGTTTGAAATCAAATAAAATATAAAAATCTAACAAAAATTAAATTTCTAACCAAATAACGTTCGAACGAAGTGAATATATTAACTACAATTTTGGAAACAAAAAAGAGAAGTACAGTTGTTGTATGATTGTGTTATGTATGTAAATATGTGTATATGAGTATGTGTGAGTGTGTGTATGTGAGGGTTTGTGTGCGTGTGTGTGTGTGTGTGTGTGTGTGTGTGTGTGTGTGTGTGTGTGTGTGTGTGTGTGTGTGTGTGTGTGTGTGTGTGTGTGTGCGTGTGCGTATGTGTTCGTGTGTGAGTATTGTATCTTTGTAGTAAACTGTGATTGAGAAGAATTAGTTCAGTTTTTTCATAAGAGAGCTTAAAGAGCCACGTTGTTATTAATGTTTTTATTTTACTTAGACTTAATTTATCCATTTTAGCATGTAACTTACAAACTATGTTGTATATTTTGGGGCGTAACTAGATTGCCTGTCTTTTTATAAAAGTTGAGTTTATGACAAGTGTAGGAATTCGAAATACACGTCGTTGCGTTAGCTGAGAGAATTTAGGGGATTTTGCAATTTCTTTGTGCATTGAGATTATTGCCTTCAGAATAAATATCTGACTTACTCTAAGTACTTCGCAGTCATGGTACAGGTCATTAGTTGAATACCCAAACGGTTTTTCAACATTACTTTTAGGACTGCTCGCTGGGCTCTCTCAAGTTGGATCATTTTGGATTTTGCCGCACTACCCCATGCAAGGGAACAATAGTAAAGGAGTGATTGTGTCAGTGCTTTGTAAATTAGTATCGGAGTGTTTTTGTCTGCGCTATTCCGTAGTGATTTGAATATGTATATAGATTTTCTACCTGATAATTGGTCTATATAGTTGTAATATGTTAAACGTTTACCTAATATGACTCCTAGATAGCGGATAGAGTCTATCAGGAACTATTGATATTTCAAAATTAAAAGATAGTTCATTTACAGACAGTTTTTTTAAGTATTTGTCTCGGAAAATATAGCAAGGATAATATAGCAAATTCGCAATACAACAGGACATGGGTTGATGGTTGGGCATCCGGTAACTAGCTGGCGAAGCGACTACGTTAAAAATGCACGTTTCTAAATTCTTAATTTAAATTTACTTGAATCAGAATGTTATTGCAGGTGGCCAATATAATCAAAGCAATTCCTGTATTGTGCCAATATGTTCAACAAACAAGAAGGATACCCATTGGGTCCGGACCTCAGCATCCGTCGGCGCTCGCGCACATTAGCGGCGGCGCGCTGCACCCGGTATGGCGAGCCGCCACACTGGTATTCAGGCTCCGCTGTCGATTCCAACAGCACATCTAGAGCAAAAATATAACTCATTATGACTAGATTCCAGAGGGGTAGTTAAATTATTTGGGTTTATGTAATTTTTCCGCTAATGCGTGGCAACGTCACACTAGCGACCAGACACAATAGGTTTACAATTATGTCTGACATTGCAACAATTTATATGTTAACTGTATTTCGAAAAATCATGGCGCGTGTTAAATGTTATCTATTATAAAAATATATTAAAATAATTATGTAACCTACCAAATGTAAACAATGTTTTATATATTGCGATGAGAAAATAATAAAAATAAAATAATAATAATATCAGCCCTGTATTAAACTGTCCCACTGCTGGGCCCGGGCCTCTTCTCACTGTGAGAACTGAGAAGGGTTAGGCCATAGTCCACCACGCTGGCCTAGTGCGGGTTGGCAGACTTCACATATCTTCGAGAACATTATGGAGAACTCTCAGACATGCAGGTTTCCTCACGATGTTTTCCTTCACCGTTAAAGCAAGCGATAATTAACTATTTAATACGCATATAACTTCGAAAAGTCAGAGATGTGCGCCTTGGGTTCGAACTCGACACCTCTGCGTGCCAAACCAACGATTTCCCACTAATTAAAAAAAAATATATGCATGTATTTCTATTTATTATTTTTATTATCTTTTATCTACCTTAATTGATGGGCGGTGTAGCGTCCACTCTCCACTAACTTTACGGTTATAAGAGAGTGGGCTACCGTACTATCCTGTACTCGAAAGCACTTTCATTGACAATTTATGAACAGGTAACAGTATCCTCAAATCTACGGATCCGGTTCACGTTGTAGCAAGCTTCGTGCCTTTAACAAGCGCAACACAGAAAGATGTTAACGTTTACTTGGCTGAAATCAACGAAGAAACTGTCTTCCATACGATATAGTACTGGCGCAGTAAGGCACGCTCACCGCGCAATGTAGCTCCGTACGACTACCCCAAAATGCCTAGTAGAGCCTCGCTGATTTCAGCATGTATGGGCCGGCTCGACTGGGGAAGGACTACCCTTTCACAGAATATCATCGTGAAATAGCAGTATTCCTACTTTTGTGTTTCGTTCGGTGAGTTAGAGTGCCGGAGGCCCAATCACCCTCTTTCCCCCTTCCCGCTCCTTCTCCTTACCAAACGTACAAACGCCTGGAAGCCCAAACGTGGAGTAAAGTAAAGTGGAGTTTCTATTAGAACACAACTCAACACATCTCAACAGCTTATATTAGAAAAACAAGAATAACAAATGGACATGGATATTTCCTGATGGTAGCTACAAAAACGAGACTGAGCTCTTAATGACAAATTATTCCAAAAGCTTTTACAGACACATCATATTACGCTTCTTATACGCATTATCGAAAGACAAACAAACTATATCGCTTTAAAAGGAGTCTTAACCCTCTCACTAGGGAATTTCAATGGAAGGAGGTTGTACCGTCTGAGCAACGGTCCAAAATCATAACTGAAAACCATTCTTCGCCCACAGCTGGCCATCCCGGTATTTTTAAAACCTACAAACGTCTCGCACTCAATTACTATTGGCCGAACATGTACTCTGATGTCATCAAATTCGAAAACTCGTGCGATGCTTGCATCGCTCACAAACATCAAACCCTTTACACCTTGGTTCACATGGGTCAGTCAAAATCATGTCAGAAGCCCTTCCAGATGATAAGTATTGACTTAATTGGTCAATTACCACCTAGCAGGAGACAAAACACATTTATATTTGTCAACAGCTGTTGTTTTTCTAAATACTGTTTGCTCTTTCCAATAAAGCGGGCAACCGCAGAAATTATAACAAAAATTCTAGAAGAAAATGTATTTTTAGTGCATGATATTCCATCCACTATTATCTTGGACAATGGAAAACAATTTATTAGTGCAACATTTAAAAGTCTGTTTGTGAAATACAAAATTCAAAATTTAAATTACACACCGTTGTTATACTCCTCACGTGAACTCAGTCGAACTATATAACAAAACGATAATGACAGCTATTTCTACTTTTATAACTTCCGATCATCGAATCTGGGACACCCTAATTACAAAAATTCAGTTTGCCCTTAACTGCGTCGTTAACAAGACAACCCGTTTTAGTCTTGAATTTTCTTGTTTTTGGTCATGACTTCATGAGCTCATCACTTGTGGTTCGCTACACAGGGTCAGCGATTCTGATCCCAATATATGTAGTTCACGAGCCACATGACAATTACGCTGAGAACCTTGGCAATTAATATTCTCTTTTCGAGAAAGTACAAGCAACACTATTGGTCGCACACCAACGCAATTGTAAATTCTATAATTTACATCGTAAACCGGCTGAATTCAACGTAGGTAGGTGACATTGTTTGGCGAAGGACATTAATTCACCTCAGCAATAAGGATAAATATTTTATTAAAAAATTGGCCCCTAAATTTATTAAATGTAAAACTGTTTTCAATAAATCTCCGTTAGTTTACATACTGTCGGAAATGTCTGGCAAACCACCCGGTGAATGGAATACAAAAGATTTAAAATTAATAAACTACAAAGAATAATACTTCCTAGTCGTATCACTTCTAAATGGCGTTCATCGCAATGTTGCATAGATATGTAAATTCATTTTAAAAAAATTCTTAGATTACACATTGCGGCTTAAATACGTACACAAATATTATGACAATTATTGCTTTCTAAATTTCTAATTGAAATCTAAATATATAATTTTTTTCCCTATGGTTTAGTGGTTAAAAGGTCACTCGCAAGTCGGTTTAGAGGTTTAATTCTTGTCTATTGACGTTTTCTTTTGCAGACATATGGCCTGTGCATGTCTATCTCGCTTTGCGTATTAATCGCTATACTTTATTCTGAGGTCTAACAATACCTAATAATTGTGGTTGTCGTTCTTATAATTCCATATAAAACTACTCAGTGGTCTTTAAGGTGAAATATTATCCTTATGCACACGTGTTCTCTATCGAGCGTTTTGCAATGGACCGATGCGATATACCAAGCCGATGACTCACTTTGTTTAGGTACGTCGTATGCCCGTCATTATTATAGCTAATCACTATAAAACGTTTTATTTTCCTTTCATCAGGCAAGTTTGTTTGCAAACCTTAGTTGCAAAAATTAGTTATAATTAATCACAGGATTAATTACAACTAATTCAAATTGTTTTGAAGACTGAAACTGACAGCACTCCACTACTGTTTTCGGGGTACCAGTCAGGAGCTGCCTGCCGGAGGAGTAGGGAGACCTCGGGAGGCTGGTAGCGGAATTTCCCCTAGGAAAAATTCTTCCCTAACGAGGGGCGCCTCTTCCTCCGCGGCTGCAAAAAAAAACCACGGCCATGCCCTGGATAGTTCTCTTTCGCCTGCCGACGCTCATCAAGATAAGTGTCTCATCTGTACTCCTGCCAGACCTCGCACCGAATCCTTTTCTAGAAACACGCCCTGAGATACTTCTTATTGTGTAAAAATTGAGATTCGCGTACTATTGCCTCTAACCTAGATATTGTATTAACTTCTTTTTGAATTAAAGATCGTGTAATTGCGAATTACAGTATTTAATTTATCTCCGCAACTTAGGCTTCCCTGGTCGACCACGTACTAAAAACGTAGCCCTCTTCCCCTAAGAACTACGTGACATAGATAGGGAGTAATGATTGAGTGTGTTCAGGTTAGTATTGTGTAAATGGTATAATAGATGCAACTCATTATACTTAGATATCATTAGTAAAATAAGTAGCATTGTAAGATTGGTCAACAAAAAGAGTGACCGTGAGTTTCTTACCTGTTCTTCCCACTCTATTGCAGCAACTGGTAAATTCAAGTCTTGCTTTTTGGTCAATATTTTAAAGGTATTCTTCAAATCTGTATTTTCTATTGACAAATTAATAATTTTTTGGTGTGATGCTAATGCTTGTCTTAACTGTTTAATTTGTTGCCTTAAATCCAATATTTCATCGTCAGTATCATCATTGCCAGATAAATCTACTAAACTTTTAGAAGCAATATCTGCTGTAGAATTTTTGATGCTTTCAGTCCCTGATAATGATTTATTGCGCGTTTTGCGCAGTTATAAATATTTTCAAAGAAATTCATATTGTCTGTCTGAGTTCAAGTTGAATGTTAAATTGTCAATTAATGGATTGAAATTATTACTATAACTTATTGGTTTTAGTAACTTAGAGTGACATCTATGGAGAATGGAGATAAGTTACAAAGAAATCATTGGCTCAACGCGATGCTCAATGTGTTCAGCCCTTCGCAGGTATATATATATAATATATGTTTTTATACTACTAAAGTGGCAAAAAAGCATACGGCCCACCTGATGGTAAGTGGTCACCGTAGCCTATGGACGCCTGCAACACTAGAGGCATCACCTGCGCGTTGCCGACCCTTTAGGAAAGGAAGTGGGAAGGAGAAGGATCAGGAAAGGGGAAAGAGGGTGCTTGGGCCTCCGGCACTCACACTCACCGGACGAAACAAAACAGTAGGATTACTGCTATTTCACGTCGATATTCTGTGAGAGGGTAGGTAGTCCTTCCCCGGTTGAGCCGGCCCATTTATGCTGAAATCAGCGAGGCTCTACTACTCTAATATTTCTTGGTAGCATTTGATTTGATGTTTCAAGTTAATGCCAGCCTCTGCCGCTAGATGTCGTTATTCCACTTATGTTTAGTGTGATTTGTAGATTTATTAAATTCTGTTACAATGTTTCCGAACGTGCAGGAACTTGGATGCTCAATGTTAATATACTATTCGTATATGGAACGCGCCCATGACATTTGAATTTAGCGCAGTGGACAATTTAAAATAGGTGTGAAAATAAATCGCCTGTAATGTTTTGATTAATGTTATTAGCACTATTTGATCATAATTAGCTTAATCTTTTGGCTGATGGGAACTGCTGCGTACACTGTTTTACTGAGGTTTTAGTGGTATATTTAATGTTTATTTTAGGTATAGATATTATTTATCACTGCACAGTTTGTTATTTTTTTTCAACGAAGTTTTATTAGTTGCGAACAATAGTAGTTATTAGTCACTTAGTTACGAATAAATACATGACCTTTCTATACTATTTACACGGTAATTTCCAGTTTTATATAATTTGTTACTTTAGAACATTAGTTCCCAAACTGGTCCAGGTGCACACCAGGGGTCCACGGGAGACTCGACGGGGTCTACGTTGGCGTGGCAAAAAATGGGGTTCACAATTCGAAAGTTCCACGAAAATTTATTTGCTGAAATAAAGTCCAGGGAATTTATCAAAAAAGAAAAAGGTCAGCATTGGATGAACTTGTTTGATTCTTCAATATGAATGCCAAGGAATATGGTAGAAATGTAGCTGCAGGGGATCCACAGGAACCAGCAAAATTTTGAAAGTGGTCTATGAGAAAAAAGTCTGGGTACCTCTACTTTACGTTCCGTAGTCGCGTTCCAGTCGCGTAGGTCAAGTAGTTTTATTCGACGTTAATTTATTTTTATAGCATTATACTTGTTAATTTTTATAACATGTGATAAAATGCGCAGGATATTTACTATCGCAAAACGCAACGCTATTGGTCAAATGGAACCGTGATGTCGAAATCGACGTTTAGATTATCAAAAAAAGGCGCAGCGAAGGCGTAGTTTCTGGGAGTTTTTAAGTAGTTTTGCGTAGTGAAAAATTCTAGGTATACCGTTGTGCATATGTTTTATCGTGATTTATGAGCATAATTGTTTCATTATTACATTTCAGCAAGTGGCCTAGAGAGCTTTTGAAAAAGCACAGTCGAATAATATTCCAAAAATAAATAATTTTATGATAACTAAGTAGGTAGGTACGTATTTTACATTGAATCCGGATTTGGGTGCGTACTTGCTTTGGACCATATTTTAAAGTTAGTTTAGAAAAAAAAAATTATTTCGGTATCTTATAGGTACTACTACAATTTATCTTACATAGGGGTCTCCTTTTAAGTATATTAAATTCTTGTGCTAGGAGCCCCGCTCTTCACAAATTATTCAAATGTAGAAGTGTGTAATACATAACAAAAGTGTATTTATTTACTTTTCTGTTTAAAATAAAGAAAGAAAAAAACAAAAACTTGAAATTTTTTGTCTGTGGCAGTATGGTGTTTGAGTAAGTCATGTGTGTGTATATGTGTGAGTGTGACATGTATGTGTGCGAGGGTGGGGTGTGAGGGTGTGTATGTATATGGGTGTAGGTAAGGATGACTGTTTTAGTATAATAAAATTAGTTTGTTATTTATTTCCTTTCTTAATATACTTTATTTTTCTCAAAGCGTTATAGATTGGTAGTACCTCCATTTTCTTACGATTGCATCTTGCGGCATACATAGGAAAATAAACTGTTAGCTACATTTCGTATCGTATTTTTGCACATAGTAACAATACAGGACTTTAATAAGAGTGATCCAACTCTTTCTATATTGTTATTATTATAAACAAACATACACATTAATTTTATTTAATTGTGTAGATGTATAGATGAATCGAATATTGTTCACTATTATGCAATAGTGAACAAACAATATTAGATTCATCTATGTTACATTTAAATAGGGTTCCGCGGAATAAAATAAAAACCAATGATGGTTTTTATGTTATTCAGCGGAAACCTATTTTTCTAAAATAAAAGTAGCCTTAGTTACGGACTATAACTTCAGCTATCTGCCAGTGAAAGTCCTGTTAAAATTGGTTCAGCGGTTTCGGAGATTAGCCGGAACAAACAGACAGACAGGCAGACAAACATACAAACATTATGAAAATTTAATTTTTGGATTAAGTGCCGCATAAACTTTCATATGCAGTAAGTAAAAAGCTGTTATTTTTAAAATACAAATAGACACTTTATTTATTTAATTGTATAGATAAATCGAATATTGTTCACTGTTTCATTGGCTTTTATTTTATTCCGCGGATCCCAATATTTTTTTAAATAAAGGTAGCCTATGTTACGCCTTATAACTTCAGCTATCTGCCAGTGAAAGTCCCGTCGAAATCGGATCAGCTATTTCAGATATTAGCCGGAACAAATAGACAGACAGGCACACCGACAGAGAGAGAAAAAATTTAAAAATTAAATTGTTGTGGTAATTCCCATATAAACTTTATATGCAGTGAGTAAATAGCTGTTATTTTGATATTACAAACAGACATCAATTTTATTTAATTGTATAGATGTTTAATACTTGTCTGCTTGTGTAATTTAGATTATACTTATAAATTAAATCCTACTTATACAAAGTTAGATATAATTTAAATTAAAGTAATGATGTGCCCGTAACTGTAATATGTTGTCAAACTAATTTATAGCAATAATCACAACGCGTTGATGTAAAAGCTGTAATAGGTTCAGAACAATACTAATACACAACAGCGATATTCCAAAATCAAACCAGTTACTGATTTTCCAGGTACTTGCGTAAAAGCTATTTTGTAAAAATCTATAATCATTTGTAAAAATACCCAAATGTTTTGCCCTAATGCTTGTATATTAAAGAACTCAATTGTAGGCTCAATTGTATTGTATATCTAAAAATTACTAGACCACGAGCTATCTATGTGAGAAAAATCGCTAATGCAATATTTGTTTATGAGATTAAACATTCAAAGAGGTCTGTAAATAAATCCTCTGATAATAATTAGCCAAAGCTAAAATCGTGCGAAAATAATAAATCGTAAAAGGTGGCTGCGAAAATATACCTATTAATATGCCAGTAACTATTTCTCACATTGCATAACTGCATTTAACAGTATAAAACCTGACAGCCAGTTCTCACAGTATGTTAAATATGTTCGAAATACAATTCCGATAAATAGTCTTATAAACGTCAAAGGTAAATTAAAATGCAATTACATGTATTCATGATATTTATGACACTGAGACAGATGAGACTCAATTTTGAACTTTTCCCTTAAAATCAATAATAATAATAAATACTGAATATAATCAACATAAAATGTGATATAAAAGTCGTGAAAAGTAAAAAAAATAGAAGAAAATAGCATACCACATTAATTTACTTTAGGCCTGAGTAATCCAGGCGACGCCCTTCGCTGATACTAAGCAAGCACACAAAATTGTCCCCTTAGACTATCGCCAATACCTACTATAGATTTAAGCTGTCGTCATAACAGAGATTAAAGGCACTCTAGTCTCATTGTAGGTATATAGTACAGAATATAAAGTTCAGCATATTTAGCATACCATATCAATTTAATTATTTCTTAACTTATATCTGCAGAAAAGTTTAATCTTATCATTTCTGATGTTTTATCGCAAGCACCATTTACATATCTTAGGCTAAAATACCGAGCCAAATAAAAGCTTGCCTGCTGACCTATCTAAATATAGATACATATGTATATATTTTACACGAGGATACATTTTTGTACGGAAAATGGCGCGACGCGCTTTTAGTGAATGTAATTTGGTTTTAAACTTAGTAATAAGCTCCAATTAAAATAATTAAATTATTATATAAAACACAATTAAAACGGCTTGCTAGTTTACAAATAAATAATCAATAACACTGACTGACTAAGATTTATTCGAAATTAAAGAAAATGTCACCATAAACTTAAGTCTGCTTTAAGTCAGAAGTTTTCAATTTAAGGATGGACTGGATGGATGTTACGATTTATAAGAGGCATGCATATCTGTACACAAAAATACTGTCTGGTTTAAAAACTAACCTGTATGTAGTTGTCTGCCGTGTTGATGGACATAGGCGGCCAGTGGCAGCTGTAGTCTACTCCTTGCTGCCGCATACACGCAGGATGGTAGCTCGGCTGCGAGTGATGAACTTTCGTCATCAGATCCATCAGCGTACGCGAACTTTAGGCCTGAGTAATCCAGGCGACGCCCCTCGCTGATACTAAACAAGCACACATAATTGTCCACTTAGAATATTGCTAATACTATAGATTTCCTCTGTCGTCATAACAGAGATTAAATGCACTCGTAGTCACATTGTATATAGTACAAAATATAAAGTTCAGCATAATTATAAACTTTTAAAAGTATAAATAAACCGCGTCACTTAATCACAAATTCAAAAAGTAGATGCAGCTTTTATTCCTGTGAGGGAGAGTTTGTTATAGGCACTGTTCCCAAAGTGGGTGCACGAGTCAATTAACGTCATGCGGCAATATTTTTTAACCTACACTTTATGACATAAAACCGCAAAAAATACTACTATTAAAATATAATATATATTACAGTTTACCTTAAGGGCGGTGAAGTTGAGGAGTCAGCGAGTTGAGTTCTTGTACCGGACATTGTTTGAAAAGATGTGATTCACAA
Source organism: Catocala sponsa (assembly GCA_963564715.1). Classification (NCBI taxonomy): domain Eukaryota; kingdom Metazoa; phylum Arthropoda; class Insecta; order Lepidoptera; family Erebidae; genus Catocala; species Catocala sponsa. The sequence continues at coordinate 24,887,111 of OY751326.1, forward strand.
TTGCACAACCGAAACTAAAATCACGACTGGATCTCTCGGACGGTATCAAATAAATGTATACCACAAGGGGTGGACACTTATCTACGTTCGAGTTAGTGTGCTGTGATTTTGGTAACACAACCCTACGCAAAAATAGACTCTAATTATATCTGTTTAAAGTTTATTATCTATTAGCAAAAAGAACAATGTCATGCTTGGGTGTTCAGCATCCCCTGTCGTAGGGGTGGAGCTTTTGAAAATAAAGGCAGCCGAGGGCGTGGCTTAGGCAAAATCTGGCAAAGACACGAAATAATTTAGCTGATGGTTGCTCAGTGAGTTAATGTAACCATGATTATTTTTTGGAGATAGAAATCTACTAAAATGTTTTTTATCCAATCCAGAATATACATAAGGGTTTCGTTTTTTTATTATAGACATAATAGATGTAAGATTTATTGGTGACATAGTATTGATCGGTGGCTGTTTAATTTCCAGGCTAAGTACCTTGTGTTATTAGATTTTTCAGTCCAGAAATTCTTAGAAGCAGCACGGAGTCTGGCACTATACCTGGTACTCGTAGTAATAACTAATAATCTAGGACTTTAAATAGGTGGCGAAATGTGGGTGTAATAAACCTCTGCCTACCCCTGCCGAGACGTGGGTGTGAGCCTGTTTGTATGTATTATTCATAGTATCAGTGAGCAGCCCTAGTTTGCAGACTAAACAGTGTACAAGTTGTTCATAAGCTTGGTGCGAAGCAATGGCCCAATACGAACATTTACGGAGGTTCCCGAAGGACTAGCCAGAGATATCTATGTTATTATTAAACTCTCATTTTCCTAACTATGATATTAAGTCCCACATAATAAAAAATATGCCTTTTACCGTCTCCGGCTCATATTGCCAGACTTCATACTGCTTCTGAGAAAACCTAATAATGTTTTACCCGGCCTGGGAACGGGAGCCATCCCGACTTGATATCTCTCGAGCTCTCGGTTGCCCGTTTGTTGATGTTAAAGTAATTAAGAAACAATATCTAAACATATTATTGAATTGTAAGGGATCGATGTCTACATAAGAGATATTTAAGAAAATTAATGTGAAGGGCTTTATAAGAGTTATTTAGTGAAGCTAAAACATTATTTTAGATCTTTGTCTGTCTGTATGTTTGGACGAGCATCACACAAAAATTACTTCACAAAATTTAATGCGTTTGCACAGCTATATTGCTGGCTGTCTAACTTAAAATAAACAGCCTAGAAGATAAGTATTAATAATAAGATATATTTGATGCGCCGTCTAGAAGCTGTAACAACAAGAAATAGTTGGAGGGCCCGGTCTACGCGTAGGTACTACAAAGTCACGGGTAAAATCCAGTGTATAATATTAATTAAATCATAGATAACTTATATACAAATAACCTACATTGTAGCCGAATAACCTTGTGTTGTTGAGTGTAGTTTTGGTGACAACTCGATACAGACTGCCGATGTAAGCGCCTACATCCGAAATTTATCCAAATGATTCACAAAACTATACGTACGTGCGCTGCGTCCTTGAACAAGCAGTGTACCACGTTCTGCAAAACTGTAATCGCATAAAATTCGAATACAATTATTGTGCCCATCACTAATACAGACTTTGGTGACTGTAAAACATCATGCGGGACGCATGCTTCGTTGTCATCTTATAAACACGGTAGGCAGATAAATTAAAAACTTTTGTCGCGGATACCACTAAACGTGCGACGTTTTATTACAATAGAGTTGTAGCCACCGCATGTATGCAGCCTTGAACCGCACACGCACGACACCACAAGACCATGAGTATTTTTTAAAACAAGATTAGTTCCGATAGTAACTGTTTGATAAGACTTCATGTTCAACATAGAAACAGCGATTCGACGAGACCAAAGAGTCATACGTTCAAGCCTTTGATTATTTACTAATAAACATTGAACAGCAATGGATTAAGTAAACTAAAGATTCTCCTATCGGTAATTAATTGGATTTACTTGTAGCGGTTCGAGGTTACCTATAGTCATCACTGAGCACAAAGTTTGCGCTCAAATTTATGTCTGTTACCTTTCTATGATTACAGTGAAATGTGAATATGCGTGTCCTAATTATCCACGCTGTTCGCGTATACACTGTCGTATTTTCTTAAAGATTTCCTTCTAGTGAATCGTACAGCTTTGGGGTGGGAGGCTCAGCGATCAATATTGTTTGCGTTCTCTCATTGGTTGCCCTCTGAATGTTTTTGACAGGACCCGAGCAATAAAACACACTCAGCGCCATCCGCACGAGACCAAATACTCTTAAAACTCGATAAAATGAAAGTGAAAACGACTATAAAATAATATTGTTTGGTTATGTAGAGAAAAATATTATAAAGGAAACCACAGAGATATGTTATTTTGGACGCTTAGTTTTAAAGTTCGCTGTACTGTATCGAAAATGTACTAACTTATAAACACAATAACATCTTTCGAACCTCAGTATGTACAGTATATTTTAGCAGTAATATGCCTAATTTGCTTTAATTGAACAAATATATTGGAGGTATTCCACGAAGCACACCCAAACGAAGCACACCTAAAGTATTCCATGAACCACACCCGTAGGTGGGCTTCAAATAAAAATTTACTTTAGGTGTGCTTCGTCTGGGTGTGCTTCGTGGAATATCTCATATATTGCTACGCTAATGCTTGTTCTATTAGGATCTGATAATACGCGAACTTTAAGCAGCATGCATATTTTAAGCCACCGTTTAAACATTATTAAAGAAAACACGAGGTATACCAAAATGTTATTCTTATTTTAGCAAGAATAACGTTTTGATGCTGCAAAATATGATTTCCATTGACTAGTTCGGGTGCAGTACAGGATGCCTTGTATAGTTTATCAAACAGTGGGGGTACGTATTACAATACCGAAATTTAAAAGACCGTATTTTAAAATACCTATGGAAGAAATCCCGAAAAATTAAACGCCGTATGATTGTTTGGCCGAAAGTTTTAAATACTGAAAGTTCATTTTCCCGAAAGGTTAAAATCCCGACTATCTGTACGATTCCGACTCGGAAGCGGTAGGTTGTGTTAGGTTCTCTTTTGTAAACCCACCCAGAAATAGGAGCCCTGTGAAGCAGGGCTCCGTCCAAAACTCCCATTAGTTCTACCATAGTCCATTCGGGATTTCGTCCATTAGGGGTTTCATCCTTTCGGGCATTTGAACATCTATATATCTATCAGCCGATATAACGGCTATCGGCATTTCAAACGTTCTGTACTTTGAATTTCGTTGTTTTGGACGTCGGTATTTCAGTCATAGTTATTATGAAATTTCGGTATTGTAATACGTACCCAACTGCGGTGGGTATTAGATAGTTACCGTGGCTTATTCACACTAGCATTTAGATCTCATCTTCATAAAGGGATCGTTGCGTTGGGTGGCTGTTCCGGCGGCAGACATAAACGCACTGGTACTGACAGCATAGCTTAGCAGATTACCAACCGCACTAACACTATACAAAATTACTTTGAATCTTTGATCGTTTGTAGGGTGGTGGTATAATTTCATTATGTTAGTGCTAAGTATTACCGGCAAATTGCCTGTGCCTGACTGCTCAAATAAATTGTGATAAAGTATTGATCCTAAAATAAAAATCTTCAGAAACTGTGCTTTTAGTTATGGTGAAATGGCGGCATTACTATACTTACAGCTTTTTGTAGTTTAATTTATAATAACATCAAATCTGTTTATATAAGCTGTTCCACCGCCAGGCTTGGGTCTCTTCACTGTACGATAAGAGTACGGCCTTAAAAGTTTTAATAAATGTTTGTGCAATTAAAAAGAAAAGGAACCTAAAAAATTTCTAAGAATACAAAAGGTATTCAATTACTTTGCATACCTTTTGTAAATAAATGCTATATAAACAAAACCTAAACGAACTGTGTAACCGTGGGAGCTTGAAGAGCTAAGTGAGTGTTTATAACATGGCGAATTTTATTTGTAATAAGCAACAATTTGTCATGACTATAAATTAGCGAGTCACCCTTTATAAACAAGTAACTACTATAATTTGGTGGTAATTTTGCTCGGAAGTAATGCCCTCGACACACTAGTTCGACCCTGTAATTGATTTGTCGCGCGACCCCGCGACCTGCGTTTGGCTGTCGCGCGGCCGCCACGTGCCGCGGCTACGCCCCTTTAGAATATGTTTAATAGTTTTTCACGTGAGATCTCTTGTCAGTTTGCGTTAGCTCTTGAGTGCAAATGTGGTTTGGTTTATATTATGTTATCATTAACTGGGTGCGTGGATTTGCAATCCAAAAATGTTTGAATAGTTCTGCGTTGGTTCGTTTCTCTTCGACGCTGAAATTTCATGTAAGTGTATCATTGAGGTATAACGTATGTTGAGTAACTAAACGTAGTCAGAATATTGGTGATGCCGTCATAAGAGGTATACAGGTTTAGCTAACAATTTATAGTACATAGGTTAATGCGCTTAAACTCACCTGCATATCTATATCTACCTATATATTAATACGTGAAGCAAAAACTTTGTAGGTACCCTTTTTACGAAAATTGCGCGGACTGAGGAGTATGAAATTTAGCACAGTTAAAGGTTATATGGAGAAGGAGGGGCGAATGCTAATATTTATATAAAATATGCATTAGAAATACATTAAATTAATGAAAAAACACTACACGCACACAACCATGCATTTGACACACGTAGTCCAAGCGCGTAAGTATGGTTACATATATCAATATATAATGGTATAATATATCAGCAATATCTTACAGGCAAACTTTGGTCGAATTTCGAGCACTAGGCGACCGCTAGTAATTATAAAGCTGTAACAAGTCTGTGTTTACAAAATTAGAGATATTGTTGGCAAACTAAACAAGATCGACTGTTTAATGGTATTTTGAATTACAGTAAAATCTACAAAACTGTTTACTGTTTTTAAAAGTATTAGGTTCGTATAACAAGACCTTATAGTCTATTGACAGATCTACGCCTGTCACAGGCAGGCCGCGTAATCGATAGAGTAGTTATAGCTGAGTCTACCTTCTTTACTATCATCTTTAGATCTGTGTAGCTACTGCCACACATATTCATGGTGACAGTCGATGTTGTCTTTACTATGGCATAAAGTATAACAGCAATAGAGTCCTGATGAAACAGTTTTAGAGCTTAATAGTTACTTTATGCACGCGGCTTGGTCTACTTCATCAACGACTACCAGGTTAAAATGTTGATATAAGGTATTCCATAGGTGAACCAAGGGCATGGTATATCTATGGATCAAATTGTATCCAAAACCGCACCATGATTAAGATTTGATTGAGTAGCAAACATCCTCACAGTTTCACAAACTTTTCCATTTAATTCGTCTATTGGTGTACGAACACCGGCGCTCAGAAACAATGCTTTTACAACTGTGTCATTTAATTTCAAACAAAGGTAAAACCGGGTTAACCTGGATTAACCTTTGTTTGAAATTAAACGATACAATTATTATGCTTTGATATTTTTAGCTGGCAGATTTAAATATGAGTACCTAGGATTTCAACACAGTATAGCTACATATAATCTATACTGTTTGCTAACGATAGTACCTACTAAACCAATTGTGCGAGCTGTGTGACACGAGAGCAAGGATGGTACAGTCTAATTACATTCCTGGTTCCCGCCGTCATATACCCACTTCGATAACCGTTGTTAATAGATTCTCTGTTATCTACTGTCAACTGGTACGGTTAGGTGTTAGCTAGACTATCATCCGTATGACTGTACTGATAGGCCCTTTGTGTCAAGCCTTTGAGAATAGGCTTTAATTATTAATAGCGTCAATTGAATTTCATCCATACAGCAAACGAATTTATGTGCTGTGAACACATTAGCACGTACCGTCAAAATCATTAACCAATCTAGTCTAGAATTGCTAAATTCATACTGACGTGTTCAATTTAAAGTCATAATAAATTATTTAAACACATAGGTACCTGCCAATGTGAGTCTGATTATTTCGTAAAATGATGAGGTAAAATAAAGGCTTGGTAGTACTTTTAAGGCAATTAGGAGACATTTAACGAGTCTATAGCCTATAGAACTGTAAGTTCTTGACACATTTGCTTCTAATAAATAAATAATAATATATTTAATAATAATATCTTTTACAAGGCATTTCCATATCTACGTCAGTTATATTTTCAACATTCAAAGATTCGGATATACATATGTAAGCGGATTTTTTTCGCCGGCAAAATGAATTAAAATAGCAGAAATGCCTTCAGGGCTATCGATCTCTGTGCTGTCATAATAAATATTGATAGACAGTTTGATTGAATTGTGAGAATTTTGTATAAATCCAAAAATGTTGTTATATTTTAAGGCATACAGTTTTCTACAGTTATAATAATTTTTGCCATGTTCATTCTGAACGTATCCCCAAAGTTTATTTTAAACTAGATTTTGCCCGCGGCTTCGCTCGCGTATATATAGTTTAGGTTAGTTTAGTACTTTTTTGGGTGCAATTATTCTATTTCCTTTTCTGTTCCCCACACAACATGTATGTGAAATTTTATAAGGATCAGTGCAGTAGATAAGGCCTGAAGGATTATTCCGCTTTCGGCACCAATTTTTTCGGCACCTATGGTTTCGGCACCTAAGTTATTGAACTTTCAACACCAATAGGCATTTTTGCTTGGTGCTGAATGTGGAATAAATTACCTATTGGTGCTGAAAGTGGAATAGTTTAGGTGCCGAAACCATAGGTGCCGAAAAAATTGGTGCCGAAAGCGGAATACTCCGGCCTGAAAGCGTAACAAACAAACTCACATTCGCATTTATATTATTAGTTAGGAGTTCGGATTCATAAGTTGATTGCAAAACTGCATTTGAAATCGCACTTGGAACGAACAACGTATGATATCAAACTCGGACTAAGTATCTGTGATAATTGGTCCAAGATATCAAATTTATTTTCATAAAAATATGTCACACTGTCTTTGGCGGTTATTTCGGAATGGTATTCAACAGCCAACAATATGCTTTTATACATTTTACGATGCTCGGTCAAGTAATATGTAAGGCTTAGGGCCGCCTCCTATTACGTGGAACCTACAACCATAGATAGTTTAGAAGTAGTACACCTCTGCCTAGCCTGTCTCTGGTATAGATTTAAGAGTATGTGTATAAAAGTAGTATGTATATATTCAGTAATAAATCATTCGATTTACAGTTAATGTTACAAGTAAAGTTTTTTATAAACGTGGTAAGGTCGCTCGCGTTATATAAAGGAACTATTCCTAGTGCGGGCGCTTTTTTAATATAAGACTTTTTGACATTTGCCTAAACTAAGTTATACAGTCTATCAGTATTTTCTTTATATGTCTTGTGAGGCGATCGATTATAACATAAGGTGCACTACTCGGGCAAGGCATTCCGATGTTGCATTCATTCATTCATGTTGCAGTCAAAATGTCGCATTCTGCTCGGGCAAGGCTCAGTATTTTCGCGTTACCTACTTGTTTTTCTATTCAGCGGCTTCAATTGATGCGCCTACGGTAAAACCCGACGGTATTGTTCATAAGTACGACTGAAGTTCTTTGTTTATCGTTTGCGGAATATAAGTCTGTTTAATATTTTAATATTTTTATTTAATTTTATTTTATTAAGCACACCAACTATACAATTACAAATGCTTCTTAAATATATGAAGTGCGTATTATAACATTAAAACAGTAATCATACAAATGACAGGCATGCATGACAAGAAACTTACAGTCTAATTAATTACCGGTAAGATAATATTTAATAGGCACTATTTAGTGTATATAAGTGCCAAACCCAAAAGTAGTTGTTAAACAGATACACAATTACATATTGCAGATAAGTTATGCAAATCGGTAATTATTTATGACATAGCTGCAATATAAACATAAAAAAAAACAATATGTAAAAGAATTAAAAACACAAAAGTATTAAATCTTAAAAGAAACAGAATGAATATCGACGATCTCAATGTAAATACATAAATACTTTATTTTATTTTACCTGGCAGTCAGTAGGAAGCGTCTGTATGACAAAAATTTCATTGAAAAGATGTCAATAGCATTGTTTGTCGAAATGCATTTCTCATTGTACGATCTCACATACGTGTGAGAGGACTGTTAAGAGTAGTGTTCAATGTAGATATGGGAGTATCAAATACTCTGTGATGTCTCATGGTACGTTTACTTGATCTAAAATTAAAGAAATTGATCAATTCGGCATCAATAGATCTGTTAATAATTTTATGAAGAAGTAGCAGGTCAGAAATATCACGCCGCTCTTTCAAACTAGTTATCTCATAGTGTGATAGTCTATGGTTATATTCAGGCAAATATTTTCTTACTCCATCTCTCATACAAAGTTTCGGACAAAGCGGGATATGATGTAAGAAGATATTTATTTACCAGGACCTCAAACCGACCACGCCTTTCTGTTACATATACCTATATACTCGTATCACAGTAAGTATGTATCGCGATACTAGTAGAGCGTTTTCCTTAATACCTGACGACAGGTTCTTACCAGACTATTGCAGTAAATCACTATACGGAGCCGGTACAATACGCAGGTAATATATAGCTTGAAGTCTGATAGGAGTTAACTGCATAAGGAACCCGTAGGTACTAGGTATGTTAAACTCGCGTATGTAGCCCGTATTACATACTTGTATCGTCTACAAACGTCGTTGAACAGAGACAGTAGAGCGCGACGCTTGGAGACTGCGACCTGTCAATTGTTGAAATGCTAGACTCAATTGAAAACCTATTGTGTCTGGTCGCGAGTGTCTTGCTGCGACCAAATAGGTTAACGGTAATCAAGACAAGATCCTACCGATTCAAATTAAACTACTTTATACGAATTTAGCCCGATTTTTATTTTAAAGCATAATTTCGTATAAAGTTTATTTTATAGTACAACATTTGCGTAAACGTAAGACTACAATGATTCTACCGACGTTCTTTATTCCCATGAGTGTTGGTTTTAATCCAAGATTTAAAAACCGCTGGCTTTAGTTAATTTATTTATTTGGGTGCGTATGGTTGGTGGAGATTATCCCGGGAGTGGGTGCACGTGGTGGCGAAGTCCATTGTCGCGGTGCGCGTGGCGGCGGCGCGTGGCAGCCGTGCGTCACTCAAAGTGCCCGGAATATGTCCCGACGCCTCCACCAAAACTGTTTTTTGACTGCACTTAATTAATCCGTGTCGGTTTGTCGTCCACACTTGAAGATTGAACTCTTTATTGAAGTTCCACCAATTATTGTTTAAAGACGACTGTGATTTGCCGCTTTCATTCGAAAAATAAACTGCGATTTTACGTCTTTTTAAAATGATAATAAGGTAATTATACCTTTTATATTTTATTTATGTAATAAGTTTATATAAGAAAAGCTTATCGCTTTTTATCTTTAAAGTTTATAGCTATACATATTTTCTTTAAAACTATTCTGAGGTTAGCCTTATTTTTAATCACATTTCATTAAGACAATCGATTCATCAGGTCAGTATGTTTTAAATATTCTAACGACTGATCTAATTTTAGAATCTAACCTTTGCTAAAAGGCCGTAGTGTAGTGATTAAGAAAGTCTTATGTTCATTAGTAACTATCTTAGTATAGAATACAGAAAACAAACCGAGTTTTTTTAGATAGTTTGGTCAGGTTTCTCGTATTATAGAATAGAGTAGAAATCTAGATATAGAAATCTATAACTTTACTTGTTCAATTGGTTGGAAACTAAAGCGCTCCCTTTGTGATGCGACCCCAGCCCGTATTTGTCTGTATGTTTGTTGTATTTAAGCATTTATTATACGCAATTATTAACAAGTCGAGAACAGAACCGAACATGTCAAAGGGGTTACCGGTTCTCAAAGATTATTTTGATGAAGTAATTGATTTGAGATCATATGACGCATTTAGAAATGCATACAATTTTTTGTGATGCTATAAACAAAGTTATATACTCGTAAGCTATATACATTATATTAAGTAATTCCGTGGCGCAGCGGTAGTGAATGCGACAGCTGGTCTCGGGTTCGAATCCCGGTTTGGGCCAACAAAAAGTTGTTGGGTTTTTTTCTTAAGAAATCTCAATACGAGCCCGGAGATAGAAAGTTGGCGATGTTAGAAACCCCCGTGCCTCGGAAAGCACGTAAAGCCGTTGGTACGGCGCCTGATCTCTCTTCGGTCGTGTCGGATTATCCGTCCCTTCGGATTATTAGAATTAAGGAACAGAGAGTGCATTTGTGTTTGCACACATACTTGTGCACTATAATATCTCCTGCGCAGGTAGCCAGTCTCTGTTAAGATTGGCCGCCATGACCGAAATTCGGCCTAGAGGATATTATTAAGTAATCACATAGAACGACTGCCGCGGTGTCAGTCTATATTGCCTTCTTAATGGACGTTAAAGTATAATAAGTAGCTGAAGTTAAAAAAATATAGTACCTATAATAACAATAGTAAAATTTATTTACAATATATTATATATTTACATTATTAATTTTAAAACGAATTCAAATAATATATAGTTATGTACAAACGTATTAAAAAAGATAACATAATTACAAAAAACAATAATACATAATTATAATACTAAATATTTACAAAAATAGTTTAGGCATCGTAGAATTCTTCAGCATCGCTGTCAACTGGTAACGTGCCCAGAAGACTGGCAGCATTGCCACGTTGAATGGCAATGCTGATTCTTTGGGCCAAGAAAAGACCAGCCTTCTGATCACGCGAAACGCCGATCAGGCGTTTTGCGATCTCCCTGTACAAAATACGAGCGAACCTACCCCATGAACCTAGGGTTTCCACCACAAACGGCTCAAAAATGTAATTTCCGACTAAATTACTATATTTGCACCGTTTGAGGGTTTCTGCAGTTGCAGCAGCAGCGCTGGCACATCCCGCAGTGCTTGGAAGATGTGATGGCGCAAGGGTGTCAACGCACGTTGCGTCCCACACCAAAGGCCTGCCCATCTTCCAAGGCAACAATTACATTCCGTCCGGTCTCTTCCCATCGTCGCGTACCAAGCCATTGCTTGGTACGCGACGATGGGAAGAGACAAGAGCACGACGTATTATGCCATTAAGATTAGCGTGGCGAGAAATTCGACCAGCGCTTCTGCTACAAGAGAGTCCATGGTGTCCGAGGCTATCGACAGTTTCTCTACAGTGACAGCAATGCGGAGAAACACACGAAAATAATAACAACAGTTGGGTTTGAATTTACAAAACAGATAATCTATTTAATAGTAGCTACTCTATAAAGTTTGAGAGCCTCTCTCGTAGGGTCCCCATAACAACTGCAGCGGAACAAGAGGGGTGAACAGTACACGCGACTCATCCCTTCGTGCACAAGTACAGTCCTATGGGAACTACACACAAATTACCCAAAACTAATTGTCTAATATGTTAACGCCATTTATCTAAGCAGATTGTTTCTCGAGTGGTATTTTTGCGGTTGTTTGCCCTATTCAAATATGTCCGCCGCGTTGTTTGGTTTGTATACCATGATTTGTTTGATTAAATTATATATATTTTAGGTACAGCATTGATCGGTAATTTTTGTAATATGTTATTGGAGATGGAGGTAAGAAATGTTTAGTTAATAATTTAATCTTATTTTGAAACGTGTCATAAGATGGCGCGTGGTTCAGCCTCAATGCTAGAATCGGTTAAAATAAAACATTTCGAGATTCTAAGTAGCGCCATGGGTTCATATACTTCAGGGCGCAGTTGGCATTGTTGTTGTATTATTTGTAATATACACGAGATGTGAGTGTAATGTGAATGTCTACATGTATATATTTATTTATTTATTTGGACAACCAACACCTTGAAACACTTTGAAACTTAGCTTTTAGCTAAGTTTCAAAGTTAGTGGTTTACAAGTATTGGTGCTGCCTTAATTACAGGTTGCCACGGAAAGCAAAATACAAACGATAGTTGGGAGAATAAGGCTTCCCAGAACTTAAAAGAAAACTTATATAAACAATTTTTTACATAATTAGCATATACTGAAAGAACTGTATGCAATGTAAGAGGTTTTTATAGTAGTGCTCTCAATCACGTTTAAAGTTATCTGTAAGCGAAGGTCAGACATCCGCTTTGTTCAGTCCGGTTAGAAGACATACCTCATCTCTTTAAAAGATATGGAAAACTTTCAGACTATACCGCGGTGTTTTACTTTATTGTTGTAAACTCAAATAATTTACAGCATAAATAGACTGCGCGCGACGGGCGACGGCGTGAATCCGAATTCACGATTGCTGTTTGTCAAATAGCATGTAAAGTTAAAATTATGGGTTTTAAATACGTCCATTTTGCTTTAGATTATTTTTTTTCATACATGCAGATGTATGAACTTTTAAATAAATATTTAAAGAACACCCTCACTAGAAACAACTATCTATGTTCACGAAAGTCTCGTGCGGTAATCGAACCTGCAACACTCGGTGCGTGGAACAGACAGAGGCGAACGGCAGTAACTTGTTAACATACTAGAAGTTTAAGTAAATATGTTGCACTTTTTTATCTAACACATGCTTTATTTTACATACAGCCGACACGATAAACTAGGTTAAACCTAATAATTAATTAGATAATAATCGTTATTCTAATAATCGTTCTCATATATCGATATGTCGCACTTGCTGGACAGTATTATTCCTTAGCTTGACAAGACAATCACATGGTGCAGATAATACAGCTAACAAACTAACATACAAAACGTGTGCAAGGCACTTTATTCGACTTACTCCGATATTGCGTTACTCTCCAACTCATTTAGGACAACCATGGTTTCAACTGTATATGGTTTCTTCAGGAGTAATAGTTAGCAGGAGATACCGCACCGGGCCGCGGAGTGCACGGATGTGCTCGAGACTTAACTGTATTGATTGAATGTAAAATAAAGTACATAAGGCAATGTTGGCACTGCGAGCGAGTAAGCCGCACGCTAGACATTTTACTACATATAGGTACTAGACCTGTAGAAGCCTTAAAAGGTAGGCAGGAGTAATTTTATGTTCCAAATACTTATCTTATTTTATGCGGGGACCAGTCAGTGCAGACCGGCGACACTTCGACCCAGTAGGATCTTTTGTGTCGACACTCTCCCAATAACGACTGCCATAGATGTTCATGGCAGCCAGGACCAACGGCTTAACGTGCTCTCCGAGGCACGGAGCAGGCGATAATTGTCAATCAATACGCACATAATTTCGAAAAGTCATATAACTTCCGAAAATCACAGGTGCGCGACGTGGGTTCGAACCCGAGACCCTCTGCATTGCAATCTGTTGGTCTCCCAAATACTTAATAGCTTTAAGATCCATGAGACATAGGTACCTATAGATACTAAGTACCTATAGTTTCCGTATTGGGAACTAGCTATTAGTAAATTTTAGAATCAGATATCACCCGTATCACTATCGCTCTTAACTTCTTGAACGTCTAGGGGAAATACGTAAAAAATAATTAAAAATTCATTGTGCAAACAATACACAAACGGACAAATGTATGTGCGCTCGACACTTGACTCATTAACGAGTCAAGTGTGCAGCGGACATACATTTGTCGTTTTTTCTTTTTTTGTTTGATTACTCATTTTTGCGGACAGCGTATGTCCACTCGATTAGGTAATAACTACAACTAGATTAAAAATATGGTGGTACTGGCAAATTAATATGAAGATAAATTGTGACAGAGTGAAAGGCCTGGTATATACAAGAGGGTTTATAAGAAATATAGGTAATACGAGTGAATGAAGCGAGAGAGATGCGCCAGGATCGTAAGTCGTAGTCTCGGCCTTCATGAAACAGGAGTTTTCTATGTATGTATGTGTGATAGGCATACCTATAGTCCGACACAATCCTTTTAAATAAAAAGTATAGAGCTAGGCTATAAGTTAATACCGTTAGCATGCCAGTAGACGACACAATAAGATTTACATACTTCGAAAAACGGCGACGCCAGTAATTTCTAGAAGCGAAAACTTAGTTTTAAGCACAAATATAAGAAATAATATTATGAATATTAAAACGATATACGTGAATCTTAGAGTACGCATGAGTAAACTATAGACCGCGTGTATTTAGGCGCATGAGTAGATAAACGGAATCTGTTTATCTACTCATGTGATTCAAGTAAGAACCATGGGCAGCTTAGGGTATGTATCTATTAACATTGTAAACACTAACATCTATTTATGTTTAACAGTCAAGTATTTGACAAGCAGCAGAGTGTATTGAAATTAAATATGTAGTACATAATAAAATCAAATTAAAAGTGTTTACTGTATGCATCAAGCTGCTCAAGGCTGGCTGCAAGAGGCCGAGGGTTTCATAATTCTGCTAGCTCTATGTTTAAATGAATTGTACTCTATGGCTTTATACCACCAAATTAAAACTTGCGGCGCCGCGAGTTCATCATGCGAGATTATTTGGCAATGTCAAGACGTTATTAGAAATATACTGACCAACGATTAAGAAGTTTGATAGTAATCTTTCAATTTTTGGAGTAGTGCCAATCGCGAGATTTAGGTTGGTACCACTTCGACTACTTTATAAGTATTTATTAGACGTAACCGCAAAAGATTGGGTGGGACGAAAAGTGGAGGTCTCCTGATATTTATATTATTATATGGAATATTTTCCTTACGAGTCACACTGTTATAGGTTTGGGTGTTACTGGATGGGAATAAAAGTCCTTGGACAATATTTCATAATGAAGGCTATGTCAATAAATTTCTATCCCTCGGCAACAGTCTCTTCTCCCTAGCCTTTTATTATTCCCAAGTCACTTGGCAACAGTACTGTTTTTTAAATAAAGTAGTTAAAACGTGAAAGCGTAACAAACAAACAAACTCACATTTTTTACAAGATGAAAACAATATTAATACTTGTCAATATAAGATACTTCTTAGAGTAATAGCTGGAGAAAATAGAAAGTGCATGATATCCAATCATCTCATTGATTAGTTGCACGTAAAGAATTTGAGAGTAAAGAGTTTAAGATTTTTAAAGGTTCATATTCATTGACTTACTCGTATATATTACTATATTATACCAATCTAGTAATGTACTGTCAGTGACAACCATTCATACTTACGCACATAGCGTTACGCCTTTTTCTTGGATATGCGGGCTGGGCCTACCAATCTTACATTAGATAATTACAATCGTAAACCAATCTTTTTATAATTACCTTATTTCCCTGTGACGTACCTATATTAAGTATCGGCTTATATTTACAACTGATGCCAAAGTACATACCGGTAACTTCGTATGACTTTAGCCCTGAGGGGTGACATTGGCCCTTAATTGGAAAAAGCTGTTTAATTGGAAGAAGCTGTTTTACTGACAGTTTATAATGCTATCTAATGATTTCCACGTGTATTTTTTCGGCAAAAAGTATGATAGTGGTCTGGTGGGAACTTCAAACTTTTTCCAATTAAGGCCAATGTCACCCCTCAGGGCTAAAGTCATACGAAGTTAAGGTACTGGTAAAATTCGTAGTAAGGAACGAAGTTTGGTAATGTAGATTCGCCTTTTATTACGCGGGACTTTCCTGCCCTTTGACAGCGGCTCGCATACGAGCCGCCGGAGCCGCTACATTTGTAGGTATCGTGTATTTGTTACCGGTTCGGATTCAAACCACCAAGTGCACGCCACTTTAAACCTTATTTTACTAACCTTAACGCTTAAAACTGATTGTTTATCGACTACGAATGGATTTTTCTGGTAAAGGACATATTATCATAAGCTATTACGAAAATATGAATATACGATAGGTTAAAAACGCAGCTTCACAAAGACGTTGTTACTTGGCTAGCTGTGTTTATACTATATTATGTGCTTACACATGCTTTTATAGACCCCAAAACATGTTTACTAATATTGCATTATTTGAGGGGCTTTTTTATCTACTAAACGATCAATGAGCATATCTTATTTCTGATATCTGTAAATTGCAATAGACTCAATTCAAATTTAATCTAACTAACTCTTATTTTTAATGCATATTAGTTGATCTCAGAACATCTCAAAACATCATCCTGAATAATCATAGGCGAACCAAGCTTAAGGCTGGCCGCATACATTCGTTTTCCGTATTCGATTTCCGAATTCGTTTGCCATATTCGGAGCTCCGAATGCATGGAATCAATATAAAATACACTAACTGCCGCACACGTTCGGTTTTTTGCGAACGGAAAAAATTCCGTAAGTACGTTTCGAATGCAAGCCCGTGCGTTCGGAGAAACCTTTCGGACAAAACCTAAGGACGTCATGCGGAATGCAGCCCTTGCATACATTTTGTTTGTGTCGGCGCACACGTTCGGAAATTCTCATTCGGTACCGCACCCGCGCCGCTCGCATCGTACGTACGTAAACGATAGTTATAATGTGTGAGGCAGATAAATTAATATTGTCTATTGAAAAATACCCTTGCTTGTGGAATATACATGACAAGGACTACCACAACAGAGATATAAAAAACTAGATGTTCCCGCGGTTTCAGCCGCGTTTATCGTTACTGCGCCGCCCATTTGCGTCGTAGCGTAATGTTATATAGCCCGTAGCCTTCCTTGATAAATAGGCTATCCAACACTAAAAGAATTTTTTACATCGAACCAGTAGTTCCTGAGATTAGCGCGTTCAAACAAACAAACAAACTCTTCAGCTTTATTATATTAGTATAGATTTGGCCTAGGAGCAGGTATTTAAAGAGGTATGGTTCACACTATTCACATAATTTCGTTTAAATATGTTTGTTTTATTTAATATTGTTTTATTATTGTTGATAACTGTTAAATATTGTTATAATTATTGTTTACTATTGAAATGCAATTGCTAATAAATCATAGTCCTCTATCGACGTGCGTTTACTACGCTATCACTATCTGTACTGACAGTATAGGTACATTCCGAATGAAGAAAAACTAAAGTGTGCGCTAGTCTCACGGAATTCCGAAGCGAACTTACGTGTTAGGAAATCGAATACGGAAAACGAATGTATTTGGCCAGCCTAAGAGTTAGAAGGTTCTCCGTCTATATTTAAGTTTCGTTCGCACAGTAATCGTTGGAGATCGCAAGATTTTAATAAAGGTTGCCTAAACTTGATTATAATATTTTCGTTTTGTGTAGTTTACCACTGGTTAAAAACTGCACAGAAGACCACAGCGGTCCGAAAGGTTAAATAATTTTGTTAATTGTAGTAATATAATGAAAGTGCTGCAATAACCTAAATAGAAAAGATTTGTTTGTAAGCCATAACTTTTTCACATCGATAGTACAATGACAATCAAATATCCATCAAACCATTTTTTTTCTGGTAAATAGTTGCCTTGTTAATTTTACTAATCGCTACAAAAAATCGCCGACACAAATTCCTAAAGCTATATCGCCAGCTCTTTCTTTCATAATGCATTTCATATACATTTCAATTAACTTGGTACTAAAGCATATACAACGTACAACATGTGTAAATTAAAGATGGAACGATGCGATGCATACATAATTAACTTTGGGTATGCCAGTTAAAATGTTAATCTATAGTTTACTCTGTCCTATTTCTTGGAACATTTAAACTTTGAAGGGAATAGACGTTTTGCGGATGTAGTTAGTGTAGTTACTACTAATGCTTCAACATAGTATAAATACAACATTGTAATAAGTCGGGTTGTAATAATTTTAATAGAAGTAATAAATCTTTAATTATGGTTTGCGATTTGTCTTGGATCTAAGCATTTTTGTGTTAATTTATTTTTATTTTTACGCTTAGTCGAAATCAGGTAAAATGAACACATGTATAATAATAAAAATAATGATTTATTGTTTTGTAATTTTCATTGTTCTTTATACTGTGAGAGGTTCTTTTCAGGCATTTTGATCTCTTCCACGGCGAGGTTTTCTTCGCTAGACTTTAGTTCAGCGTATTTGTACCTGAACGCCATTGTCGTGAATATCAGCATGTCAATTAACATTAGACCGGCGAACAGGAAGAATTCTTTCCACTGGAAATAATAACCAATTGTGATAAAACGGCACATAATGGGTGAAAAAAAAATGAAATAAATCAATGTTTGACTAGCGTTAGACACTTATAATGAATATCGAGATGTTTTTCATTTTATTTGTGTGCTCATATCGATATTCTTTGTTGTGTGAAATGTTTTTTTTTAATAAATAGGTGGTAGTTTAGTTAGCATGAGTTGTTAGATATTTGCTAATTTTGGAATAAATTTGTCGGTTATAGCAGTCAGAAAAGTTTACTTAACAAAATTTAAAGCTGCTTATCGAATAATAATTATGTAGAAATATTAATAAAAATTGAAGACTTTAATATTTTTTGCCTTTGTCGTTTTTTTCATAATAAATGATGTACCTGTGCATCCAAGAAGTTTCCTTCAACGATGAGGACCACGATCAGGTTTCCAAAGGCTACAGTGAGTAGCCATACTGACTGTAGAACTGACTTCATGGTGGCGGGTGCTTGTGTGAAGGAAAACTCGAGACCGGTGACGGAGAACATCACCTCACCCATTGTCATGACCACGTACTGCGGCGTCAGCCATAGAATGTGAATACTGTTCGGCGGAGTGATAGTCACTGCATTCGCAATCTGTATAGAAATGTTTTTGAAGTGAAACTTATTTATCGACGTATGGGAGAAATTTTGTAGCAGTGTAAAAAAAATCGTCACGTTTTTCGGTTACGCGCCATGTTGCTTTTTTTATCAAAGTTTAGTATAGTGACGTAAAGAATATAATGTAATATATTTATAATAATAACAACAATATATTAGTTTTGAAGTTTGGTTTGAAATAAGAATAACAATATATTAATTTGAAAGTGATAAAATAAAAAGACTTATTCAAATTTAAGTGAATTTACAAGAAAAGTGAGAGTGATTATATATTTCGTTTTATAAATTCAACACGTATGAGCATGATTTTAATATTTATTTGAGGTTAACCTCACTTTTTGATTGTAAGTATCAGTGAATGTATATAAATCTGTTAAAATTAGCAAGTATTAATAAATATGACTGTGAATCTAGTGAACATTATTAATTCTAAAAACAATAAAAAATATAAATTAAATAATAATTTAAAAATAAAACAAAACACGATTAGAAAATAAAAATATGTATACGTACATCTTTTTTAATTATTCGTTTTTAATGATTTATTTATTCATTTTTAATTTTATAAAATCGTTGCATTTCTACAAGATTAACTGTGATCATATAATTGTATTACTTTGAAAAGATAATTCCAATTATTTATTCATAACTTGTGTAATTGATTAAGTCATTAAATATCTGCTTTGAATTATTTTTATTAAGTTATGAAATAAATATTAATATTAAAGTTAGTTAAATAATTTTTGTTAACTAATTAAATAATTAATGTCGTAAAGAAGTTTCACTTCTTACCTGTGTAGTCTGGTACACACACACATTTTTTTTTTGATGAGTGCTTTATTAAACTTGGATTGAGTTCGATAGAACATTGTATTTTTCTGAAGGAAACGTAACAATAAATAAGACGCTATTGTAAAATATGTAGATATAAATTGATATTCGATACTATAGTTTAAGATAGCCTATCTTCCTTGTTATACGTTTAAATTTTAAATGTCGACGCAAGACTGAGAACTGTCATTCGGAGATTCGTGATATTACTATAAAGGACTATTGGTACATACAAGCTACATCAGGGACATCATTCGTCCATTGCACATAACTCTAAAGTGCGTATAAGCTGTGACTGTTTACAATGATTTCTATTATTATCTCAGAAGATGTAGTTAAGCTGAATTACACCCACTCACAATTTGCCAACGATGTTTTGATACCAGAATCTATAATCGTCTATACCATAAATAACATTTTGCCCTATCCATGAATCGAACACGGGACTTAACGGACGACTGCAAACATAAATTAAAGCCATAAGCAACAGCTAGATTTTAATAACATAAAAGTACAAGGCAAAGTAACTTAATTCTCCTGAATTAATTAGACACGAAACGGTGCCTAACAAGCCACAAAATATATTAAGTTATGTATTTAACACTTACGTATGCGCTATCGTTAGTCTGATATACATTTATTGTGTATACAGCGCCGGATCTAAAGTTGAACTCCTTCAATACAATCTGTCCGTCGATTATGACATTACTGATTCCTTTCGATATCATACTCTGAGTGACATTATCACTCTGTATATGTAATTTCGTCCTGTTCTTCATATCATCTATCCTAATGTCAGCTAAACCGTTGATGTTCGATAGAAATCTGTAAAGCACAATATTAGTTTATATTTTATATTCATAGTATACGTTGTTAGTGCCTTGCGATTGTAATGTGATCGCGAAGTCATAAAACATTGAATTGAATTACCGCATATTTCGCAAATGACAAAACCTATATTGGTTGTAGTAGTGGTTTGTTTTGGCGAAGGCACATCACAACTGTCAAAAATGAGTTTACCTATGTGTTCATATTGTGTAATAAGTGTCATAATTTGTTGATGTCGTGTTTAAGGATAGCAGGCCACGACATACACGATAGTGTAGTAGTGAGTAGTTGTAAAAGAATTGTTGCTATGTATGCGATTGTGTCGATTCGCATTACATCTATTGAAATCAAAACATTTGCCAGTCGGTTGAATTTAATTATCGGTTGATAAACAACTCGATAACCAGGTCATAAGTGTTTTGTTTCTGAAAATGAGTAATGTGTCGATTAATATTCGTGTTTTCCTTACTTTTTATGTGTGTGGAGGCACAGGGAGCCGATAAAGTATCAGTTATAGTTAAACAAGGCAGATTATTGGGACAAAGAAAGCGTACTTTGTTCGAAGGAAGACTTTATTTTGCATTCTATGCTGTGCCGTATGCTAAACCACCAATAGGTAAGTTAAGGTTTAAGAATCCTAAGCCTATTAACAAATGGATTGGCACATACAATGCGACATTGGAATATTACGGAGCTTGTGCACAAACGCATATTGTTCATAAAAGCAGGCTGTATGGAACAGAAGACTGTTTGTATATGAACATATATACGCCTCACATTCCTAAAACCGAAGAGACAGGTTTGAAAGCTGTCATCGTTTGGGTTCACGGATACGCTTTCGCGTCATGTTTTAGCCATATACACGGACCAGATTTCTTCATAAATAACGACATTATTCTTGTGACAGTAGCTCATCGAATAGGAGTCTTTGGCTTCTTGAAAGTTAACAAGAACGATTCTAATGCAAATATGGGATTGAAAGATATCGTCATGGCTTTAAAATGGATTAGAACAAATATTAAGCAATTGGGTGGTGATAAAAAGAAAATAACTGTTATGGGTAATGGTTCCGGCGCTACTTTTATGTCACTTCTCATGACGACAGAAGCAAACAAATTATTCTCGAAGGTGATTTTACACAGCGGGGCAATATTTTCTCCATCTATATTTCAAGTTGATCCTAAATCAGAGACTAAAAGATTAATACAGGAACTCAAAAGAAAGCGTTTGAAGCTGACTAAGGCTCCGACTATAGAGATTCTTTCAGCAGCTCACAGTATTTTTATTCGCAATAATAAAGAAATGGAAAATCTTCAACGACCAATAGTGCCATTTACACCTATTATTGAACCAGATTTAAACTCATCGTTACTTGTTTGGACGCCAGATGAATTTTATTATACTATTAAAAACAAAAACATATATTTGAATAAACCAATATTACTAGGTTACAATACCCAAGAAAGTATTTCAGAAGTCATACCATTTATTCAAAATCCATATTACTTAAAAACATTTATCAAAAACTTTAAGTTTATGGTTCCTTTCTCAGACGGATGTAGCTATAACAGCACATCACGAACTTATAAAAAGCTATCTGGCATTATCAAAGATAGATATTTTAAGGAAAGTGATACTGCGAGCTTACTATCAAGTTTGTTAAAATATGCGTCGGATCTTCTTAAGTTTCCAATAATTAAATTTGTAAAAACACATTCAAGTTTTATAAAAAATAAAATGTTTGTGTATAAGTTTGACTACAGAGGTAACTTAAATGCAGTGAAAGCGACGTCAATCGCTGAAATGAAAGTCAAAGTAAGTGGAGTAGCAAGTGGAGATGAATTATGTTACATATTTAAATGTGAACCATTTTGGGAAGCGTATATGCAAATGAACAAAGAACTTGTCACTAAAGATAAAGAGTTTATTAAAGAAATCTCTCTGTTATGGTCAAATTTTGCAAAATTTGGGGATCCCACGCCACATAGTTACGACAACAATTTGACATGGCTACCAGTAAAACCCGAAATGAATAATGTGCTCTTAATAAGAAAACATTTTAAATTAGTGAGTTTAAGCGATGATGATAAAATGTTTGATTTTTGGAACCTTTTGTATGAGACCTACTATAAGAAAGAAATATGTAGCACCAAACACGACGAGTTGTAATATTTATCTTAAATAAACTTACCTAACGTTAACTCCGTCAACTACTTTGTTATTATTGTCAGTGAAATTTGTAACTCCCTCTTGGTCGAGGAAGAATGAATTTGCTGTTTTCTCCGTAAGTAGGAAATTGCCAAAGAATGCCTTGTCGGCGCATTCAGAGTTTGGTTGCCCTTTTATGGCGTACGGCAGATCTACGTATCTGTTTGCTAGAATATCGAGCTGTTCATAAGCGGAGAGTGCACCTATCACACCATCATTGGTGTCGTTAGTATCTTGAAGCGTGTGTTGATTTGCTATATTGATTGTAAAGTCGCAATCAAAACCGTTATACACTCTCAATTGTGCAAAACCCTCCGCGACTGGTGTTCCGTAGGTCGGCTGAAATACGAAAGTTAAACATTATTTATTTTTTTAGCGCTATAATATCGGTCTATAATATCTACCAAAAATAGTAGATCTTGAATGCTTTAAATATAAATTCATCTTGACTAAATAAGAACATTATTCACAGTTATGTAGTGATTGCTCTTTAAAAATACGGTGTTGTCATTTTACAATTTCCAATGGCTCTTGTGAAATAGTATCACCAAAACCTAGCTAAAGCATTATGTAGTATAGTGTTATAGTCTGCACTAAAAGATGTCAACCTCCCCGGTCCCCCACGCTCGTATAGATCCGCAACCATGCGAAACGAGAGAGGCGAGGCATATTTTTAAGGATTATCTGGTATTTACTTTTGATAATGGACGTTGGCAGGCCGTCAACGTTTATTAAAATTCGCTAAAATATTGTATGTAGTAAACCGTGTCTGCGGTTATATATTAAGCGGGTAATACAAGTATAGCAATTATCTGCAGTGACGGCGCAGTGATTTAAATGGTCACTTCGTCACTATCACTGAGCCGTGTTTTGGAAGTTCGATTTAATCGAGGAACTATAATTACCGTAATCTACAACTATTTACTTCATGTTAGATATTTTTGTAACAAGTATATATTGCTATATTATTTAAATAGGTAGCTATATTATTGTTTTATATACGTATTTATATAATTTAATAAACGTTACCAATAGGTTGAGCTCCACAATGCCCGAGATGACAAAGGCTAATGCGGCTAATACTCCGCCCCAAATCATTTTGTGTAAAGGTTTCCTTATTAGTTTACAACGCGTTAAAGCCGGATAGATGGCCTGAAAAAGAGCAAAATAACACATAATATTATTAAAATGCCGCATCTTATTTGGAACAACTTATAAAGGAAGGGATTATAAAAATATCTAAGATATCATGATTCCACTATAATATTAAACTGTAGATGTGTAGACTCTAATTGAAAGGCCAGCGACATAAGTTTGTGAATAATGAAGTGCTAAAATATTTTTAAGAATTCACCTTTATAATTATTATTCTGTACCTAGCTCGTAAATTAATTAAACTATATTTAAGTAAATATGTCGTAAAATAACGTAACACAAGGATTAGTTCTATGGGAGGTATTTTATATATAGTATTAGGTATCTTGGCCGGAAATTAGCAAATTAGGTTATGACAGGATTTTAAATCTTTAATATTTCCAGCTGTCTAAAGAGTTTAACTGTTTAAGAAAAGTAAATTGATTCTTACCACTTCGAATAGAGGAATAAATACGAGAATCAGAAGAGGGTTGAGCACTTGCATTTGGTCGGCTTTTAGTGTCCAAGGCCCAATGTCTTGTTCCATTCTGTCTGCTTGGAATGTCCATCTCGATCCCTGTGTAATAAGATCCCTAGTTATAGCTTTCATGGAAACACAAATTTCCTGCGGTCAAATTGAATAATCCATTTTCAGATTTGTCAAAACATTTTTAATCTTAAATATAAGTTATCGTATTGTTAAATTATCAATTGCGAACGTTATTAGTAATTATAGGAAAGAACTTGTTGCGTAAGAATGACTAAAAAGTTATAGTACTTACATGTAAGCAAACTTTTAGGTCAAATTTGATCAATGCATTATAATTCATTTATATTAATTTAATAAACAGGTTTAAACTATTAACACTTGTATAAAAAAATAAGACATTTTAGTAAATTGTAAAGCTAAGTTATGAACCTTTAATGCGTGGATAAAGTTAAGGTATATATATATATATATATATATATATATATATATATATATATATATATATATATATATATATATATATATATATATATATATATATATATAACAAACAACCATCATAGTCGTTATAGTCGTATCGTATGGTGCGCAAAACTAATCTATAATTGTGGCCTGGAAACACGAGTCTCACCAAACAATATTTATTTACCAGTTATGTTTTCTTTATTAGATGTTTTTCCTTGCATCTAAAGATATTCTACAGGAGTACACGAATACTAGCATTCAATCTATGAACGTAGCGTACGTAGTAGCGACGACGTAGTTATATTCAATCATTGCCTTTAAACAATTGAAACGATTTTGCAGGTGTTCGCCGATTCGTCTCAGTGACGCGTGCGATAATATAAAATAATGCTATATTGTTATTCCTCTCGGGCAATGTTTTAAGTAAAATATTCTGTTTGACGAGGAGTGTAAAACACGATAAGTCTATTGTTATAAATGTTTTATGACCAGATTTGAAGCAGTTAAAATTAAAGCAAGCTTTTATGACATGGTGATGCATCCAAGGACTCGTTATTGTCTTCAAAGACGTTTGGGGCATCTGACTTACTTGACATGCGACTGAAAATCAATTAACCAATATTTGTATTGAAACATTTTCTTACAGAGACTCGGGTCAATCAAGCATTGCCCGATAATCTGATATTTAATATGAAAACGTTTTTGTCATACGTACCTGTTGGTCAAACAGCGCCCAAAAGACTGGCAAGGGTATGAACAGCACCAATACTTGGAGGAGAGACTTGACATCTTGTATAAGGCCGGCGTCGTATTTATCGTCCGCGTGGTCTAGCCAGTGCTCGCGCTTCTCTTTGCTTCTGTATGACTTCATCACGGCGTGCTGTATAGAAAAATATTTTGTATAAGCTGGCATATTTCGCTTCGTTAGAGTATATTAATTTTAAAAAGTGCTATTGTAATATGTTAGATATACGCAGCGAATCATTCTACATACTGCCTGTTAGGCATACAAAACTAAGGCATAAAAAATATTTTGCAAGTAACATCAAAGTTTTGGAACTTTGATGTCTCTGAGATAAATATAGGGAACGTTCATGTAAGATGTTTTTTAGTTGTGGTATGCTCGGTAATATGTAAGTAGGTCATTGCGTTGTTATCCACATATTACACATTTTAAATATAAAAAAAAATATCTAAATTGGTTGGTAAATGCCCAAGATGCTCATTCTTAAAGACAAATATTCAGGTTAAATTGAGAACCAAAAGAGTTTTATTATTTGGTTAAAATATCTATGGTCTATGGTTTTAAGGTAAAATATTGGCCAAATAACAAAATAGCCTATAAATTGTGGGTAAACTGTTCCTATAAGTTTACATATATAACAATTGCTACAGTATCTAAACGTCGGTTTCGAGATAATTATAAATTAATGTCAATTGTAACATTTGAATGGTTACCTACATGAATAAAAATTAATCTATTGTGACTCGGTATCCGACTTCATTTGCATGGAAAATCTGCTCGTAACGATTAGTTAAACAAAAAGTTCATAATTGTTACGTAAACTTTAAGTAGGTACATTTATGTAGGTATTTTACTTCTTGCGGAGGTGTAGTTTTTCTTATTAGCTGATCGAAATTCGCAGGAATCTCTATTGGGAGGTAAGATTGTTTTAAGCTGTTGTATAACAGTTACAGTATTAACATTAATGCATAGATTTCTGACATGTTGTTGAATAATAGTTTTCTTTGTATTTGGCCTAGCATAAATGATTATGAGTGTTGTTGAAATATATAATTTAATTATGGTACTAGAGTCATTATCGTTATAATGACGATACATCAAACGGCAATAAATGGCCATTACGGATTGCATCAAAAACGCTTAAAAAGCCTAGAGAAATAATTGTTATCGTACTCAATTTCGCATGAGTTTCACATTATGTTTACTTAACATAAGGTTCACTACGTTACAGAAACCAAGAACAAAGATCAGACCAAAAAGAGATCAGGCAAGAAGCCTGCATTAGATTTTAAAATCTTTCATATCTCAATCTATACGATATTGTCATCTCAAACTGATTACAACGAGATATAAATATCATGATGAAGCCTTACTATCTGACAACTGTAATGAGTTATCTTCGAACCAGCATTTACGAAAAGATACATCATACAGACAGCATAGTCAGCCGAACAAGATAAGCTACGTATGTACCTGACATGAAAGCCTTCCATTGAAGCATCTTAAAACATAGGTATGCAAATATAATTATCCTTACTTGACGGAAGCAATTAACATTATGATAACGATAGAAATTAAGAATAACATTACATTTAACATATGAATTAAAATTACATAATATATAAATTTTATATCAGTAAAGTTATTAATTATTTGGTTGATTTTTGATTTACAATACAAAATAACATATTTTTGCAGGACAATCTATTTGTCGAAGGCTAAGGAAGTTGTAGACAACGGCTTTCTAATAGTCACGATTTTACATACTATTTATTATCAGGCATTGTTTAAATAGTACAACTTACAGAAAGAAGATCGGTACTAAGATACTAAGGCTATTTTAATAAAAATCTATTTATTTCTATTCTTAACGGCTCATATCAATGCATCTTCGATATGATTGTGCATTGTATTGCTATCACGTGCCATTAGAGTTCAAAACGCAATTTGCTCACGTGTATACTCCATGCCTTTACGTGCTAACAAATGATTCTTAAATTGATGGATAATTTTAAAATAGGGTTGCCGGATTGATATTTAATTCAAGAGCGTAAAGATAAACAAAAGGAAACAATATGCCACTGTACCAAGCAGGCACTATTATGGCTCTGAATAATACTAATGGTTTACTGT
Organism: Catocala sponsa; assembly: GCA_963564715.1. NCBI lineage: Eukaryota > Metazoa > Arthropoda > Insecta > Lepidoptera > Erebidae > Catocala > Catocala sponsa. The sequence continues at coordinate 24,914,639 of OY751326.1, forward strand.
TCAATAATAATATATTGTATACTTTTTTATTGACATATTGCCTATACAGCAGACACAATAGAAAATGGTATTATATTACTCGCGGTATTTAAACAGTAAATTGTTTTATAGGAATTATAACACTTTTTCTAACAGTGTGATTGGCAACCCTAGTTTTAGGAAGTGAAGAGCCTATTCAAAGATATTATGCGGATCAAGCGGGCATTATTGAAGAGATAAGAATGTACGTCGCATATGGAGACGTATTGGACAGTGTCATGTAAGAGAAAGCGCACAATAAACTAATACTCACACCAATGCATGACGACACTTTCCCGAGCACGTTGCCGGCAGGCTGCTTAATTATATACAATCGTTTACCGATCACGAAGAAAACTGAAAATGCAAATGAATCTGTCAGTACTACTTCTACTTATATGAGTTATTAGTTTATTAGTGTTCTAAGCACACGGTGGACATGTTAGCTGAAGTAAAGTGCATGATTTATTTAAAAGAATAATCTTTGATTAATAGTATCAAGAGGAAATTGAGCTGTTGTAGGGTTAGTTTTTACTTCTTAGTGAAATATTGTCTAAAAATATGCATCTATAAAAAAATATATTGTTTAACACCTTATTCTGACATGACTTACTGATAGGTAATAAAATATATACAAGGCATACTCGACTAATTATAGTTGCTTCAAACGTTTAATAATGATAAACATTATAAGTAATTTTTGTTGCTGTCAGTGTGTTAGAACAGTTTGGTACAGATACTAGATAAAGAGAGTCATGCGCCCCTTGGGATTAATCTCGAGACCTTATGCGAGGCAGTCCAACGAATAGCCACTAGGCTATCGCTGCTTTAATACATTGTTACTACACAGACACGTCTGTGCCACTACAGATATTGTAAATGTCAGTGCTGTCGACTGTGATCACACGGTTTAATAAACCGTGAGCGATACTCGGAAGCACAACACTATTGACATAGGCGATGTAATCACGCCCAACTAATATGTTATCGACGCTTAGAGCTCATTCTATAATTCAAAGAGTGATAGTGACGTTATAATAGTTACGGTTACAACATGCAACGATACTATAGCTTTTGTAAAGTAACCCTTACTCAATGCAATGCTACCCTATTATTTTTTAATATTATAAATGCGAATGTGAGATGGTTTGTTACGATGTCACACATTGACTACTCGACCGATCATCATGCAATGTCGTATACACGTTGTCAGGGGTACAGAAAAAGACATACGGTACCTTTGATCCCGAAAAAGTACCTACTATTTCCGAGGTACAGCTGGTAGAGATAAAATACAATAAAAATGCTAAAGATGTACGCCGGAATCCTCGTAAAATAGATATTTTGATCGCTAAAATACAAATAAAGTATTTTGGTTTATAGATACCACCGAAACAACTATAAGAACTATGTAGGTACCTAACAGCCATTATTGAAAAAGCTGTAGAGGTTCTAGTCTAGCGGTTTATATTAGGTACTATGCCGTCTGCTCAAGTAAGATTATTAAAAATCTAATAAATTTGCCTGCAAATGTAATTAAAACCTTTTAATTATGAGTTCGTTACTTTTAATCGGCACTAAGCAGCTGTTATGTTCAATTTATGATGCTTTGTTCATAAATTGTAATAATTATAAGTAATATACTGCGGTATTAAAACGTCCGATCTCCTATTTGTTCAGTTTTAAGAAGAAATTATATATTTACATAATAAATAATGCTACTAATATTATGAGTGTGAAAGTATATGAATATTGTTTATTCAATCACACGTAAACAATAAATAATAGTGATCTTATTATATATTGTTCATTGTGCATTGTGTTATCCGTGACGCAGCGGTAGTGAATGCGACTGCTATGCATGAGGTCTCGGGTTCGAATCCCGGGTCGGACCAACAAAAATTGATTGGGTTTTTCTGTTAAGTAATCTCAATACGAGCCCGAAGTTAGGAAGTTGGCGGTGTTAGGCACCCCCGTGCCTCGGAAAGCACGTAAAGCCGTTGGTCCTGCGCCTGATCTTTCTTCGGTCGTGTCGGATTATCCGTCGCATCGGATCATGAGAGTGAGGGAACAGTGAGTGCACTTGTGTTTGCGCACACACTTGTGCACTATAATATCTCCTGCGCTGATGGCCGGTCTCCGTTAAGATTGGCCGCCGTGACCGAAATTCGGTCTGGAGGACATAATTATTATTCTGGATTAATAAGTAACCTAATTTTATACCGATAGGTGTTGCCGTCGCATGTACCAGTCTTAGTTTAAAAAACCTTACATAACGAGTGAAAATAACCGTAGTCGACGCTCTACTTCCTGAATTATTATTCAAAATTTTCTGACCTTTGCAATATCTTATTGTTTGTTGATACTATCTATAGATTATGGGCGCTGTGTGACGCGCCATGTCAATACTTAAAAGGCGGAGTCCTGCTGTCCCACTGTCATTAGCACAGTGCCTCCTTTGGAATGTACTCCAGGAACTCAACGTAATGCTATTAGGATGTGATCTTTTGTAAGGTAGAGGTATGTTCTTAGTCGACCAAACGAATATTATATGCGTTTTATAAAAATCCCTAGGAACTACGTGTAATACCTTAAGTCTAACAAATCCACAGTGAAAAATTAGGTAGCCTTCATATAAAATTCATGTTTACTTACATATAGATACGATCATCAATAATCCTGGCACACCGAAAGCCAGCGAATAACAATCATTATCGCCAAAACAGTGTACATCTGCTCTCAAGATTGGAGTGAGGAACGTCGAAATGAGACTCCCAGCGTTGATGGCGAAGTAGAAGAGAGAGAAGAAGTAGCCCAGGTACTTCTCTTGCTCCGGCAACTTGAACTGGTCACCTCCGAAGGCGGACACACAAGGTTTTATGCCACCCGTACCAAAGGCAATTAGTAAGAGAGCCACTATTGTAAATTCTCTGTAAAAAAAGGAGAATTGTCTTAATTTTTTTGCGACCTGTTCGTATAGTGTAAACCTATTTATGGATTGACATAATCTCGTTAATATTTTTAGTTTAATATCGTGACCTTAAACGTTGTTTTATTCCTAACTAATATTATGAAGGCGAATTTGTGTTTGTTTGTTTGTTTCGCTTCGACGACTTAACTACTCGACCGATCATCATTATATTTTGGATATATTTTGTTTGGGGTACAGAAAGTGACATAGGTAACTTTTCATCGAAGAAAAAGTACATACTTATCCCGAGCTAGCGAAGTTCCGAAAAAAGCTAGTCGCTTATAGTGTAACAAGCTGCGTGGTTCAAATATTGTTTCCACCTTGGACGTCTATTTACTCGTTAGTGTCGCTCGCGCTACTGACGGTCGCACTAAAGTCTTTGCACTAGGTATATTTCAACCATCAACAGTGTAAATAGCACTAGCGGTGAGATAAGAGTACAATAAAGTAAATCGATATCGAATGTTTACCATTACGCCACAAATACAGAAAAGACTTTGATATAAATGTTTTGAAAAGAGGCGTTTGTTTCCCTATCATTTAAAACAGTCAGATGATTTAAAAGTACAAAAACAGAATACTTACAGATTTGGCAAGTTAAGCTGCGGCATTGCGCTGATGGATATCAATATACTTCCTGAGGCGTACACTAACGATAGATAGAAGATTGTCCTGGAATAAAATATCAGAATATTTAGTAATAACATTAACTTTACATGATACGATCTAATTCGATTACGGGTTGCCGTGCATTTATTACCAGTAAGCGTATTTGGGTCAGCATGTATTCCAATCAATCCAATGCGATTCAATATTATTTGAAAGAACGCCAAATGGGTAAGTATAGAAAATATGATAGGATAAGCCTTAAAAGATAATTTGGGCGGAGAAGTATGGTAGGATGTAGATCTAAGAGAAGTCATAGAAAGTTAAAGATGGCAAGAAATAATGCGCAAACCTATTCTGAGCCTTATGGCCTGACATCTGAAAGCATTGCCAAGTGGTGATTGTTTCAATATTTTCATCCTGCTAGATTATCGACAATTCCCGAGGGCAAAATATTATTGAAGCTTTATTTATATGCTTATTGGCATTGACTGTCAGATTAAATGTATGTTTATGACAAACTACTGAGTTTTAAACGATATGCATTTATGTAGATAATAATAAGTGTAGTATTGCTATTATATCTGTTCAATTCGACAAGTCCATGAGCAGCAGTTACCAATTCAGTACATCATCAGTTGACGCTGATAACTACCATCCGCAAAAAAATCTGTGGTGTCTGAGACGAAGGCAAACATAACTAAAGGTTTCGGAGCGGGGGAGCCCGAGATACATGCGCGAGTTTATCATATTATTATTTACTATTACTACAGCGGGTGGCTCGCGTCTTTGGTATAGGTACACAATACACACAACTGCGCTTGCGCATTTAACCTGCGTCGTCGTCGTCGTTTACAAGAGTCATTAACTCATTACGTAAATTATTTCACTAGATATCACTATAGTACCAAAATTCGTTAATGTATTCAGATAAATATAGTGTTAACGGGAAAAAGGTTAACTTACTGTCACGGACACTTAGAATAATTAAGGTTAAACGATGCTGTTTATCTCTTGTGAGTACCGTTAAGTTAAAACAATTACTAGTAGGTAGAAGACGACATTCACTCAGTTTCTTCAACAAGTGTTGGTTAATAAATACCTAAACTCATATTAAGTGCTTCATTAAAGATGCTAGCAGATATACAAAGGAGAGATAGGTAACGCTAGACTATTCAAATAAATGAAAGTTTTGCACAGGAGATAGGCCTATGTGGCCTTACACACTTTGAATCAACAGATAAAAAACATAATTAAGTATTTGTATACAAATAAAAATGCTTTATAAGTATTGTTTTAGATTTGATCTATATTATGTGCCCGTGGCAGAGGTTTACCCTAGTATAGGCACCTCTTATATTACCTTTACGATGTAACCTAAGCTCTGTATCCATTTGTACCAATTTAAGTTGAATAAAGGATTATTATTATTATGTTTTTTGTATTTTTCCTCAGTTAACCAGGCCAAGTGTACATCAGAAATAGATTGTAAGTGGGTTGTACACAAAGTAGCTGTGTGCGTTACTGAATCTGAGTTGTCTGATTCGCATTGTAGAAATTTTCTTACTTTTCTGCAAGTGTTAAGTATGACTGCCTTTTGTAACAGGCTGTAGGTTTTTGGTGGTAGTTTTATTGTATTGAGAGATTGATGTATAACCCCTGTGGTAGAAAGAACAATAGGGACAATGGTTACGGTTTGCTCAGTTTTTCTGCAATTGTAGTTTGTAGGTTGTGTGTGTTTGGTACGGCAATGTCTATTAATATTATTATAATAACTGTTTATGAAAGATCTAATCTAATAGATATAGATAGAGATCTAGCTAATCTCGCATGGGAATCGGACTCGTTAGTGGTTATCGGGTTACCCATAGATACAATTAAACTTTTCTTTAATACATACTGTGTGTTTAACTCCTATTTTCTGGCTCTGGAATTATAACAACTAGAGCCGGTAGTCAACGTTTGATTAGGGGATTCGACTTCTGTAATAACTGTAATAAGGCAAGACCAATATACCTACTTGTATATCCTTTTAGCAAAACCCACTTTGTTCCTCTGTTTATTCGTTAATTCAGTTGTATGAAATGAATGATCTTTGGTAAGCCAAAGTCCACTGAAGGTTAGTGTTAGCTTAAATAAGATATATTCTGGATGAGCGTTTTAGTGAAGCAAGGCTTTATCCGAAGATACCGCTACTGTGCAAGTGGATTAATTACTTAATTAAATCATGTGAACCTTTTTAACAAAGCAGTTAAATTGCTATCAATTGTAGAAAAAGACAGATGCTATATCCATGTTCAATATTGATAAATCTGTCGTTACTTTGGATTATGACACAAACTAATCTGGCAATTACATCATAACAAATGTCGTGAACCAGGAGGTTCTAAATGTCATTATGAATACAGAAAGAGTAGCACTGCATCAATATATGACCTATAGCAAATTGAAAGATTGTCGCAAAGCATTCATTTAACCTCCAACTAGCATTGTTTGGCAGCCCAGAAGATTACTGGAGAACATAGAGGGACTTATAGGCTTATACAGTAATAACAAGTTTATCTTTGTCCAATGAGATAGTGATGTAGTATTAGATAAATAATTACCTGAATCTGCCGAGCCAGCCGTCGGCAATCATGGCACCAATTAAAGGGAAGAAGTAAGCGAACATTGTGAACACGTGGTATATGACTGTCGCACCATTGACGCTGTAGCCCAGTTTGTCGCGCAAGTACAGCGACAAAATCGCTGGAAAACAAAGTCACATTGTAATATTTTGTTTAGAAAAACATTTACTCGCGCCGCGTAAGTCAGTGTTTGACTTTCTTTACTTAATGCTAAAGGGATACACCATGAGTATTTAAAATGTACCGAGTACTATATTTATCGTATTCTAAGGTAATCAGCACAAACACAGCGTATATAATATTCGCAGTGCAATGTAGTGATAAGAAATGTTGTAGATTTTCTATTATGGTAACGAAAATACAAACAAGTATTAGAGCCATAATTGTTTTTTGGGGTATATTTGACTGAATTTAGCAACGTTTGTAAACATATGCAAGAGTTCAGTCACACTATACATACGTTATAATCGAATAGAGTACGCTTTTGTTTTTTCCATAAAGAACTAGAATGTATCAACAACCGATTCGTGAAACTGTAAAGATAATATAATATATACAAAGTGGCGCAAATGTTATCACATTAATTGATACCACATATACTACATGGTATTTTTTGACCATTTACAAATTATGAACTAAATGTATTCAGTAGTTTAGCCACAGGACATTTCTTTTGGTTTCATAATTTAGAAATTTTAGAACATCATGTATTGCAGAGATAAAGTACTTAGGTGTCAAAATATTATAAAAACCGTCGTATTGTATTATTGGGTCCGGGAATTTCCGATCCTAGCGAGTTGACAAAGACGATTTCTAGGAACCTATGACCGTTAGCGAGCTGGGAACGGCGCACGATGGTGTTCCAATTTATGTCTAATTTTATTTTATTTATTTTGTTCAAAGAATCATTTCTTAATCTGCGAGAATAGGTTTTTTGGTTATATTAACCGTCTTATATCAACCAGCTTAAGGCAGTACATCATTTAATTTGATAGGTGTGATAACATTTGCGCCATCTTATGCTTATTATATAGCATAAGGCCATGCAAACATGGAATATTCAATAGACAATTGAATCTCCTTTAAAGCATCATAAATTACTGACCTTCATTGATAATCGTACTTATGTGTGACAATAAGAATTGGATTGTAGAACTGAAGGAGAACTTATTTTATGCTAGAGCTTATCCAACTTAAAATGACGCGCCCCTCTTTCGTATTTACGCATACACGCAAGTTTAAAATATGTACGCAACACACATACAAACACTATTGTAATTGGTCAATCAGTTGCCAGTTAGACTCGAAAGTAGGTGCATAGAATACTAGATTTTGTCCGCGGCTTCGCTCGAGAACAAAATCTAAATGTGAGTTAGGTTAAGTTAGGTCTGCAACAGTACTTTCTTCTGGATGAAAGGTATCCTACGCCCTATTCTGTAGCCCTGATAATCTGTATGCAAAATTTCATGATGATCAATCCAGTAATTAAGGCATGAAAGCGTAACAAACAGACTCATATTCGCATTAATAATAATAGTTAGGATTTTTATTTAGAAGACAGAGCACGACTAGACTATCTGCTAGTCGATCGATATTGGATTGCACTGACTTTAAGTTAAACTAATCAACTTGCAACACGTCAATCTGTTTATCATCTTGTTCTCTTCCGGAGCAGTAAGTTGTGAAGTGTAACTAAGAAAACAATTGCATACACTTACACATTTGTACTACGCATTTGGTTCGTAACGCAGGCTAATTAAAAGCAATGAATCAGACCATTTAAAGCTCAGATTACTTGATAATTACACGTAACATATTATGTTTCTTGAGTCACGACAGTTTTTAGTTAGGTTAGCTTTGTGTTTATGCGAATCAGCGTGAGTATTTTGCTATATCAATGATCTGCTCATTAATCTTCACTTCCCAAAATAAATTTATAAAATTATTTACTTCCTATCCTAACAAATACTATAAATGCGAATATGAGTTTGTTTGTAACGCTTTCACGCTGTAACTACAAGTAGTTACGGCGTGAAACCGTTTCGTGAAAAATTTCGTGATGATTGGTCAAGACCAATCATCATGAAATTTCGCATACACTTTGTCAGGGGAACTGAAAAGCACATACATAATATGTTACCTTTCACCCTAAACTATACTAACCTAAATTTACGCAAACAAAGGCGCGGGAAAAATCTAGTATGACATAACCGATATGTATGTCTATATGAAGGAGGCATGAAATCTGTATCCAATTGATAGCTAGGACTAAGTTCTTATAACCTAGGAGATATTCGGAAGACCAATTCTCGTAATAAAATATATTCAAAATAGACTTCCCATCTAGTTTTAGAGTCATAAATAACTATCAAAAATGGTATTTTCCCAAATTAAAATATAGGTACTTCAAATGTTATTCTAGATTACATTGCAGTTTACATTAGACATTTATTAGAAAGGTAAGTTTAAGTTTGGATTTGCTAAAAATATTTCATATCTTATTATAATAGTATAAAACTGTGTGTAAATAGAGCTATAAATTAGACTCTTATTACATTTCTGTGATATAAATAATTACCTAACGCAGAAATAAAATACGTATCGAATCTAGGCTTAAGTACAAAGCAAACCAAGTTCTACATCAGTGAACAAACATTTATTTGATTTCTCGCATAATTAATAAAGTCTGCACCGAATAAATTTATTCGTAAATGCCAGCGATTACTGAACTATTATGGTAATAACGAGTAAAAATATTTCAGAAGAGATTATTATGTTTAAATAATTCATTACATGATAACTTGATAAGTCATTATTACGTATAACAGTAATGCGCTACACAGTTTAGTTACACACAGTTCTAATCACATCACTCTTAGTTGTGATGTTATACATATTATTCACCTGATTAAAAATTTATATTCAACTCCAGCTCAGTCACAAGGATGATCTGTATCCGTAACATATACCTAGTACGTACATAAATTAAGGACTAAATTGAAAAGGGGAAGAACAGCATACGTATCAATGCTTATTACGTAGGCTTACATCATATTATTATTCGTTAAAGAACGTAGTGGTTATTATAACAATAAATAAAATTCGCAGTCGCAGAGAGACACACAAATGTTATGATGATGGAAATATGAGTAAAGGAAGACAAAAGAAGTGGCATTTTGTTGGTCTTATGAACTTGAATGAAAAGACTGACGCAATGAGGCTTAACGCACTAAAATTCACCGCCAAAGGTGCTAGTACTGCTAGTGGATAGAAATTAGTGGTTTAGGCGTCACCTCTAGTCACCTCAACAGTAACCGTAGAAACAAACAATAATGTACTGTGTGATAATTGGTCCGATATAATAATACTATTTTTGACAGCAGCTGTGACAGGACCTTACTTGCTAGTCGTGCCGCCTGGTGAGCACAAAAACAATAGCCTCCATTAGCCGAGTAAGTAGACGAATACTGCAAAAACATCGCTGAAGTACGCGTGCAGCGAAATGATAGCTTGCTCATTTAGCGTCCCATTAGCGAATAATTACCTCTGTTGACATACTTGCTTTTAGAACTACGACATTACCTTTCCCTTAATACTAATTTGTCGATGAGCGATGTCTTTCTATACGTATTGTTAGTTGACCGAAGGTTTCATAGAAGTATATGCAAACAGACTGTTTAGATAACGATATCAAGCGTAAACAATTGGACGTTTTGGCACATACAGTACCGGATTAACAATCTTAAATAAATAGCGATACTTTTTTATATATTATACTCGTTATGCGTTCCCCTGGCAATCACGCGTGCAACTCGTGGTTAGACACTAGTCTACTATTTAATAACTATGGAAGTTTGGAAAGATGCTCGGATCCTTGCTTCTCAAAAACAGTTAAACAGATTTGGATAACTTTTATCACATAGATAGACCACATTCTGAACAAACACATAGAACAAGTACTATTTGTTATTCAGGTGTGGTCGCGTCGCAAATTCGCAAGCGAAGCTGCAAGCAAAAACTTATTAAAGAATAATTTGTTTTTGGACACAGTAAACAAAACTTAAGACTGTCCTATACATGGTAATAATTAACGTATTACTTGTTTAAAAGCAGTGTAACATTTAGTATACCTAACCTTTAGTTTCAATGTCTTGTAGATAATCTGTTTCTATGTAATTGTTTATTTGAAATAAAAGTTAATTACGACAAAGAAAGCTTTTTATACAGAGATCGATATCTGCATACGAAACCATGCGATGAAGTACTGCCCTACACAGGGGCTGGAGTTAAAATTTATCAGTAGGAAGACCAGAAGACCAACATTCGATAATACAAAACTGTAATTAGGCCTATACTGAATTACGGATGTGAAACTTGGACTCTGACACAAAGAGAGACTAATCAACTCTAGATAACCAAGAGAAAGGTATTACAGAATTCAGTACTTGTGCATTTATCAGTGATCCCAAGAATACTGGTGATTCTGAGAGAGTGCCGAAATTTAAGAACTTGTGACGGATCCAAACATTATACGTTTACGTTGAAAGAATAGGAGACGATCGCGAAATATTGAGATTTTGAATAGAGACAGGACATCGCTTTGCCAACCTGTCCAGATATCGCTGGAGTGGTACTGTGGAGGCGAATATACGCTACACGCCAATCAAGCCAACGACTGGCTGATAATGTTTAATGACGGAAGAAAGTAGCGCACCCTCGCATCGGCGGCCATAAGACACTGGGCCTCTGACCCAACAAAATAAGTTAGTGTTGATACAACGATTACAAAGTATGCTACTAGTTTTCAACCAAAAAATGTTTGTTCCGTAAATGAGGTCGAACCCACGACACTACGCCGTCCTATTACCTGTGGCGAGGTGAATTAACTAGGTACCGCGCCACCACTTCCGTCGTAATTAGTTGGAATCTGAATAAACTGTTTCATCTATACTATTGATATTCATTTCTGTAAAATACTATGTGTGAGTATAGTAAAAATATAAAATACCATAATTATCTTATTATGTTTTACCTCGTATTAGGTATGCTATTTGCGCTGACCGTGAAAATAATTGGCAAAATGATTCCAAGTTTACAAAAGCATAGAGATAACGGGTAAATACATTTTGTATTACTATTGCTGGAAAGTTAATTTAAATGTATCACTTCAGCAAATTTACTACCTATTATATTTTTTTATTAGGGAAGCTAAAGCGCAATACACACCAAAGTCGCCGATCCGCCGTCATATGTCGGCAACTTTTTGTCGGCGGGCTTGTTGGCGGCTTCACTCATTGCAAGTCGGAAAACTTTGTCGGCGGCATGTCGGCGGCCCGTCACGAGGAATTTATTTGGCAGTTAGTGATTGCCGCGTGTCAAAAAGGTTGTGTCATATCATTTGTGTGCTATCAACATAAGAGATTTTTCGTCGTCCCACTCCATGTTGTACAACAAAAATACTAGCACGTCACTATTGCTCGAATGTCACCGGGCAACTGAGCGCTTGCGTAGCATGTCGGCGGGCGACACGCACGGGCGCATGTTGTCGACATTATTCTTTTCATATAGGCCACCGGGTTGTGTCGGCGGGCTGTGTCGGCGGGTCGGCGGCTTTGGTGTGTATTGCGCTTAACAATATCACAACAACAAGTCGTTAAAACAGTTGTGTCATCCACAGCGTTTACGACGAGCATAACAAACACATAAGTCATGTACAGATTAAGAATAGGTATAATTAATAAGAAAAAGAAAATCCTATCTTTCTAAAGCGAACCAAAACCACAAACAATCTCACATTCGCATTAAGTGAATGTGAGTTTGTTTGTTTGTTTGTTAGTTAGTTTCGTTTTGACGCCTTAAGTACTCGACCGATGATCATGCAATTTCGCATACACGATGTCAGGCATACAGACAAGAATATAGAGTACCTTCCATCGAGACAAAAAGTACTGATGCCGTGGCAATCTAATATTTTCGAAAAATAATATTTACGAAAAACTAAAGCTAAAAAATATCGTAATAAAGACGTTATTTGTAATGCGTTACTGTTGTAATAATAAATATAAAAACAAAAAACTTAAAGAACGTCTAGGCTTGGTATAAGCTTCTGTGATTTAAAACGCTTCGTCACCCGCAGCAATCGCTTCCCGCACGCAGTCAGGCCGCCGCCATTTGCGCAATAAAAGTGGTAATAACGTAACATCTGTTTGTGTAAGTGTACATAGGTGCTCATTTTATTGTCGTTTATCATCTATTTATTCTTTTGAGAGAATATAATTGTTATGTAATTGGCATATATGCGGCAAAATTACAGTGTTCATATTACTTCCTATACTTAGTACTAAATGTAAAAGTGTGTAAATATGTTTCTATGTTTATTCCTCGCAGAAGCTGTCGTACAGATTTAGGTAGATGAACGTTGCCGTAGGTTTCGCGCGTGTGAAACATCGGGTTGTAGTACACTTGTAATTGATTTAGGGCCTGTCCCACCACCTCCAAATATAATTTATTTATAAGATAAGAGTCTCACCATATCTCTTCTTTAACCTAACAAGAGTGAGACATCATGCGATTTATCTTTCGGATAACTTTTACTTGATAGTGGTGAAACTGGTCGTTAAGATTGTTTAGTTACGTCTATACAGACTACAATAAAAATTCAATCTATCAATCGCCACTTTTTATAATATTCATGAATTATTATGCGTTTAGCATGTCTGAGAACGAGTCACATTCTCAAGGTGCCTGAAGATAACTTTATTATAAGAGAATAGATATTGCCCGCGGCTACGCTCGCTTAAATGTTGGTTAGGTTAGACTAATCTAAACTCACCTTTTATCCAGAAAATGTACTGTTACGAACTTAAGGTTCGTAACAGGTCATTTTCTGGATAAAAGGTACTCTATGACCTTTCCTGTTTCCCTGACGACGTGTATGCAAATTTCAGATGAACGGTCTAGTAGTTAGGCGTGAAGGAGTAACAAACAACCAAAGGCACATTCGGATTTAAAATATTAGTTGGAATTAGGATTCCTTCTAAAACGAGATTAGGTACAAATAGACTATCTATTAGTTTGTATCACATAAAGAATAGTACCATACAACACTTCAACATAACATAAGAGTAAGAGTAATAACATTTCGTTTAAAATTGGCCACAGCAATTTGTTCTATACGTTGCCATTCATATACTCGTATACTGTGCCGTTTTACGCCTATTATGTAAGTTTATAACTATTTTGTTAATTTCAAATAGAAAATATGCATAGAACCGTAACGAGAAATTTCGAACTTCAACTACTCTCTTAAAAAGTATAAAACACATACTTTGTATGTAGTCATAATATCAGCTCTGTATTTAAAATGTACTGACACCATAGTCTACCACACTGGCCTAACCCGCAGGTTGGCAGATTTCACATATCTTCGAGAACATTATGGAGTATTCTCATACATCCAGGTCTTATCACAATGTTATCCCCGTTCTCTGTTAAAGCGAGCGATACACACATAACTGTGTAAGGTCAGAGACGCGTGTCTTGCGATCTAAATCGAGACCTCTGGTTGACAATCCAACGATCACCCACTATAGTACATTTGCTTGAAATATTATACGTAATCGCAAATACGTAGGTCGTCGATGGTAATATTTAACCTTCTGTAAATGACAGTCAATTTCATCGCTGATAAATAAAATGTCGTTTCGTTACGCCCTCGGCGCAGAGGTCGGAATACGCGTCGCGTTAACGTTAAACCCGTGGATCACCTTAGATCCACGTTGCCGACGAAGCTCCAAGCCGAGGTCCGTGGTAGCCGCCCTTGGGGGATAACGTTGTCTAGTATACTTTATAACGGGTTGGGAGCCTTCTGCGCTCACTCACAGTCCGCGTAAAGTTATAAAGGCTATCTTAGGCCAACGACTAAAACACACACACAAAGAAAATGTTAAAGGCTCCACTTTTGCGTAAAAGCGGAGCGTTTGTGAACCTATAGCTTTATCTAGATATCTATTGGCTGTCACTGTCAGTACATCACATTGGCTGGATAAACGTAATAAGTGCTACTCACTTACATTGTATTATTTTTGTTTTCTTCTGAAGATATAAGAAGATTGTAAATTATAGATACAAAACAAAACAATCGGCGGTAGCCCAATGGATAAGGTATTGGATTTGAGATCGAGAGGTCGCGGGTTCGAATCCCACCCATTGCACTACTGAACCCACTCGTTATACAAGCATTCTAGCTTAGCTGGAGGGGTTAACAAGAATACTAGTAATTTAAAACCCATATTGCCAGTAAATATTATTAAAATAAAAAGGGTCCAGCGTATGGTATAATATGTATATACCCGTCAAAGTGGTTTATAGGATAAAAGATCTTGCCTTGCAGTAAATCAGGTCGGTACTAAAACGTATACGTAGTACTTGTGTTAGAATTATGTTGATAGCTGTAATTTTTCTACATCATCAGTTTAACAAATATCACCAAAAGGTGTATTCGATTGTTTTTGATTTTAAGAAAACATGATTGGTGCGTGGAATACATGCGATGAGTGCAATCGTACTGATAAATCGATCTTATTTTCACAGGGCTATACTGTTCGATTTTATTTGAGTTCACCAAGTACCTACTTCAAAACGAATAGAAAGTGTGTGCTAAACTCTAGTTCATCAAAGTTGGAACTGGCTTACATGTTTAGTTAACAGCGAACGTCGACACAGGTCACAAGTGCACAAACCAGCACCTAAAGATGTACTTACTATTCAGTGTAAATAATAATTATATTATGTTTAGTCTATCAATTGTTTCATTTTTAAGTGAACACTTCTTTAGGGGCGTTGAGCACTTTTTGGGTAAACAAAAATCATGGATCTCACGTCATCGTCACTGAACGCTTTCCATTCTTGAATTATTTTTGGTTTATAAAGAAGTGTTTATGATCAAGGATTAAAGTTTACATTTCTATCGGCAGTCCCTAAAGCCTTTAAATTTTTTTTATGTGAGTAGGTTTAATTTTTACCAATGTAATTATTTTTTAGTCATATAAGTATCTATAAGTAATATAAGTGAAAACTTGTAATTGGCCTTCCTTTTTATATTGTTCTAAATATTAATTACTTACTTATAACTGTAAGTTTTCTTAAAATGTAAAATAAAATAAATAAAATAAAATAAACCCTTCGTAAGTTTTAATAGAGTTTAATAATATTATTATTTTTTCTTATTTTCATAAGATTCTATAGTAACACAATTTTCAGAAAGCTTTTAGTTTAATATGGTCTATGAATCCTACCATCGCTTATCGATTTAAATTATATTAAAGAAGAAGAAGAAAAATTATAGAATTATTAAAATATACAACAACAGCGATCGAGACAAAATGCTACTTAAATCTTTACCTACATATTACATAGTAGTTTCCATTTCAATAAAAACGAATAGAATTCCTTTTTCGTATTTTACTTTAACGAGGATATCGATTTAAATAGATAAGATACCAGTTTAAGATATACCTAATTCCAATGAACTAAATAATAATAATATATTTATTTAGTCAGACAGAGTCCATAATGTTAACTAGTAACATTTTTATTTTTATTTTTTATATGCTAACGAATTATGAACTAATTTATTATACATGTATACATACTTTCGCCAGCAAATTTTAAGGTCCTACGTATCAAAGAGACGTCATGCTGTAACTGAGAACTTCTTAACCGAATGAGTCGCAACGGCAGACCAACGGTCAGACACAAAATAGGTTTTTATTTTAATCTGGTATACCAACAATTGACAGGTAAATTGACTTATTATAGTTAGAATAAGTCAGGCCCAATTGGCAACACAGACAGACACAGAACACCTCTAAGCAGAGCTACCATAGACAGTCACAGACGAATGAGATAAATTAATGCAGGCAGAGCTTAGTTGATGTATGCATTTATAACAATGGTGTCCTCTATGTTATCTATAAGGCTATCGTTCATCTGACTGCTACCTATAGTAAACTGATGCCTAGTGCATTATTGTTTAAAGACGCCATAAATATATTGAGAACAGTCAGTGAGCTTTGCTTCTGAGAATTGAATGTTTATATTCAATTCTCAGAACGATGACAATCAAAACTACTAACTTTGAAAACGTAAACGTATACCATAACGTTATGAATAAAAATCTTCAATATCACAATTCTATAATTTTTAGACTGCGTGGATGGCGTAGTGGTTTTAGTGGTCGCCTCGCCGCTGCTACTGTGCCGAGTGTTGTGGGTTCGAATCGCAAACGGGACAAACAAATGTGTGATCCACAGACTGTTGTTCCGAGTTTGGGTCTTCTTTGTGTCCGTTGTTTGAATGTTTGTAAAGTCCTCCGCGACACAGGAATAACACCTGGAGCGGCAGTTGTCTTTTAAAAAAAGAAAATATATAATATAATTGAAATAAAATAAAGACAATATAATAAACTCAAAACTGGAAAACACCAGGCACAGATAAAATACAAAACTACTATCTAAAATACTTAACAAGCACACACACATATATAGCGAAACTATTTGATAGAATAATAAAAGGACTCGAACCCGTTGACAGTTGGTTTACGACAGGTCAAGTCATTTTAATACCTAAAAATGAAGCCACACAGGATCCGAAGAACTGGCGTCCTATAGCTTGTCTACCAACTATGTATAAAATATTAACTTCCATAATAGCTAACGAACTTTATATACACTGCGACAAAAACGACATCTTAGCTCCAGAACAAAGGGGATGCAGACGCAAAGTACGGGGTTGCAAAGATCATCTCATGATTAATAAAGCCATACTCGAAGATGCACACAGATGCCAAAAAAATCTAAGTATGAGCTGGGTAGACTATCGGAAAGCCTTTGATAGCATGTCGCATGAGTGGCTACTCAAAATATTAGACCTTTATAAATGTCCACCTGTTATCCGAAGCTTTCTAGAGATGGTCATGCCGACATGGAATGTGGTCATGACGGCTCGCGGTACGAATGCATCAGTTACAACCGACTCTATATACATCCGCAGAGGCATCTTCCAAGGTGATTCACTTTCCCCTCTTCTATTTTGTTTAGGCATCAATCCCATTTCCCAAATTCTTAATAAATACGAGTTCAAAGGATACCGATTAAAAGACAAAACAACAGTCAACCACTTATTATATATGGACGATCTAAAAATTTACGCAAATACTAAAACTAACCTGAAAGTTTTGATAGATAGTACAGAAACGTTCACTAGGGACATAGGGATGGAATTTGGACTTAACAAATGCAACGTCCTACATTTAGTAGCTGGCAGAAGAAAAGAACTTCAAGGAGAAGGACATATATTACTTAGCGGAGAAGAGTTCAATCATTTACAAATAGATGAAAAGTATAAATATCTAGGGATTAGCGAAGCAGGAAAAATAGATCATGGTGAAGTTAGACAACAGATACAAAAAGAATATTTCCGTAGAGTAAAAAACCTTGTAACCTCACACCTTAATTCACGAAATCTTCTGAAAGCAATCAATATTTATGCAGTCCCGGTATTATTGTACACATTCGGTATTATTAACTTTAAAACAATAGATTTAAAGAAAATAGACATTAAAACCAGAAAAATGTTAGCAATGAACAAAGCTCACCAACAGAAAGCAGATGTAGAGAGGTTATACCTACCAATAGATGAAGGAGGAAGAGGCTTAATTAATTTAGAAACACTGTACAAAACCCAAATAATTAAGTATAAAACATATTTAGAAACACGAAAAGATTATATATTGAACGCAATAGTAGAACATGATAGGACCAAAGATAAATACTCAATATTCAAGGACACACAAATAAATTTAACAGAAATAGGTTTACGCCCAAATGAAAAACACACATATAGAGATATTAAACAGGCAGTGATAAAAACTAGAGTAGGTAAAATAAAAGCAAAACCTTTGCACGGACAATTTTACAAGGCAGTTTTAGAAAAAGAAAATATAGATAAAATACAATCGTTCCAGTGGCTTAAGAAACAACCGGTATCGCCATCACTAGAGTCATCCATATTTGCAATCCAAGATCAAGCAGTAGTCACCAAACAACACGAAAGGGATATTTTAAAATGAGCAGTAGATGGTAAGTGTCGACTATGCCTAGTAAAAGACGAGACCACGCAACATATTGTATCCGGATGTGAAAAGCTGGCCGGCACTTACTACACCAAAAGACACAACAATATAGTGCAATATATCTTCTGGATCCTAGCTAAAAAGCATAAGTTCCCGGTCGCTGACCTATGGTGGCTAGAACACCTGACGCAACCGCAGGTCAAAGAGAATGAGAGTGCAAAAATAATGTGGGAGATACCGGTACAAACAGACATTACCATAGTACACAATAGACCAGACATAATATACATAAATAAAATAGAAAATAGAACATACCTGATAGACATTACAGTACCATCTGATTACAACATAGGAGCAAAAGAAATAGAAAAGCTTAGTAAATACCATGCACTTAAGAAAGAAATAACTAGATTATGGAAAACACCCACAGAAATAATACCCATAGTAGTAGGAGCCACCGGAGTAATAGCCAAAAACATAAATAGATATTGTAGCAAATTAGATTCTAACATAAACATTTCAATAATTCAAAAACAGGCAGCAATACACACATCAACAATAGTCAGAAAAGTTTTAGGAGATACAGTTTTTGTTAGCGGGGGCACTGAGCCACCTTTTCCCTGAGGGTCTCAGGGCGGGTACTCAGTATACCGAGCTAAAGCTCGAGAAGAGGAAACACCTAAACAATAATAAAAATAATATTTTTTTATTTATTTGTATATCATTATTTGTATTTCGTTATTTGTATTTCGTTATTTGTATTTCATTATTTGTAATTCATTATTTTTAATTAATTATTAGTAATTTTACTATTTGTCCAATTTCGCCAACTGTATGTACGTTTTTACTTTGCATGCTGTGGCCTACTGTAAGTGAGAATGCACACTTAATCTATTCACTTTTGTATTTAGCTTTAAGTTGTGTGTATCTTTGTAGATGGTCTAATAAATAAATAAATAAAAGAAAGAAAATAAATTTATGTTTGAGGACATTAGTGATGTGCGCAATTGCAATCGAAAAATAATCGACAACATTCAAGTGTGTGCATTTCTTAATCATGCAAAAAGGTAAAGCGCACAATTGTTACCGTATAGCAGTTCAATGCACATCACTAAATTACATTTTTGCTTTTGCAGTTAGCAAATACATTTCGCAGTATAAAAACAGTGTTTCCGACCGCCTAGAAAACTGAGTACTTAATGAACCTGAGCGTAAGGTTGTGTAAATGTCTGTCACACAATCAGTATAAAATGAAACCTACTTTACAACTTGCTTTTTTGCAGCATTTGCTGACGTTTCGGCGATGAATGACTCAGTGAAGCAAAAAGTTTGTAACCCTTTTTACGAAAATTGCGCGGATAAAGGAGTATGAAATTTGGCACAGTTAAAGTTTATAAGGAGAAGGAGTGGCGAATCCTAACATTTATATAAAATATGCATTAGAAATACATTAAATTAATGAAAAAGCACTACACGCACACAACCATGCATTTGATACACGCAGTCGAATCGCGTTCGTAGTATTTCGACACTGTTCGGCTGATGTAGTACTATTCTTCGTAACTGTGGTTACATACATATATCAATATATAATTATATATATCAGCAACATCTTACAACAATCTTCGGGTGGATTGGAATGAGATATTTTATTTATATTATAATATATTTACGTATTTATTAAGTATATGTAATAAAGAATAAAAGAAAAGAAAGTAGTAAGCTTTAGGAATATCGTCAATTAAGGAAAAGATAGGTAAATTAACCTGTATAGCCTTGGCGAAATCTAAATGAAATATGATTATAAGGGTATATTTCTAGATAATATAACCTTAATAACTATCAAACTTAAAATTTAAATCAATTATGGTCGAATTTTGATCAGTAGGCGACCGCTCGCTAGTAAACACAAAGAAGTGTTACGGCATAACCGGTCTGTAGTGTAATGACTGTAATCATAAATATCGTACTAGTAAAAACTATGTAATATGCGAATAGCCTATCCAGTCAACAACGCCTGAGGTCGATCACTTTGTTTATGTTTCACTCTGCGCATAATATTGTGTTATCAGTACCTATTATGCAATGACCTTTTTATTTTTTATTTGTACCCACCTCCTTAAATTTTATTTATTTGATGGTGACGTATTTTATATTTACCCCTTTTCTCGTATTTTTGAAATGTACCGAATTTATAAACATAATTTAATATGCCCTATACGCTGCCCTTGTGTATGTATGTAGCAGAACCACATTTACTGTATTTTTGTTGTAATGTTAAGCATTTGCCTCCGTCCGTGCACCACGGTATCGGGTGACCAACTGAAAACCAGCGCTGGTGCACTCAATTTGGGTGCCCAGCTAATGCTGAGGTGGTGACCCTTTTCGGCGAGGGCATACACATTTTGTTTTATAATATGTATGTATAATATGTTTGTTTATCTTGTTTTAATTAATTGTGTATGCTCTGTACGAAATAAACAAATTTCTTTCTTCTTCTTCTTTCTAGTATGCTAATAAGAATAAAATAGTTGATAAGCGGCCACTAAAAAGAAATAATGTGCAATTTCTATTGACCATGTTATCTAGTGTTGAAGTAGACACTAATCCATAATTTCTCAATAATAGTATTTGCTTTAACCTAAACTATGTACTTAATTGTTCTGTCAAATCTGTTTGTTACGTTTTCATGAAATCACTGCAATCAGACAATTCTATGTGTTACTTATATACCTATGTATATAGTTTGAAGTCTGAGGAAGGATTTAGGATATTCGGTTTAGGCTTCTTTTATAATAAAATCGCTTAGGTGATGTTGTAAGTAACAGTCGATTTGGAATAGCACATGGCAAACAAAACCAATAGACATTTTCAATTTTGTATATTTGTTGTTCGTACGAGTCTTTACCCAATATGCAAAATATGTTGGTATAAGATAAACAAGACTGTAATGATTTGCGGTAAAATTTTCAAAATCGGACTAATAAAATATTGTACATACATACATAAACTCACGCCAGTATAACCTCGAAAGGGTAAGCTGACGACCGAACATATTGACGCCCACCAAGTTCACAACTTAATCCCGTGTTACGATTTAGATTTTCTAACAGAAAAACCGAATAAAATTTGCCGGCTCAGGAATCAAACTCGATTAAATATGATCGCACAGCAATATATGCGCAAACTAACGCTGAGATCAATAAGGACGTTTAACTGCTGTGTATAAAAAAAACATTGTAAAGCGTAGGTGGACTTAAAATTCATGTGACACGTAGTGACATTTAATAAGAACAATACGACCTCGAATACGTATGTAGGTATATCCAAGGATCTTGTGATCATCGCTGTAATTGTTTGAATTTTTTGCGCCGATTTTCTTATATGTAGCTTCTATATTCTATAAAACGACTAAGTACTAATACTGCTACTTTAGACAGTACAGGTGACAGAGTGGAGCTTTAAGTGGTTAACTGCCAGTGCCTTGAGTGTCGTGGCTTGGATCTATGGTTGGTTCCTATTCAGGATAAATGTTTGTATGATCCACTAATATTTGTGCCGGGTGTGGGTGGTCTTTGTGTTCTTTGAATATTTGTTAAGACATCCATGCAAAAAAAAGGAATAGTGGAAAAATAAATAAATTATTTTGTACATTAATAATTTAATTATTCACGGCAGACTATCCTTCGTAATATAAGCGAAACTACCGAACAAAGATTTCTACATCTTATCTATACATTTTATACATAAATGCATGTGAAACAGAATTTTATTACTTTATTATGCACGCAGAGTCAAATAAAATACAATGATTCGTCTTAACACAAGACTAATGACTGCAGTAATTATTTCAGAGCAGCCTCTCAGAAATTGCTACTGAGATGTATTATGTAATTTGGAACGACGCTGATCATAATTAATGTACAAACCATTGTTTTTTAGCATTATTGTATATGGCTAGTTTCTAGTTTTAGTATTTTAGTTAATTTTCACGCGACGTTAGCGCAATGGATAAGGAATTTGACTTGCAATCGAGAGAACGTAAGTTTGATTTCCATTCATTGCACTACCAGCGTGATATCACTCACTTACAAACATTTAGCTCAGTTTGAGCGATTTATAAGAATATTGGTAATCTGCAAACAAAATAACAATCATAAAAAGAAATTGGCTGAAGGCCAGGTAGGTAGGTGAAGGTATACTTCAAATAAAACTTTTCCAGTCCTTTTATTTATTTCCTTTACAAGGGAACCTTAGATCTATTACAGTTTTATACTTGCCAAGCGTAATTGTTTAAAAGTGAGACATCTTCTTAAGCCTACTATAACATACACTACGTTATATATTATGTACCTACATTAAACAAAAAAAAGGATAAATACAAAAAACAACAAAATGTTCATTGTCATATCATTATAATTAAAATAATTTAGTGAATTGAAAATTAATGCATACTATGTATTTATATATCATTAACTAAAATTCCATTCAACAATTTTTTCTTTAATGCACTTCTCTGTCTATGGTCAAAATGTTTAGCAATGCGAACGATAGTTGATGCCTGAAGACATTTAATGATTACATAAATTACTCCATTCTAAGAATTTACTATCAAAATCTCAACGTGTATATCACTAATTATCAGAAAACAATTCTAATTGCGGCAATATGTATCGTCCGCCAGCTTAATTTTCTGGTAGCAGACATAATATATTATGTCTATGTATATGTCAAGACACGTCCATGAATGAACATAGTTTGAGAGATGATGAAGATATGTACCTAATATTTCTATGTGTACCTACAACGGCGGCCACGTGCCATTGATTAGTCTGCGGTCCCGCCGTAGTAAAACTGACTGCAGGCCTAGACAAGTGGCCAACGCTTCATATCGATTCTATTTCTATAAACGCTAACGCCTCAGCGATAACGAAAATAATTTGGTAGCCAAGTGTACAAAGAGTTGTCGAACGCTCAGTCTATTCGTTTGTTCGACAAAAATCAGACGATGTCTATGGTTTCGGTCGTGAACGTCATTTTGACATCTTGAAGTGCGCCACAATTTTGAAAATTTGTTGAGCTTATTTACTATTCTAAAGAAAGAGAAGCTTTAAAGTGTTTGGTAAGTAGGTACTATAATTTGATCAACTCTTATAATAATTTATTTTGCGTAAATATGTAAGCGTACCCAAGTCAAACTATGGATCCTTACAAGTCATCGTATCTTGTAATATTTTTCAAAAAGGTATTTTGGTTTTAGTAATGGAACCGAGGTCAAGAGCTAGTCCCGAACAATTCTGTGTTATGATAGATTTCATGGAAAGGTTTACATTAGTGTTACTGAAATCATCTATAGATATCAATAAATTCTTTTAGTATTGCTACAAACACTGGGATTGTAAACTATAATATAAACAATTACATAGCTAAGTAACAACACTTAACTTTGTTTACGTTTTAGGCATGGAGACCTCTCAAGACCCCAGCCAGGTCCTCAAGGATGAATATATATAATAAAAAGAAGAAACAAGATGCAGGGGTCTATAAAATAGATTGTGACTGCGGACTCTCATACATTGGTCAAACCAAGAGAAGCATAGTCGCCCGCATAAAATAACATATAGCTGATGTAAAACACAAACGCTCGTTGAAGTCTGCTGTGTGTGAACAACATGTGCAACAGGGGATCAACCACTACCTGAGATTTGACAAACCACAGATGCTCATTAAGAACACCGATTCCTACCAAGGATGCTTCGCAAGGCTATTGAAATCAAGAAACATCCTAATTTCAATAGAGAAGATGGTTGGAATGTACCACCAGCTTGGGATCCAGTAATTCAAATAGTCAAATCCAAGAAGAAGCAAACCACAGCTAGACTTAATACAATTAATAAAACATTTTGTAATAAAGTGTCAAATAAACAACGCAATAAAATCCATATATAGTACTTTAATTTCAAAGAAGAAATAAATATTAAAATAATTTATTGATAATCGTTTATTTCCAGTTTTTGCATACGACATACTTAGCCATTTCTTATATAGCATAAACATGTATTTAACAGAGTTTTATACCTCTAAGCTAAGCTTAAACTTGTAACTAGGTAACTTGAGTTAAAGTTACGTAGGGTTGGCTAATGCCCGCGCGGGCCTTATGAGTACACACCTTGAATTATAGCAATATTTTGATCAAATCTCATTCTTTCTAATGAAACTGTTATACTTGTGAGAAAGACGAAGAAACAAGGTTTATTTTGATATGCAACACTTCGTAACCACTCAAAGCAACTAATAAAGTATTTTTCAATACAATTCGTGTGATGTACGAGCCACTTGACACCGTTATTTACCTCAACTTTAAATTCAAATATATGTGTAAGATTCATTTCAACAAGAAGAAAAAAATGGTATTATTAATATTTATATACTAATTTGTTTAGTTCCAACGATCATGACTTGATTATATATATTTAAAAGATTTTTTAGACAATAATACCATAAAACATCTATTAGATTAGATCAGTTTGGCACTGACACAGATTTAATTCAACAGACATAACTTAAGACTATATTTCATAAATCCATAAATCAAAGGTAAGTAATATTGATTTATATGAATAGAGTGCATAAACTTAAAATTGAATTACAAATAATTAAACTACACTTTACAATCTATTTATTAGGCAATTAAGGGTTGCTCTGCCATGCATGAGGTCTTCTTGACTGCTGGCAGCAGTGGAGCTAGCCGGTACTTTGTCATCACCATCGTCATGTTGTTCAGCTACATCAACTGGAGGTGGTAGACGGGCTTATATTATTTTGGTGGCAACATGAGGATGATAATGAAGGGTTCGGTGCTTGAGCAAACATCTCCAACGTGCTTTAAGTAAACCAAAACAACGTTCAATACAGTTTCTGGCTCGGATATGACGTGAAGTATATATTTCTTCCCGGGAACCAGGTGCTGCATTTAATACTGGAGTCATTAGCCAAGCCCTCTGAGGGTATGGGCACGTAAATCACGACAAAGCTTTCTGAATGTTACTTTGTCGAGACGAAATCTTTCCCGAAATAAAATATCCGGCATTTCTCGGATTTGCTCCATACATTGACGAGATATATTCCTTTCGTGGCGCCTGAGCCACACATCTTCGTTATGCGCAGCCCACAATAAACGAAGTTTATGCATTTTAAGAAATATTATCCACTATTCACACGAACACAATCACAACACTTCTACAAAATATCAGCAGCTGATCAAACATTCGCCATTTTGTAGCGTTTTCTACAGGGTCCTTGCGATCGCTAGAGTAACGTACGCTAGCAGACGAATTCGCTTGTCAAAAATGCCGCTTGGCTACCATTTTTAAGGCTAATATTGTACTATTCTAGCGTTTCATTTTAACGAATAGATTATTTAAACATTTGGCTACCAATTTCAAATTCTATATGTTGAATCAAATAACATGTCGAAAGCGAACGTCAGTCTCATACATTGATTATTCTATTCTATTCTATTCTACTAAAGTAAAAGCCACTTGTCTAGGCCTGGATGCAAGAGTACAATATCGATCGCAGTAGTAGATACCCAGTTTACGATAGAGCTTCTGCCTACCTACTTTTTAATACAGTTACAGGATGTAACAGTAATGTGGGCTCTTCTTTTATTCTCATAAAGTATTGCTTATAAAATAACGTCATGACTAGCAACCCAAAAAAAGGTTCTGATTCTGATTCTGATACTGGTTCTTTTAATGTTCAAAGCAAATACAAATTCCTGTGTTTCAACTTATTTTCATAAAGCTACATAATTCTAAGCATATTATATTCGCAAAAAAACAATAAATAATAGATTTATTATTTATGTTTATAAAACTATAAAATATAATTTAATAATTCTTTATAAGCACATTCATTAAAATCCGTAAGTAATTAAAAAGGCTATCCATTCAAATGTGTAAGACAAAGCAATGCGATGAGCTTATTCGCTTGAAACACAGGTTTAATTGCGCTCGGATAAACCATTTGTGTGACACTGTTGCCAATTTAGCGACTTTGTCGCTAGAAATGACGACTTTCGTGTATGTCTTAGCGACAAAAAATAAAATTTGTCGCAAAAAATTTTTTAGCGACTTACCTGGCGACTTTTCGGGTACAAATGAAATTGATATTGAGTCTAGCGACTTGACTTTACAAGAATTGGCGACACTGCTTGTGTGTGGTAAGAACTGGGGTGTAGGGTGTAAGACGGGCCGGGCGTGCCGGCTAACGGATTGATTAGTCGTTAATTACGTCACTTGTCACAGACCGATACCGGACTGTAGGCGTAGACTGACGGTACACCCTAGGCTTAATAAGTACTTACGTAAGCACTTATCAATTCCTTGGACATACTTTATTCGGTATGATACGCTATGGCAATAACTACGCCTACATTTATGTCTTAGAATTACGTCATCAATTGCCCTTTTTTAACATGAAACAAATCCAAAAAGGTAAGTTCTATTTTATTCGTTATTCAGCAAATACTACATGGATGTCTAACACGTTATTTACAATGGGTGTTATTTAAATGGTGAGCATAGTATTGGTATTTTTGTGAGCAGAAAAATATAATCTGTGAGCAGATATAGCTAATTGATCGGCAACTCATGGCCAGCAAACTTTAAAGAGATCAAACTAAGTCGACTGAGCCCCGCTTGGCGGGGCTCCTATTTTTGGGTGGGTTTAAAAAAAGGAACCTAACATAACCTAACACTTCCGAGACGGAATGTAGTGGTTTGAGGCGTATAGATACTCGTTATGCTGTGCAATATTTGCTGACCAATTAGTGTTTTTGATGATCATTATATTTAATCCCATTTAAAATTATATTTTATTTGCGTAACAGCAGGCTGCCGGGCGTCCAGAGTCAATTTTATCCAATTTTGTCTGGCATTCCCGCAACTTATGCCACTCCCATTTTGGTTATAGTTGATACGAGATATATTCTAAAGTGCGGCTAACTTATTTGTGATATTTAAGTAAACAATTTTCGGAACAAAACGTAATATCTTTCGTGTTCCACTGTTTAACGTATCGAATCACAGTGGCACACCGGCGCACAGCGGGTAGACACAATAGGTTTTCTATTATGTCTGGTACTCCAGCAATTGACTTAAATTGTTTAAACAAATAATTTTGGCGGTGTGTATATATAAATATTTGTTTGTATTTATTAGCATTAGTATTTCGTAGTGTGCCTTCAGTGTGGCGGCGGTACTAAAGCCTAAACTGTCTTTCTAACGGTCTACATTAATAATAAAATCCGAATCCTAAATATTCATGATTAGAAATTTGACAATTATTGTTTTATTCCAAATGTAAAGATTATGAACGAATGTTAAAATTTTAGTCCAAAGTCTTACATATTCATCATTTACAGAATCTTATAGTCAAAAATGAAACATTTTCGTCGTAACTAGCTGTAAATTGCCAGTTTGATGGTAAAGTGACAGCTTAATTCACAACGCCATTAAATCATGCTTTATGTACCTACCTGTACATCTATCTTCAAAGCGTTTCCATTATCGGTGAGCGACCATTAATGGTGAAATGTGACACACATACCAGGTGATAAAGTGTTAATTTATTTAAAGTGGGTCGAAAACGCTGTGTATGGTACGTACAAACATACAAGCCCATGTGTAAACTAGCAACGTTGCATATTTCACTGATAAGATACGTTGTAAATGCTTCAATTTTATTTGTATTTACAAGTAAATAAATAAACATGATTACCGATTGAAGAATATACTTCAATGATAAATTGTCCTCGATGATTTCTTTGTTTGATATCTGTAGGTATCTTATTAAGTTTATAACCTTACAGATGAAGAGCACTTCTAAATGATTAAACAACGGGTCTTTCTTAGAATTATCATAAGCAATAGTTTGGTAACTTATACCTTTTGTACGATACATGAAAGTATTTTAAATGTATTGAGAAGTATGTGCAGAGTGTGTTTAAGAGTTAGTACAAGGAATATTGCGATAATCGTCCGCAGTGGCGTAAAAGAAGATATAATAAAAAGAATTGAAAGGTGTCTAAAATCGTTAAGGTATATAGAAAGAATGGACGACATATACTAAGGAAGTATATTATAAGGCAAACGTGACTGGAACTGTCAATGTTATCTTCATGCTTGTTAAACCTTTAGTGTCATAAATATTATTTTTTTTATCTTTTTTATTTCTAGGGCTTTTTTATTTTAATAATAAAATGTCAGCCCCATCGTTCCCTATACTAATCTAACTATCAGAGATAGAAATAATTTGTGCAAAAACATGTTATAAATAGCTACAGCTGGTTTTGATGTAGGTTCAGCTAAAACACTTGAAAACGCTCCAATATCTTTTATATTTATTTCAAATAATTGCAAAAATGATTTCCTCTGCCTCTGATATGTCTCACACTCAGCTAGCAAGTGTTGGACATCTTCAATGATTCCACACACCTCACAATTAGGCGAATCAACTTTTTTCATGAGATGTCCAAACTTTCTAGATGTGTAGTGCCCTGAGCGTAACCTATGTACTACAACTATTTCATTTCTACTTCACATACTATTTGAGAACCAATGTACATTGGGAGGCTCACATTGTATGGTCCTGTACCAAATTCCTTTTTCTTTACTTCTGACATCAAAGTACTCTTTAAAATTGTCCCAGCATTTTTGTTTATATTTTCCTAAGTGGTCTGAATACATTGGCTTTATATCATATTTTTTCCCAATGATGGTTGCTAATTTTGCTAAAATGTCAGCCTCCTCATTACCTTGTAGCCCAATATGTGAAGGAACCCATTGCAGCTTTAGATCTTTTAGTGTCATAAATATGAAATGGCCTATTGAGACGTAATATTTCAAGTAAATAAATTATCGGCATAGAGACAAGAAATATATTAGCGTCTTTAATTATATAATATATTGATATTTTATACTGTCCCACTACTGGGCGTGTGCCTCTTCTCAGTGTGAGAAGAGTTCAGACTTCAGAGTGCCTTTATTATCAGTAATTAAATGAAAAGCGTGAATATTTTAAAATGTCCACAATCATGGTTTTGCTATGGTAGGTTTAGGTCCCGCTGTCTACTAGACACAGCGCAGGCTTCATACTGGTAGCAAATTTTTTGATAGGTAAGCTCAATGACACGTTCCGGGTATCGAACTCGACATCTCATGCGCAACAGTCGCACTCAAAACTGCTACACCATCGAGGCAGGCACGAAGTATATTTTTAGCAATCGTAACAGTTCATTCAATAACCAGTCTGTGCCGGAATCGGAGCTTTATTATGCAATAATTATTATTAGCACGTGTTGCGAAAAAACTAACGTAACATAGACAACACATCTAAAGATATTAAATGTATGTAAATGAGGATGATGGTCACTTCCATACAATCTAAATGTTAATTTTTTTAATGCCGTTTTTATGCTCAGAATACGCTGTTGGATAAAAAAAAATATAACCAACCATTTTCGTAATTTTGTCTGTCTTTGGCAATGGTAAACCAATCAAAGCCGAAACTTCGCACAGCTGTCGCATTTACTAAAACTGTATATGAGTATATTTTGTAAGCAAAGTAAATAGGTACATAGACCATAACTGTTATCAGTCATTCAGAATGATCTTATCATTAACGGTCTTAGATTGTGTGAAGTTTTCGATTTCAACGACTCGTGCATACTTACTTCCCTTGAAAACGAAATCTCGGCAATCCTGCGCGGCCAAAGAATATAATATAACAATATATAAACTATAAGTCTTATCATCTACCACTTTCTTCTGCTAAGTCTAATCAACTGTAGAGTAAAGGTTTTTACCAATCGTGCTGATACTTAGATTACATTATAGAACTTCACTGGGTAAGTTTGTTTAATCATCAACTATGCTTTACTATAATAAATGGATCGCAACGATGGCGAATAATTGCTTAGAGTATGCAAGTACGTAAACAAAGAAATCGAGCCGCTAATGGAACGCTTAATGATATCCATCGCAGCACACATCGTAACCGCTGTAGTTCGCTTTTAATTTGTGCAATATCCGTTTTCATTTCTCTTTAATATGTGTGTTTGTGTTAATGGTTATAATGGTCGCCTCACCGCTACCACACCGCCAAACTTTCTGGCTTTGACACGGTACAAAATGTTGAGTGATGCACCAGTAGCTGTGCCGACAATTAGTTTTCGTGTCCGTTGAGTGAATATTTATAATGATCCCGCGAGACAGAAATTATCCTTAGTGTGGAAGTCGTGATTATAATAAAAATAATATGATAAATGAATACGTGACCACATTACCTTTTCTATTGCAAGTTGGTAAACTGCAAAGGTTCAAATGTCAATTGGAGTAGAGCTATGTGACAAATTTATAACAGGTCGGCGTATAGAAAAGGGGCATTCAAAATTTTACGAAAACAGTTATTACTGTAAAATAAATGAAATATAATTTTTCACTAGTAATCGCAAGGCATATATAAAAATCACATATAAAATACATGCCCTTCATTTTTCGTTCGCAAACGACTCGACGTGGAACAGCCGCTGGCTATTTTAGCTGTGCTGAGATAGAAACAAAAAGACAGAATTGAAAATTCTTTCTATGATCTTTAAAAGTTTTATTATAATCCATATTGCCGTTTTTGTGACTTTGCGATTTTCGTTTCTTTTCCGCTTGTGCTAACAGACAAAAGAAAGGCATTCTGTAGACTGTGTTTCTATATGCCTATCAAACTTATTTTAATTTATAGCATTTTGTTCACTGTACGATTCAACGAACAATAAAAAATATAAATGAATATATATAACCTATGATTAAAGATTAAACACTTGTTTGTGATTCATGCTAACAATATTGAGCATGCAACAAGTGTTCATTTTTCATCAAATTCACAATCTACAACATTTTTAGTTCTCGTCATTAAATGACATGAATTTTCTATAATTAAATTATACGGTCTGGTCGATAACCACAACCTATTCTGAATGTGCTACAAAGTTTTAAAATTGTGTGTTGGTAGTTATAGAACCTGTCAGGCCTTTCTACCACAAACCTTCTACCACACCGATACCATTTATGGTAACGTTTATAACGCAAGTATTCTAAATTGAATTGTCTATTTTACTCACATTCGATCTCTAAAAGATACAACGACGTATCAAAATGAAACCCATGTCAAATAATTTGATTGGCAATTACTAATTCAGTCAACCAATCCTAGCTATTGACCGTCAGTCTCTCAGATCTGACTTTCAGAAACTAGGTGTTTATTGCGTGAAAGCGTTAAACGCTACTGTATATCAGCTGATATAGTAACCGCTCAACCAATCCAGTTATCAATAATACAAAAACGTTCTTCAAACAAAAGTAGACTATTATAACAAAATTTACATATTAAATGGTATAGTTAAGCTCGGATGCCGCGATGCCGGTTTCCTAGCGTTGCTTGAGAAGTTAATAACTAAACACAACAAATTCAATAAGCAGTTGCACACTCGCTAAGCATCAATCTGAGTAACAATACAACTTACCGCATATGTTTAACACAGTAAATTAATGATTGACTTACTTCGCATCCCATAATATGAAAATCGTTCGCAGAATTCATTTGTCACTATGAACCCAACTGCTTTTGGATAAGGCAATTTCTGAAAAGAAAAGAAAACATATATTAATTATAATTGTAGTTAAAACATATTATTAGGATTTAGTAACATTATAAATACCTAAACATATTTACTAAGATATAAGTACATATATATAGATATAAGTACCTAATAAAATTAAAATGAAATAAGATATTCAATAGCATAGCAAAGGTCGCTTTAAACAGCAGCTTTAGTCGCTTCATATATAGAAAAATATACCATGGGGCATATTAGTGTCTTGATAGGTAGTATTCGCCAGTGTCTGCAGTAATATGTAATGTAATCTTTACTAGGATAAAGAAGCTGAATATGTACATGATATAAAAGGAAAAATCGTATAAACTAAAGAATATGTATGAGTTTCTAAATCCGAAATTATATATATAATATATTTGTTTCTTCATGTTTTTTAATATGTTCGACTTTTGTGTAAAAACCACTAAACGAGTGTTTTGTATTAAATACGACTTCCCCACTAGAAACAATTCTTGTGGCGCAGCAACTTTACTAATAAACAAACAAAGGCAAAAAAGTACATCCAGACTCAGTACAACAATTTGTGGATCACACATTTTTTTGTATCATGTAGGGATCTAAACAACACTTAAGCCATTACTTTCACAGCTATGCTTAGGGTTTTATTTTAAAGCTAGTAGTTCCTTTTGATATATAGTATGATCTGCGTAAATAACATGGCGCACGAACTGTAAGTTACGCAGACAAAATCGCGGATAAAATCTAGTATATTGTATAGGTACTTGCATAGTTTCACGC
The DNA here is from genome assembly GCA_963564715.1 of Catocala sponsa. Classification (NCBI taxonomy): domain Eukaryota; kingdom Metazoa; phylum Arthropoda; class Insecta; order Lepidoptera; family Erebidae; genus Catocala; species Catocala sponsa. Next base: position 24,947,464 of record OY751326.1, read on the forward strand.
CTAATGCCTAAAGCAGTAGTTACATTTTGCCAACTATGCTTTCAGGTTACACGTATAAGGAGGAAACTAATGCCATCTAAGAAACACACTTTCAAACTTTGTGGTGCTACTGAGAATTGACTCTCTAGGTTAACCTAATTACACTCAGGCTCTAGACAGACGGACTGCATTTCAACTACATTACAACTGCAAAATTGCAATTTGAATGCAGTAAGTAGGACTGCAATAAAACTACAAACCAACCGTGCAGCCCGATTGCAGACGGTGTGCAGTTTAAATGCTGCTGGACCAACTGCATTAATACTGCTATAGACTAACTGCATTTGAACGGCATGTTGACCCTGCAGCTAGCTCTCAGTCAGCGTGCAGTCGTTGGAACTGCACGCCGACTGCAATCGGGCTGCACGGTTGGTTTGCAGTTTTATGGCAGTTGTACTAACTGCATTCAAACTGAAAATTTGCAGTCAGAGTGCAGTTGAAATGCAGTCCGTCTGTCTAGACCCTTAGACCCAAGACATTTTGTATAGCAGTCGTATGCATTACAGCAGTAGCCCCGCGGCACTATATAGAAGGTAAAATCAGAATGAAATTACGAGGCCGTATCATCCAGAATTCTCATTCCTTTCTTCTTTTTACATATAAAAGTGAGGGAGCCGAAAAATACAAAAATGATGGCGACATACAGTGTACAACTGTACATACATCCAGTACATAAATATATTCTATGGAGGGTGTCGAACGAATCAATAATTTCGCGCACAGTGCACAAATGCGCAATGCACATAGCATTAAAGACATTCACCCGCAGTGAAACAAGAAAAAACAATATTTACATTAAAACGTACTTCAATAAATAGGTGTGTTTTGCAACGAATTAAACTTTTAAGAAAATGAATTTCACATTTAAATTAACAACGTAGTATATACATTGCAAAAATATAGGTGAAATATAAGCCTGTACATTCCTCGATGGGCAGGATGAGAGAGAGAGAGAAAGAAAAAGCTGTTTCAGTCCCAAGGAATAGGGTGACCCTTCTACTATTTATTGCAGGACATTTTCAATAGCAGCACGGATTCTGTCACGGTTCCTTATAGAAAATACGCTCCTTACTCAGTTCAGGTGCAGAATGTTAAGATGTCTACAGGGCGCAAAAAGTCCACGTGACATTCTACGAAACGGACATTCTGAGATATGGTCATTTTGCGCACTGTACACATTTTGCGAAGTGGTCCTATAAGACCTTATTTTATAGAACCTAAAACAAAACCTATTTCTCTATGCAAGCGTACATATACATACGTTTGTATGTTCATACACAAGTATTCCAGGCGAAAATTATTTTATTCAATCATGACTTCGGATTGCGCAGCGGGCAAGCGGTACAATCACCACTGCTGACGCGTTGGCTGTTTTGGGTTCGATTGCTACACAGGACAAATATCTTTGTGATCCACAATTATTTGTTCTGAATTTGGGTTTCTTTTGTGCCCGTTAAATGTATGTTTATGTCAAAGTCAAAAATAATTTATTCATTTAGGTCATAAAGTAACACTTATGAAAGTCAAGAGGTTAGTGAGTTTATATGATTTACTGAATTTACATTTGTGTTAGTTGCAAGGTTCAGGCAAAAGAGAAAATACCTGCAAGAAACTATCTATATGAATTGCTTTACGGCGCAGGCAAAGTGCGGGTACTATCTTTTTAAAAAGGATTAAAATTTCTTGAAATATAAACATACGGAATTGATTCAATATTGATAAATGTTACATCCTATGTAATATTATAAATGCGAATGCGTGTCTGTTTGTTTGTTTCGGTTTCACGCCTTAACTCCTTGATCGATTGTCATGACATTGCGTAAACACGTTGTCGAGGAAACAGAAAAGGACATAGTGTACCTTTTACCCAGAAAAAAATACTGTTTGTAATTTAATCTAACCTAACTTACAATAATTACGCGAGAGATTTATGTTAAATTTTATAATATTTGTAAAGTCCCCCGCAAAACAGGAATTATACCTGGTGCGTTTAAAAAAATACAAAATATATATAAGTACCGGTAAAGTCGTATGACTTTAATCCAAAATTTGCCAAAATTTTTATTTTCGTGTCACATTTCAGAAGATATTAACCATATCCTTATTTAAATAAATTTGGTACATTGTTAGGGATATAATGAAGCTGTAGGTACATATAAAAAAAGTATGCTACATAAAAGTTTTTATATAATATATATATATTTTTTGGCAAACTTTGGGCAAAAGTTTTACTTGTTAAGATGGTTCACATTGGCTCGCCTTTTTTGGGGAGTCCGTTTCTGCACAGGAAAGCAGTGGTCGGGAGTAGGGATGTGCTAAACCTACACCTACTTGAGTCGCAATAAGCTTACTGGTGGCCCGCTCTTTTCTTTGAATAGAAATCGTTAGAAATATAAGTTTCTTTAACATTTGGTCGAAGTCATCGTGTATAAATATTTTTATAGGTAAAGAAACAATTTTACATTAAATAAATCAACTTTTCTATAGTAACTAATGAGAACAAAGCTTGGCAGCGCTAAGCAGCTGTTTTACTGACAGTTTATAGTGCTATCTATTGATTTCCACGTGTATTTTTTCGGCAAAAAGTATGATAGTGGTCTGATGGGAACTTGAAACTTTGTCACCCCTCAGGGCTAAAGTCATACGACCTTACGGTACCTTTAGCCGAATTTGTATCATAGTACCTACTCCTAGAAACTGGCCTATGGTCAAGTAAAAAAACAGGACAGCCACAGTCCGGTCATTCGAATCATTAAAAAAGTCATCAATCATAAAATAAATTAATAAAGAATCGTGATCTTATAGTCTGTCAAGATAACTTAAAGCATTTCCACACATTAGATCGTCGTCACGCCTACCCATATTCGGTGAAGATGAAGAGAAAATCGTTTTCTCTGCATGTTACCAAAATACCATAGGTAACAAAAAACCCAAGTAGCCGATTCAAAAATCAAAACTGTAACTTGACGACAGAAACACAGAACATCATGTCCATATAAGTTACGAAATACGCCCACCTTTTGCTAACCATTTCTCGGTCAAATATAACATATGTTACTTTGTAAATGTATGTCAACAATCATGTAGGTACTTAGTAGTATAACCCGTTTTACAAGTGTAATTAATTAATTATCTTACGTCGTTTCTTAAGTAGGTACCTACTAAACAAAGCGTCATTTTACATTGCAAGGTCGTTCAAAGAATCATCTATGTTATCACATGAGATCACAATACACACACGTGCACACTACATAACTTCAAAATTACTGAAATGTGATAGCCATTGTACCCAATCTTTTATTAAATGTCGTAGGCTTGATTAAAACTAAGTGGTAGCACAATTATCGTGCTATATTTGGGCTAAGACATGTCTCAAATTCTTAAAACGGGTGCATGGGAGCCGCCGAACTGGTAACAACTGGATTTCATACTTAGGTCAAGCCGACGAGTAATAAGAGCTCGTTTTGTAAAATTTAAAGACCACCAACGTCAAATTTGTTCGGCAATGATTACATTTTAAATGGCAATATTTTGGATGACATGTCTGAGATAGTGACTATAAAACTGATCTTTAATAACAACAACATATCATATAAATAGTCTCTTGCATAAATCATCGATGCATAAGTTAATGTAATGACATAAACAGACGTCTGTTAAAATATTTGAAAAAAGTAAGGGCGTGCCTTCTCTCATTATAATGAACCATTAGATTTTTTTATATTGTCTACCCACTTGCTTGCGCTGTGATGATTTCACCCAAACTTTGAATTAAAATTAGCATAGAAGATATGCTTACGCAGGACTAACTTCGATGCAAATGAATCTTTGGATCTGTTTATCTTGTCATCACGGTTCGATGACTTTAAGAAATATACAGGTCGTGAAAAAATTACATCACGCTTATTATTGAGCATATCAATGAATGGTAAGGAATGTCATGACTAATTGGATGTTGAATATGACGTTCTCGACACAATTGAATTATTGGTTTTATTGTCTCGGGCTGTTCACAACTGTACTTCTTCCAGCCACCATATTTTATCAGTTAATGTTAGACACACGGTAAATTGGCTCGCTCATAAATGTGATGTAATTGACCTAATATCTATTTGTAGAAATAGAACGGGCATCTATAATACTCATGATTTTATTAAGAAGACTCTTTCTTTGGTATAATTGTGTGACTTCCTTGAGTGCTGTACCAATATAACAACAAAGTAAGACATTCAAAGAATAACAACAATACAACGCAACATTGGCCACAATTGTAATAATTCACCCTTCACTCGTCATGTTACAATATTTATAGCATATTGCCATTGTTATTATTGCTGTTGGAACAGTGCCAGTGGCCTACCCGATGCTAAATGGCAGCCGCCCTTTATGGACATGACTGAGTCTTTCTGGTCTCGCGGAGACAATGCTAAGGAAACGGAGGTGCCCACAAGTTCGCGGCATGTTTGATGGTAGTTATTCTATGGATATTGTTATAATTGTCTAAGTGCACCCGTTCTAGGGATAATCTGCTTAGCACGGACATGTTTACAAAGAATGAACGCAATGATTTCTTTTTGTAAATCACACCAACATTTGTTCCGTCTTCAGTATACAGGACTACATACTAGTATAAGTATAATTCATTTATAGTGGTTTGAATATCATTAATATACTAATTGTATGAAAGGCTAGTAACTGCGCAATACGTGAAGCTAACTATATATACTTTAACGAGGTGAACAGTACTTACCAGAAATATGAAATGTACTTTGAAACAAATTAAACTAACCAGAAACTTAATATCCGCTCAAAACAAGCCCTATCAAAGTCAAGTACGTTTAAGGAAGAGGAAGGAAGGCCATAACTACTACACCTTGAACGACTGAGGCTATGCGCTATGCGTCTTAAGCAGCAGCGATGCGATAGTGTATGTGTGTGTGAAAATATGCATACGTCATAATAGAACCGACGTAATAGAATGCAACAGCTAATCCAGTGCTTTACAATAGTCTATAATTTAATATTGTATGCAGTACATCACAACATTGATGTGTAATAATTATTATTGTTGTTTCTGCGATCAGGCAGCAATAGTGTGGGCGCTTGCACAATTATCGATGCTGAGATATTGGGTTGAATGTCAATCTTTTTTAATTTATTCTGCACACGTAATAAATTCACATAAGTAATGTACAGAATATAATAATGGAAGAACAAGAGGCTCTTATTTCTTGAGATAACTGTCTAATCTGACTTGCGCAACGATTTAATATAGTTAAAGAAAGCTAGTCCAGATTAGTAAGAAAATGGAGGTAGGTATCTATATATTAATACGTGAAGCAAAAACTTTGTACCCCTTTTTACGAAAATTGCGCGGACGGAGGAGTGTGAAATTTGGCACAGTTAAAGTTTATATGGAGTTTATATGGATAAAAAATACTACCCGCACACAACCATGTATTTGATACACGCAGTCGAAGCGCGTAACTGTGGTTACATATATCAATATATAATGACATAATATATCAGCAATATCTTACAGGCAAACTTTGGTCAAATTTCAAGCACTAGGCGATCGCTATCTAATATAAATTAATCTTTGACTTTGACATTATCAATTTTTATATTCGGTAAAGATTTGTTTAACATTATTAAATAACAAATTTTGTCAAAACAATAGGTTATCTATTTGACCTAATGATATTTTTTTAAAACGGTTCTCTTCCTTTTTATTGTTCCTACAAACATATATCAAGTAGGACTTCACAAACATTGATATAAGGAACATAAAAAACTACCAGTTTTGAAACAACTATTCGTTGTCTACATCAATTTAGTCTAGTGTGGTTCAAACTCAAAACATTCGGTGCGATATAATAGCGAGATGACCATTTAAACCCGGGCCTAGTACTAGTATTGTACTACTAGTATAGTACTACTAGTATAGTACTACTAGTATAGTACTACTAGTATAGTACTACTAGTATAGTACTACTAGTATAGTACTACTAGTATAGTACTACTAGTATAGTACTACTAGTATAGTACAACTAGTATAGTACAACTAGTATAGTATTATATTATCTGTGCCCGGACCACAAAAACATTCGGTACGGTATAGTAGCCTAATGACCATTTAATCCAATAGAACATCCGTATAGTCAAATCATAAATTACCTATATACGACTACCTATTAATCATATTACACATTACGACCCTTAAGTATGACGAAACCTTTCTATTGCACGTTGTATAAATTCACATGAAAATACATCACAATACTGACGCAAAATATGTGTCCATTCTTCTACGATAATGAGTAGGTAATCAGTTTAATAATATGAAATAACTAATACTAAATTATGTTTGCACGTGTGATATATATATGTTTAGCTGCTTCATCATAAAGATAATATATTATTTTATTTCCACTTGTCTAACATTACTATAGACATAACTTATATTATGTAACTTCACGACTGCCCTATCTCCGTGCTGTGCAGATGTACGTAGATATATTTTTGCGTATGTGCAGTTGCCATCTTGCTTCTTAACCGGTTATATTTTTATAACCGGTTACAAACCTATTGCCGTCTATTGTACTGTTCCAGACGCCGTACTGCTGCTGCGAATTACTTCACAGAAAAATCCAATAATGGTTTGTCAGACACGGGACTCGAACCAGAAACCTCAAGCACAGTAGTTGCATTCACTACCGCTGTACCGAGGCACTTTGAAGGTTATTCTAAGCTAGTGCTATTTATTTTTAAGATAGTTTATTCGCTTCGTTGCTGTATCGCGCGCTTCTTTACAAACAGAAACAACGACACAAAGAAGACCGAGATCGAAACAATAATTTGTGGATTACCCAATTTTTTGTCCCCGTGTGGGCATCAAAACCACAGCGTGACCTACCGGTGAGGTATTTGCAACACCATTGCGTCATCCGAGCACTTGGTTTTTGTTTAATCCGACGTGGTATATTTTAGCATGATGCCACCGTTTACTAAGCGCAATTCTGAATTCTGTGTTGTTACTGAACATTTCGTGGTGGCAAACTAAAGATGACTAGACCCAATACGGAGCGACACGATTGACAAATTTTAATGCGCTGATGCCTACGTCTACGCCTGTGCATCAAGACTGACCCACTATATTGTTTTGTAAATTCTGAAGAAACCTTGTTTTGTAGCAGTCCATTTTAGGTATTTTACGCAACGTTAAAAATCACAGTTTGCTAATATAAGTTTGTATTATAAGGATAATTTCGCAATTTTTAAGCTTTATATTTGAAAGGTAGCTATTTAAGGAGTGTATAGTGTAATCTTATGAATAAAGTAAATTTTGCCAATCTTGCTAATGTCAAAGATATATTGACCTTCGTTGGCTCATGTTTGTATTTCTTTTTTAATATTAAGCAGCAGCGGCAGTGGCGAGGCGTCCATAAAATGCATTTTGTTGTCCATTTTTATAAAAGTTATTATACAATACTAAATATAGGCAAACGTATTCAATTGACATTAGAGATGTCGGAACATACATTAATTATTAATGAAATTATGTTGATTAAGGGACCTCAAAGGTCAAACGATGAATTAAGCAGATATAAACAAACTAAATGTGACGATAATTGCCCGGATGTTGAGCAATCACTACTTTGGGAATTCCCCCCATTTTAATATACCTACCTATGTACTATTCATACTTAGACATACGCTATTTTGCTATCTTCGGTCATGCCCAACATTATTATGAACATTTTAATGGCCAATATCATTATAAGCAAATTAATATGCTACAAGTTGGTTTATTTCATAAACCTAACTTCTAATAACATGTTTAAAGGATCACACAAGTTATTGACTAGCGTGAGAACGAATACCGAGAGGATCACGTCAAACCACTGCACCCTCTGCACACATGAGTATTTTCAGCGAATATTATCATTTATGTTGAAGTATGTTTGACAATACTTAATATCAAAACAATATGACTAGTAAGAGATGTTTATTTCACTAGCATTTTTAGCTCCTACGTAATCAGGACCGAGCCCATAGCCTTCTTTTTGTTCTAGACTCTGTGGTGCTGCTTAGAATTTTCACAGGAAAATTTAATAAAGCTCAAACTAGATTCGGATCCGAAACTTTATGCAGTCGCATTCAGTACCGTCGCGCCGCCGGTACTGAATTCGACTAAAATTAAATTTTCAATAAACTGCTTGTTTATTGAAAATTTAATTTTCCGGTAACCCAGAGGTAAAGACTATGGCTGACCATGAAGTTGTACCTACAAGTAACCACAACGTACGTAAACGTACATAGACATACACTTAGAATACTTATTCGACGATGGCAGATTTACACCGGCCAGCAGTACCGTGTCAAGGCGACCAGTTGCGACAAAATAATGTGAAGGTGATCGACAGATCTCATTGGTATAACAATGATTACTTCGATCACCTCAGTCTAAATAAAGTTCGTAGATCTCGTTTTGCTAACGATTGCTTTAATAAAATATCAACTTATTTTATAAACAATTTAATCATTTAAAAATAAGCCCCATGGGATCAACTGACATTAGTGTCAGTTGATCCCATGGGGCTTATTTTTATCACAGTATCCTTAGATATACTGTCGTTGAGATGACTGGGCTTACATTCCCAAGTTAGTCTGTATTTTGATTACGGAAACGCTTATTAGTTATTGATTAAGATTATTAGAATAAATGCTGTAGAAATGAGAGCGTTGAGAAGCATATGTGGTGTGACTCTGAAAGATAGAATAAGAAATAGTGTGATTAGAGAGAGATGCGGCATGAAAGTGGATATAGTTACAAGAATAGAAAAGGGTATGTTAAGCTGGTTTGGACATGTAGAAAGAATGGACGAGGAAAGACTGACTAAGAAAGTTTATAAGGCTAGTGTGAATGGAACAGTCGCAAGAGGAAAACCTAGGCGAACGTTTCTCGACCAGATCGGAGGCGTCCTGGACAAAGGCCAGGTTAAGAGCTCCTTGAACCGACGAGCGTGTATGAGGAATGTGATGAAAGTGAATGAAGCCAGAGAAGTGTGTCAGGATCGTAGCAAATGGAAATCCGTAGTCTCTGCCTACCCCTCTGGGAAACAGGCGTGAATCTATGTATGTAAGATTATTGCATTTTCCATAAAGCATCCTTATTAGAAGCAAGGTGACTGGCATTCTAATCGCTAGATTGCAATAAACGCGCATCTAATCGTGAGATCTGAACATAATAGTTTCGTATGTTTTGTTTGTCCGCACCGCACTAGGAATGCATTCTGTGTCGCGAGGGACTTTACAGTCATTCAGACAACGGACGAAATACGTGAATATCACAATTTATCTCCGTTTGAGGACCGAACCCACAACACTCGATGCAGTGTCAATAGTGAGGCGACAACAGAAACCTGTACGCTATCCGTGCAGTAAAACCCCGTTTAGGAATATAAGGATGATAGCACGTATTATATAGCGGTTTAAGTGGTAGCCTCGCCACTGCCACCGCTCTGAGTGTTGTGTGTTCGAATCCCACACGTCACAAAAATTGTGTAATTCACAAAATATGATTCTTCCGAGTCTGAATGTTCCTTGTGTCCGTTGGTTGAATGTTTGAAAAGTCCCCGCGATATTGGAATAATACCGAGCGCGAGAGATGCCTCTTTAAAAAATATATATAACCATAACATGATATTCTACTATTAGACACTATTCCGCTTTCATTGGGTCTCACGTACTATTGAGTTCAAGCTCTAAGGCTTAGAAAATAAAAAGTACTCCAAGTCTCAAGGCCGCTCCGATTATTTTTAAGTAGCTAGTACTTAACCTAACATGATAACAAGAATCTGGATATTATTTAGAATGGAAAGATTAGATTTCGTACTTGAAACTGGTTTAGTTGTGTAATTAGAATTATATCGAGGATAAATTCACTGAGTCTGTTGCAGTGAGCACGATTGAATGCAGGTGGAAATGTTGCAATACAAGCGGATGGCCGTTGCAAAATAAGATGGAAAAGTGACAATAGTCTTATTGCTGCATTTAGTTAATGCTGCAAGTCAACCAAGGTTTGCTTGAAGTTAGAATATGTGTAAGTCGGACAGCGCAAAGCAAGGCAAACCAAGGTCGATTGTTTAAATCTATTGAGTTGCAGCGGTACACCGGCGGCTAGACACAATGGGTTGATGTCTTGCATTCTAATAATTGACAGGTAAATGACAATAAAAAAGCGTCATCAATCTAATACTTTCTTTGTTCTTCTATTTCACTTTTATGTCGTGGATGAGCTCATCATTGTATACTGTTTACTACTCTCCTGTATGCCGAGTTAAAGATAAATATAGGCTATATTGCTTTCCAGCCCATAAACTATCGCTAAGCGAAAAAATTGTGAAGCCGCTGTTGAACTGCTCGATGAATGTAGGACAAATCAACAAACAAGCATTCGCATTAATAATATAAGTTGGAAGTAATAAGTCATTTCATAAGTAGGCATAGCCTGGCCTATTGCGATTGCGACGGACACCTTCTAATTACTTAACAGTTCCAGACTCACACACTGCCATTTAATAGAGACGTTAGCAAGTTTATTATATATTATGTAGGCTATTCTGCATCACACCATTAAATTACAATAATTTGCCGTAAGTAATAAAAGATAATCAGTCCCAATTTAGTTCAGCAGCTTCAGCGATGGTAAGCTTTAAGCATGGGTGACCACAATACACCTAGACCTTGCACCCATGTTGCCAAAACACATTCTAATATAAGTGTGCTGTTGGTGTTACGAGTGATGCGGAACTTCAATATTGATACTACTTTGTGTATCTATTGGATATACATATATAAGAAAATTTGCAGAATACAGCTGTATTATTATAATATAATAATTAATTTTTTTCTCACTACAATATTACAGCAATTACAGTGAACAAAACAATATACCAATTGAATTTATACTGTAGGAGATTGGTGCCTAAGCTAGGCTTTTGGCCTGTATTTCATTCAGATCACCAGGTCGTGCCCTCTTTAAAAACAACTGATTGGAACATTACATCTCTATTAGTAGGTTTTATGTTCTATGCGAGTTTTGTGAAGTGTAATATTGTATTATTAAAGACTTATCATAAACAACCTAAAGAATCTTAAAATCGTTTAACGCTGCTTGATTTCATTTTACGTAATTAAACAATCTGATGTGATGCAATGGACTAAAGTTTTACGGGGCACTTAAAGCCGTCAAAACATTAACAAATATTTAACGTGCCAAAGACCCCATACCATTTTTGGAAACGGTGATTTTTATTTCTTCAACCTTTTATAGTTCACGTTTTTTTGTATAAGGCAATTTTGTATTTAATGGTTTCGCGTTGACAGTTTAATTAAGGGGCATGTTTAGCTTCAGGCTAACCTAATTGAAAATTTGGAAATAAAGTCCAACTAGCGGCAATCTGATAATTTTTTAAATATAGTCATTGTTTAATCGGTGAATGGTAATAACATCTTTATATGCGTACAAAACAGTACCTATATCATTGTTTTATCATGGCATTAATCTAAATTAAATTACCAAGTATTATTGAAGGATTCTTCTTGTAGTGATGGAAGTAAATCTCATCTAACAACTCGCGTTAAAATTCTTTCCTTGTCTTTATCTTATCTTGTCTTTAATAAAAGATTGTGAGACAGTTGCATGTATTAAAACACTGGCAGATGATACAGAGATATAAATGTGTATATCTCAAACGCACGAGTGACATAAGATTATATTTTTATCCAAGATGTTTAAAGAACAGTAATTCGGTCAAAGTACTTCAAGTTACGTGTTATCATTTGAAGTGCTGTCGATATTGGCATCACAATTGTCAAGCATGTAAAATATTATTATGTATGTGAAAACCACAAGGCCTTTTTATCACAGTATAAAGTTATACAACTTGTGTGTAAGATAAAGATAAAACCCCATTACGATATTTTAACAAAAACCGTTTTTAAAGTAACTTGAGATTACTGTAATTACGGAGAAAAGCAGAGGTAATGATACATCGTGCCATAATTTTATATAAGGAAATATGTCGCTGTGCCCAATCTGGAGGCAATAATTAAACAACCGTTTAATATGGAGGTTTTGATGCCGTGACATAAGTACTACGTGATACTACCTTCTAAGATAGTCCGTGATATCTTTTAAAATCTGTTATTGCACTACTACATGAGACGTTTCGTTAATGGTATCTTTTAAAATATAAACGAGTATTGAGAAGACTTGACTGTATGTTTTCATCGAATTCAGTGTTCCGTGCACGATTGAGAAACAAACACCTAAATATTCACATTTATAATATTAATAAGATAAATTCGAGATCCTACTACTTGATGAATTTTAAGGATCTCGGATCTCCAAAACAGGATGATTGCTTTTATAATGCAATATTGTAAAGTTTGGCGATAAGGAAGAGTGGCCACGAGTTTCTTGCGGGTTCTTTACATAGTAGTCCAAGAATATTAGTCAAATTAGGGCAAGTATCTCGGAATGAGAGATATTCAGCTATAAACTTGTATAAACCTTTATTTTGGCACCCTAAAACTTGTCTCAAAACCTACTTATCGTAGGGCGTCCGCGTCTACAGATATTCCAAAGTCAAAGGTAAAAAAATCTATGTTTTACACATTTATTGCAAATATCTCGATTCCTATGGGTTTTATGCTATTTGTATTTCTATAAATATTGTAGAGGATTAAATTCTCTACTTTTGTTTAAGCATTTTTTTTATATCTTGAACCATTTTCGAGATAGAGGGCGGAGCGCGCGCAGTGTTTTACTATTTAGAGTATCATAAATTTTTTTTACAAATTTAACCTGTAGCCCCGATTAAAAATACGCCGTATAAAGTTTATAAATTATTAATAAACATATAATTCTAAATAATTTGCATTTTTTATTAACTATTACATACATAGATTCACGCCTGTTTCCTAGAGGGGAAGGCAGAGACTACGGATTTCCATAACTATTACGTTATAATTAATAATTTTTTCAATAATTCAGTGTCTATTCTTTCTTTCTATCGAACCTTGTTAGCAATCTATAATGCTCCAAAATCTGAGGACTGTATCGATCGTCTTCGCTATGCACAGTTCATCAAGTTAACAAAACTGAATAAACCTGTGCAGTTATCAAATCTTCCACCAACGAGTGCAGCAACTCACCAACATTTCAACCGTGTTTATTATCAAGTTCAGACTTGGTTAGGGCATGATATAGAACCTCAGAATTGGGGTTGGATAATGCGTGATGAATTCCTAGAACCTGTTATGACAATGAATCCACCACCACGGGAGGAATTGCTTAACACAAGTCTGAACTTGATATAGATCCTACGTTTTGTCCTTTCTGACCGTGGCAACAGCTAGGAAAGCGTTTTAAAATTGCAGATAAAGCTTAGTTAGGGTAACCTTTACTTTCATCAGCGTTTGTTTGCGACCAAAAATAAAGGTAGGTATATATTTTTTAAACCTATGAGTCGTTTTAATTATTAAATCTTTCAATTCAACGAATAAAGTGTACCTTTGAGCGAGTGAGATTGAAAACAGCACTAAAGCACTACTTAGCCAAAGATCAAAAAATATTTATATAGCTACCTAATAATAATTGTTGTAGGTCTAGACAATCAAGTATTGTTTGTTTGTCTAGATCTGCAACAATTATTATTAGGTAGCTATATAAATGCTTTTTGATCTTTGGCTAAGTTCATTTGAACTATAATAATAATAATAATAATATATGCTAAAAATACAAAAATATTTGTACAATAATAATTGTTGCTGATATATACAGATTATCTGCAACAATAATTATTACTCTTGTATTTTTCACAATAAAAAAAAATTAAAGTAATACCCACACATTACAATTTGTACCTAACATGACTGATATGCTTACATTTAAAATTGTATCTCATGTATGTTATGATCAGTGAAACAATAAATTCATTCATTCATTCATTATACACACATGACCTTTGACAAACTTACATAAACGATTGGATGTTTTCATCCCGGCTGTTGTTCTGCCTCTAAGTAGAGTTTTTGCCGTCAACTATGGGACCGTAAGAATTATAAACATGTTTGTACCTTACTGGCAGCGCGGGATCAAGATTGCCAGAATGTAAAATACTTGCTTTTGTATATGTCTGTAGGCGATATATAGCGAATCACCTCTGCTATAATATGTCAGCTTGTTTTTCATCTAAGTATTTGAAAATAATATTTATTCGATTCTTTTTCAATAAGTTATTATCTTGTAGTATGGTCTAATTGCAGTAATATATAGCACCGCGGATATATAAGTATTAACTTTCTTAATTTACATTAACTTTCGCGCTAACATTAATCCGTCAATTAAAATGCCTGTTGTACATTATTAATCACTCTGAAGTTATGAAGCGTTTTGTCTAGCATATTAACTCACATTAAAATTATAAATCACAGATCTTAGTCATCTATGTGGCATGTACAGTCTCTATAGCATGTAGTTTACCGTAATAACAGTGCAAAGTCTGGACAAGTGTATAGGGGATATGCCTATTGCGGTCCGGCAATAGGCATATCCCTAACTAAAATAACGTCCCTGTTAATCACGTAGTTTCTAAAACATATTATCAATATGTGGGTCTGATCCACCATTCTTTGTTCCTTTGGAATGTACAAACGTGAGCCTTTGTGTCATATTGTGTATAACATAGCTGATATATTGTGAAAACTATATGACTTAATAAAAGCAACTCTATAGTATTATTCTATAGGGAAAAGCCAGCTGTCAAAGCTGAAGACGGATGATGGTAGAACAGTATCGTCCAAACGTGAACTCATGAAGGAGATCGAGATCTTCTATGGACAGTTATACGCGACTACAAGACCGCATGTTACCACTCCAGCAACAGACCCTAGATTTGGATTGACCCGACACTACACCGAAGATATCCCGGACGTCAGCCTGCATGAGATTAGCATAACAGCTCAAAAATTAACCAGACGCCGGGTGATGACGGAATTACGACTGAGCTTCTAAAAGCCGGCAGCAAAGCCGCTATGGCAGTTCTACGGAGGCTTTTTAATTCCATCATACTCGAGGGTAAAACGCCACAGGTATGGCACAGAGGTGTGCTGGTGCTTTTCTTTAAGAAGGGCGATAAAACCCTGTTAAAGAACTAAAGACTCATCTCACTTCTGATTCACGTCTACAAGCTGTTTTCAAGGGTCATCACAAATCGTCTCGAGAGTAGGCTAGACGACTTCCAGTCTCCCGAACAAGCCGGTTTCCGTAAAGGCTACAGTACCATAGACCACATACATAGTACATACGCTGCGGCAGGTTATTCAAAAAACTGAAGAATATAACCAGCCCTTTTGCGTGGCGTTTGTGGACTATGAGAAATCCTTTGATTCGATTGAAACCTGGGCAGTGCTGCAGTCTCTCCAAAGGTGCCAAATTGACTACCGGTATGTTGAAGTGCTGAAGTATTTGTATGAGAATGCCTCCATGCTCCGTCTCCAAGAACAGAGCTCGAAACCAATGAAACTACAGCGAGGGGTGAGACAGGGTGATATTATATTTCCGAAACTGTTTACCGCTGTGATGGAATATGTTTCCAAGCTTTTGGATTGGAAAGGACTCGGCATCATCATCAACGGCGAGTACATCACTCACCTTCGATTTGCCGACGATATCGTGGTCATGGCTGAGACCATGGAAGACCTTAGCATAATGCTCGATGGCCTCTGTAAAGTTTCCCGACTAGTAGGTCTTAAAATGAACATGGACAAGACGAAAATCATGTCCAACGTCCATGTCACACCTGCTCCTATTAAGGTTGGGAACTCTACTCTCGAAGTTGTCGACAAGTATGCAGTGATGACTTACGGCTCAGAGACATCACTATGAGCCTTATCAGAGTGCTCAAGGTCACACAAAGGGCGATGGATAGAGCTATGCTGCGGGATCGAACCAAAAATGAGGAGATTCGCAGGAAAACTAAAGTTGCCGACATAGCTCTCCGCATAGCCAAGATGAAGTGGCAGTGGGCAGGGCACATAGCACGCAGAACCGATGACCGTTGGGTCTAGAGTGGCGGCCACGCACCAGAACACGCAGCAGGGTTAGGGCCCACAAGGTGGCCCGACGACTTGGTGAGGGTCGCGGGAAGCGGTTGTGTGGAAAAACTTGGGGGAGGCCTATGTCCAGCAGTGCATGTATTTTGGCTGACATGATGATGATAGTATTATAATAAAATAAACTCACATAAAAGCATATTATATTAGAAAAATGTAACATAAACATTACATTATTTTTTACGCGCATAATAACATGCATTTTAATATAAATATACTAAAAATAATATGTGGTATTATAATGCAATAAACATAAACAATGCGTTATTTTATTATAAATACATGTATCTAAATAAAAAGGAGTGAGAATTGTTATACATTTTCATGTAGCAAATGTTTTAAATAAGTCGTAAAGTAATGCTGGCGTGACCACCTCATACAATAGAACAACGAACGCTTACGGTGTTAGGGCGATAGTTATTTATTTCGCTGCCGTCATGCAAAAGATACGTATGTATCTTTATACGTTGTATAACGTTTTCATGTAACTTTCCTAGTTACATGAAAACGTTATACAACGTCTCTATATCCCTGAAACAGCGACGTAGAGCTAATGAGGGGACCGTCCGCGTTGGACTGCTGTGCCTCTAGTTTGACCACTGACCACGCATTTTCTTTTTTAAGATTTATGCTAATTTATATATTGTTTATATATAATATAAATAATACACATGGTATTCACATATTTAAAAATTTAGGCAATCGTTTTAATTCATGTTTACTTTTACCGTTTCGAGACACAATTAGCACTAGGAATGTCCTTTCTAAGGAGATTTTCTAACAACAGACACAAAGAACAGTTATTTTACGGTCAGGCATATATGTATCACACGTTCTTCATCCATATTTTGGCACTACTCAACAGCCTACTAACACTCACTAAGAAAAACGAGTACCTTTATAAGTAAAATTTGCAACTTAATGTGACTGTATGATTTATGTATTAGCACGCGATGTTAACATGATAGCATGCGAACCTTTGTGCACCGTAAAGAAGCAGGCTTCACGCCAATACACATATTTTATAGACAGAACAATCAGTAGAACATTATCCGATTCGGAAACTCACGATCAGACACGAGACTTTACTTTCGGAGCAACGACAAAGTCGAGGCGCAACGTACCTAATATTATTGTTATACGGTATTATGTAATGAAAATGTTGGCACTGAATATGACTTTCGTACAAGGCCTCGTAAAGAGAGAGCGGGGTATATTGTCACATTCACTTTCCAAACGAGATGGTCCGTGGTCGTTGATGCAATCACGCCGTACATACCACGTTTTGTTAAGTTCACTATGATGTAAACTTAAAGCGGTATTGTTAGACACTTACGTTTTTCGATTATACATATAAAGCTATATTGAAGCCTATGTGTCCGGGAAGGCGGAGGTATAGCACTCACACGCCAGCTATGTTTTTAAATCCCATATAATAAACTTTTTACTCTTTACGGCCACATGTTCAGACACCATGGTACTACTATGTTAAGCAGGGGTAACTTCAGGTGACAAATGTCTTGATAAATATACTTTGTTGACGATAATTACGCAGATTTTATTACTTGTTTTGGTTTTTCTATTCCTAACGTATACGTTTACACTATACGTTTTAGTCTAAAATAATGACAGTGAATTTTGTTACTGAATCAAGCGTAAACTATTAAACAAATTTGGATGAAATACGGCTCACAATAATTAAACCATAGCCTGAATGAAGTTGGTTGACAATGAACCCATAGGATACTTTTTATCCCAGCTTGCGAGTCGGGTAGGATTTACGCGCGTTATACCGTGGCGTGGGCAGAGACTAGTACAAAGATAATGGTGGAAAGGCGTGCGTCATATTCGTGCAAAACCATTGTACATCACACAGCAGTCGTACGCTAGCATAATATATCAATTAGCGATGTGCACCGTTGCATTCGAATTATAATTCGAATGTGTTGACAATACAAATAAGTGCGTGCTGCGTCCTTGACCGTGCAAACTAGTGTTGTACACAATATTCGAATAGCAATGTAACACATATTTAATTAGCATTCGAATGCAATAGTTATTGTCATTACTAATATCGATATGGTAACGTTAAAATCGACACTATCATATCTTTTTAATAGCCAAGCCTTGAATGAGAGTTCAATATATTGTTATCATTCTCAAAAGTGTTTATAATAGACAAGAACAACGATTCTAACCCTGTGTAAGTATAGGTACATACCTACTTACTATAGTTTACTTAAACATTAATTGATATAATATAATAGTCTTTGGATAAAAACAATCTCTTAATTTTTGGATGTATGTAGATGTAGAGCAATATGAGTTTTGAATATATCGCGGCTTTAGATGAGAAATATTTTTATAGTTCTACCACATAGGTACACACGACATCATCTAGCCCAAACTAAGCAGAGCTTATACTATGGGTACTAGACAATTACTTTTTTTGGAAATACGAACATATTATACATAGAAATACCCACACCAAGACAAACATCCATGTTCATGCACACAAATGCTTGACCCGTGCGGGAATCGAACCCGCGACCTCAGGCGTGGCAGTCGGTTACACTAACCACTACGCCACCGAGGCCGACAAGTTAGTCACTTAATGCGATAATATTTTTTATGTAGGTACCTATCTATAATATCTATGTATTAGGGACTTCTCGCTTCGGATTTGGCAAAGTAAAATAATATTAATTGTAGCGTGTCACAGGTGATTTATTTAGGTATTTAGAGAATTTATAACGAAAAATCAAGTATAAATTGCAAGCAATACTAAATTATTATTCCCAAAGCCATTGCATTTACCATTTTGAAATAATATAAATATATATATATACACTTATATATATATATATATATATATATATATATATATATATATATATATATATATATATATATATATATATATATATATATACATAATAAATTAATAATACTCGGAATCAGGAACCATCATTTTGTTTGTTAGAAAAACTTGCCTCAGACGGCGCGGCGATGCGGATTTCTTTATTTTCTAAAATGCGTAACTTTCTATAATAATTATTAATGACGACACATAAATTTAACAGATTTAGTTAGATAATAACAAAAAACAAATGACCTGAGAATACACCTATGTTAAATAACAGTTCATTATTAATTTTTACACAAGTATTCAAAGCTATCCGTAAACAAGGATAAGTAAATATAGCATCCTAATATTTAGTATAATAGGCATTCCATTATCTTAATTGAATATTGTGACATCATTGTATTAATATTACAAATTCCAAATACATTGTAAAATTAATAAAATGATGTAGGCAATCAATATTTAAAAAAGCATTAAAATATCATAAACCAATTTAAGAACGATTATACATAAAAGTTAACGAGATGGCTGTAAAAACCCAGATTTCAACCTCTTCGTCTTAAATGTAAAAGTAATGAAAAGAAATGACTCCTATATCTCGGGGGTCTTTTGAACCACAGGGCCCATATTCAAACTCGACCGAGGTATGACGCTAAGGTGTCTGCACATCAAGTTACAAGGTCTTAAATATAAAAGCATTTAAAATACATGTGACCTTGTGATCCCTATACCTCGGGGGTCTTTTGGCCCACAAGGCCCATATTCAAACTCGACCGAGGTATTACCCCAAGGTGTCTGCACACCAAGTTACAAATCGGTCCAGTGGTTCCGGAGTTATACCGGTCACTAACAGACAGACACACAGACCCACATAATGTTTTCATTAACCCTGAAGAAGGCTCAGAGGTTAATAAATGTAGTTGGCTTTTTAACACCATGTATCCATTGTAACTTAGTAGCTTAGTGGTTTTCCTGTTCGAAAGTATTGTGCGAAACGACACATTTTAAAATTATTTTCAACGGCCGATTCGCAATCATAGGAGTGCAAAACGACCCTTAATCTGTGAATAAGTACATCCAAATTAGGCGCCTTGGACATATTTTTGAATACAAATCAATGTGTAATAAGTAAACCTTTAACTCATTTAAAAATAAAAGCAACCAACTGTAATATAAAAAATAGCCAATTCTCCGCTAAGACACAGTAGGTAACTTCTTAATATCGAAGATCTATCCCACTTAATTTTTGAGAAAATAGTTGTAATGATGATTGTAAAAGTTAACATTCATACACCGCATGATAGAATTAAAAAATCGCATAAAATTGCCTTATTTGGCTTCATCACAGTTTATTTTTATGAATGTTCTAAGCTGCAAGTATTTATGTTAATACTTAACATGTTATTCATGATTATTAACCTAAACATAATTGTTATGATATAACATTACTTCGATATACTACGGTAGGTCTGTACTTATCGTAGGCATTCTTATTCGATGTATGTAATTCCATTTACATGCCATTTAGTTTGCATGCACTGTATTACGAACGCTATTGTTTTTTTTTATGACAGCGCCCGCACTTGTAATAAATTCTGTGTTGCGGGGGACTTAACCAACATTCAAACAACGGACACAAAGAACATCCAGAATCAGAATAACTATTTGAGGATCACACAAAGAGATTCGAACCCACAACACACAACTCGGCGCAGTGGCAGTGCAACCACTACGCCATCCGTGCAGTCAATAACTCAATATTAAATTAATTAAAATGAATGTTCGTTCTATGAGCAATTTCACTAGTTACTCTTAATTAAATAAAATTATACGATTGTAGTTTAAACTCCAAGCTACTAAACTGGTAAAAGAATCCCAAAAATGCTTACATTGTTTTCGCGTGATGCCGATACCAGTATAAACAGACCGACTGATAGACCGACCAACAGATAAATTCAAACGCCTCATTCAATAGCTGACCTCAATTAGTTTCATTAGAATCGCCTATGAACAGGCACAGTCGTTACAGATCAAATAATATAGATGGCAGTAAACCTATAAATTGACTCTTTAAGAATCTCTTTATGCCACAATTAAAAGGCTAATACTTCCAGACCCATTACAAGATACTCAAAGACCAATGAACATGACAAATAACATAGAATAAACCGTGTATTTTGGGTACAACTTAAGTAAACGTAACGTTTTCTTCTATTTGTTAATATAATAATATACGATGATCAAAGGATGCGTCTTACACAAGGTTATGAATCAGAGTTTCGGCGCGAGAGAATGCGAGGAAACTTAACAAATAAAAAAATAATAAAAAATAATCCCCAACACATGTGATATCTAGGGATCATGTAATTAAAATCGTAATTTATTTTAATCAAGATTTTATATCACTGGTATAAGATTTTATATTACTGGTATAAATTTGCTCTGCTAGTTCTTCTAGTGTTACGATTTCGATACCCAACGACAGAATGAAAGAAAAACTTAATCTGTAATTCATACTTGTACTGAGTATGCTTATATATGTTGGTTTATGTTTGTTTTTTAAGTTTATAAAGTCCTTTGCGCCGCAGTCATAATCTCACGTAAGAAAACATCTTTTTCAGTTATAGTTTCTCAGAATTCGTTTAACATAATTATTTTGTTACCCTATCATTGCAGGCTATCGTATCGTTTTTAGTAAGGTACCAGTAAGGTATTCACTGAACCAAAACATAGCTAGATTAAATAAATAATAAATATAATATGTAATACAGAAATGGTAATCTCGCGCCCTTCAGCTAAGGCTCGTCACTCTTAAGCAGTTACACAGATTTTGCTCCAAATAGCTAGCTCGCAACAATCTCAATTAAATTAGATTCAAGGTTTAATAAAAAACGCAGAGAAATCAGTCTATCCGTTTAGTAGTTTCGAAACCCCAGACAGGCGTAGGCTGCAAACTTATAAGTTATAACGCCTTTCTTCGTAGTCAGGGACAAGTAAATTAATGTTTCAACAGGAATTATGCTGAAGAATTTTACGATGCTGCCTAAATCAGCCATATTTTACCATGTTTGCCATATTTTTAAATTTTACAGCCCTATATTTTGTGCCATTTTATTTTGTTTTGTTTATAAGTACCTAGTTAGGTTTGTTAATATTGGTTAAGATGTAAATTATGATTGTTCAAGTAAATAAAATGTTTTAACAATAAGTAAGTGGTTACATCATATCACCAATGATAGTGATGTATGTGTATAAGAATTACTATTTGTTTTAAAGGAGGCTTAGGCTTCTGAACATGTTTTGAGGGGACTTAAAAACCATAAAACTATCATAAAACTGTCATAAAGTACACTCAGATTCATAATATATGTGGATCATACAATTATCTAATTGCACTGTTTTAGATTCGAACCCACAATACTCGGCACGATCAAAATGGCGAAGGCAACCGATCGCCCGCTGAGCCATCCGTGCAGTCAATAAAAACGTGAGTCTTTTATGTATATTAAATACATAAAAAGAAGATATTTTTTGTATGAATAGAGCATTTACGTACCTACAATACGTAATAACTCTAAGAGTACATTGATTCATATATATATTATTATAGCTATTTACTTTATAGCTCAAAGTAAATACTACTTACTTACTTTGTATTATATCTACATATAAAACAAAGTAAATATAATTATATAAAACAATACAGTACCTCCGTACTTTCAAGACACAACATATTGTTAAAATATGTCGTTGTGTACGAACATATTTGTACTACGGTATTTGTAGTAATGACTTCATATATTTGTAATGTTACCTATACAATACCATAGAAGTGTCTACTCATTCTGGTGGGTCCGGCCGTTAGGGTCCCATTCCGATATGACTAGTGAAATAGCGAACCAGGTGTTTTTTTTAATATAACTTATTATAACTAAATCTATCAAAATAAAGAATAAAATGAGGATGTTCGCTACTTAGACAAAATTTCACACGGTGGGCCGGGGGCGGGCGTAGCGGAATAACAAAATTTTCACTATCGATGTGTGCCGGCCGGTGGCGTACCGGAATGGGACCCTAACGGCCGGACCCATTCTGGTTGCCCTAAGTTTGAGTGGGAATTCCCCTGTCACTAGTCAACCAGGCATTTGAGGAATAACCCTGAACAGGATTACGTTTCTTATGAAAAATGTGAATCGTAAAATGTACTGGGCTATGTATCACTTGTCAGTTATTTGCTCGTTAGAAATTAGCTCGTTTTCTAAATAGAATTTATGACATGTTTATCTATATTGACAAGAACAACGATAGCTCAGTGAGGAGACCAACAGACTGCAATACAGAGGGTCTCGGGTTCAAACCCACGTCGCGCACCTCTGACTTTCGGAAGTTATATGAGTTTTCGAAATTATGTGTGTATTGATTGACAATAATCGCCTGCTCCGTGCCTCGGAGAGCACGTTAAGCCGTTGGTCCCGGCTGCCATGAACATTTAAGGCAGTCGTTATTGGGAGAGTGTCGACAAAAAAGATCCCACTGGGTCGAAGTGTCGCCGGTCTGCATTGACTGGCCCTCAGGTAAGATAAGATAAGATAAGATCTATATTGACGGCTGTGTATTTCTTAAGATGTAGCCTGAAGTGTATTCCGTTCAATCTTCGTGAGCTACGTTCAGGGCGCTGGTTATTACCATCTATTGATGGAACCAATTGTCGTCCACTAGGCTGCACATTGCTGCACTGCTAGAAAGAGCTCAAAGGGCAGTCTTGAAGGTAAGTCTGTCCTTGCCATTCCTTTATCCTACTAGGGAGCTATATAAGCTCGCCGACGTCCTAACCGTTAGACAATTATTCATCTTGGGGATCATTCTGAAACAACATGCTGCTCTTACTTATGTTCCCCCGGCTCTTAAACAAAAGCGCCGGCAATATCATGTCTGGGATACACTTAACACTAAATGGACCACAGCTTTCTCTACGAGATTCTTCGGTTTTCTGGGAGGCTATCTATATAATAAAATCAATAAACACATTAACATATACTCCAACACACGTTTCCATTGTAAGAAAGCAGTCACAACTTGGCTCAAATGCCTTAATTATGAGGAAACGGAGGACCTCTTACACATCCCATCTTAAATACACCACACGGCTTTAAAATAACATTAAACAATACACAATACAATACACAAACTTTAAAATAATTATAATTGCGGTCTCATAAATACTAACTATGTTGCACACTTCCAAGCACACACACACATACACACACACATACACACACACACACACACACACACACACACACACACACACACACACACACACAAACACACACACACACAATTACTTATAAGCAACGCATACTCCACTTGTAGTACTCTCATTCACCCTTGACCTCACATAACACTCATATAACATACTCCAAGGACCCAGAGTTGGGAGAGGCTGGTAATCTGTCATACAGGCCTGTCCTAGTACGGATACCAGTCTCTCACATAGGATCACATCCAAATGTGTTTTTGACGGTTATATGTTTTAATTGTAATTGTAACTATGTGAGAGAGAACAATAAATTATTATTATTATTATTGACTGCAGCTGAGCGCACGTGACGCTGACGCTAAGGATGGTAAAATATTATTGATCTCGGGGCCTCAAGTTCGACCATAAACCCAAACTTGAACGTATGACGAGGCAATTTACTTTAAAGTAAAATAATATGTTAAAAATAATGTGAATGCGAAAAGGATATCTCAATGGGGGCCCACATTACTCCAGCTTCAATGAAACTTAGAATATAATAGTACAAAACTGCCATACTAGGAATAATTCCGGAGACAGGGACTTTACAACGAAGAAACAACGGACACAAAAATTAACCAGACTCAAAACAATTAATTTGTGAATCCTTTCTATGTATAATATGTTGTATGTATTTACAAAAAAAGTATATATTCAAGGTGTCCGGTAATTAATGGATAACCTTGAAATGTCTTATAGTAGAACGGATGGACGCTCAGAAAAAAAATGACAAATCTATCTTAACTACTACCTGAGATATGATGTTTTTATAATTACCATATTTAACTTTCTTGTACACTACGACCATAAATGAATGAATACAGATTTTTGTTGTTTTATTATTAAATACTAATTATGTTAATAGATACACCGTCAAAAGTATGACTAGCTATTGCACTTTTCTAATATCTTTTTACTTTTCTGAACGGCCATCAGTTCTACTATAAGACATTTCAAGGTTATCCATTAATTACCGGACAGCCTGTATATGTATGTTTATCCATTGTCTAGTACCCATAGTACAAGCACTGTTTAGTTTGGGCTAGATGATGTTGTGTGTATGTGGTAGAATATTATATTATATATTTTATCTCGTGCAAGGATAAAAATTTATGTGATTATAATTATTATAATTTACCCACAACACAAGGCAATGGCAATACACCAGTACGTCGTCCGCGTCCGTGCAGTCAAGTAAATATAACAATGTTCAGGCGAACTGCTAAAATAACTATATCTACATTCAAGTACTAAGCCTGAATATGGTTTGATAATAAAATCGTTTAGTTTTAATGTTTAACATTCGCTTAAGCGTAAAAAGACATTATTGTTTGTGTAACATAATATAATAGTAAACAGATCAATCCAAAAAGATGATAGCCTTTTGGATCGATCTGTTTTAATCCAATGAAGAAACAACATGATTCCACGTTCAAACTAGCGAATAGGCAGAACTTGTTTACCTAAATATAGCGGTAAATTTAATCATTGCTAAAATTACTGCTTTGGAATCTGTCTACAATAAACTATTTTATCCAGTAGTAATATAGGCTATATAACATCACGCTACGAGCCACGAGAGCGGCGTAGTAATCATAAACGTAAAATTCGCGGAGGAGAGCTAGAACCAGTTACTATTTGTTGGCGCAATTATTACTGTAACTTAATACAAGATATTTATCAATATGAATGTATCATAAATCACAATATTGCGATTAATTAAATAAACAGTAATATCTTGAGATAACAAAAGGGCCAATTGTCTGTACTATCAGACAATTGATCAATAAATATTGTCTTTTAAAGACTTAGCACGGATAAACGTGCCGTGTGTTGCACTCAGTCGCAATTACTATAATAAGTGCATAGATAAGCCATGCGCAGCTTACATTTGTATAATATCAGAATACATAAACTTATGTGAAAAACAATAACGCTCAAACAAAGTACATTGATAATGTTAAACCATTTTAGCATTGGCGATACTTGTCTGTCACGATATCGATAGACAAGTATCGCCAATGCTAAAAAGTTTTTTTTTTGTTTTGATGACAAAGCATTGTTTGTATTTTCTCAATCTTTTGTGTTCTTTAAATTATTATTATTCTATACGTGTGTATGTCACTGAACTCCTTCCAAACATCTGGATAGATTTTGATGGAATATTCGTGAATTTATACCACTTATGGAACCTAGGTGGCTTTGATTTATAATAGGATAGGTTTGTTCAGGCAGGGCAACATCTGTCGGGTTTGCTAGTATCATATATAATCTTCTCTCCGAACTGTACAGTGTAAACTATCATTTCTGAGACGTATACAAGTAAGGTTTTGCTTGCCTACAGTGAACGTTACCACGCTGTGTTTAGTGAATAAGACATCTTGATGTCTTACAATAATGGTTTACAACAGGTATAATATATAGCTCCTTACTAGTTAATATTATAAATTCAAAAGTAACTCTGTCTGTCTATCTGTCTGTCGGCTAAACCATAGATTCGGATGAAATATGGTACAAAGATAGTTTAAAACCTTGGAAAGGGCATAGGCTACTTTTTATTGATGTAGGTACCACATGAGCGTAGCCGCGCGCAAGAGCAAGTAAATAGTCACCTATCTAGTTCATTTCTTTCTTTTTCTTATACTTAAATTTCTTTTCCCTACTATCAACATCCCTACTAGCAATGTTCCTGGACTATAATAACAGTAATCGTTTAAGCTGCGCGTCTTACTACTTAGTTATTCTATAACATAATTAAAGAAATTTGATAGAGTGAGGTGTATTCTTTTGGTAATGTACAAGCGGGTTTCATGGACTGGGCAGACTGTTTTATATATTTATAAGCCATATTTTTTGAAGTGAAAACTTCTTTAGCGGCGTTGTGCACTTTTTGTGATGGGTAAAATATGTCAAACTCTCGTCAGTACAGTTCAGAGAATTGTCATGTTTGTGTACGATAGCGGAAAAAATGAATATTGTATTTTACCACATAAATTATAGTACTTTTATACTGATAATTAAAGCAATTCGTGCAAAATTATTCCCTAACCATTCCAAAATAACAAAAATGCACAATGTTAATATTCAAGTTTTCACTTCTGCCGGCACTCCCGGAGTGCAATCCGTTGTTTTATTTATATAAATATCAAAACAAGAAAAATAATATTAATAACTATAGCTAAACCACATAATTGAGTCCTCGCCTGCGGGGTACAGGGGCGCGGGGATTTGACGAGAGCGGGGATACAGAAGGGTGCGGGCGGGGGGCCCTCGTAGTATGACATACATGAGACAAAATGTGCATTGTATAGATCTTAAGATATGTGATGTCACAGTGGGTAAGGGTGAACAGGTGATGGTTCATTCATTTGAAAGTTGAATGACTGCCAAATTATGCAAAACAAAATATTTAGGTAATAAATAAAATAAACGAATATACTATTTATTATACGAAAAAGAAAACAAAATTATAAATCAATCACTGATGTCCATATCGATATCACTGGAACTTGATTCTTCACTTTCAAACCCGTCCTTATCAGAATTATCGGAATTGTCCTGAACATTAATAATAAAATCTACAACATCATCTAAAACTCCGTCATGATTGCAGTACTCGTCCTCGACTTTCATTACGTGGTTAATACAGTGCTTCCACTTCTCTTCAGAATATCTAGCAAGTAAATCCTCTAATATATGTTTTTTTTGTTTCAAATTACTGCCGATACTTTGTTGTGCTAACTGTCCTTTAATATCACCCCAGACCAACTCAATTGGGTTCAGGTCTGGGTGATATGGAGGCAAACGCAACACTTCATGTCCATTTCTTTTCAACAAATGGTCACTTTTGTAAATATTTTCCGTGAAGTGTGTTTTGATTAATTTAAATAAGTCATCTTTTCTATGCTTACTATCAAAAGTTATGTTATGCCGTCGTAGCCAATCTTGCATGGCTGGCTTGGTAGACGTCATAGTTGGCTTTTTTCTTCTCTAACCGAATGATATGCTGCGTTATCCATTACTATAACTGAATTTGGTGGTATATTAGGTATTAGTTTTTCATTAATCCATTTACTGAAATTCGTAAAATTCATAGAGTCGTGATAATCACCTGTTTTACTTTTGGATTTAAACAACAAAAGTGCTCCATCTACAAACCCAGTTTGGCCCCCACAATGTACGATGATCAAACGGTCTCCTTTACCGATATGAGACAGTACGCCGTGTCCATCCTTTGATTGCTAACATTTTGAAACATTATGAGCCGTATTAACATAAGTTTCGTCAAGATATAAAATGTCTTCCTTCTGTACGATATTTTTTAATAGCATTTAGGTATTTCCAACGCCACGATGTTATATTTGGCTGTTCGATTAGGAGTTTTCTTTTAGATGCGCATTTTTTAAATTTAACGCCTAGATCTTGTAATAAAAGTCTTAAATATTCCCTACCGCAGTGTAATACATTTTCTTCTCTATGTACAGAGTTCAAAGATTTGAGAGTTGGTATTTTTTTAAAATGGTGTAGAATTGAGTGACTTTTCTTCTTACCACGCCTTTTGCAAAATCATCTACTTGCACTCTTCTCACTCTCAGATGTCTGTACAAACTATATTTGCACGCCTGTAATGGCAGAATATGCTGTACAATATTTAATTTAACAGCCTATATATCACCATATTCTTGGAAATAAAGTTATTATTATTATTATTCTTTTTCTGCGAATCTGTTTTACTTTTTTAGGTGATTTAAATCGTTCGTTGTCTTTTAATAATTTTCCTTGCTGTACAATTCTAGATACAGACTTTTCCGATAGTCCAGTAACTTTTGCTACGGTTTTGTTTAAGGACATATTATCTTCTTGATATTCATCAGAATTAGGATCAAGTTTCTTTTTTCTAAAATCTTCATATACATTAAAAGCCATTTGCTTGCACTGACTACTAATTTTATGTCCGAAGATATTTCGACTCATCTTGAGAATGTAATCTCTTGTACATCTCGAACAAAGCGTCGGCAACAGACGTCACATGCGATCGCTACCGTGTAGCGACCGAACTGAGTTTTGACAAAAATTCGCCCGCCGCCCGCACCCTTCTGCATTCCCGCCCTCGTCCTCCCCCTTGCGTCGCTGCACCCCGCAGGCGAGGACTCAATTAAATGGTTTAGCTATAAGCGAATTCCTGATTTATAAAAACGAGATAACGTGTTTGCGTCGGTCGGCCATAAGTTTCAATGGCGCCTAGCGGTCAGAACTTAATGTTAATTAATAATAATTAATTGATATCTTTACGACAATATAATCACATATTTTCTAAATATCTTTTCACATATTGTCTATTATTAATATTTGTTTCTCGTTCACGGGTACTAACCTAATACGTTAGGAAAATATCCGGCTCTTTGGGAGGCTTACACGGAGACATGGGTCCAACGTGAAGAGCACCATTATTTTATTACTGTATTTAGCGTCCATTTTGAATATTATGATGACGTATTTTACGTACACGCGGCTACACATCAAGTTAGACACCCTATATACGCAGTGTAGTTACACTACATACAAAATAGAAAATTGTTGGAAAGGGACAGTGCATAGTGGTGTCGATGTAATGGTAAGGATAGAGCGTAACAAAAATATAACGCACTCTCTCGCACGATTGGCAGCGTTCAACTTCTAATAGTTCAAAGTCCAAACAGTCTAGGTTGATATGTCGCTGTGTGTACGTGCACAAATTGTTGCGTTAAAAAACGTGTGTGATGTAATCTACGGCGTCAGATGGACGCGTATTAAGACTAATAAATTATACGTTTAAAAAAGTAACTCCAAATCTAGACTAAAGAATGGCTCTTCGTAATTACGTGTACATTTGTATCTTTTATAATAAAACATATAATTAGTATTGTATAAAAATTTTAGACACTACCATTATTATTACGTGTCAGTGAAAGTTGGTCATTATCATTAATTATCATTAAGGCATATGAATCGCTACATACATGTTTAGAGTTTTGTGTGCCTCACTAGCCGTGAATGGAACTATAACTTATACGAAGAAAATAAATGTTACATCTTATTTATTACTAGTTACCCGTCCGCGTGGAATTTAACCAAAAGAATTTTTTTTTATTGCGGCTCTCTTTGTTTTCTAAAATAACAGTAGCCTAAGTTACTCCTTATAACGTAAGCTATCTGCCAGTGAAAGTCCCGTCAAAATCGGTCCAACTGTTTAAGAGATTAGCTGGTACAAAAAGACAGACAAAAAGTTTAAAGTTGTTTTTTTTTATATAAACCGTATATACTTTCATATGCACTTAGTAAAAAAATTAAATTTTGACAAACATACTTCAATTTTATTTATTTGTATAGACTATAATCATTAATTTTTACTATGTACCTATATTGCTGGATTCAAATAATATAGACATGGATGTTGAATAATAAATCGTATCCATGTAGTTCATCATAAGATTTAAGGTATTACAATCTGTTATAAAAATATATAACGAATATTGATTTATTTGAACCACAACTCACATCCTGGAGCTAACAATCAGTTATAAGTATCATTTGAGTATTACTTTTTATTATTATTTAACAAAGTCAATTCCCACTTCAGTATATTATTATAAGTCGTGTATTACAATTATTGTAGGAACACTGAAACAACAGACATTAAGAATAACTACATATTTGAAGATCAATTCAATTGTTATCTCGCGTGATAATTAAACCTTTTGGATGTCGCTCCTATAAAATATGAATACTTATTAGAAACCATAGCAGGATCTTATCAATTGATAGGTTAATCATTATCAGATGCTACTATAATATAATATTTTATAATATTTTATCACATACACACAACACCATCTAGCCCAAACTAAGCAGAGCTTGTACTATGGGTACTAGACAATGGATAAACATACATCTATACTTTTTTTTGTAAATACATACATATTATACATAGAAACACCCAGACCAAGACAAACATCCATGTTCATGCACACAAATGTTTGACTTGTGCGGGAATCGAACCCGCGACCTCATGCGTGGCAGTCGGTTACACTAACCACTACGCCATCGAGGCCGACTAAACTACTTGTCGTGATCAGTTGCCAACTCGATCTGATCGCGTGATCCGTTGAGACCAACCCAAGATAAGAATAAAAGGCATCTATACTACTAATTAGAAAATTCTTTCTGTAAAGGCTGAAGAGGGGGGAATAGGAAATATACCTACATACAATTTCCATATCTGTTTCATTAAATTATTAAATTCATATATTCGGAAATTCTACATACTTTCATCCACTATAGGCTTTCTATGAAAATCTGTTTCAATAGCCAGTTTTTTTTTGAGTGTTTTAGAATAACAATTCTCTTAATCCTTATATGCCAAATTATTAAACTGAAACCTGCGTTTAAGAAAGTATATTCCCGTAATTTGCTTAAATATATTTAAACGTAAGATTCGTTATTATAAAGTGCAGTTGTGAAGCCTACAAAGAAAAGTGTTAACGTTCCTAGGTAAATGTACTGATAAATATTTACCTACTATGTATTAGTAAATTCAGTCAGCAGTCTTTACATTCGCCTGCACATATAGTTTGTACTAGTATAACGACCAATGACAACCACTCAATAAGTCAATGAGAACTCATCAGTAATAAACAATGTAATTGCGACATCCGAAATGCAGTAGCATTTGTTCTGAATTATGAATACATGCGAATCTATCAGTTATATAACCAGGCCACTGCCATTACTTACCAATCATTCAACGATTATGTTTGATGAACACGTAATGAACATTCCTCGTCCAATCGTACTAGGACCAGCCCTGGGTTTTATTGAAGAAATAGTACGTAATAGTATGTACATACCTACTATTACTATATTAATATTATAGAGAGGAAAGATTTGATTTCTTGTTTGTTTGTAAGGATTTAACTCAAACATTAAACAACCGTTTTTAAAAATTCTTTAACCATTAGTAAGCTATATTATCACCGAGTAACAAAGACCATATTTTATTTAAAAAAGTCACCTACTTTTGCGCGAGTGAAGCCGCAGGAAAAGCTAGCATTAAATATATCAACATTTTGCCGCCTTGGTATTATTAGTCTGAATTACGATTCGTTATTGTGTTACTATTAATATAAGTATATCCTTATGTTTATTTCCTTACATAATATTACTAATATGAAAGTGTGTTTATTAGTTTGTGTAATGTAGCAATAGATCGATTTATGTTTTTTTTTAGTGAAAGCTTCTTTAGCGGCGTTGTGCACTTTTTTTGTGATGGGTAAAACATTTTAAACTCTCGTCAGGACACGTGACCTGATCAAAAATTCGTAAGACGGAGGGAGAATTGTCAAACTCGCGTCAGGACACGTGACCTGATCGAAAATTAGTAAGACGGAGGAAGAATAATTGTCATGTTTGTGTACGATAGCGCAATAAATGAATATTGTATTTTACCACATAAATGATAGTACTTTTATACTGATAATAATTAAAGCAATTCGTGCAAAATTATTCCCTAACCATTCCAAAATATCAAAAATGCACAACGTTAATATTCAAGTTATCACTTCTGCCCGCACTCCCGGAGTGCAAAGTGCCATAGTTATTTTTTTAGGGTACCATACGTAGTAACCTTGCACTGTCTTTCAGCGGGCTATATCTCACGAATTGTAATATATAACGTTAAAATTTTCACCGAGTGTTTCTATTGCCGCTATAACAAAAATAATAAAAATCCAAGATGGCTAATTTTAAAGTACTGCACCCTTCGCGTTCGAGAGCGACTCGCACTTGACCGGTTTTCTTAGAACCACAAGAGCATAGCTGGGTTTCGAAGCTAGTTAATATATTATATGATACTACAAAAAACCTTATTGTTATTGATATGTTGTTTATATTCTGTAACCTTTGTCTTTAAAAAGAAAAAAAAGTAGGCATTAGATACTTGAAAACAACAAGTAGCCCAAAGAAGAAGAATAGTTCGATGACTATGTATTATTTTATCACGGAATCCTTATATCTCAACAGCCGAAATGACCAGCCAACAGCCAACAGCAGGCCAACCTTAATTCCGTTAAAGAATTTTGTAAACTTAATAAAGTAACTTTTTTTACGAACTTGTGGTCGTTATTGAAACCAGTTTTGGATTTTAGCAAAAATTACCTTGTCCCATAAGGTTTAAATTACGGATTGTGGTAAATCGTATTTTTAAAGTGAAGTTTTAATAATTTTAAGTCAAATCATCAAAATAATCAAATCATTACAATTGGCAAGTTTTTGACTAATTTTGTGGATTTCAATGTTACCTATTGCCTCCTAGCGAATTTAGTCTTGGATAACATTATACCTAAATAATAAATTATGTTTGTTTACTTCACAAAAGTAAAATCATGTTACCCATGATGAGATTCTTTAAAAGCAGGCAGTCTCTTATACATATATTTCACTAGGCCATGTGAGAAACATAAGGACTAAAGAGAGAAATATATCAAAAATTAAAATACAAGACTTATGAATCCCAATCTGAAACAAGTAGATTTCAGTTTGATTTTGAGATCGAGCAGTCGTA
The DNA here is from genome assembly GCA_963564715.1 of Catocala sponsa. NCBI lineage: Eukaryota > Metazoa > Arthropoda > Insecta > Lepidoptera > Erebidae > Catocala > Catocala sponsa. The sequence continues at coordinate 24,981,451 of OY751326.1, forward strand.
TTCGGTTTTTCTGCTAGAAATTTATAGTAGCAGCACGGAGTCGGTGTACCAATGTGCCTGGTAGACAGCATCCCATCCCATATTGAGTGATACCTAAAAACATAGCTGCAGAAATCGGAATACACGCAGAGAGTACCATTTCAAGGATTTATATGCTAAAGTATGGGTGAAGTTAAATAAACCAAACATGCTTAAGAATCAAATTCAATAGTAGCTGTATCATAGGAGAACATAATACGATATAGTATTTTGTGAGACCATTGTATCTAAAATTATCTGTCGAAATAGTTTGCAGCTATTCAACTTGTGTTCGCCGGTTTATTAAAATTAAATGTCAAAGCCTTTCAATTTATGCACCGATATTCACGCAAAATATTTAATTTGTAGGTAGAAACTAAGGTACTAATATCGTTGTTATAACTGCCAGCAAATTATTTGTGGACTTGTGTCAACTTACGCAATATGAAATTTAGATCGCAACTACAATATCTAATCCGGCGAACATCAAATTCTATATAATATTATAAACGAGAAAGTTTGTGCAAATGTTTGGCAGTTTGGATGGGTGTTATTCAATCGTGCGTAAACCGTTGTACGCATATTAGATTAAGATGACATACGCACTCTGATAGATTATATTCACATATATTATATTTTTATCCCGATATGCGGATCTGTAGGATTTACGCGTACGGAACTGCATACAGAAACTAGTATCGAATAATTACTTTGTTGCAACCACGTACATACATTTTCTACTGACAATGAGGCTGTTCTGTTTATCGCACTTAATTAGCACTGAATTAGCATTGCTTTTCGGCAAATAATGTATCTTCAGCTACAATCAGTTTAGGTAAATATTAACGCGGAAGAAAAGAATAAAAATAAAAGAAAGATAGAAGACGATTTCTTAAAATGATTTGATCAGAATTAAGAAACTAATTTTTATTAAGTATGCATTTTCTATTTAACTCCGTGATCGTATGGGTCATCCCAACTCTCACTCCATCTTTCGCCCCTTATCGCCCAATGCAATTGTTTATTTTTTTTTTACAAAGCTAGTTATAAAGATGATAATAATGACTTTGAATTCTGCCTCCCCTTTCTATGTATAGTGTCCTTATCTTGTCTTCTACATACAATGATATATGCGAATGATATTGAGAAGCAGACTGTTTAGAAATGTGGAAATGTATGAAATTTTAATTACAAGGAATATTATGATCGCTAAAGCAAAATATAAATATATTTCTTGTAATCAAATAGGCGTAATCGGTCGCCTAGTACAATAAATCAGTAATTATAATGACGAACAACGCGCGAAAATTACGGGAAACACGGTGATACATTACCCACTAACAAACAACAAAACATTACAGAAATCATTGCAACTACAAACCATATATGTAAACAGTTCTAGATAAATACAATTTCAAGCATACTATGAATGACATGAAAAAGAAAATTAACATTAATTTTATTGGAAGTCGCTGTTTGTAATCGCTAAATAATAAAAATAAAAATACCAACCCCAGATTTAGACTCCATTTTGTCCATGTTTTGGGAAATAACTTATGCATATAATACACTGTTACTTGTTGTTCTCTATCCGTGGATTAAGTTAACGCACTGTGACATAATTTGTTACGGAGTAAAGCGGTGCGCGTGCGCAAAGGCGAGCGCGCAAACTGTAAATGCGCGCGATACTGACACGCTCGCGCGTATCAATCGACAGCGACGGTCGACGGTCGACGGCTCCAATCAGTTTTTCAAGTACTTAACGACATTGCATCTGGTCAAATGGTAATTTCATTTCGGATTTGACTGCACCGATGGCGCAGTGGTTTGAGTACCTAGTTATCTGTCAGTGCACCAAAAATGGTGTCCAGGTACGATCCCCACACTAATTTGTGTCATTGACTAATAGAATTTGCGAGTCTGGTTTGCAAAGTAACTGGCGTGAATCTATGTCGCTGCATGTGCTTTAGCTATTGCTCCTAGATTAAACCTATCTATACTAATCTATACTAATATTATAAAGCTGAAGAGTTTGTTTGTTTCTTTGTTTCTTTGAACACGCTAATCTCAGGAACTACTGGTTCAATTTGAAAATTCTTTTAGTATTGGATAGGCTATTTATTGAGTAAGGCTATATAACATCACGCTACGGCCCACGGGGGCGTCGTCGCAGTAACGATAATCGCGGGTGAAACCGCGGGAACATCTAGTATTATAATAAATCTGAAGAGTTTGTTTGTTTGTTTGGTTGAACGCGCTAATCTCAGGAACTACCTACTGGTTCGAATTGAAAAATTATTTTAGTGCTGGGTAGCCTATTTACCGAGGAATGCTATAGTCTATATATAACATCACGCTACGACCCACGGCGGCGTCGCAGTATTCATAAACGCGAGTGAAACCGCGGGCACATCTAGTTTAAATATATATTAACTAACCACAATATTAAAGAATAAAAGAAAACCTAAGTTTACATAGGGAGCACACGTATGTAGGTATATAATATTACTAGCTCACGCTTCCATTCGCAGGAATCTTATGGAAATACCGACCATGCAGGGATAAAAAATACGCGGTTAAACTCAGGACATGGTCTGGCTGTATGCCTGTACCTATACAAAATATCATTCAACATTGACTTCCACATAATTATTCTCTAAACATCTTAAGCTTTCTTGTTTATACAAATAGAAGGATTTTTATAAATGTATTGATTGATTTTTTGTATTTATATATGTTTGTATTCGTTTGTGCCTATGCCTGATTGTGAGAACCAGAGTTTGAGACCCGGGTGACCATCACCTTCCTGGCCACCAATCCCGCTTATCTGAAGTTTTTAAACATACTATTACAACGGCTTTAGTAATAGTGATAAGTAAATATTATCATGTTAGGAGAATACCGCATGACATATTATTATATCTATACTAATATTATAATTTATAAAGCTGAAGAGTTTGTTTGTTTGTTTGTTTGAACGCGCTAATCTCAGGACCTAGGTACTGATACGATATGAAAAATTATTTTAGTGTTGGATAGCTTATTTATCGAGGAAGGCTATAGGCTATATAACATCACGCTACGATCCACGAGGGCGGCGCACCGCGCAGTAACGATAAACGCAGGTGAAACCGCGGGAACATCTAGTCTATTATAAATGCGAATGTGACTTTGTTTGTTTGTTTGTTACGTTTTTACGCTTTAACTACTATCACCAAATATTTCACATACACTATTTCAGGGTACAGAATAAGACATAGGGTACTTTTCATCCAGAATGTACTGTTACTAACATAACCTAACCTAGATTTATGCGAGCGATGTCGCGGGCAAAATCTAGTTAACGATAGATCATTCACGAAATCACAATCCATCAAATCTGTATATTTAGGTAAGTTATTAGCTTAAAGAGAAGGGTGTCAGGATCGTAGCAAATGGAAATCCGTAGTCTCTGACTACCCCTCTGGGAAACAGGCGTGCATCTATGTATGTATGTAATTAGTTTAAGTTTTTATAATAGCCAGTATACAAAAATAGATTATATTTATAGATTTCTCGAAATATTTTTATAGATACCAAAGATGGCATGTAGAACGTAACAATAGTTAATATTCTTATCTTAGTTAATAGCATGTCTATACTCATTGTACAGTCAACGATATAAGTAACTGAACATTAAACAATATTGTAAAAGTATTTTATGAATTAAAATCCTAAATATTATTCCGTATTTTCGAACTATGATAATGTTACAGTCAGTGCCATCTATCGGCACTGTGGGGAAGACTCGGCAGTTCCTTCTAACAGCGCCATCTATTGACCTCTTACTGAACTACGTAGCTTGTCGGTACGCGAAGAGTAAAGAGAGCGCTGGAACATTCTCGAATCATCGTATTTACTTTAAATTAAATACTGCTTTAACCGCCTATAAAAGGGGAAGGCCAGCGCGAGTCAGTTTACAATCGGCCTCGATGGCGTAGTGGTTAGTGTAACCGACTGCCACGCCTGAGGTCGCGGGTTCGATTCCCGCACAAGTCAAACATTTGTGTGCATGAACATGGATGTGTGTCTTGGTCTGGGTGTTTCTATGTATAATATGTATGTATTTACAAAAAAAAAGTAATATATGTATGTTTATCCATTGTCTAGTACCCATAGTACAAGCTCTGCTTAGTTTGGGCTAGATGGTGTTGTGTGAATGTGGTAGAATATTATTATTATTATTATTATTATTATCGTAAGCGGTCAAGTATTCATCGGAGCGAACGGAAGCGAAAATACCACAGAGTTTCAAGCAGTTACAGTGGAAAAGTGTAGTTAGAATAAAACATGTTTTAGTCGGTAATATTGTTTATATTGTTATCCCTCGTACCCAGCACGTAACAATAATATAACATCAACTATCTTTTTAATTTTACTGCAGTAAAAAGTTACATATTTGTTATAATCTGGCAAGATATCAGCAATCGAAATTTTGTAAGTGTGTGTAACTTTTGTCGCTAACTGTACAATAATTGAAAAGCCGGAATTTATTATGAGTGCTGAAAATATGTAGTTTTCAATTGTAGCAAATATAATATCTTAAATTTCTATAGGAATATAATATATAATAATTAAATAAGTTCGGGTTCTAACGTACCTACTACGTGAAATATTCGGGAAGCTAATGAACATGAAGAGCATAACGAGACGTATATCATATGGGAATACCTATTTTGCACCATTACGCAATTTTATCGCAAGACACGTGGATCCGTAGCCCACTGGATTGGCAATTGTCAAGTAAAATGCCTTGCCAGGCCGTCTTAATTTGAACTTATGATTATGTCTGATATTTTAATTATATCCTTACTTACTTACCAATATTATAAAATGCGAACGTAAGTTTGTTTGTTTGTTTGTCTATGTATTTGTTACGCTTTCACACCTTAACTACTCGACCAATCATCATGATAGGTATACATGTTGTCAGGAGTACAGAAAAGAACATAGGGTACGTTTCATCCAGAAAAATGTCTTACTCGGGGGTAAGAAATTTATTGACAACTTTTATTAACGCGAGCGAAGCCGCAATCAATGTTGGTTATAGTTACAAAAACAAAGTTACTGAAAAGACATCCCTAGCAGCAACAGCAGCACCCTGGCACGGATTTCCAATATAATAGTAGGTAAGTTATACATATTACCTTCCGTCACCTAAATATTCCTTGCAGTGTAGATCCGTCAGTGGGCGTCGACCTTTAAAACTCTATTCGAAATTTGCATTCTCATAATAGATGCTATAACACATTAGCTTGTCCATCACCCTAGCAGCTGAATATATAACAACAATTAGTATGACATTTAAACAACCTCAAAAGTATAAAACGTATCAATCTTTCAGTGTTATTTACTTTATGAAAATTGAGCTAATATAATAAAGTTATACTGAAATTCTAATTCTAATTCTAAAAGAGTTTTTAAAAACTAGATTTGCTCGCGGACTCGGTCGCATAAAAGTAGCTTATGTTATGTTAGTAACAGTTTCTTTTTTAAATAAATAGCATATAAATTTTTTTTAATATAGATTGTTACTTGGTGATAATATTACTTACTAATGGTGAAAGAATTTAAAAATCGGTTGAGTTTTTGAGTTCAATCATTACAAACAAACAAATAGAAATTCAAACCTTTCCTCTTTATAATATTAGTATAGAAGACATTGATGAGTGCACAGATGGTTTAGTGGTTTTTAATTGGCGCCTCACTATTTCCACTGCGTGTGTTGTGGGCTTGATCCCACAATAGTGACTATTCCTATATTTGTAAATAAAATTCTCCAGCCACACACTATTTACGCCCGGTTCGTGTAGTATTTAAAAAGAAAATATATTTTCTATTTCAGATGTCTAGATTTCTTGTAAACACCTCGAGCGAAGCTATGTACTTGTGTTAGGTTTATGTTGTTAGCGCAATGGGAATCAAACAATAAACTCGTTAGATCTTGATCGCGGGTCTAAAGCCCTACCAATGTTGCTACTGTCGCTATATTTACATGCAACTAAGAGGCTGGCACAGCCAATCCTCACTAAACCAGGAAATGCGTTCATAGATGGAGTAGTTTTATTGGGATAATAATTATCTATACTAATATAATAAAGCTAAAGAGTTTGTTTGTTTGATTGAACGCGCTAATCTTAGGAACTGCTGGTTCGAATTGAAAAATTATTTTGGTGTTGGATAGCCTATTCATCAAGGAAGGCTATAATTATGCTATATAACATCATGCTACGACCCATAGGGGCCACTTAACCATAAATGCGACTGAAACCGCGGGCACAGCTAGTATCTTCATAAATTAATATATGTAATATATGCTTGTAGGTTCTTACTAGGTCGCGTAGTATTGTGTTCTAATTGTGAACATAAAGGAAAAGCTATGCTGCCATCAATTCTAGTTATTCTGGCGAGAATGCTCTAGAGATATCGCCGACAGCCGATGTTGTAAACGTAGGTACACAACTGCTACCGTAATTGTGTGAGTGTGAATAAGTGTGATACCCATTTTAGGAACTAAAGAATTACTCTACCTTTCGTTCTCTGTACATTAGAAAAGCACTTTCCTCACTTAATGCCTTCTTTGCTAGGCCAAAGTGCTACTTGCTTGATATCAATGATATCTGGTTTGAATGAGTAACCAAGTCAAAATAAAACAAAAGCCATCAACATTAAAATAGTGTAAACGCATTTGTATTCTGTGTTTTACTTTAATGTGGTCAAGGGTTATTTAATTAACAACTATAATGGTATAAACTAATTAGAACATTATTTTAGAAATGTAAGGTAAATCACCTATCCAAAATAAGAAATAAGCTTTTTTCTAGCTGTTACGTATGATCTTATTAGATAGATAACTGCTTCTTAATCCGAAGTAAATAAAAATAATTGCATTGTGCTGTCTCGCTATACGTTCGAACCTTAATTCAGAACATGCGCATCGTCCGTTGACGTAATAAAAAGGCATCGGTAAGGTCATTGACGATGGAGCAAAAACAGACACGGTTCACGTACAATGCTGCAAGGCCAGTCTACTGTACTATTGACCAAGTTATGACCGATATCGAATACATCGAGCATGGGTTCGCATCGACCTCGCAACTATTATACACAATGCGCCGAGTGTTGTGGGTTTGAATCCCACACGAGACAAAACATTGTGTGATCCAAAAATGGTTGTTCCGAGTTAGGCTAGTCAACAAGTTCAAAAACGTGTTAATTCTTGATAAAGCTCCTAAAAATATGAGCGATGGCTCATTCGATTCGGAATGACGTCTAGAAATATGTATCGAAAGTATGTATTAGCACATAAGAAATTGCAATTGTTATTATCAAATTAAGATAAAAAGATAGCATTTAATTTTTTGTTAATAACTTAAAAACTTTTAAATATAAGGAATTTTGAAAATAGATCCTTAAAGAGGAGGAAATTTCCAAATAAAAGTTCCGACTCCCGGAACTCTATATCTATAACTTATAATTTTAATTCAACGCCGAAAATAAACTTTTATGTAGTCATTTAAGATAACAGAGATCGGAAAAAATTAATTAATTAACAACAGTATAACTTTTTGCAAAATTTACTTTAAAAAAATTCCAACGGGGATTTATTCTTTCAAGTGTCTGGATGCTAGCATAATTGATTCAAATTATAAATTAATATTTATTACTTAAAAATAATTATTTTATGTGGTACACTGTCTTTAGCGGCAGTGCGCCTACGTCGTTACGGCTGGACGGAGCCCTTTTTTCGTCGTTGAATTAATTTTTTTAAATAATAGGGATAGAGTTCCAAGAGTCAGAACCTTTTTTAGAAATTTCCTCCTCTTTAAGGATCTATTTTCAAAATTCCTTAAATATTTGTAGTTTTTGAGTTATTAACTAAAAACGAAATGCTATCTTTTTTCATATTAATGTGTTAATAACAATTGCAATTTTTTATGTGCTAATACATACTTTCGATACATATTTCTAGACGTCATTCCGAATCGAATGAGCCATCGCTCATATTTTTAGGAGCTTTACCAAGAATTAACACGTTTTTGAACTTGTTGACTAGCCTAAGTGTCAGTTTTCTATAAGTCCGTTGTTTGAAGGTTTGTAAAATCTCTCGCGATACAGGAATTATACAAATGCGAGAGAGGCCTTTTAAAATAAAAAAATAGTAAACGCCTATAAATTAATACAATGCAGATTCATACTACGTAATGATACCGATATGATAGTCACACAAATGTTGAGGAGTTCATTACAAAAATTCCTATACGAGTCCAAGAATAGTTGTTCTTAGTTTGGGTGATTATTGTGTCCCTTATTTTAATAGTCGTAAAGTCTACCGATACAGGACATAAATCTAGCGAAGTTTTATATTAAAAGCCATCCTAAACCCTGATATTGTTTCTCACCATTTTTGTGCTGCCAGCGAATGTTAGCAAACTAGGCACTTAGTATGCACAGGGCCTACAGAACCAGAATCTAATCGGCAATGTAATTTATTGTAATTAAGTTCATTTAATGTAATTTGAATATTATTGATTGTAATTATATTTTATTTTTTTGTAATTTTATTTAATTTTAATTTTTGCGTTACGATTAATAATGTAATGAAAACTGTGAATGGTGTGCACACCTTTATGTGATGTTTTTACTCTGCATCCCAGTTAATGAATGTGTAATATTAATTATTTTGTAAAAATGTCGTTGGTGTACCTTGAATAAATAAATAAATAAACCACATTAAATAGCCAACACCTCTCCTCGCCGCGCGCCGCAGGAAAAAAAAACATATAAGATTGTAGGACTGTGATAGTTTGTAAGATGTGATACGTTTCTAGGCGAACTGATCCACTTTTTGAATATTTATGGGTGCATCATAAATTCCACACCGTCGTACCCTCTGTAATCGTAACGTAGGACAAACCAAGACAAAGACGACATATCCTTCATTTCAACAAAGGCGTAGTATTAACTTTATATGTATGGTGAAAATAAAGATTAATATTATTATTATCATATATAATCCTTCTGTACGTGTGTTTGACTCACATTTAGATTATTTTTATTATTTATTATTTTATTTATTTACATGATTATTTTTACATTTAGATCGGGTTGGATCCGCTAGTTATAAATAATTATATAAAACTTACATTTGTAAAAAATCTTTCACAACTTTCTACTACGGCAGGTACATATTATAGTAATATACATACAAACTTGAATACGTTTACATGGACTCAGTCACTCAATAGTGAGTAGTAATAAATTGTAATTAGGGTACCTACTGTAATAGGTAGTAGTGACGTAACAAAAGTTGTTATAATACACAAAGAATGCCGATGAAGTCATATTAATCTAAGAACGTTGATATAAAACACCAATTTTTAATTTAATGATCAATATGAGATACTATTAAACTTTGGCAACCAGCAGAACAAGCGTTACTCGAAACATGAAATGTAATTGCCGACTATAATAATAATATAATATTCTACGACATACACACAACACCATCTAGCCCAAACTAAGCAGAGCTTGTAATATGGGTACTAGACTGTGGATAAACATACATATATACCATTTTTTTTGTAAATACATACATATTATACATAGAAACACCCAGACCAAGACAAACATCCATGTTCATGCACACAAATGTTTGACTTGTGCGGGAATCGAACCCGCGACCTCAGGCGTGGCAGTCGGTTACACTAACCACTACGCCATCGAGGCCTATGAAGATGAAATAAATTAGCTCCGTAAGAACACTAATTATACAGATCCGTTGAGTAGCATGTGCATGCGTGTCTGTTGACATGGGTTTAGTTTCCGAGGTGGGTAATTTTACTTCTAAGTTAGCAAAATGGATCCTTCTTCTCAGTCGCCTTTAACACGTGGAACCTAGATATAGCTGGCGTAATATATGTATATATAAGTTTGTAGTATCTCTTTATAGATAAGGAGATATCTAGGAGGACTGAGGATATCTTCAATATTGAAAACTACGGCGTGAAGTAATAATTGACACTAACCATGGCTTCTCATGTTATTTAGTTTCATTATCCTCCATTGATACTATGTATTAACTAGTGCGGTCACGATTGGGAAGCATGACAATTGTTACTAAACGAATAACATCTTCCTCATAATTAACCAATGTTTTTCAATATTTTAGTAGCCAATACGGGCCACTAAAAATGCTGACATAAAATTAAATTGATAGAGGTTATTTTATTTTTTACTATGTATTGTTTATATTGACGAAGTTTATGTTATAGCATTAAATCTCGTGACCATAAACCTCATAATTCCGTCAATAATTTTGAATTTTGATATTTGTAATATTGATTGATATGTTTGTAATGTTTAAAATTAGTTACACTGTAATAATATCAGCCCTATATTAAACTGTTCCTATGCTGGGCACGGGCCTCTTCTTACTGTGTGAGAGGCCATAGTATACAACGCAAGCCCAGTGCGGATAGGAAATATGAGAAGATCACATATGAGAAGAGTTAGGCCATAGTGCACCACGCTGGCCTAATGCAGGTTGCCAGGCTTTACATATTTTCGAGAACATCATGGAGACCTTCCAGACATGCAGGTTTCCTCAAGATGTTTTCCTTTGCCGTTAAAGCGAGCGATAATTTAATTAACTATTTAATACACACATAACTTCGAAAAGTCAGAGTTGCGCGCCTTGGGATCGAACTCGAGACTGTGGCACGTGGCAGTGCAACGGTTAGGTACCCACTAACACAGCTAACACTTTCACTGTATAGCTTTTTTGTATAGAACAAATAAATAGGTATAGTATTTACTGCCATCCATTTAAAGTTAAATTAATATATAGGTTGCTATTGATTTTGTTCAAGTACCGAATGTTTGGATCTCTTTATTTTATGAAAACCTGTGTGTTTCTGAGTAGGTATCAGCTAAACACACGGTTACGCACACACTTGACAGGTTAATAAACATAGCTGTATTTTAGTTGTAACGAGTAACGACAGATCCATGAAAAATTTAAAGAAGTCGAGTTAACAAGCAGTTTAACTCTTTTGATTAGCTACTCGCTAAACTGACTAAGTAATCAAGAGTTCCATTATACAAGTTACTAAGTAATAACTTCATTTATTTTTTAATCAATACGTACTTAATATCGATTTACTGTTAGATCTTAATTTACTTTATGACTTGCCTTTAGTGAAAAGATTCTGAACAAAAGAAAGTCTAAATGACTCTTTGACAACTCGTTATGAAAAAGGATTATTATCTTTATATGTTCAGTGACGACATATTATAAAGAGAATTCTTTTTAATTATAATCCGCTTAATGAAAGGCAATAATTATTAGTTCAATTCCATAATTAGAAACTATTTAGTAAATTGCAAGAATTGTCTTTAAAGCTATTAATTTTTATTTACGTTTATAAAGAGTAAATTAAAAACTGCTGGAATTTTTTGAAGCGGCTTGTTTTAGTATAACCTAAATATAGTAAGGCCGGAAAACGCATAACGATGTTGAAATCTTAAATTATGATTAGATGAGTTGTATGATGTCCACGGATAAAATTCTAGAAGCATATCAAAATCATGACCACCGTTACCACGCGCGAACGACGGCCTAGTATAGCCATAAATAGCATTATGTGAATTTTGTTTCAGAATTTTTTTTTATATGTGGAGAATGTAGTTGGTAACATATTTATTAGATCTATAGTTATATTTATTTGTAAAACACAATATTATGTTACTGTTTATTTTCCCAAATAAATAAAATAAAATAAAATAAATTTCTAAGGACACCGTCGCTGTTGGTTCGCACTACCCAACACCATCTGCAGACAGGTGCGACTTCATATTCTTTGTGTTGAAGTTGTTAGTGATCGTTTCCCGGCTGGTAAGTTGCTTTTCGTTGTACCTACATTATAATTAGTTTTGAAACATTAAAGTGGTACGTTTTAACTAGTACAGTTATCTAAAGAAATCGCTGCTGATATTTTCGATTACATGTACACGAGTTAACACGAGGCACTAAATACGCAAAGCTTTATTGGGCCGATGTAATGTCACTTACAGATGCTTAAACTGACGATAATCATCATCAATCGACGAAATGTTTTACCTCACTACATTATCTGGACGAGATAAAGAGTATTTTAAATTAGCCTTTAAATTGTCGGTCAATGCAATGGCTCTCGTGAATTATTATTAAAAGCTTTTAAATATTCCTTAACTTTTAACTGTAAATAAACATAAGTACTTTTCTTTTGTGGCAGCATAAACAAGAATCCCTGAAACGAGAACGAGAAGCTATGTCCAATGCAGATGGCGCGAAGGGGCAGTCGACAGCAGCTAGCGAATGGCACCGTACCTATGTAGACTTCGTCGAAAGATCTAGTCATAATAGAGGCTATGAAGAGTAGTACCTATGCCACGCAAGCGTTTTATTGTACTATAGATGACACAGAGTAGGCTGACGGTGCATTATTTACTTGAATACATCTGGCTCGCGAATAATAGGTAAAGAAAGTTCCTAAGGAAAGAATTTTGAAAATCGATGTCTTCATTTATAAGGAAGTAGTATGCATTGGTAGGTACGTCTGCTAAACACGCAGTAATCTTTTCCTTTTGTAGTTGTTGTTTCCTTTAACCAGATACGGTAACACAAAAGTGAACATAGATCTATGTCGTCTTGTAATTTCTACTCAATCTACATAATAAAATCTACGTAATTGTGTATTTTTTGTGATGCAACAACATTATTTATTAAATGTACTGTTATTTGAAACATTGTACCTGCCTTAAATTGGATAGCAACCTAAAATTACGTCAATGTAACGAACTACCGAAGCGAGTATCAGGCGTTGTATGTATTATTATTTCATTAAGTAACATTATTATCAAAGTACATTGGTTTGATATCTTCTTTACAATTCATGTTTAAACATATTGCCTTTCTAATGTAGATTCAATGAATCAAACCAATTAGCAACTGAAGACATACGCTATTAACATGGCCACGATTATCTATTTTTTTAACGAAACAAATAACTGCTGATTATTCTCAAAATATAGACAATGTGGTGACGTTAGGATTCTGAATACTTCGACATGAACTTTATGATTACTGACAATTGTAGGAACTTCAAAAAGATCCGATAGGCTTATCTCTAATACCTCGGACAAACGGAGGCGTCAAACCAATAAGTAAATTTATATGCTCAACAGGCAGTTGATCATATAATTTGCTTTCAAGAAGCAACTTTGAGGATTATACAAAAATGCTGTCAGTTCATGGAACTAGTTTTCCAATAGGGTAATGCGTTATTGGATTCACTAGCAAGAAAGTATTGGCTTTCCACTGAACCTGGTAGACTGAAATAGGTTTTCTAGTAGTGGTAGACACTTGGGTCCATAAACACTGCTGTCGAAATGCGTGTATTTCTCCTGTGCCGAACACTTAGTAACTATATACCTACCTAAGTATGTATATCACTAGAGCTTAGTAACGCTTCTAACCAGAGTTTTGGCGTCGTTTCTGTAGCGACACTGCTGACGCTTTAGTTTTGTGTAGTCAGGCGCAAGTATGCTGTAGCGCCGCGCGGCAGTCGTCTCCCCGCAACAACTGACTTAGGTCGTAGCTCAATATGTATTATTTATAACTGGTACCAGTGAATATTATATCTATACCTATACACTATCAAAACTTATTTTATTTGACCGCCCACAAGAACAACACATCTGATTACCCCTACAGTTTCAGTGGTCGCTTCGCCGTTTCGTCTACGTCGACTGTTATGGGATCAATCCCTACATGGGACGAACATTTTTGTGGTTCCAAATTTGAATATTATTTATATTCGATGTTTTAATGAAAGACCCCTGCGACACAGGAGTTATACCTAAGTGTCGGAGTAGTGTTATTTAAAAAAATAAGAAGCTAAAGTGTCACCTGGTATACCTGAGTATGGACTCAGGTATCAATTTGAGTAAATATACATACATACACATATGGTAAAATTGCAAAAGATATTATATTTGAATTCTTACGTAGTTATAATGAAAAATGATCAAATATTACCTTTCATCGTATCTTATCTACACAAAACTTTAGTTAAAAGAAAATTGTCATGAGATAATTATTTCGCTATGTCATCTGATATGATATCAGTAGGTATTTATATTTCTTATTTACTTCACCATGCAGAAGACTACTGTTTTTAACAAACAATTACAAAACAGGCTGCTCCTTCTCCTGACCTGATCTTCAATGTCCATGATATTATATTGTATTGGGGCTAACATTGTCTAGCCTGACCATCTAAATAATGTTTTTTTATAGAGTGACTACAATTTGGCCGATCTCTCAAAGTAATAAATTGTATGCAAAAGTACGGGATAGCACGTTACAAATAGTATAGCTTTGTTTCGTTCTTGTCCATGCAAAAACAATGCTTTCAGAGCTGTTGGTACAGATCTAGATGCCTCCAACCTAATCGGACTTCGGTTCGGTTAAACCAGTTATATACTAATTTTAAGAACACTAATGGTAGCCCCAGAAATAACACAAATAACAACAGCCAGTACTGGCTGGCTGTTGAGACTTTATGTAAATCTTCAGTCACTTATAAGCACAACGGTGGTAAAGTTGATAAAATTCACGAATCACTACGTCATCATCTCTATATAGCCAGGCCATCAAGATAAACATTATTTTCCTGTACTACAACTTCAAGCAGGAACAGCTACTGCCTCTATCACTAATGGCGTCTTAAAGCGGATTCCTATTAGCACCACTAACATAACAAATCAGGTACTTGATTGCTCGAGTATTTGCTACGGAATGTCCAGCTATTGAACAAATGATTACAGTTTATATTATCAAGTAATTGATTATAGGTACTACAAGCTGACCTTATAGTCGAAGGTTTCACCATGGTTGCATCATATTGAGCAATTACTTGATAATATAAACTGCAAACATTATTTGCAAGTATTTAACTCAACCTACATATAAAAAAGAAAAGCATCAGCAAATTCACAAGCCGTTTTATAAAATATCTAAAACATAGTATGTAAACGTAAAAAAAAACATTTGCACAGGCAGGGGATAGCAAACACTAAATAAAAATAAATTCGAAACCCATACATAATTAATTATATCGTTGGTTCTTAGTTGACCTAGTTATTAGAATGAGAGTTATTAGAATGACCTAGTTGGATAAGAACCAGCTTATCATTGTGTTTAGAATACCATGTTATTCAATATAACCTATGCTATTACTAATGCGTAGTATTAATTTTCGATAAATATATAATAATATAAGTACATACCTCCTTATTTTTGCTGTTGCCCAATAAATTTAAATCCTCCACACTATCGCCGTGTTCCATCATATTTTAGCCTAATATAACGTAACAGAAATCACGACATTCTCTGTAGATACACTGTGTGATAACACGCACAGTGACTTTACAAACTACATGTATTATATATACTGCAAATTATGTAGCTGCACGGTTGCTGAGCATTATGTTTGTTTGGACAAGGCTTTATAGCCTTTCTTGCGTCGTGATAAGGCTGAAATCGACTTATGTGTTGAGTCGACAAGAATAGGTATGTACTACAAATTAATTTGGTTATTTGACTGTCATTGTTTATCACATCCTTGTTCTGATGTGTTTGCCTGTTTCGCATTGCATTGCTATGTCTCTAATAATTATAGATACTAAGATTAATCCATGGTTATCAAGTAATTGACACCGTTTTGTTTTGTTGAAACTGTATTAAAGATATTAAATTTGTAATGAAGACAGTTATTATACCCTCGACGCTGACAGAGGATTATTAATTTATTATACATTTGAAGGTGTTTTATCTGTTCCTGATACCTACATAGCTCTTAACCGATTTTAATTTCGATTTTAAAGTGAATATCTATTAGAAGGCTAAAGATTGCTGTCAATCAGTTTCTTAGATTTACAACGAAGTCCGCACGGTTTTTAGTTTCTATAATACGTACCTACTATCATTTATAAAATCTTTAAATAAGTACAAAAGTATATCATTGTATTAATAAGTAGATACCTACTGCTGTACGCAAGTACATTTTATTATTACTCTTAAACAATATATTATACCTATACTACTCTAATAATATGGTAGACTTGACCTGCGGGTTTATCGCCATCTTTTAATACGATAAATTTTCTATTGTGTCTGTTCCATGGCATTCAACGTGTTAAGCTGGCCGCAAACATACGGTTTCCTGATCAGGTTTCCGAAACAGGGATTCAGATTCCGATACCCGAATGCCCACTTTTTATACGAATTTGCTATATACCGCACACGTTCTTAAGCTGGCCGCAAACATACGGTTTACTGATCAGGTTTCCGAAACAGGGATTCAGATTCGTCATTCCGTCAGCTTTGCGCAGACGTTGGATTTTTTCATCAGGAATTAGTATTACCAGTACGTACAGTAACGCCACCGTGTCTAGCTAGCTCTGAGTGCCAAGTGCGAGACTCGCATTGCGAGTTTGTTTTACGTTAAGGCAATCGACACGTTTATGACGTTCGGCGCTCCTATTGGCCCGCTCCAAGTTTATGGCCAATCAGAGAGCCAAACGCGGTAAACGATCGTGTTAACGTAAAAACAACTCACACTAGGCATCCTGATGTATTCAGAATGATTTCCGTGCGTGTGCGGTGATACATACAGAATGTTAGCGAGCGCTGCGTTTGGAATGACGTCATTCGGTTTTTTTCGTTTTTCATTCAGAACACACCGCCGAGATTCCGAATCGAATGACGAGAATTATTTTCGCACGGAAAATATATACCGATATAACAAATTTGTATAAAAAGTTTGCATCCGAATCTGAATCCCTGTATCGGAAACCTGATCAGGAAACCATATGTTTGCGGCCAGCTCACGCTACGTTCACACGGAGTCACGTTTTGCCGAATCTTATTTTCATCGGATTTGGAAAAACCGAATCTTGTGTTCACTCGGTACATCTTGCGTTGCCGTATCCGACGGCCTCGAATCGGGATCCCGTGTGAACACACCATCCCGCTTTTTTGCAAGAATGCGCACAGTCTCTCATTGATTTGGAAGCGATGGACGTGAACAGTCTTGCTATAATATACTGGTATTATCGCCATCAGCGTCGTGGAAAAAGATTGTGGTTAAACCCACCCACTCCCCCGCTTCTGCGACCCGACATGTATTCGGTTTCAAGATCCGGCAAATAACCGAATGTCACCTGCTTGTATCGTATGAACGCATAGGTATATTGAATGCGCTAGGCCACTGTACCGGATCCTATATTTTTCAGTTCGGCCGGATCGGTTTGTAGTCGCCAAATCGGATGTCAACTTCAGCAAGATTCGGTTTATTTGCCGTGTCTTGAAACTGAATGCATGTACTCATGTATTGAAATACTGTTGCCACTACACCGACTCCTGCAAAAAACCGATTCGGTAGAGAAACACACGACGCCTTGTGAACGTAGCGTAAATAATATTAAAAAATATCTGACTTTGTTTTTTTACCTTAACATTAAAATTGCGACATGCTCAAAGGCTCAGAACAATATTTTTATAAGAACTATTTTAGCGCCGTCATCTTATCTAGTTTGTTTATGAAAGTGAAATAAAACATGACTTCATGAAACTATATATATATTTCCGCGGGCACATCTAGTTAAGTATATTTGTTCTGTTGAGACGACTGTTCATTGGTATGGCAGGATTTAATTAGTTATAAACAAATATTATGAATTTAACTATGAAAAGGTCGTTTATGACCTACATCTAATTTCGTGTACAAAATGCAATGGTATTTTTTTTAATATTTGTGTATGGAGATCATGAATTACGAATAATAAATATCAATAACCTTTTATACAATTTGTATTTAAAGCTATATATATAATCGCTTAAATCTATATGGTCTCGATAGGCACTGTGATCGAGTTATTCATACATACTAATTCGGCAAGGGTTGAAAAATATATGTTTGTGCAGCTAATTTTCACGTGAATTATGCATTATTATATATAATAATTATATTTGACTGCACGATTGCGTCACTGCGCCGAGTATAATACTGTGGGTTTCATCCCCACATGGGATAAACTCTTTGTGTAGGTAGGTTAGAATATTTGTAAAGTACCCCGCGACAGAGGAACTATTTCTGATGCGGGTGCTATTTACAAATATAAAAATAAAATTACATGAATATGATTGGTATTTCAAAATCATTAACGCCTTTTTTGAGCATAATAGTTGTACTACTTGTCAATAGCGGACACTGCAGCCATCTAGCAGTGGACAGCAGAACTCGTTAACATGTTAACATATTAAATTCTTCAATGAAATTTTAATTTGCTGTTGCGATATCACTATAGTTCGATGTAATTTGAAAACCATGGTTAATTCATGACACACATACGCACACGTAAATACACATACATTTCAATTAATTTATCAAACATTGCCGCCACTTTAATAATTAATATTTTCTAGATCACATTCTTACTCGCTTAGGCTTCGTTAAATGTGAGCTATCATAATGTTTATATTGGAATAATATTTTTAACATATTCGTAGTTCAAAATAATATTGCCTACATATTTTCTATACGAAGTTGTAATCAAATCGCGTCAGTTGATATAGTCTGCCTTCTATCTAACTATATGTATCAAACATTATAAGTTACGCACTCGATATTTGTCGCGTCAGTACCAGTACCTACATGACTGTTTAGGTTGACTTAACCATATAAGTAATTTAGGGCATTGGAATATTGCTTTTTGCATTAGGAACTTCGTATCACATAAATAATAACAATATCTTTCGTTAATACCTAGGTAAAGGCTACACTTTGTATCATTTTTTTAGTATAATGCGCGCACGGAGGAGTGTGATTTTTGCCATAATTAAAGCTTATATGTAAAGGGAGTGCAGAAATATAACATAAAGAAAATATGTTTTTGACGGTTGAATTCCTTCCGATAGCTGACCAATAGTTATTATAAAAATCGAATTATTCAATTTTGAGGAAAAATTTTTATAAAGTGACAAACAAAACAAACAATAATTATTGTTCGTTATGGGAGTGTGGCCTCTTTAAGCCAGTATTGAGCGACACCTACATACCACAAAAGACCAGGAAAACGTCTGCCGAGAAAGTTGATTTTATTTACTATTATTATTGTACGAGATAAATCTAAATAATAACTAGATAATTACTCATATAAAATTAATTTCTACAACGTATATACCACTCTGCAGAAACATACCTAAGTCGAATGAGTCAACTAATTAGAATGCATATTGGAATTGAATAAATGGTGGCTACAATACTTATATAATTGAAGTTTTGAACACAAGTAAAATAAATATTAGATAAATCGAATTGAAAACTATAGCCAATATGGTGTCTGTCTATAAGTGCAGATTAAAACGTGCGGAACGCGTGTTCATATCGTTTGATACGATCGATAAGGTTTAACTGTTGGTTGACAGTTAACCTTTATCAGTAGGTGTATAATAATATATTTTCTATAGCTTACGTTGTGAGTAAAAACGGCATGCACGAGATATATTTCATGTATTGATGTCGTACAGTCAGGTACTAAAGGCGTTGCAGAATTTCTTAAGTTGTAGTAGATTATAATATAGGACTACACACTACTTATAATTTGCTGCTATACGTCCGTTTTGAGTCATTTTGTAAAGACATATAAAACATTATTGAAGCAATATTTATTTCACGTTACTTTCCAACACATATCTACTTTTAATTATAAATTAAAGTTCAAACTTCAAACATGAGGCAATGAAGCCTCCTTAATTCATAAAAATGTAGGTACTGATAGCTTTAATACATTAAATATTTTTAATACATTACTTAGAGTCGCGTGCTCATTTCTCTCTATATGTATAGCTATACATATAGAGAGAAATGAGCACGCGGCTATAACCCAAGCATCTGAAGGCGGGGTTCATTCTCAAATACAGGTCACTGCCAGAGTAGTTTAGTATGCAGTTAAGATATTGCATATTCAGCTAGACCTGGCACTAATCTACAATAGTAGGTATGCTTTAAAATGCTTAAGCGTGCTTATTAGGTTTGAGAAGTGCGATGCGATTAACCTCGACTACTACAAGTATGTCTGATAATTATGTATAATATGTAGCCAAAAGGCTGATCCGAACTGACAAGTTGGAATCCTGAAGATTGCATTAGCTCAATTGTCGATAAGATATATTATGTATGTAAATATAAGATAGTAACAAAACCAAAAACCAAAACGATCTTATTTATTAGTTTTGTTTACAAGAGGTGAAGCAAATAAGAAGGCATTTATCAATGTATCAACGCCTTTTATTTCTTTGAAAGCTAAGAATATTACGGTTAAGTAATATGCTGGATAAGTTAATAAGAAAATATTGGTAGATATTTTTGTAACAGCTTACTAATTGCATTGAAGATCCAAGGGGCTTCTCGTTAAGGAAATGTGCAAAGAACCTTTAGAAGGAGCAGTCCTGGTTGTCCGACTAAAACTGAAGAACATTGTCGTATCATGAACTTGTTTATGTTCTAGCTATCACATCGTGTGCAATGACTGCAGCACGTTCTCTTTGGCGCGGCTGGTATAATCCTGGTGGGGTAAGTCTGTGTGTGCGCCGGCTTCTTTGTGAAGGGATTGATCGCAGCTGAGATACTTCGATGTTTCAGTTCCATGTTGATCCTAGCAAACTTATCGCCTTTCTCCTCCTCCTTTTTGATCAACAAATAATAAGGCCTGGTTTCGTTGCTATACATTTTTATGTATTTACAATTTTTGTGAATTTTTACAACTTACATAAAAAACATTTGTTTATAATACCAAACCTCTTTTATAGCTGCTATAGACTGTTCCAGTACGCAAGGAGATTTTAATTAGTAAAAAGAGATCATGATACGTAGAAACTTGAAAATGTGACGATACCGTGAATACATACATGCATAAATTTTTATTTGCAATAATACTAGCATGTATTATTGATTAGTATCATTTTATCACATTCTTCATGCACGATTTTATTGCATTATCTTTGTGATTTAAACAAAAAGGTTGGTCTAGATCCTCCCCTTTTGACTGTTTGTCACATGGCCAGGATATTTCTCCAGATCCACAGTTGTATGGTGGAACATATGGTAAAACAAATTTGTTCACAAGTATGATACGTGAGATTTCAGGTAGGTATACAGACGGTAAAATAAAGTAATTTTTACAAGAACGTATGACTAAGTACGGCTAAAGTAAGAAAATAATTCTTTAGGTTATGTTTATCTCTGCGGGCACTAGGCTCATTCTGCTTGACGTAGCTAAATAATAGCCTTTAAAAATACTTCTTTTTTTGACATTATATTTGATTGTATATCCAAACAAAGTGGCTTGGAAAGAACCATCCATTCTTGTATAATACATTTTGGTCCTTTGGCGCTCAATAATTTCTGTTCTGTCTTTGTGATATGTCGTCAGAAAATACAGAAAGATATTTGTTTTGGATAAACAAGCAGGTTGGTTTTAAAGAAGACAACTGCCTCACTTTGTGTAATTCCGGTGTCGCGGGACACTTTACAAACATTCAAACAACGGACACAAAGAACACCTAAACTCGGAACAACCCAACTACTTATTATTGTAGTCATGCCATTAGTATTAACAACAATACTATTATATCCACTAAAAAGATTAGAGAAGTTTTCACTCTTTTATATTAGGTATATTATTGTATCGATGTTTAATAATATCATGTTTAATTCTAGTAGGTATATCCTAACAAATACATGCCATATTATAATTATTCACCTACTATATTACAACATTTATAACCGAAATACTATTTCAATGGAACCTATAAAACATTATATTATTTTATACGACATCATAATTTTGTTTAAGTGTAAGTGATTGACTGATCATCACAACTTGCTGGATGATTACTTACCTTTTCAGTATCTCGCAATCCAGAGAATGTCAATCTTTGATTGCGTCGCACTTTCAGTCTCATGTGGTTTCATGAAATAGCGATGCGATGTATGGTGTATGTACGATTAATTCGACGCTGTATTACATTAAATAACCTGTATCTGTATCGCGCTGTATCGCGATAAAATCCGTATGTAGTAGTTTAATTTCAAAGCTGTATCATAATGTTATTTATGGGCTCCGTGAGCTATTGGTAGTTCAACCAACGATTATTTCAGTAAAATACTCGCAAAGAAGTTTGGTAATAAATATATTTTCTCAAAGGTCTTGTAATATAATACAATCAATTTAATTTTAAACACAACATAAATAACTCATTGTCCAAAAATCTAGTTGAAACTAAAATATACCTTCTTAGTCATCATAATTCAACAATTTAGAATTGGTGTCAAAAATCTAGGTATGTTCGAGATAACTGTTATTGTAACTTTAGCTTTTGTCTTTGTAATTAATTTAAATACCTATTTAAACTGGCTGATTAAATCATAAAGCCTTTTGTTAGTTGAATGTTAAATAACTTACAAAAAGAAGCTATAAATAAAAATACATTAGTCCGATTAGAAGTTAAAGTTTACATTTGCTACACACTGACATTCTGCGGGTTGTAGTATGAAATTCGTGTATAAGTTTGTGCAGGAACAAATCATAATTCTGCTTAGACTGCAATAGTTGGCTGTGTCTCAATTGGCTTAGGATCTTTATTATTTGCGGCGCTAGTGTTGTTTGACTCTTCCATGGACCGAGTTCTCGCAAGGCATTATGTTTTCGATGAGACATGCGTTGCGCCTGTCAGATGTAACACAATTATTACTGTAGACAGCGTACCACCCAATAAACCAATTAGGTATAATTAAAGTATACATACAAAGATTCACGCCTGTTTCCCAGAGGGGTAGGCAGAGACTACGGATTTCCATTCGCTACGATCCTGACACACTTCTCTGACTTCATTCACTTTCATAACATTCCTCATACACGCTCGCCGATTTAAGGTGCTCTGGCCTTTGTCCAGAACGTCCCCGATCTGATCAAGAAACGTTCACCTAGGTCTTCCCCTTGCGACTGTTCCATTCATACTAGCCTTATAAACTTTCTTAGTCAGTCTTTTCTCGTCCATTATTTCTACATGCCCAAACCAGCTTAACATACCCTTTTCTGTTCTTGTCACTATATCCACTTTCATGCCGCATCTCTCTCTAATCACACTATTCCTTATTCTATCTTTCAGAGTCACACAACATATATTTCTCAGCGCTCTCATTTCTACAGCATTTATTCTGCTCTCATGCTTCTTTTGTCATACCTAACTTTCACTTCCATACATAAGTGTGGGCACTAATAATCCTCTATGAACAGCTAAACGTTCCTTTTCGGATACATTTCGACTGTTCATAAAAGCGCGTAGAGCGCCATTCAGTTTATTGCCAGCAATCGTTCTCCTTTCAATATCTCCCTCATGTGTACCATTCCTTGTAAACAAAGTACCCAAATATACAAACTCTTTTACTTGTTCCAGTTGTTTTACATCAATCATAATATTACACATCGTCATGCACTCCTCCTTTTTAAATACCATTACTTTCGTCTTGCTTACATTCATTTTTATTCCTTTACTCTCAAAAGCACCATGCATAATTGTTACCATCGCCTGCAACTCTGTCGCTGATGACGCAAGTACTACTTGGTCGTCGGCATAAAGAAGACATTTGACAAGTAGTACATTCACAATCTTTTAAATCTTTCAAACAATTGTCCATGTATAGGTTAAACAGCCGGGGTGACGCTACACATCCTTGTCTAACACCTTTTTCGATACTAAACCATTATGTGTGGGTCCCATTTATCCTAACATAAGCTCTGAAATCGTCATAAAGAGATTTTAGAGCTCGTGTGAGGTTGCTATTCACTCCATACAATACCGACCAAAGTTCATTCCTCACCACTTTATCATAAGCCTTTTCCAGATCCACGAATGCGCAATAGACCTTTTGACCTTTGGCCAAAACTTTCTCGGCTATGCTCCGTAAGAAAAAGACCTGATCCGTACATCCCATACCCTTTCGAAATCCTGTTTGTACATCCCATATTTTCTCGTCGGTTATTTTCACAATCCTTTCCATTAACACTTTCGCATACAATTTACCGACGACGCTGAGCAAGCTAATGCCTCTATAACTTTTGCAATCTTGCTGTGAGCCTTTTCTCTTATATCAAAGTACTATGACGGCCTTGCACCAATCACTAGGTACACGGCCGATATTCCAGCACAAGTTAAAAAGGCGGCACAACTGATTTACTATTAGACCCTGTCCAGCTGTCAGCATTCCAACTGTAATCCTATCATAACCACCAGCCTTTCCTAATTTTATGCTTTTCAATGCTTTCATTATTACATCCATACTAATAGGACTTTCATCATTACTATCATTATCATTCATTTCGAAACTTTGCCCTTGCCATTCTCCTCTTTCAAATAAACTTTCAAAATATTCCTTCCATCGATTCAGTACGCTCTTTTCTTCATTCAGTAAACTTCCATTCTTGTTTCTAATCGATTTCAGTTCTGTGGTTAGGGGTTTACCTCGAACCGAGCGAATGGATTTCCAGAAAAACTTTGCGTTAGAAATCTTCAGATAATCTTTTATCAAACTCGTCTTTCATTTCCTCTTTTTTCCTTTTAATCACATCGTCCACTACCTTCTTCATTCTTATGCAATTATTCCTAGCTTTATTTACATCCTCATTCGTTGCTTCTAACATTTTTTCATTGGCTCTGACAGATAGTCAGTCCAAGCATGCGTGCTTCTTCTCACGTACTACCCTTTGCACATCTGTATCCCACCACGCATTCTTCGATTTTATAATTTTCCTCTTCTTGCTCACACCGCATACTTCTGACGCTACAACAACCACTTCATACTTAAACGACTGCCATAATTCTTCTATATCATCAATGTCACAAAATCTTTCAAATCTTTTCCTCAATTTATTTGTATACTCGTCTTTCAATACTTCATCTTGCAAATTTTCTACTTTTATTCGTTCTTGGGCACTTGTTCG
This sequence comes from Catocala sponsa, assembly GCA_963564715.1. Taxonomy (NCBI): domain Eukaryota; kingdom Metazoa; phylum Arthropoda; class Insecta; order Lepidoptera; family Erebidae; genus Catocala; species Catocala sponsa. The sequence continues at coordinate 25,006,618 of OY751326.1, forward strand.
GGTAGGTATACGATGTCGCCATCCTTTGAAGAGGCCACATATCCGGCTCATAACCAAAAAATGGTCGATATGGACACCAATACCTCTATATATACCCGAGTGTCTAAGACATTCTTTCTCAATCTTTCATCCACTACAACAAAGTCAATCATACTACTTCTTACATTCTTTGCTTCTTTTGTATACTGTTGAATTCTTTTGTGGGCAAACATAGTATTTATCACACAAAGATTCCACTACAAACATAGCTCAAGCAACCTTCTTCCATGCTCATTCACACTTTCGTCGCCATACTTGCCTAAAAACCTTTCGTATTCTTCACGCTTTACTCCCACCCAACCATTAAAATCCCCTAACATTATCAACCTCTCGTGTTCCTTGCATTTCCTCAGGACATCTCTTAAATACTCCCAAAAATCTTCTCTTTCTACCCGTGCACTCTGAGACATACCCGTTGCCATGTTTACGGGTGCATAGACCCCTATCATGAACACACGAGTAATCCCCACTTTCATTCTCATCCATAGTAACCTAGCATTCACATATTCAAATTCTTTTACGCACTCATTCGTTCTAGCAGACAAAATAACACCAACTCCCTGACGGGCTCTGGTATTGGTAGGCACGCTGGACCAATACGCCGTGCAGGGTACATGCCTAGTGGTGTTACAGCCTTTTCTTTTCGTCTCATTCACGCACAGAACATCAATCTTTCTCTCATATACTTTATTCAATTTTCCATCCATCCCTCCTCCAACATTCAATGTAGCAAAACGGCTTTCCGTAGGCCACTTTTCGCCCTCGCGAGAAACGAGACGTGACGGGTGGTGGACCGCATCGCCGCCATGCGGAAAATTAATATTAGTAAAAGTATATACATATATAATTATATTACGCACAAAAGGATAAGTAGTTTGGTCATTTAATAATGCGAGAAGCTGTTTGTGGTACAAGTATCTCCATTGAGGCATTACAACTTTTAGCAGCTTGTTTCGGGGATCCTCTTTAGAACGATAGGCGGCGCAAACTGTGCATTGGAAAAATAGTATGTTGGGACATGAACTGTTTTAGAAATAAAAATAAAAGAAGGGACACAAGGAACAGTATCACAAATTTAACATTAAGTAATCGTAATGCACATTTTTATATGGGACTAGATTTTGCCCGCGGCTTCGCTCGCGTAAATGTAGCTTTGGCTAGGTTAGATTAACAACAGTATTTTTCTGGACGAATAATATCCTATGTCCTTTTCTGTTCCCGTGACAACGTGTATGCGAAATTTCATGATGATGGGTTAAGTAGTAAAGGCGTGAAAGCGTAACAAACAAACTAACTCACATTCTCATTTATAATATTACTTAGGAAATTCGGATTAGGATATCTATTATTTATTTGGATTTTTAACAAAGCACTTAGTCGGTGCCGGGATTGTACCCTGGAACTCAGATCGGCACTTATGCATATGCGTTGAAGCTTCACCGCCTAGGCCTACGACATAATTATTAAATAAATCTAATAATTATTCTGTGTAATAATTTCCTTATTTCGCTAAATATTTTGGTATGAATCTACCCGAGGTTTGCTACGCTGGTGGATGACGGGCTGGATCGCTTTACGGCAAGGCGCCTGAATAATAAAAACACTACTGACTTACTTAGCCTCTGTTCGCTTCTTATATATACCTATTGTTTCTGCTGTTACGTACGCAAAGTGCGGCATAACGCCAGTAGATTATAGAGCAAGATCCCAGAATATAAGAAGTTACAACAATTTTTCGAGAGCTTTAATGCGTCTGGCACTATTGATTATTAATTTATAAGAATATTTTATTATTTTAGGAAATATACCTAAGTACATAAAAATTAGCACTGAGAATTTAAGAAAAGTAAGTATTATTTTTACCTGCCTTTAGCACCTGGTAACGGACAAATGGCCGCTGGGCCAGGCTAACAGGTATGCATACATTCAAAGTACTTATTAACACTTTATCGCATACAGATAGTGCGATCCACGAAGACGCGCCCCACCAATTTTTGGTTGAGGGGATCGCGGGGTGCGGAGAGTTTCACCCGAGCGTCAGTCGCGAATCGTCAGCGGTTCGATGCGCACATGTAGTACAGTTTATGTTGCAAAAATTCAGACTCGTCAGGAAAGTTGCTCTACTTTATATTATTATTTTTTTTAAATGTCGAGAAAATCTCAGCTTGTTGTACTTAAAAGCCAGGTATATAAAAGATATTTACATTGTTTAGAAGTATGTAGTTACTAATATAAAATACATGCAATAAGCAGAGGAAAGTAATTTAATTTTGAAAATAGCAAATTTTACAAAAAGAATACTTCATTTCATCTTTAAAAATAAGTAAAACTATTTAATGTTCTTTTTTAAATTTTAGACAAGAGAAATTATTTCGAAAGTTTATGATTTTATGAAAAAAGAAGCAATCAATAATTACGTACAAAAACTCACTGATGCGCGATGGAGAACCGCACAGGCTGTTAGAGTATCTGAAAGCACAGTGACTAGAATTCTACGCGAAAGAAAGGAATATACTAATACAACAAAGCAAACTACAGTACCTGCTATGGAATCGAATATAACTATGGAGACGGATGCGATAGTTCCTATAGTCCCAAGTACGGAGCGTACAACAGAGCTGACTACGGAAGCGGATATTGAATCTGAAAATGAAGCCAGTACGTCGCATACGAATTTAGTAGGCAGAAATGCTTCTATTTTTACATCACCTATGAAGAAGAGAAGGGTAAGACCACGAAAAATTAATTTAGACGTCTTTGATATTGGTGTAGTCCAGAGAACTATCCAAAACTATCATATAGAACATCGTCAATTTCCAACATTATCACGACTTAAAATTGTTTTGAAAGACCGTATACAATTTCATGGATGTATAACAACCCTAAGAACATTGTTACGTAAACTTGGTTATAAATGGAGAAGAACTGAGAATAACAGGAAGGTGCTAACTGAGAAACATGATATTCAAATGTTAAGATTGAAGTATTTAAAACAGGTAATGTCTTTTCGTAATGCAGGTAGACCTATAGTGTACACAGACGAATCATATATTCATACCAACAACGTGCAAAAAAAATCTTGGGCCGAAAAAGGTTCTAAAACAGCAATAAAACAAAATATAACAAAAGGATTGCGCATAATCATAGTACATGGTGGAAGTGCAGAGGGTTTTTTACCAAATGCGTTGTTGACATGCAGAGCAGAGATCAAATCCGGAGACTACCACGACAATATGAACTCAGAAAATTACTCAAAGTGGCTAAAGGAGAAACTAATACCAAATCTCCCAAATGATGCCGTGGTAGTCTTGGACAATGCAGTCTATCACAACATTAGTTCGGATAAAATACCAACATCCAACTCCAACAAATTAGACATGCAGACTTGGCTGAATGCAAAAAATATCCATTTCGAACCAAGCTTCGAAAAACCTGAACTTTATGACCTGATACTAAAAAACAAAGAAAACTTCCGCAAATACAAAGTTGACGAATTATTGAAAGAACATGGATTCACAATGCTTCGGCTGCCTCCTTATCATCCAGATTTAAATCCAATCGAAAACATTTGGGTTATTGTAAAAAACGACGTTGCTAGCCGCAATATCAATCAAAATTATACTTTAATTATGCCCATTTTAAATGAAGCATTTGATTGAGTAAATAAAGATGTCTGGTTCAATACTTGCCAACACGTGGAAAAATAAAAGATGAATACATGAGACACTGTGATCTTGATTTCAGTTTTATTATAAATGTTGGTGATACATCAGACTATACATGGACAATTGTTTGAAAGATTTAAAAGATTGTGAATGGGGATTAAGAATGAATGAGTTACTTGTCAAATGTCTTCTTTATGCCGATGACCAAGTAATATTTGCGTCATCGGCGGAAGAGTTGCAGGCGATGGTAACTATTATGCATGGTGCTTTTGAGAGTAAAGGAATGAAAATAAATGTAAGCAAGACGAAAGTAATGGTATTTGAAAAGGAAGAGTGCGTGACGATGTGTAATATTATGATTGATGGAGAAAAAGTGGAGCAAGTGAAAGAGTTTGTATATTTGGGTACTTTGTTTACAAGGGATGGTAAACATGACGGAGATATTGAAAGGAGAACGATTGCTGGCAACAAAGTGAATGGAGCCCTACGCGCTTTTATGAACAGTCGAAATGTATCCGAAAAGGCACGTTTGGCTGTTCATAGAGGACTATTAGTGCCCACACTTATGTATGGAAGTGAAAGTTGGGTATGGCAAAAGAAGCATGAGAGCAGAATAAATGCTGTAGAAATGAGAGCGTTGAGAAGCATATGTGGTGTGACTCTGAAAGATAGAATAAGAAATAGTGTGATTAGAGAGAGATGCGGCATGAAAGTGGATATAGTTACAAGAATAGAAAAGGGTATGTTAAGCTGGTTTGGACATGTAGAAAGAATGGACGAGGAAAGACTGACTAAGAAAGTTTATAAGGCTAGTGTGAATGGAACAGTCGCAAGAGGAAAACCTAGGCGAACGTTTCTCGACCAGATCGGAGGCGTCCTGGACAAAGGCCAGGTTAAGAGCTCCTTGAACCGACGGGCGTGTATGAGGAATGTGATGAAAGTGAATGAAGCCAGAGAAGTGTGTCAGGATCGTAGCAAATGGAAATCCGTAGTCTCTGCCTACCCCTCTGGGAAACAGGCGTGAATCTATGTATGTATGTATGTACATCAGACTCTGAATCAGATATTTCTGAAACGAGTGATTGACGATTTTGATTTCTTAATAAAGTTTAATAAAACTTTTTCACGTATTTCATTTATGTCTATAATTTATAAAAATGGTAATATTATCGTATATTAACTAATAATCACATAAAATATCGACACCTAAAAATAAAAAAAAATATAAAATTGAAGTAGAGCATCTTTCCCTTTGACCGTGAAGCTCTCTCCTGTTTGGTCTATTCATTGTAGTGTGCCCGTGCACTCATAGGTAATTAGTGTGTACCGATAAAACTCAAACATTGGGGGAAGCTTGCACACATATACTATAAACGTTTAGGAGGAATAGTGGGGCGCGTCTTCGTGGATTGCACTATCTATACCTTTTATTTCTGAGCAAATAAGTAATGTCTGGGGGCCCTGGAATCTTGGACTATTACGTTAAATAAGTGTTGTGTCAATTGTTTAAATGTTTGTAAAGTCGAGACAGGAATATTCCCAAGAATTACTTTTAATGTAACAGCAGCAACCTTAGTTATTAGCTATAAGTTTAAATATGATACTTACACCATTAACAAAGTAAATCAAGAATAAAATAAATGTAACAATATACAGTGGACGTTTGAACAAAAACATGTTGTGAAATATCCGTTCCGCAATATATCCACCTGAGTTTAATATTTTCTATTATATTGTTTTTTCTTTGCAAGCCTTGCCGTACACCATTTCCTTTATCAACAATTAAATGTTTATTGTGAATTTTATACGTTGATATTGTGTACACTACACGATCGAATTATAAGAAACATATTTTATAAGTTTAGTCGACAGATGATTTAGTTAGATGATTGGTTAGATGTATTGTTTATAGATAGACTGATAATGTGAATAATATAACATCACAGCTTCTTTTAACTTTATTATTTAGTTTATTTTTTAGGCAAAGAATTAGTTTTGGTACAATCAAATTGATTAAATTAGGTAATGTTGAAAAACAATATTATGCATTTCTACATGTTATTAAATTAATACGCCTTTATTTTAAATTTAATTTAAATTTCGTCACCCTTTCAAAGACTTGTATGCCATAATAATATGATTTTTCATATTTCTTACTAAGTTATTCAAACCTTCTTGATAGAGGAAGTCCCTCTCTCCAATGGCGATCCTTATAATGTACCTACCTACTGTTGTGGTTTCATGGCGATGCAACATGTCTAAGGCGACTTTAACAGGATATTATTGCAATTGCTATTAGCAAATCTATTATGGAGTGCTCTTGAAGATTTTGGTTAATACTTATTCGGTCCGGGCGAGCATAATTCAACCAATACGAAACTTTCGCCAAGATTTAGTCGGTATGGGTACAATACATTAATAGTTTTACCAATACCTAAAAATACTGCTAATATTATAAATGTGAAAATTTGTGAGGGGAGATGGATGGATGAATGGATGTTTGTTACTCTTTCACGCAAAAACTACTAAGCCGATTGCGATGGAAGTTGGTATGTAGATAGCTGGAGACCAGGATTAACACATTAGCAACTTTATTCCGATATTCCCACGGCATCGGGACTTTGGCGGGTGAAACCGCGGGGCACTGCTAGTTTGTGATATAGATATTAACATTTAAAATTTTAATCTATGATTGAATCGTAATTGGAAACGATTCCTTAGAAAAGCTCTCAAACACGACTAATTACATATTTTAATCATCCATCAACTTCTAATCATAGAATGTAAATTTACTTTCGTATATAAACCAAGCTTTAATGATTTAGTTTCCATCCCATATATCATTATTAAACAGGGCATGAACATAATACCAAAGACAGCCAATATTTTTTCTTATCAAGCTGGTTAATTTAATACTTTTCTAATTGTGTAACACCTTATTAATGTCATGATTATTTAGGTCTAGGTGACAGAAACCCTTTTTTATGTGATGAAACGCCATTTACGCATACTTCTCAGCGAAGTAGGCGCAAATGTTGTCGGGCTCAATCTGGATAAGAGTACCTGGACCCTACTGACCAAACCTATCACAATGTTTCTCGAGGTACCCTATGCTCAGACCACCAATCTTTTTAATTTTATTAACCAACAGACAATCTTTCTAACTTTATTAACCAACAGACAATCTTTCTTTTATTTTTATTTTGTTGTCCCAGGCCAGTGCTCATGGGGACCGGAGATCGTTTAGCGCACTTCGTCGCCCGGTGCGGCGTCTGCGGGCCGAGAGGCTGATGTTCGCCTCCCGTTCTCTTTCCGCCACCTCCTTAGCGAACATTACTACCTCGCAGAAAGAGGCGGCGGCTACCCATGCGCTCTCGCTCGTGACCATAGACTCTACCATGGCCGGTAGTGAGAGACCTGCGTCGTCCAGAAGCACACCGCGTAACACCCAGTCGTACCCGATGTTCCGCAGGAGCGGCCCAAGATCAGAACCCTGTGGAACATGGCACGAGAATTCTCGCCGGACCCATTCGACCGCTTGACCCAGGTAGACAACGTATCGTCGTTTAAATAGGCCCCGACAATACGACGGAGGTAGTTTGGCACACGGTGAAATACGAGTGCCTGTCTAACTCAACTCTAGGGCAATGTATTGAAGGCGTTAGCAATGTCGAGTGACACTCTTAAGGCGACCTCACCCCGGGATACTGCTTCCTCGAGCCACCACCAATAACTAAACTTTGTAAATGTTTTTACGCCAATAAATTATTCTTATTCTTAATGATTAAAGCCATTTTATTTAAATAAATTTTTCATTGTATATACAACAAGTATGATGTAGGTACGCTGTACCGCTTGTCGTCGTCGTCGTGTCTGTAGCGATTGTACCGGCCGCTTCTTAACATTTTATAGTACTTTTATGCGGGTGCGATCGTGGTCGTGGTTGTACTTGTATTCTCATTCTCTCCCAAATTAAAGAATTTCTTTATATCTTTAATGAGCCATGAGAATGGTGGTACTTTTGGGTACAAATTGAGAAATGCTTCTAGTTGTTTTTTAAAGTTATCGTTATCTTCATTATTATTTTCTGCTGTCGTACATCTCTGAAATGATATGTCTTTTAAAAAGATCCCACAAAAATGCTATAATGTAATTTTAATTAACATAAAGCCACTTTTGTACAAGTAATAAGTTTAATTATTTAGTTTCAGTTCACACACGAATACACTAAAGCACGGTACGCTTAAGTTCTTTTTTAATTGATATTTCATTCTGATTGAACTAACAGAACAGACTGAAGATTACGGTTAGAAATTATACAACATACTTGAGATAATTGTATGCATCAACATATTTTAAGTCTATTTAATAAACTTACAACATTAACAACGGAAAGTAAAATATTAATAAATATTAACAACAGCAATAATCGGTCCAAGAACTGCATTTTAACGTTGTAATTCGTCTTACAATGGTACCATTGTAAGACGAATTACAACGTTAAAATGTAAATAAAAATATATATTAATATATATATGTAAATCATTTATGCTCTATAAAACTGTATTAAATTTTATATGAATTGTAAGTTGAAATGAAAATAGCTCAGTGGGTAGACCAACCGACTGCAATGCAGAGGGTCTCGAGTTCGAACTCTCGTCGCGCACCTCTGACTTTCGGAAGTTATATGACTTATCGAAATTATGTGCGTATTGATTGACAATTATCGCCTGCTTCGTGCCTCGCAGAGCACGTTAAGGCGTCGGTCCCAGCTGCCATGAACATCTATGGCAGTCGTTACTGGGAAGTCAGTGCCCTCTAATATCCTGAAACTGGTCTAGCCTTAGGGTATCGTTAGCCTTCGGGTTGCGGAGGTCAGATGACAGTCGCTCCGTGTACAAGCTGATATCCAGTCAAATCCGGTTAGACTAGAAAGCCGACAAGTGACTTGGGAATAATAAAGGCTAGTGAGAAGAGATGTACCTAAGTTGAAATGCACTAGCTATTTTTGTTATCTGACTCACATGGGTTATTCGGGTTTGCTTGCCTAGTTTTGTACCTAAGACGGGGTCCGTTATTTACTTCACACAGGCAAAGAATTCACACCAACTTCCTCTACAACTACATTCATTTGTTCTATATTCATATTTCTATTACGACACTGAACAGCATAACTGATCATCACTACAATATAAACACTTGGGAATACTTACTTAATATAATGCTAGATTATGGGTCTTAAATACTCGCGATGAAATGTAAAAGGTAATAAATGTAAATATAATGAATGAATACAATATTTCAGTACATTGATTGGATGTAGATATGTTAATGGAACTTTGTTGCGTATGCATCTTTTTGAGGGTGACTGTATTATGCACTTCTATAACTTCACCGGGAATTGATCGTGCGGCTTTTTTTGGCTGTATAGTACTGTAGTACTAGTATAAGGTAAGCTTCAGTTAAATATAACTAGCTGTTCTCAAAGACTGTCTTGTCCAAGCAAGACAAAAAACACTGCCGAGTTTTTACGAACTATCCAGGTATTTATTTATTGCAACATTTCCATTTTTGTAAATATAGCTGTTGATGATTGACGACATTACATTAAGAAAATATTGTTATATTCATAACAAGCAACGGTTCTTAAATTATTATTATTAAAAAGACAACTCCAGCATTAGGACAATTTCCTGTATCGCGGCAGACTTTACAAACATTTAATCAACAAACTCAAAGAACATTCAGTCCCGGAGCAACTACCTGTGGATCTCACAAATGTTTATCCCGTGTGGGGATCGAACCCACACAACACTCGGCGCGGCAGCCCGCACTGGCGAGCCCACCACTTAACCACGCCATCCATGCAGTCAAAAGTCAATCAGCCGGTTAAATTATCTTCTACCAATGCGCAATTTTATTTATATAGTTAAGCCCTTTAATAGTATAATCTAAAATATACTTATGCTATGTAGTAGAACTGAATTTTACACATTATTGGGTTGACTATAAGACCATTTGACAAGATCGACACTAAACGTCCAAGTTTTTTTTTTATTTTTTTTAGGAAGCTTTCGCCCCGATGACTGCTTCACTCCATTAGGTCTACACATACTATATATCAAAGTAACAATGAAAAAACAGAACATTCATGTGCATAGTGAACGTCGCCGCATTCCACGCGCAGTAATTTTATATATAGCAATAGCGGCCTGAGATAGAGGATACACCAAAATTCTGTCGTAAGTCCTTCGAATCTTTAGTGATGAGTAGCATTTCATTTCTAATATCCTCGATCCGGACACATTCCACCATGATGTGTAAGACATCTTCTAATAAGCCACACTCTGAACAGAGAGGCGATGGAATCTTTTTCATCAAAGCAAAGAAGAAAGGCAATATCAGTGTCGCTTATTTTGAAAGCGACCGTGAACGAATTTATATACATTTTATAGAATGATAGCAGTAGTTTATTTTCTTAGTTATAGTTTTTTTTATTCAATGGGATAAGGCAAATATATAATAAACAAATATTTTGTTAGATTTGAAATACTCATAGCAATAACTAAACGTCAAAAAGCGACGTCTCCAGTATGTAATCACTACATCATTACCATCTCGGACCAAGTATCAGTGTGATAATTGGTCCGAGATTACCATACTCAATTACGGACAATACTCATAAGTGGAGTATAACAGTTAATGGTTTGGTTTAAAACTTACTCTTTTTATATTTAATACTTTATACGGATTCTCATTTTATTAAATGTTTCAAAAGATGGCTATTGTAGTCATAACAAAATGTTATTTATAGCGATAAACTAATGCACAAGTAGGTAATTAAAAACAATATTACTTTTACCTGGAAACTACTGGAAACAATGGAAACATTAAAGTGACAAAGAACACGTGCATTTCTGTCATCTGTCATTGTTACAGTCGTCTTGTCAAAGGTCTTTTGAGTGATTAAGCGTCTGTTTATTAACTTATTATAATTTTTTTGTAGTTTCGCATTGTTGTTGCATTCCGAACATAGTTTTATTTTACACATAACTATCAACTTATATCTATATACATAATTATGGTGGTGAGTGCTGATGAAACGCCATAGAAGTAAATTAAATGCTATTGCGTGATAGCTTTGCAAAGTATGATTGGTGTAAGTCTGCTGGATAGAGTGAGGAGCAACTTAATTACGGAAAAGTGTGATATATATAAAGAAAAACGTAGTATTAAGTATTGGCAAAGGTACCCTGAGATGATTTGCCATTCAAATCACGGTTACGCTCATGATACGTAGTACCTCCTTATGTATGTCCTTTAATACATAAAATGCTATTATACCTTCATACATACATGTTATTCCAGAATGAACACATTTTAAAAATAATACTATCGGCTTAATATGCATTAAAAAGTAACCTAACCTAACTTATAACGCGAGTCTTTAATCTCGTTTCACATTAAAATCCTAAAAATATGCTGTAATTACATTTTATTTTAATAGGCCTTAGATCTATCTATCTTTTTAAGTATTTGTACTCTATATGCATCTAAAAACGTATGATCTTTAAGAATCGGCAAATTATTATACATAATAAATATCCAATTGTTATATAATTATATTTCTTTAAGTCATCTTTGTTTCTTGTCAACAAGCATGGTTGTCCAAAATCTTTTCTTTGATAGTTATGTTATATTCATTTTCTAGTATTATGTTTCAGTCAAAATTAAACTTTATAATATATCTAATGTGCACAAAAATAATAGTAATTGACTGCGGCAAAATTAATAAAAAAAAAATTGTCACATAGTCACCATCACCATAGCACGATTTCGAATTCGCTTCAGCATTCCGACGTCGGCACTTCCGTTGCAGTTGCCTTTGCAGGCACTAGCTCTTTGGTGTCGCTCCATGGCTCCCGGCTGTATCACCTTGGTAGCCTCCAAGTCAAATGGCAATAGCCTCCAAGTCAAATGGCAATAGCCTCTAAGTCAAATGGCAATAGCCTCCAAGTCAAATGGCAATAGCCTCCAGTCGCGTAGCTTTATAAACCAGCAGTGCTGGTATAACCAAGAAATTATTTCAATACTACAAAAGTCTTTGCAAGGCTTTTACCCGCCATAACACTACATCCCGGCCAAACACTGCTAAAGAGTCGCCTCAACCAAGTATCCGGCAGGAATATAATGCATTTTGAAAGATAACGATGCATGATAGGGATATCCCAATCACGCGTTCAAATCACTCAGACTAGGCGAACGTAGCGTTCTATACCTAAGCAAACAACAGCACTATGCTCTAGCAAAAATACCGACGAAAAGTAGCCTCATCCAAGTATTTCACGCAAGGGCACAAAACCCTCGTAGGACTGATGATACTATCAGAGAGTGCCTGATCAAGTATAGAATCATTCCAACATTATAATTATCTACCTTTAGATACGAGAAAAAGGACAACTGACATAAGCGCACCATTATCTCGGCAAAAATACTGACGAAGAGTAGACTCGCCCAAGTATTAAAGCAAAAGCACAATGCACTCTTTAGAACTAAAAAAAACACTATCAGGGAGTACCCTGACCAAGTATTCTTCAGATCCAATGTAAATGATAATATTTAAAAAAAAAGCATATTTTATGTTTTTTTATCATCTAAGGCGTCACCTCCACGGGCGAGTGTATCGTGACGATAATCTCGCTGCGCCATCAAATTCAATAGTAACTCTATAAACCAATCTCCACACAGCGATTTCATCGCGGCGATACGCCGAGTGACATTAATGAGCAAAACGTTAACAACTCGCCGCGTGTCCGCAACGACACGTTGCGGACACGCGGCGAGTTGTTGCTCTGTTGCGAGGTGCGGTGAGTCGTCGCGAACATGCGGCGGCGCGCAGCAGTCCGTTGCGAGTCGTGACGAAACGCCGCCGGCGGAATAATCGCCTTACCGTGGAGATTAGCTAACGATAGAAGGGCGGAATCGTCGCGATACACTCGCCCGTGAAGGTAACGCCTAAGCGCTGCTAGATTACAATGCATATTTCAATTCTTTACCAAAGAATTATAATGTACATATGCAATGAAATAAATTATTTACTTTCGTGCATGTAAAGTTTTCAACTAATAGGCAGGCGGACCCCTGGTTTGTCGGCATGGTTGCCTCCTCAAACAACGGACACAAAGAACATCCAGACTCACAACAATCAAATGATTGGGGATCGCACAAATTTTTGTCCTGTTTGGTATTCGAACCCACAACACTCGGCGCAGTGGTAGTGACGAGGCGACCACTTATCCATGCAATCCGTGCAGTCAAACTGGTTCGATTCCCGAGTCACGATCCCACGTGTAAACTTAGGTACCAACTTATGGCACGCGACTAACATACATCAACGTCATCATGCTACATGCTCATCCTACACACGTTTGGTAAACCACTACTTGTTATCTTACACTAAAGCAGATTTAAAAGTAGCCTAGTCATCTTTCCACAGGTAGAGTTAATATTAATATCGGTATATCCTAACTAAGAATAAAAGGTGAATGTGAGTATGTTTCTTTGTTTGTTTTACGTTTTCAAGCTTTAACGACCTCCCACCCAACCGATCATCATGAAACTTTACATACACATTTTAGGAGTATAGAAAAGGACTTAGTGTACTTTTCTTTCAGAAAACAGTGCTGCTCCAGAGGGATAGACATTTATTGACAAAATCTACATTAATGCGAGCGAAGCAGAGTGCAAAATTTAGTAAAATATATACAGGGTAATTTTTGAAATCGTGCAATTCCTTTTAACCACGCATTCTACTGGTGATATAGAATAACCCCGACCATCTTTTTTATTAGAATTATGTTTTTAGAAAAAATTATGTGTAGATTTTTCTGTGAAATGGTTTCAGATAGTCATATGTTAACCACGCGCACAATCGTAATATTTACAAATTTAAAAAAAATAAGGTAACAATAACTGATGTCGTAAATAATAAGGGGCAATAAAAAGGGCCGCCCGTTATTATTTACGACATTAATAATTATTGATATGTTATTTTTTTAAATTAGTTTGTGTCGGGTGGTTAACATACCTATTAATATGACTATCTCATACCATTCTCTAAACCAACTCCAACATCAAAGGAAGAAGAACAAAAATTAGACTAGATAAGTGCAAGAAATTATTAAGTAACTGCATAATGATATATTTATTTATTTATATAGATATATCATTATGCTTTTACTTAATAATTTTGTTTTACCTATAGTATTACCACATAAAATATTTTTGCACAATAAAATTTATATTTTATGAAAAGTAAGTGCATTTCAACATTATTGAAATCTAAGCATAAAAGATTTATACGAATACTAAGTTTACCGAGCACATTCTTAAATGAAATCAGCTAGTATAAAAATCAAATAAATCCTTTATTTTATTTTTATACTAGCTGACCCGCGCAACTTCGTCTGCGTCACATAAGAGAGAGAGTGGGTCGTAGGCACCTATAATACAATTTTAAAGGAGCTAAAATTTATCCACAAACCGCATAAGAACCATTGAACAAAATTTTATAAATTTACCTACAGTGCTAATTTAAAATCACGCAGAATAAACCAGGAGAAACATCGTTTGTATGTCTGTAATGGGCAATTATTTTGCTGCGATGTTATTTTAAAACTGCGATATCTCCTAAGATATTCATTGAAAAAGGGCAATTTTGTTTTAAATTAAGTACTTGAGATGAGTAACGTATTTATTTGTATAAGGATTAATATCATGTTTATTAAAACACCTTGGCAAATAATGCATTATTTTAAAACAAATTTGGTTAGCATAAAAAAGGTTATAGTGAGCCAACCTTAAAAGATAAACATATGCTGTCGCGGATTTTTTTTAGAACTTTTAAAGGGGAACAATTCTGTCATACATGATTTTTGCGAAAGTTTAACTGTTTACGCAGCGCACGCAGCGGAAGCTCCCAAAAGGAAAAAAAATCCTCCGATTTTGAAACATTCTTCATTGGTGCTCCGCTCCTAATGATCTTAGCGTGATGATATAAAGCCTATAGCCTTTCTCGATAAATGAACTATCTGACACTGAAAAAATTTTTCAAATCGTACCAGTAGTTCCTGAGATTAGCGCGATCAAGCAAACTCTCAGCTTTAAAATTTTTTGTCATCATTAGACAATACAAACATGTTTTCTTAGGCATACGCCGCCGGCCCCCCGGCCGGTACCGCCGCAACCGCTATGTCCCTGCATTTTAAATCTGTAATATCTTCGAAAATATTCATATAAATTACATACTGTAATGGGCCATATTGATCTATATTAAATGCACAATGTATTTAAGTTACTTAATTGGATAAGGATTAATGCTGTATTGGTTAAATCGCTTCGTAAATAAGCCATTATTTCTCGTAAAAAGTAAAGGATAAAAAATGGTTATTGTGGGTTGTCTCTAGATAGACATACTATCGCGGACTTTTTTGTAGACCTTTTTAAGATGTACAATACTGTAGTACATTATTTTGATCTATCTCGTAGGGTCCAGGCAGCGTTTGCAATGAAAGCGGAAAAAAATGTCTTTATTTACGACATCACATTGGAAACCTTTAAAATTATCAGTGTTTCTCTACTATATTATGCATGTATTATACATATAAACCTTCCTCTTGAATCACTCTATCTATTAAAAAAACCGCATCAAAATCAGTTGCGTAGTTTTAAAGATCTAAGCATACATAGGTACAGACAGACAGCGGGAAGCGACTTTGTTTTATACTATGTAGTGATTTTTATTTATTTATTTTTATTTATTTATTTAATCTTTGGAAGACCAACAGCAAACAATAACATTTTAAATGCATACAATACGCAACAGATAGCCAATTATAGGTCTCCGCTTTTAGCTACTTTATATAAAAATAAAAATGAATGATGCGTGAACACTGAACTTACAAACAAGCATATTAATAATGTACGAAATAAAGAAATTTAAAAACAATGTAAAACATTAAGACGTAAAAAATCTAAATTAAAAAATTGTTGTGTTAATTTATTGCGGTTATCTATGGAAAAAATCAAGACTGAGCATCCGCCTCACTGAACTGGGTTTGCAAGTGAATATATCAAAATCATGTATTTTTGTTTGTCCATTTAGAGTATTAACTGCTCGCCAGAGAAATGCATTTTGACGATAGTTTGTAGAGACTAATGGTAGGTGTATAGGCACATAATGTCTTACGCTTCTGGATGGTATATTAAAACTTATTTTGTTTAAAAGGTCAGGGCAATCAATTATACCGGATAACATATTTAACAAATAAGTCACATCGGCAATTGCGCGGCGATGAAATTTTCTGCAGAGAATAAAATAATCATCGGACTTATAATGTATTTTCAGTTTATAACATAAAAATTTAATGAATTTGCGTTGTATGTTTTCGATTCTAGAGATGTAAGTAGTTATTATATCGCGGATTCCAAATCTGGCTTGCATATTCTAATATACTGCGTACATAGGTACAGTATATAATTTTTAGTGTTTTGGCTTCTTTGAAACTATCACATGTACGTATTACGAACCCTAGTGCCTGGTATGCCTTGGTTACTATGCTAGTAATGTGATCATCAAAAAGTAATTTAGGATCGTGTAATACGCCGAGATCGCGAACATTTCTGCATCGTTGTAGTTTTTGGCCATTTAAGTAGTATTCAGAGGATAAAGTGCTGGGTTTTCTACTGTAGGTCATGACCAGACATTTATTGGGATTTAAATCTAATTTATTAAGTTTGCAGTAATCGGTTAAGCGTATAAGATCTGATTGAACACCATGGACATCCGTAGGCGTTGAAATAGCTGTAAATATTTTCATGTCGTCAGCAAAGCACAAAACCTGGGAATTTTGGAAACACTTATCTATATCATTAACGAATATAAGGAATAACAAGGGCCCAAGGAGGGAACCTTGTGGAATTCCACTTGGTACCTTTACCCAACCTGACATGTAGTTATTGATCATGACAGCTTGCGAACGGTTAGTTATATATGATGCCAACCATCTCAACAAGTCTCCTCGTATCCCGATTAACTGTAACTTTGCAATCAACACGGTGTGATTTATTCTATCAAAACATTTTGTATAATCAGTATATATTATATCAACTTGCTTACCGCTACTCATAGATGCCGTAATGTAGTCATTAATTAGAATGAGGTTCGAAGTTGTAGAACGACCTTTCAGGAATCCATGTTGAGTATTGTTAAAACTATTTTTTAAAGCCGGGTAAATTTGGTTATAAGTAATTTTTTCGAATATTTTTGATAGTATGCATAATTTAGAGACTGGTCTGTAATTGGTAACATCTGATTTAGATCCTTTCTTATGAATAGGCGAAATAAATGCCTTTTTCCATATCAAAGGTACAGTGCATTTGGCAATAGATTTCTTAAATAATATGCTGATGGGGATAGCTATGGTGTCGGCACAATTATATAGGAATAGAGGAGGTATTAAGTCAGGCCCTGCTGATTTATCCAGATCGAGTGATTTTAAAAGTTGCGTCACTGTTGTGGTGTCTATATATACTTTGTGAATATCCGATATAGCATCTTTGTGATAATGGGAAGAGATCGTGAGCGGAGTAGATGTATGAGATGGTCGCAAAAATGTTGAGTGGAAATAACTAGAGAAAGCATTACATATGGCATCACCCGTGTTTGCTAGTTGGCCATCATATGCGACGGAGCATGGTATAGTTGAAGACTTACGACGTGATTTGACGTAAGACCAAAAATATTTAGGATTAGTCTTGATTGATTCCTCGACTAATTTTATGTAATTATCATAACACTGTTTTTCCAAACGTTTAACTCTTTCTCGTAATATTTTAAATGTCTCGTAGTCCGACCGATTGCCGTAAACTTTGAATTTTCTATTGTACTTATGTTTTTCTTTAATACATTTTTTTAGTGAAGGCGTGTACCACGGTGGAAATGAATTGTTATCGTATGACATTCGTTTGACGATATATTTATCAATAAGTTGTATAATTAAAGAATAAAAACAGTCAACCGCGTCATCGACAGACATATCAGACAGTTTACTACACCAATCGATATTACTGATAGCGTTGTTTATTTCGGTATAGTTCCCTTTCGAGAATAAATATTTGGTTCTAGGTGCAGGTTTCAAGTAAGTTAGTTTAGAAGTTGAAATTTGAACAGAGAGAGCCTTGTGATGTGGGTCAATTGGAACTAATGGGTCTACACATTCTGATACTTTAACGGTCCTGTTCGAAAGGACGAGATCCAAGAATCTACCATATGTATTATTTACATGATTGAATTGCTGTAAATTCAGATAGTGTGCATGCGTCTATAAAATTTTGCTCGTCGGGGGTACTCGCTATAATAGGTGTTGTTATGTGGTCATCGATACTACAGTTCCACGATATACCGCTCAAATTGAAATCTCCTAATATTAGAAAGGTATCGTTGCTGTGATTAATTACGTTTTCCTCTAATTTAGACATATAGTTTTGAAGCTGACAAGAAAAAGATAGACCCGCATTTTGCTTACACAAATATACTACCCCTATAAATAAATGGCTTTGTTGGCGATGGGAAATATTGGTAGGTATTTCAATCCAAAGGTCTTCTGCTGTGGAATTGAAATTATATTTGATATTGGCAGGAATATCCTTTCGAATTCCAATGAGTACCCCCCCGCCGCGAGTTTGATTACTAAGTTCATAGTCTCTGTCACGACGCCACACCACATATCTGTTATCGAACAATTCCGAATCGCTAATACTAGACGTTAACCACGATTCGGTCACTACAACAATATGATATGAATTAAGGCAGACATTTCTATAAAATGACAATGTTTTTGAGCGCAGTCCGCGTACATTTTGATAAAAAATATAATAATAATATAATAATATTCTACCACGTACACACAACACCATCTAGCCCAAACTAAGCAGAGCTTGTACTATGGGTTCTAGACAATGGATAAACATACATATATACATTTTTTTTTGTAAATACATACATATTATACATAGAAACACCCAGACCAAGACAAACATCCATGTTCATGCACACAAATGTTTGACTTGTGCGGGAATCGAACCCGCGACCTCAGGCGTGGCAGTCGGTTACACTAACCACTACGCCATCTAGGCCGACTTAAATAGATAAACTATTGTTACGGAATGTATTATAAATAGCCATTTTTGTATTTTTTACACAAAAACATAACAAGCAACATCTCAAGGCCATAATAAAATATGATACTCGGTATTATAGCTGGATTGTTGCTAATCAAAGGCATATAGCGTCTCAGAATACAGGTTGTATTCAATATCTTTGTTCTTAAGTATATATTATGATGATATGCAGTTTTGTATTCATAGAGTACCGTCCTCACAGCCTATGGACCAATATATTTTAATGGATTAATTTCTTATTGAATGAGTTATTAGTCTAATTTACCGTCAGCGGTGGTGGCGTCTGTATAGGCATTCCATCTATATACTCTGTCTACAATACAACAGGTTCTATACAGCTTATAACAAAGGTCTGGTACTGTGTGATAATTGGTCCGAGGTCTGGTCTATACAATAATTATTTTTGGTCGTGTTTACGACTGTCAACGTTGATGACAAGTAAGATATTTATACAATATCTTTGGTATCACGCTAGCCCTCAAACTAAAGACTATACGAATCAGCTTAAGCTTTGATTAATTGTTATGTATTATGTGTATTGTATATGTCCGAGTATATAGGCAGGCAAATAATACTTTTTTAACTAATTACATTTAGTTAAGAGTTAAATAAGTAAATAAAATGCACTGTTCTTAATTATTTTTGTATTTAATCGTCTTTCTTGACCACCACAATTTTATTTTATCTCACTTATAGAACCAAAATTAAATCGTAAGTAATCAATTACAACATAAACAGCAGTTTTGTCCACACACGCAAATTAGGTCCGTCGAAAAATAATAAACTTGAAATCTAGTCAAGAGTCGTGAGAAACATATAAGAGCACATTTTTTGCAGTCACAATGGCGCGGTGCCCATCAAAATGAGAACTTAATGACTGTTTGCCAATTATATAATTTATTTCTGTTTACAAGAAGGCCCAGGCTTTGATAACGTGTTTGTCAACAAATTAATTTCATTTAATTCCTCGATAGCTACTAATTTCACTGTCAAGTAATATGCTAAATACCGGTAAGTTTGTAAAAAAAACAAATAAATATTAGTAGATATTTTGTGGCAGGATACTATTCGCATTGTTGATCCCAAAACCATACCTAGGCTCTTCGCCCAGAATATGCAAAGCATATTT
Organism: Catocala sponsa; assembly: GCA_963564715.1. Lineage (NCBI taxonomy): Eukaryota > Metazoa > Arthropoda > Insecta > Lepidoptera > Erebidae > Catocala > Catocala sponsa. Next base: position 25,026,691 of record OY751326.1, read on the forward strand.
AAAAGCGGCCGTGGTTGTCTGATGGTGTCTGAAGAACAATTTGGCATAATTTAGTTGTTGGTGATCTAAGTATCAGATCACGGACAATATAAGCAGCTCACTTTTGCCGGTGCAGCTGGAATCAGTCTGGTGGGATAAGCTTTTAATGTTGTTTTCACGGTGAATAAATTGATCGATTCAGGAGCAACTCGATGTTTCACTTCTATGTTTATCCCAACAAATTTGTTGCCTATATTTTCTTCCGATTTTATCATTATCAGAAAAAGGTTCAAATTCATTGCAATACATTTTGATATCATTACTATCTCGGACCAAGTATGTGATAATCGGTCCGAGAATACTATATTTTTAACAGATTATCCAAGCAAAGGCATAGATTATAAGGAGAACGGTCTATCAACGATTATGAATAACACACAAGAAGTTTTTATTCTGGTCGATACTGATAGATCTATTTGTGACTTCATTTAATACGGACGTATCGAACTGCTATTATAATAAACAGATAATAGATAATTTATTGAAACGTGACCTCGTTTTGACAATAATGCAAACCGTGTCGCATGTTCGGTATAATAGGAACGACAGCGAACTTGTGGAAATGTTTAGTAGGTACCTAATAAGAAAAACAGTATTTAAAATAGAAAATAACACATTTAACCGAAGTGGCAGAACAGGACACACCCGCCGCCTACGCCGGCGCCCGCACCTGCATCTACACCGCACCCTAAAGCCCCGATCCAACGAGATTATGTTCTTGAAGTCATCTCAACGCCGGAGATTAAATCCTGGATGTCGATGTCATTTGAGCAGTGCCTCAATGAGCTGTGCTCTGTTGCAGCCGAAGGAAAACTGAATTCTGAGCAGGAATTGAGCATAAATGGCTTATGTCGAAAAATAGGCAGCGGTATATCGCATATGGCAGTGCAATACCAGTCTCTCAAGTATAAAGCCATACAAGCCTACTCCTCTATCCAAACTTTACAAGACCAACTTGATCTGTCACAGCGACTGCAGGACCGTTGAAGAATCTTCGAAGCCTGCCATGGGAACTTTCTTTGCTTGTATAGTTAAACAAGGTAATAATAATTTTATTCAGCCGCTTAATTTGAGCTCAGTGGCTATTTACCCTACTGATAAATTAAAATCAAGCGATGAAACGATATCACTTGTCCAACAAAAATTAAACTACAAGTGAGAGGAGTGTGCAAAACAAGGAATGGAGGTGTTATAATCAGCACAAATACGAAAGACGACATCGAGAAGATTAATCCGTGCAGATAATCAACTCAGACCTAAAAATCGAGAATGCTTTTAACGAAAACCTAGAGTTGTTGTTATCGGGTTGCCTGTATCTATGGAAGAAGAAGTTTTTCATCGTATGTTCCATCAGAATCTAGCCAATAAACTTGAAAATACTAATCTTGAGTCGTTTATGAGAACGATAAGATTAAGCCATAAGTCGGGCAAGAAGAAAGCTGACACCTGTAACTATATAATAGAAGTATCTGCAGACATTCGGAAAGTACTAATAACAAAGCAAAGAGTATTTATGAATTGGTCATCTTGCCCTGTGAGAGACTTTACTTTAGTCACTAGATGCTATAAGTGTCAACAGTATGGGCATGCAGCAAAGACGTGTCGGGAGACTACCTATACCTGTGGCCACTGTGGCGATCAAGGTCACTCAAAAAAGGACTGCATGAAGAAGGCCGATAAACAAAAATGCGCTACTTGCTTGCACTTCAAAAAGCGAAACACGCATACCACAGGCGCTACTGACAGCCTGGCAGCAATAATGGCTGAAAAGAGATATATATATTCGGTTGATTATGGAGGCACCTAATAACTTGTGCTGCTTATCTATACTAATATTATAAAGCTGAAGAGTTTGTTTGTTTGTTTGGTTGAACGCGCTAATCTCAGGAACTACTGGTTCGAATTGAAAAAATATTTTAGTGTTGGATAGCCTATTTATCGAGGAAGGCTATAAGCTATATAATGTCACGCTACGACCCACGGGGGCGGTGCAGTAACGATAAATGCGGGTGAAACCTTGGGCACATTTAGTTTTGGATAAACACTTCTTATCATATAACTAATATATAAATAATAATAATAATAATAATAAGCCCCCTAAAACCCAACCACACGTCCTGATCGACCATCTGATCACGTGGGGGGCGGACACACGACATAAAACTTACTGGCGTGGCTAACGTGGCTCTGGTAGGTGAGTAGTTAGGAGTAGGACCCAAGCTAAGGTGGAACAGCGTACGCCGAGAGCTGCGTGGCTAAGGGGGAGTTTAGTCGCTAGTATGCGAACTCTGGAGACCAGGGAACCTCTAGTTTTATTTGCCCTTGCCGCGGTGAATGCAGGGCTCTGCCGCGGTCGACTTACGTGTCTCTAGCTACTCGTGGGAACACAATGGATAACCATACTATAAGAAAGTACAATCTTAGATCGCTACCCGGGGGTCGCCGGGCTCAATCTGTGGCTTCACAACGACAGAATTCGTCTACCAACAAGGTTACGACTGCTGTCTCATTATCATCAAATTCTCCGACTGCAGGCTCACTTTTTCTTTTACCAGTGTCTTCTCCTAAGTCATTTGAAATTCATTCTGAAATCAGCAATTCTTCATCTCCATCATCATCATCATCATCACTACCGCTAACCGTAGATGTTGTCCAACAAGCAAACGCTAATGTGACTGGACCCACTACTGTTAGATCGCGCGCGAGACGTAAATGGACCATTGAAATGAATATGTTCATGTGGCGCACATATCTCATCACTAGCAAGTTAGAATCTCAAACACGAGGCTATCTAGACTCATTACATAAAGCATTTATAGAAAAATATCCAGAAATGAACGCATCCAAACAAAGTATAGGTGATCAACGTAGGGCCATAGTTAATAATAAATTACTTCCATTAACTACGCTTAATGAAATAAAAAATGAAGTAAGCAGTTATCTTGAATAAAATGAGCAACCACTGTCACATTTACACAAACAAAACAGAGAATGAGGTGGTCTAACGACATAAATGAGACAATACTTCGCATCTACTACGAAGTAACAGAACTCGAAACAAACACAACAGCACACCGGAAACAACTGCATGAAAGATTCATACAGAGTTATCCACATTTGTCACACTTATCTGAGCAACGAATATCTGACCAAAGAAGGGCTATAGTTAATAATAATATGATACCTAAGACTAGAATAATTGAAATCAGAAAAGATGTAGAAAACCACATTCAAATGTCTCAAACACCAATACACTCAAGTAGCTATCACTCACATAACAATCTTCAGCAAACTATTACAGACTTAACACAAATACATCATGAAGAGGAACTATTATTACCTCAAACCACAAATACAATGAATACCGAGCTACAACAACATCCTAACACTATAATTTCTGATCACATCATTGACCACGACAATATCGACCAACAGTTTAACTCAGCACTGAACACATTCGTTAATACAGACCCAACATCAAGACCATACTTACCTAGACAAAAGCCATCAAGAAAATTTGCTTTACTTGTGGAATATATTAACAAATCTATCCTACCCCGTATTTTAACTATTGACCAAGATTTTACAACCTTTCAAACAGCTTTATACTCAGCAGCATATACAGCAGTAGTGTGTAATGGCACCAAAATAAATTCAAGCCAAACAATTACAAGAGATTTTAAACCACCTTGGCAGCGGAGGTTGGAAAATAGGATAGCTAAATACCGTTCTGAAATAGCTCGTTTAATACAATACATAAATGGTAATAGAAGTAATAGAATTGTTACAGCAATAGAGACAATAAAAAGTAAATACCAAATACATGCACAATACGAAAACGCAAATTCGGAATTAAAACATTACTTAGACACTTTAAAGCAGAAACTAAACACAGCAGCCAGCAGATTAAAACGATACTTAACTTGCACAGCTAGAAAAAAGCAAAATACACAATTTATAAACGCTGAAAAAGTCTTCTACAGAAAACTAACCACGTCCAATAATCGAATTTCAAATAATGAAGAGCAAAGATTACCAACTATGGAACACTTGCGTACATTTTGGGCTAATATTTGGGAGAATCTATTAGAACATAATGGAAACGCCGAATGGATAGATTCTATTAAAGAAACAACCAAACTCATTCAGGATATGGAATTCGACCATATTACAATAGATACATTCATACGCATAATCAAACACAGTCACAACTGGAAATCACCTGGGACCGATAACATACACAATTACTATTACAAAAAGTTCACTAGCATTTACCCATATTTACACAAACACATAAACTCGTTCATTAAAACACCTGAAAAAATGCCAACATATATAACACATGGAGTAACTTATATGTTACCAAAAGATACCGATACTGAAAATCCTGCAAAATACCGGCCTATAACTTGCCTTCAAACGATATACAAAATAATAACAGCCTGCATCAGCGAAACTATATACAACCATCTATCAGAACATAATATACTTGCAGAACAACAAAAAGGCTGTAGAAAATACAGTCAAGGGTGTAAAGAACAACTTACAATAGATGCAATAACAATTAACGAAGCTTATAATAAAAAGTTAAATATACATTCGCGTAAAAAGAAGACAATATTATATACATAGTATGTTCATAGATTATCGAAAAGCCTTCGACTCTGTACCACACAGCTGGTTATTACACACACTTCAGCTCTACAAAATTAACCCAACTATTATCACATTCTTAGAATCTTCTATGCAAAACTGGTCAACAACTTTAAAATTAAGACATCACTCAAACACTACGACTTCTGAACCAATTCGTATCCTACGCGGCATATACCAGGGCGATGCGCTTAGCCCGCTTTGGTTTTGTTTAGCTCTAAATCCACTTTCTAGTCTTCTTAATAATAGTAATTTTGGATATAATTTAATAACTACTGATAGCCAATTTTTACTAACACACCTACTGTATATGGATGATATAAAACTTTTTGCTAGCAACAAAGATGATCTTTTCCGTTTAGCAGACATTACTCAGCAGTTTTCCAAAGATATCTGTATGGAATTTGGTGTTGACAAGTGTAACATCCTGTCAATAAGCAATAGACAAATAGATAGCAATAGGTATATTTTAGAGAATGGTAGCACTATTGAACCGATGGATGAATCTACCACATATAAATATTTAGGTTTTAAGCAGTCAAGAAAAATATTACAAAAGGAAACAAAAGCAGAGCTAACAAACAAATTTAAACACCGGCTTAATCTCATATTAAAATCTCATCTCAATTCAAAAAATATTATTAAAGCTATCAACACATTTGCTATCCCTATTCTTACTTACTCATTTGGAATTATAAACTGGTCACAAACTGTTCTTAAGAACCTTCAACGAGCAATAAATACATTTATGACAAAACACCGTAAACACCATCCAAAATCATCGATAGAACGGCTTATACTACCACGGAAAGAAGGAGGAAGAGGGTTGATAGATATACAAAACTTACATAATAAACAAATTTCTACACTTAGGCAATACTTCCACACCAAGTCACAACACTCATCACTTCATAAACACATCACAGAAATAGACCACAAACTCACACCACTTAATTTAAAAAATAAAGTTCTGCAACATAATGAAAAGTTAACGACTGTAGAGCAAAAAGTTGCCAAATGGGCAGGGAAAAGTCTCCATGGAAGACACCGAACCGAACTGAGTCAAAACTACGTCGATAAAGGAAAGTCGAACGAATGGCTCTTAAAAGGGGAACTGTTTCCAGAAACTGAAGCCTTCATGCTAGCTATACAAGATCAGGTCATAAACACCAGAAATAATAAAAAATTCATAATTAGAGACCCAAATCAAACCTCAGCTTTTGTCCACAACACTGTAACTCAGCTACTGAAACAATACAACATATAACTGGCGCTTGCAAATTTCTGGTCCAGTCTGATTATAAACACCGGCATGACCAAGTAGCTGCAATAATACACCAACATTTAGCACATCAGTATCATTTTATCAATAAAAAATTGCCATACTACAAATATAAACCAGACACTGTCCTCGAAAACAGCACCTGTAAAATGTATTGGGACCGAACAATCATTACTGACAAAACCGTACACTATAACAGACCCGATATAACACTACATGATAAAAATAGCAACACCATTTATATTATTGACATAGCCATCCCCAACAGTCACAACGTACAATCAACAATAGCCGATAAGCTTTCAAAATACCAAGACTTAGCGATCGAATTAAAAATACAATGGAGAGCACGTACAGTGCACATTGTACCAATAGTCTTGTCATCAACTGGTATAATACCCAAAACACTCACTCAAAGCCTTGACATCTTACACATGCCTATACACACACTACAACTATTGCAAAAAGCCACGATTCTCAACACGTGCCGCATCACACGCAAATTTCTATCATCATCCATATCATCAACTTACTTCATTTAACGTGCCATGCTTGGTCTTGGCCCGCATGACACGCCTTTACCCCTTCAAAAAAGGGAGTTAAAAAAAAAATTCAATAATAATAATAACTGGCAACACTGGAAGTCAAACATCGAAAATTTTTATCGTCCGTTTTTAAACAAAAATTATATCTAAAATTGCAAATTTACAATATCAAAATATATATAGTTTCTTTAAAAAAGTCCATAAGATCACAACAATAATCATTTTCACAAGAAATATCTACATAAACCATAAATTAACCCGAAATCAGCAAACAGAAAAATGACAGCAAATGTCAAAATGAAAATTAAGAAAACCACCTATATCATCATTTAATACGATGTTGACTAAAGCAAAAGCCAGAGCAGAAGCACAAGAAAGATCCCCGGACTTGCCGCTCAGCTCCGCCTTGCAGTCGCCGGGTCCCGCATTAGCGGCGGTGGCTACTGCAGAGGCGTCGAGCTCATCAAGCGGCGAGTATTTCTCTCCGCCGGCGTCGCCGTCACCTGTACGTCGGCGAGGAAGAGGCCGGCCACCGACACGCCTGGGACCCAGTGGCCCACCGGCCCCGGGACGGGCCCCCGCTATCGGTGGTAATGTGCACCGCATGAGATGGACAGAATCAATGAATGAAAATGTCATGCGGGCATATTTTATGGCGACAGAGGGAGGAATCAACCTCACTTCCTACCGTGATCGTATGCTGCCTCTGTTTCAGGACTTGGAGCCAGCTGTCAACGTTTCAGCACAACGACTGTCCGATCAAGTGCGGGCAATCCAACGTTGTCACCTGTTGGATGAAGCTGCACTTGAGAGGCTTCGCTCTGACGTACGTGGTAACCCTCCTATCCTTTCTACCACACAAAATATAACTCAAATAAACTGCATAACACCTGTACCACATACAAACGGTGTTGAAGAAGTGGATAGTAGGGATACACACGTAAGTACCCGGTGCATCGATAAACTAAGGAGTGCCTTGGAGTGCGATGTTCGGGAATATAGGTACACAAGTTTAGAAAATAGACCTCACCTACCCCGGTTGCCCATGCATAAGAAAAATATGGCGCTAGTTTGTGCCCTGGATTCGCTACTGTCTATTTATTTAGACAGTAGTGAAGATCTTGGTGATACGCACTCAATTTTGTACTGTGCGGCTGTTGCGGTGTGTCGAGTAGCAGGTATTAAATTTACATACAATAGTGAAACTGCTACTCGAACTAATACCGTACCGGCCTGGCAGTGTAGGATTGAGCGGCGTATCGCCGAATCTAGGGCACTCATTGGCAAGCTACTCTGCTTCAGGTCGGGCAATACACGCCCGAGAGTGATGCGTTTTGTGACCCGGGCATTTGTGGGAACGGGCATTGAGCCTCACGAATATGCTTCACGGGTCACAGAACGCATTGACTTCCTGAAGCAGAAGGTTTATGCGTGGTCAAATCGAATTAGGCGATACAAAAAAAGAGTGGACCGATATACCCAGAACCGTGCATTCCAAAAAAACGAGAGGTGTGTGTACAGAGTGTGGGAACGATCCAATTCAAGTGTGGATGATGGACGTCGACCAGATGTTGAAATTACAAATAAATTTTGGCGTAATATTTGGTCGGCCACCAGCCACACGGAGGGCGATTGGTTCAGGGATGTCAAGCGAGCGTGTGAGGCAATAAATCAAATGGAGCCTGTAACCATTAGGCCAGAAGATGTATCTTGTGCGGCCCGTTCGCTCCCGAATTGGAAATCACCGGGACCGGACGGATTGCACAACTTCTGGCTGAAGTGGTTACGCAGTACTCACGATCGATTGGCGTCCCAGTTCCAATTGGCTCTGGAATCGGGGTCGTTGCCAGACTTTTTAACCACTGGTATAACCCACCTGCTCTTTAAGTCAGGGTGTACCACGGACCCCAAAAACTACAGACCTATTACGTGTCTGCCGACTGTTTACAAACTTTTTACATCCATTTTGAGAACAAAATTATCACATCATATAAATACTAACCATATCATGTCCATATCTCAAAATGGATGTAGAAATGGGGCTCGTGGTACCAAAGAGCTACTCCTTATTGACATGACCATTTGCCAACAGGTACGTCGTCACCGAAGGGATTTGGCGACATGTTGGATAGATTAACTAACATAAACTGGAAATCACACATTAAGAAAATGAGAGCAAAGATTTCAAAATTTACATACGCCCTTAGTGAAGTTAAAAAGACAACAGACCTGCAAACTGCCCTTGCTACATACTATGCATATGCTTATGCATGGTTTAGCTACGGCATAATACTGTGGGGCAATAGCACAGATGCACCAACTCTCTTTACACTTCAAAAAAAGCTGGTTAGAATTTTAGTGAACATCGACGATACAGATAGTTGCAAACCCCATTTTAAAGAACTCAATATCTTAACTTTACCCTCCATATATATCTTGGAAATGTGTAAATTTGTAAGAAAAAATCTAAACATGTTTACTAAGAGAGAAGACACCCAATGTAGGTACGCACTACGCCATAGGGAAAGGCTTAAACTGCCCACCTCACGTTTAAAACAACACACAGACAGCACATATGTGATGTCTATAAAAATTTATAATAAACTGTCGGATGAAATTAAAAACGAACCTAAATTTAACCCATTTATAAATAAATTAAAAACACTACTATTAAACAAATGTTATTACAATTTAAATGATTACTTGACTGACAAATTACAATAATATAAATAATAATAATACCTGCAAAAATAATAATGAAATCACTGACATAACTGACAAATTACATTAATATTAGCAATATAAATAAAGATAAACATATAATTATTGACATAACTCGCAAATTATATTAATATAATAAAAGTATCTTTAAAAATAGTATTAAAACTACAAACATAACCAATAAGTTGCAGACATATTATATACATCATCATCAAATTATGTAATATCAATATATAAAATTAATATTATATCCACTATACCTACAAATACACATAGAATAATTATATATAAAGGAATGTTCATTATAATAAAATGAAAAGATGTTAAAAATTAATTAAAATACAGTATATATGCATTGCTATAAGTAATACAACTGTCATGTTATATTAGAAATAATGCAAAATTAATATAATTATAATTAACATGAAACAGAATAAATCTAGAACAATGCAGCTAAAGCCCTCTTCCTCCCTTCTACATTTGCTGTGCCTGACAGGGTCCATGATGATACCATGTATTATTTTTATAACACCAAATTAACATTGTGGAATGCAAATAAAGTATTGAGTATTGAGTATTGAGTATTATAAGAAGGCCTATGACTCTGTGCCCCATACATGGCTCTTGAAGGTGCTGGAGTTGTACAAAATAGATACAACTTTATGCACTTTCTTGAAGACGTGTATGGGGCAATGGAGGACTGTCCTTCGCTATCCGGGATGTCGGCAGATCCAGAGTGATGGTATGCCTATAATGATCAAGCGGGGTATATTCCAGGGTGACAGTTTGAGTCCACTGTGGTTTTGCCTGGCTCTAAAACCTCTTAGTACTTTACTGGAGAATTTGGAGCTAGGCTACCGGTTGCAGAGTAGAGGCCAGGTCATATCTCACCTTTTTTACATGGATGACCTTAAATTATTTGCCCCCACCCATCTTCAGCTGACAGAGTTACTAAAGGTAACTGAAAACTTTAGTAATTCTATCAGAATGGAGTTTGGTGTGGACAAGTGTGCGGCAATGTATGTAAAGCGAGGTGGGATTGTGGAATCTGATGCGATGGAACTATCGGATTCCTCAAGACTTAGGACTCTCTCTGCAAACGAAACATACAAATATCTGGGTATGTCGCAGGCGTTGGGCATTTCAGAGACTGGCATGAAACAGACATTGCGGGATCGCTTCTTTGGCCGCCTGACAAAGATACTCAAAAGTTACTTGTCGGGCGGTCATAGGGTGCGTGCTTATAATGGCTGGGCCATGCCGGTCTTAATGTACTCCTTCGGCATACTCAGATGGACTCAGACTGAACTGGAGGCCCTGGATAGAAAGGTCCGTACACTGTTGACCGCATACCGGATGCATCACCCGCGCTCGTCTGTAATGAGGCTGTACATCCCGTGGAAATGCGGGGGTCGTGGCTTTCTAAGTGCCAAGACCCTCCATAATCGTGAGGTGTGCAGTCTTAGAGAATATTTTCTCCAGACCGGCTCGGGTGTGCATCGGGCTGTAGTCTCAGTGGACAATGGCCTTACCCCGCTGGCTCTGGCTAAGGAGAACTGGCGCAAACCTGTGGTACTCAGTACTGATGACCGCAGGGATGTATGGAAAGGTAAAGAGCTGCATGGACGCTTCTATCGGGCCTTACACGGGCCCGATATTGATTTAATATCTTCTGTGGCCTGGCTACGTTTCGGCGATATTTTTGCCGAAACAGAAGGTTTTGTCTTTGCAATAATGGACGAAGTTGTTATGACGAATAACTACCGGCGGCATATCCTGAAGGATGGGACGGTCGACATATGTCGGGCGTGTCACCAGCCCGGTGAATCTCTCAGGCATATTGTCTCTGGGTGTTCCCGTCTTGCCAACGGCGAATATTTGCACAGACACAACCAAGTGGCCAGGATAATCCATCAGCAACTTGCCTTAAAGTACAATCTTGTGGATTCAGAGATACCGTACTACAGGTATGTGCCCGATCCAGTTCTCGAGAATGGTCGTGTCACTATGTACTGGGATCGATCTATCATCACTGATAGAACCGTTGTGGCTAACAAGCCAGATATTGTGGTGATAGATCGATTAGAGCGCCTTGTAATGATCATCGATGTCACCATTCCTCATGACGAGAACCTCGTGAAAGCTGAAAAAGATAAACAAATTAAATATCTTGACTTGGCTCGCGAGGTTGTCGACATGTGGGATGTAGGCTCGGCGATCATTGTACCGATAGTCGTTTCGGTAAACGGGTTAATTGCCAAGAGCCTCGACCACCATCTTAAGAGGCTCGCGTTGAATAGCTGGGTCAAGTCCTCGATTCAGAAGGCAGTATTGCTCGACACGGCGGGCGCGCATAGTGCGGAGGTTCCTTTCTCTGGAGCCCTAACCACCGATAGCTTGGTCCCTGCACCCGATATCGGTGGGTCATTTCAGTTTTTATATTTTTAAATATACATAATTTTTATATTTATATTTAAAAATGTAATTATTAGAGAAAATAAGTAATAAAGAGAATAATAATAAACAAGATAAAATCAATAAAACCACATACCTAATAGATATTGCAGTCCCCAATACGCATAACTTACAAAAGACAATTAGTGAGAAAATAGGTAAATATACAGAACTGAAGGATGAAGTAACAAGAATATGGAAACAAGACAAAGTTTATATAGTGCCCATAGTGCTTTCCACCACCGGTATCATTCCTAAACATCTTCACCATAGCCTGAAATTAATAGACCTTAAAGATTCCCTATACATTATGCTCCAAAAAGCCGCCATTCTGAACACCTGCAGAATAGTTAGGAAGTTCATGTCTCTAGATGAAAACGAGGTTACACAAAACACGTCATCTACATGACTTTAAACACACCACACGCTACATTTACTTGGTTTCGGCCCGTACATGTAGTCAAAACCAGCCCTGAGCTGAGAAAAAATAAAAGTACACAAAATAATAATAATATTCTACCACATACACACAACACCATCTAGCCCAAACTAAGCAGAGCTTGTACTATGGGTACTAGACAATGGATAAACATACATATATACTTTTTTTTTGTAAATACATACATATTATACATAGAAACACCCAGACCAAGACAAACATCCATGTTCATGCACACAAATGTTTGACTTGTGCGGGAATCGAACCCGCGACCTTAGGCGTGGCAGTCGGTTACACTAACCACTACGCCATCGAGGCCGCGAAATAAAGACTAGTACGCAACACACATTGCAATTTTGCTGACAACCAGTTTTGTTTGTTAGGTACCTACCTATATTCAATATGTTAAGCTATGTACGGCTTGCAATTAAAAGGATGACTAATCATTGATGTATAAAAACACATATACATTATATGTATATCAATGTGACTAATCAATATTTTGTTTACATTACAGAATTAGTTAGCTTTAGTTTATTATATTGTATTTGATAATTATTATTTTGTTTAGGTAAACAATAGATTTTGTTTTGTTTAAATTACTATTTAATTCTTTTCTTGCTTATAATTATTGTATTATGAATATCTTAGCTATATTGATCAATTTTTGTAACTAAAGACCCTGCCTACCTGTGATACAGTTTGTAACTAGTACAGGAGACAGGTGATCTTTTACACAAATTTTCAGAATCCTTAGTCTTAAGTTTTATTTGTGCAATTATGTATAATCAAATATATGTAACTGTATTTTGTGCAATAAAAATGATGATTATTATTATATTATTTTATTATATTATTTTTATTATTAATATAAAAGTGATCTTTTGCGCTTTATTGCCACGGGCTCGCAATTACTATGGCATATTAAAAGTGGAGTCATTTTAATAGATAATATTTGACAATTCATCAAAATTAAACAACGTAACCTTGTAACCGCGGCGGGCATAAAATAATATACTTTTTCGTTTTGTTAGAACTGCACAAATGCTTAACTTTTTTCAATTACGATTACATATTTATTGTAATAATGACCGATACGAGTAATTTTACAATTTGCTTTCACTAATAAACCATTCTAAACATAATAAACAATTTCTGATCTAAAGAACTGAACGTCGTTACAATGTTCCGTCAGTTAACCCTTTTTCTTTTTAAACATTAGGGATGTTACTCTAAAATTCGAAAGCTGATAAGTAGAATCGAATGCAATGATTACTTGTGAAGAAATATCACCATAGATTTATAACCACGTTGTGATTATAATAAAACATAATTATATTTATTATTCTTTTAACTAACTATAAAAATCCAAAAAATAATTAAATAGAAAAATCATTGATGTTAGGTACAATTTAGGTGGGATGTTGCTGGCAACACCAGTGCCTGTCGATGACGCCATGTCATGTCGCCATTACATGACGCTGTGACGCAGTCTTTTGTCGTTGTGCGAAGTGACTGTGCGTTTTTGGTGTGCTCTCTGTTATTTTCTTCTGACCTGGCTTTTTATTGGACTGATCTTACTGATTACGTTTACTTGGCTATAAATTGGACTCCGATTGCTTAACGATTAGTAAACAAGAACAACATTACAGTCTTACCATGTCGAAACGGGGGAAAACGCTAAACAGTCAATCTCGCGAACTAGTGGTGAAATTGTACAATTATTTTGAACGTGAATCAGTTAACGATGGGCCTCTTTTACCATTGACACAACCGAGAGAACGCGTTGCCGAAGCATTGGGAATAGGGAAGAGGACAGTAACTCAAATTCTGAAAGAGAAATATGGACCAACAGGCTCAGAAGATAATACTTTATGTACACCGAAAAAAAGAAAGAGGGACAAGAAAATTGTTGGCGTTGATAATTTTGATACTGCTGCAATTCGCAACCACATTTATGGATAAAAGAATATCCTACACGGGAAAAGCTAATAGGTTCGTTAATAGACGCAGGCTTATTTTTTGGCGGTAAATCGTCTCTATTAAAGGTTTGAAATCGATGGGCTTTAGTTTTAAAAATCTAACAAGCGGAAAATTCTGCTAGAACGCTACGATATTATTTTGAAGAGAGTAACATTCTTACGTCAAGTAACTAAAATTACAGGATGGGACAATGTCTTGTTTATTGACGAAACATGGTTGAACGCGAACCATACGGTTTCGTAGACATGAACCGATGATACAGCGGCCTCCACCTCAAAAGTTCCATCGGGAAAAGAAGCCCGACTTATTATATATCACGCGGAATCAGCTTATCAAGGTTTTATTCCAGACTGCCTCCTCGCATTCGCCTCTAAAACTACAAGTGATTACCATGAGGAAATGAACATTGAGGTTTTTAAAGAGTGGTTTGAGAAGCTGCTAGTCAGCTTAGAAAACCCATCGAAAATTATAATGGACAATGCACCGTATCATTCTGTACAAGTTGATAAACCACCAACTCAAGCAAATAAAAAGCAAGAAATTGTCTCGTGGCTGGTAAGAAATGGTGTGGATGCAAGTCCAACTTTATTAAAAGTTGAGTTGTTAAATCTGGTACAAGCAACGAAGCCGTCCAAGCTCCGCTATGTAATCGATGAACTAGCGCTAGAGCATGGATACAAAGTTATTCGATTGCCTCCCTACCATTGCCAGTATAACGCCATCGAGCTTATTTAGGCACAAATAAAGGGTCATGCGGCGCGGAACAATACTAAACCACCTTTCAGTACTGCTAAAATGATGACTCTGCTACAAACTGCGTGTGCAGAAGTCACTACAGAAGACTGGAGAAAAGTCGTAGAGAAAACAAAGAAAATAATTTTACAAGATTTTGAACGAGATGTGAGAATAGACAATATTATTGAAAATGAATTAATAATATCTCTGAGTGCTGACAGCAGTGATGAAGGTGACAATACTAATAACAGTTCTGATAATTCAACTGAATAAATGCAATTTTTTTGTTAAATTAATAATAATAATAATAATATTCTACCACATACACACAACACCATCTAGCCCAAACTAAGCAGAGCTTGTACTATGGGTACTAGACAATGGATAAACATACATATATACTTATTTTTTTGTAAATACATACATATTATACATAGAAACACCCAGACCAAGACAAACACCCATGTTCATGCACACAAATGTTTGACTTGTGCGGGAATCGAACCCGCGACCTCAGGCGTGGCAGTCGGTTACACTAACCACTACGCCATCGAGTCGTCAATTATGTACTTGACTTATTTTGCTTCTTAAATTTACGAAAGAAAAAATAATAATGGGACAGGGATTCGCCCGATGATTTTTAAAATTCACATATGTTTCATAGCCGTATCGATTCATTCACTTTAATTGATGTTTTTAAGCAGGTGACGTCACTATGAAGATAAAACTGACAGACGTCAAATGTTACCTATTAAAATGACATCGGTAATTTTACTTAAACTCTTAATTTGACTTAAACTTAGGTCTTAATTTTACTATAACCGCATGACACAACAAATCGAACCACATAAATAATTCAATAAGCTTAATACTAAGTGTGACGTTTATTTTGTAGTGAGACTTTTGTCACAAAGAGATAATACTTCTTATATGTCTGTGGACGTTTATACAAACCGTAGACAGGGTTCCGTACAAACCAGTCTACGGTACAAGCCCATCAAACTAGGAACAAACTACAGCATACTCCAATTTGTATGTGTGAGTGGTGTGACCACGTGTGTGATACAGACCAGAAGTATAAGTCTTATATTATATCTGTGTGATACAGACCAGAGTGCCTAGTGCGAGTTTGTTTTACGTTAACGCGATCGATACGCTTATGACATTCGGCGCTCCGATTGGCACGCTCCAAGCCCTTAACCAATCAGAGGGCCGATCGCGTAAACGTATAAACAACTAGCACTAGGCACCCAGATACTTCACATGACATGTTAGTGTGTGAGGTATATATTTATAACTAGCCCTTACACATACTATTTACTTAATTTCTGCGGCCTTACTCTACTTTCTATTGCTGCCTCTAAGTAAATATGTATCTCTTCAAAATACTTCTCACAACCGTATCATAAGCTAAGACAAACGCTTATCATCAGGCAGGCAGTATGTTTGTCACTTTTGATATATCCTAACTAATATTATATACTGTTTGTTACGCTTCCACGCCTAAACTACTCGATCAATGATTATGAAATTTCGCATACACGTTGTCAGGGGAACAGAAAAGGACATAGCGTACCTTGCACCCAGAAAAAGTACTGTTAGTAACCTAACCTTATCTAACCTACATTTACGCGAGCGAAGCCGCGGGCAAAATCTAGTATAAAGTATTTCATGACAGTTGCTGATCGTTATACATGCATTATATTAAATTTTTATTTTTCATTTAATTAAATTGATGCAATATACGAAACTACAAAAGAAAGTGAAAATACTACCTACCTACATAGATTCATACAGAGATTTACGGCTGTATATCTTCGAAGGGGCAAGCGAAGGTACAACTACACTTGCCAGTTATATTTTAAGTCTCCTTAGGTATTGAAGACTCCGTGCTGCTTCTGATTGGCATATCTAACTTTATTTCGTCTGGGACGGCCGAAGCCCATAAACAGTGACAGCTTACATACGGCTATAGAAATCTGAGTTTAAACCTTACATCTTGGGCTGGACACGGCCCACCCGCCCCTTCTCGTACTCCCGTATATAATACGCTGGCAATGCTAAGTACCTATTAGCGCAACTCAAAAACACTTGATTATCATGATCGACTGTAGGCTTGAGCACAGGACTACCGATGATGATCTGAGATAGTAATAAGTATATACTAAAATTTGATGTTTGTAATTCGTATTATCTACACTAAAGTATAAAGAGGAAAGATTTGTATTTTTGTATGTTTGTAACGAATAAATTTAAAAACTACTGGACCGATTTCAAAAATTCTTTCACCATTAGTATGCTACATTATCCCTGAGTAACGTAGGCTATATTTATTACAAAAAAAAATAGGGATCCCTACTAAAACTTCAATTATGTAATCCAAGGTGTAAAAAAATTTGCTGTATAATGTTTTTCATCGCATGCGCTGCAAAAACGAATGATGATAAAACATAAAATGTTGTACAACATTAAAGTACATATCAATATCTACAAAAAACTTCGCGATATCATATGTCCAACTATTGTAGTTATGTAACTATAACTTCTTTTTTACATTTTAAAATTTATAGAAATGCCGACTAAAATCAGACTATGTTATTCATACCTTTATATTAATCCATATCCAAATAAATCATTTCTTAATCAAGACTGTTTCAATACCTGTACATTACTTTTTGAATTATTGAAATCTTTTCTACTTACATATACCTTTCCTGACAATTTTTATATTTTGATATGTATTTTATATTATTTACTTTATATTTATTATCATAATATTTTTATGTGTACACTTTTTTTTTACTTGAAAATTAACATATCATTTCATCGGTCTTGCGTCGAACTAAAGTGCCCAGACCGAATCTTCCCAAAGATGAATTCATCGCACTGAAGAACTTGCGGTCTAGGCCAGATATTACAGTACTCCGTGCAGATAAAGGAAACGCTACGGTCATAATGGATACGTCAGATTATAAACATAAAATTGAAAATTTACTTTCGGATGAAACAACATACAAAAGGTTAAGACAGACCCTACAAACAAAATATTGAAGAAAACCAAAGACATCATACATAAATACTCCGAAAAACTAGATCTAGACGTTAAACAATTAATACCAGCTTGCGTAAAACCTCCAAAGCTGTATGGGTTACCAAAAATACACAAGGAAAACGCTCCCCTACGTCCTATTGTCAGCCAGATCGACACACCAACTTACAGACTGGCTCAGCACGTAGCGAAGATACTCTCACCACTCAGAGGCAACTCGAGAGCACATGTGAAGGATTCATACCATTTTGTGAGTGAGATTAAACACCTACGTCTCACAAACAATGAAACTATGGTTAGTTTTGATGTACAGTCATTATTTACATGCATACCTGTACATGACTGTTTTGAAATAACTAAAAGGAAGCTAATAGAGTACAATATGCCTGAGGAATATGCAGAACTACTTAAGCATTGCTTAACAACTGGCTATCTGTTGTGGGACAATAAATTCTACATACAAGTCGATGGTGTGGCAATGGGCTCCCCAGTATCGCCTGTTGTTGCCGACATATATATGGAAGACTTTGAGGCTCGAGCTTTGCAGACTGCCCCCATCACACCCAGGATTTATAAGAGGTTTGTAGATGATACTTTTACAATATTACCAACAGATAGTGTAAGTGTATTCCTAGAACATCTTAATTCCCTTAATAACAACATACAATTTACTATGGAATTAGAGGCAAATAATTCATTAGCTTTCTTAGATGTCCTTGTCATCAGGAATTCTGATCATACTTTGAGCCACACTGTATATAGGAAAAAGACCCATACAAATAGGTACTTAAACGGTGAATCTCACCACCATCCTAAACAGTTAGCTACCGTGGGAATGTCTTTGTTTCAGAGAGCCCACGGGATCTGTGACAAGAAACACCTGGACGCCGAGCTTCAACATGTCAAGCAAGTACTGCAAGACAACAAGCTCCAACAGCCGCGCCGCTGTCACAGATCCCGAGAAAAGCCAGCCACAGTCGAGCGCCAGCCTGCTATACTACCTTATGTGAAGGGTGTCACTGACAAGATTGGCTACATCTTGAAGCGAGCTTCAATCAATACATACTTCAAGCCGCCAACGAAGATAAGTCAATTTTTACCATCTGTCAAGTGCCAACTACCTTTACAAGATGCAGGGGTCTACAAAATTGATTGTGACTGCGGACTCTCATACATTGGTCAAACCAAGAGAAGCATAGGCACCCGCATAAAAGAACACATAGCTGATGTAAAACACCAACGCTCGTTGAAGTCTGCTGTGTGTGAACATGTGCAACAGGGGACCAACCACTACCTGAGATTTGACAAACCACAGATGCTCGCTAAAGAACACCGATTCCGACCAAGGATGCTTCGCGAGGCTATTGAAATCAAGAAACATCCTAATTTCAATAGAGAAGATGGTTGGAGTGTACCACCAGCTTGGGATCCAGTAATCCAAATAGTCAAACCCAAGAAGAAGCAAACCACAGCTAGACTTCATGATACTTTGAGCTCATTCTGCGTAAATAGAAACACCCATGATTAAATTATGTTCGGGTACTTTGAAATAACTACACTGGAACATTGAGACAACTACCATCTTAGTCTCCCCGTGACCATGGCTGCTGAAAAGCAACCGAAACGTCGGGGAAAGTGTAAAAATAAATCTAAATAGTATAATAGTATAGTAATAGTATAAATAGTTTTAATAGTTTCAATAATTTAAATAACTTAAAAATTTGTAAAGTTTAATAGTGATTATAGTAGTGTAACAGTTTTTCAATAAATTTTGTAACAGTGTCAAATAAACAACGCGATAAAATCCGTATATAGTAGTTTAATTTCAATGAATAACATTCGCGTAAACAGAAGACAATATTATATAAATTATTTGAAAAAAAAACACTTCCAAACAATATGCCTAGAAAAAAAAGGTCGCAACTATCTAAACATAGTTCCCAAGCGAGATTAGCAAAAATATGTCGTGTTGGAGAATCTTCTTCTGACAATTCAGATCGTCTCGCAAGTCAGAGAGAATACGCGTCGCAATCGCGGGCAAGAGAATCTAGCGCTGAACGTTCACAGCGCCTTGCTGAAACTAGAGACAGAAACTCACGAGCACGCGCAAGGGGATATAGCGCCGATCGTTCAATTCGTCTAGCAGAACAAAATGCAAGATCATCGCAGCTATACGAACGACAGTCGAGCGCCGAGCGCTCGCAACGCCTTGCTAATAATAGAGGTAGAAACTCGCAAGCACGGGCAAGGGAATGTACCCAAGTTGGTGGCAAATCAAAAAATAGCGTTCAATGCTATAACTGAAAGTGTGGAAAATAACAGTAGTTGACTTTTTTTTTTAGACGCGCCTGGTGGATCTGGTAAAACCTTTCTTGCCAATTTAGTATTGGTAAAAGTACGACAATCTGGACGAAAAGCACTGTCAACTTAGCGTCTTCCGAAATTGCTGCAACATTATTAAATGATGGGAAAACAGCTCACTCTACCTTAAAATTACCGTTGGCTGTGGCTTTAGAACATCAGTCTTTTTTGAAGTGGCTTTCTTTAGGCGCGTTGAGCACATCTTGGGTGAACAAAAATCATAGAACTCGCGTCATCGTCACGCTTCCACGCTTTCCATTTTTGAATAATTTTAGAATATTAACAATATCTCAGAAATGGTGCGTCCTACGCAAAAAATAACGAAATTTTGACACTCTTAATAACCCCAGAGACTATCAGGAACTTGCATCCGACCCGCCCCTTTTTTGTTTTTTTGAAATGCAATCTTCTGTAGGCGCGTTTAGCATTTCTTGGGTGAACAAAAATCATGGAACTCGCGTTATCGTCACCGAACGCTTTCCATATTTGAATTATTTTTGGGTTATAATTTGGTTTATAAAGAAGTGTTTATGATCAAGGATTAAAGTTTTCACTTCTATCGCCAGTCTTCAAAGTTCAAAGACTGCCCCAATTTCTTTTTTTATTGCGTTCTTCAGTGGCTGACGAGCCAGCGGCCCCCCTGATAGTAAGCGAGAACTGTGGTTCATACACACGGGTGTGTTTTCTTAGCATTACAGAAGCAATGTCAAAAAAACATAACCAAGTCGCTGCCTACCGGAAGGAAAAGGGGAATGGAGCAGGATGGGGTTTGGGAAGGGAAGGGTGATTGGGCCTCCGGCGCTCTCACTCACCGAAGCTCCGTAGTATTTATGTCAAACCTCTCTCTGTCTCTGATAGGTAGGTTATTAATAAAATATTATCCAAAGAGAGCGTGGTAAAAAGTGACTGAGGCTTGTGTTTTCTTGAAGTAAAACCGCCTTTTATATTGTGTTTGCCTAATATGTAACAACGTATAAGCAAAATATTACTTTCATCCACGTGACGACAAACATAGATACCAGTAACATATATGTATATGTTACTGGTAGTATTTATGTTTATCGTCACGTGGATGTAATTCTAAGAAATATTGTCGCTATAAAGCATATAGGTATGTACCTATATGCTTTATAGCGACAATATTTCTTAGAATTATTGTATAAATTAAATTAAATATTGTAAACATATCGAAAAAATCATCTTTAATAGGCATAGACTGCACAGATGGCATAGTGGTTTAAGTGATCGTCTCGCCACTGCCAATTGTGCCAAGTGTTGTGGACTCGAATCCCACATGGGACAAAACTTTGTGTGATCGACAAATGGTTGTTTTGAGTCTGGGTATTCTGTGTCCTCTGTTTGAATGTTTGTAAAGTCACTCGCGACACATTGTACCTAGTGCGGTATTAGGCTTTAAAAAAAAATAGCTAAAAATCAATTTTAATCATTTATTTCCAGAGTATACCCGTTGTAACTGTTATTATTAAAATGAAATAAATAAACGATAAAAGTTGAGGTGTTTAATAAGGTGAATAGCTGCTTTTCAGTCGGTACATATGTCTCCTTTGAGGTAATACGACTTTTACCATCCTAGCTTGAGGATCCTCTTTTGGACGAAAGGCGGCGCAAACTGTGCACTGAAAAAGACATTGTCGGCGCTCAAATGCTTCAGATACAAACTATATACTAAATTATAGGGTACATATGAAAACTTTATCGCACATAACCGTCATTTATATACAATCATAATTTTTGGTACTGCACTTCACTTGATTTAAATACCATATTTTAAAGTAAATTGTTTGGTTAAATAGTTGGTTAAAATTCTGTCTTAGTGATGCCCAAGCGACAAACGATAAAACTGTCTACTAATATTTTGTACTGAACGTTGGCAGACGGCTTATCACTGCCGATTTAATAGAAATTTCATATTTACTTAATGATAAGTAGATACCACTATGCCAATATTGTTTATGATGTTACATTGTAAAAATATAAACGCTATTACGCCTTCAAACGACAATAATAAGTTAATAAAAGTTAAGTTAACAAAAGTTAATAAGTAAATAAAGTTAAAGGCAGTAACTTAAATAAATACACGCCTGATAAATTAAAGCCTGTGCTTATCTAGTGTAGAGGTTTCTCTCGTATCAAATTTCATCAGCAGATTAGAGGTGACATCATATCTAACTAACCTCCTATAACATGTCTATTCATCAATAATGTTTAACAAAAGCTAGATATAAGGCAGGTGCCTTTTACAAATCAGTATTTATACTTACACTATTGACAATATAGATGAGGAATAAAATAAAAGTAAAAATACACAGTGGTTGTTTGAACAAAAACATGTTGTGAAATATCCTGTGTTTAATATTTTCTATTAAATTGTATTTTCCTTGTAAACCTTGCCGTAGACAATTTATTTTATCAACAATGAAACCTTTATTGTGAATTTTATGACTTGCTATTGTATGGTGCTTGGCGATACTCGATCAAATTATAGGAATCGTGTTTCTTATGCACATTTTAAGTATTGCCATCGCTACCTCTAATGTGGATGATCGGGCTCTGTTTATGCTTATAACACACCGAGCAAGTTTACAAGTTAATTACTCCGACTTATACGAAAGCGAGGCTAAAAATGTACTGTATCCGTCAAATGCTGAACTCGTCGAAATACTCCAAAGTGGCGTCTTTTCGAAGTACCAGGCTCGTAGACAATATATTGATCAAAGCTAGACTATCTGTCTAAGCAAATTCGTAGTTAAATAATTATAGCACACAATAGCGTACCATAATACTCGACTTTTACTAAAAGAAATCATTAAAATGTAATAATTTTAGTATGTACGACGTCATCGTAAAGAATTTGTATCAGCAACCTGTTCAATACCCAGACACTACTCAGATTTATGCATTATCCCCTTCACTCTAATATGAAACGAGGGACGTTTGCTACCTATCCATTGCGTCGAATGATAATAATAATCACACCCGATACCGGTGGGTCATTTTAGTTTTTATATTTTTAAATATGTATAGTTTTTATATTTATACTAGATGTTCCCGCAGTTTCACCCGCGGTTTCACCCGCGTTTATCGTTACTGCGCCGCTCCCGTCGGTCGTAGCGTGATGTTATATAGCCTATAGCCTTCCTCGATAAATAGGCTATCCAACACTAAAAGAATTTTTCACATCGAACCAGTAGTAATCACGCAGAATAAACCAGGAGAAACATCGGTTGTACTATGCCTGTAATGGGTAATTATTTTGCTGCAATGTTATTTTAAAACTGCGATATCTCCTAAGATATTCATTGAAATCGAATGATATAAAGGACAATTGTGTTTTAAATTAAATACTTGTGATGAATAACGTATTTATTTGGATAAGGATTAATATCGTGTTTATAATAATACCTTCGCAAATAATGCATTATTTTAGAACAAATTTCGTTAGCATAAAAATGGTTATAGTGAGCCAACCTTAAAAGATAGACATATGCTGTCGCGGACTTTTTTTTAGAACTTTTAAAGGGGAACAATTCTGTCATACATGATTTTTGCGAAACTTTAACTGTTTACGCAGCGCACGCAGCGGAAGCTCTCAAAAGGAAAAAATACCCTCCGATTTTGAAACATTCTTCATTGGTGCTCAGCTCCAATTGATCTTAGCGTGATGATATATAGCCTATAGCCTTCCTCGATAAATGGGCTATCTAACACTGAAATAATTTTTCAAACCGGACCAGTAGTTCCTGAGATTAGCGCGTTCAAGCAAACAAACAAACAAACTCTTCAGCTTTATAATATTAGCATAGATTCAAAAACGTAATTAGTGGAAAAAAAAGTAATAAAGAGAATAATAATAATAAATTTATTTGCTCTCAAAAATATACAGCTGGCTCTTAATCTAGCATATAAAGTAATTTGCGATGCGCACAATCGAGACCCAAACTACAACCGAATACAATCATATACATATATAATTTAAGCTAGTTAGTAGTGTTGTTATTGGGTTCGCCTGAATGTATCCGTGCACATTTCACAACCATGGTTATAAAAATGATATTATAAAAAGAGTAAGAGGTCGTCGTTGGCTGCTATGCTAGTATAAACTGTGTTACAGCAGCCGGCGTCTTCCACCCTGTATGACACAACATAATATCATATAACGTAAAAAAATGTTAATCATCATAATATAAATAAAATTACTTTTAAAGAAATCCAAAATAGGTAACTCGTCTGTTTTAAAGCGGATATAATGTGTGTGTGTGTGTGTGTGTGTGTGTGTGTGTGTGTGTGTGTGTGTGTGTGTGTGTGTGTGTGTATGTGTGCGTGTGTGTATGCGTATGTGTGTGTAAGTATGTATGAGAGGGTGTGTCTGTATGTGTGCATGTGTGTTTGAGTTTGTATGTACGGGTCTGTTGGTATGCGTGTGCATTGAGTTTTTAATTGGGTCTGTTGAGTAATGCCTCAGTTTCGGCATAGTTTACGTTTAGCAGCCAGGTGCGTATTCTATCCTTACATTTGGTTAATGAAAGGGGATAAATTTGAATCTTTTTGTTGGCCAAATTACATAAATTGTTACCTATCACATAATAATGACAACGAGCAAGTGCTGTTCTATGAGGGGTTACACGTTGTATTCTAGTTTTATTGCGTGTTGTGACTGTCCTGTATTTAGTATTTTTATGTTTGCGAAGTACAGCAGATAGGATAAAGAGTTGCCTTACTGTTAGAACAGAATATTCTCTGTATAGGAGATCAGTGCTATATCTACGTGGCTTCCGCAGCATAACTTTCAAAATGGCTCTTTGCGCACGTTCTACAATGAGCAATTTAGGTCCACCAACTCCACCCCATGCCACGATGCAGTATTGGAGGAGGCTTTGAGCAAGCGCGTAATAGACACATCTTAATGTCTCATAATCTGCGGACAGTCTGATTTTTCTAAAGACGGGCATTCATTTTCTAACACGATTCGCAACATTATTGATGTGAGCCGACCAATTCAGGGAGATGTCAACTATAAAACCCAAGTATTTTATATTATAAGCACGTATAAGATTAGGGCAGATGCAGTTTATTTGTGAATCGCAAGTATGAGCTTTGATATGGAACTCAACAGGATGCTGGGTATTGATGCGAGGGTGAAGGCAATGTATTTTGTTTTATGGACATTCAGTGTTAAGAGATTATCATGCAGCCATTTCAAAAGCTCTCTAAGTGCACCCTCAGTGTGCCGCTTAACGTCTTCCCAGTCCCTTCCATGGACAATCAGTGCAGTGTCATCAGCATAGGTGATAATGTTACAGTTAGGTAGGACTTTGGTACATAGCGAGTTGATGTACACGAGGAAAAGAGTGGGACCGAGGACGCTATCTTGTGGGACATCGAAAGAGAGTGAGGCTAGAGAACTAGTGTGTTTACCTACTTTTACACACTGACTACGATTAGAGAGATAGGAACAAAAAATATCGAGTGCCACACCACGTATACCAATTTATTCCAATCTACAAAGCAGCAAAGGAATGTAAACGGTGTCGAAAGCCTTAGATAAATCTAAGAAGACGCCTATTACCTTCAATGAGTTATCAAGACTTTTAGTGATATATTCGGGAAGTTGCAAAAAACAAATAATGAATATTTTTAGAATAACCACGGCCCAGGTTTTGTTAATCTATACAGTCTGTAAACGATTGTTGTCAGGTGGCAAAAAGATTGACGAGAAAAGTACCATTTAACCACAGATGAGTTAGTATCTTGACGTCTTAGCAGCCACTTCATGTATTAGTGCCATCTTTAAAATTACCAGCAAAAAATACGAGATACAGAAAATATTTTTATTCTTCAGTTATGATCCAATCAATTATTTTAGTGTATGTCTTTTTGCTAATGTAATTTAAATAAAAGTATATTTGGTGTATATTGCAGAACAATTATAATCTTTGTCCTAATGTGTAGATAATTATATTCACGTCAACCTTCTATTGTAACTTAAGATTTATACTGATACACATAAACACGATACACATGGCATGTCGTTTTTTGTTGTCCCGTCACTTGATATCACGTTACACCACTATTCCATGCATATACAATGACGATCAGAAAACCGATCTTACCTACTGTTCCGTGATTATAATCATCGGTCCGTAGCAACGATTGATAAAAGGTACAGTTTTGCCATTAAATAAGTACATTAATTTTCTCACGCCTGTATTCCAGACCCAGATTTATTTTACATACATTTCGCCACCTTACAGGCAGCATCTGCCTTATACAGAACCAGACTGAACGCATTGCTATTGAAAATTGAATCATACTTTCCTCAACGCAGGATTCCAAACCGCGGAGTCATGCCTAGCAATCGTATTTACTACCGTTGTACCATCAAGGCAGTCTTTTTTTTTAATAATAATAATTTATTTATTTACAGAAATGAGATTGTAGGTTAACATTGACTTAGGCTATTATGTGTTACAGGTATTCATTTATACTCTTAGTTGACAGTATGTGTAATCTACAATAAGTTTTGGGTAGAGTACTGTTCTCCTAGATAGGCTACTGAATAGCCTGTGTTTAGGAGCACAATGCCAATCCCCGATAAATATTTTGGAGTCTGATATTAGGGAGGTAAGAAATCCGTAGTTGCTTAAAATAACAAATAAAACCCAAAGAAAATCAAAGTTATTTTATTCTGTAATGCTACATCCTAATGTTTAGTAATATATCGACATAAAAGAGTAACAAAGTACTTGGTATGCTATATAGGTAGGTTCTGGAACGGTGTCTATTTTTCCAGTCAAGTATCATATAAGCTTGCTGAGTGTCAGTGGACTTACCACAGGGCTTAACATAATTATACTTATCTGTAACTGCACGACAAGAAACAGATACAACAGAAATATTCAAGAATTATTACAACAAAACATCCTCTCAAGAAAGTAACAATACCTAAAACAAACATAGAACTATACTATGAAACATCTACATCGTATTATACGCGCGTATATACCCGAACAACATCGACAAGTTTTTAACAGCGTGCACAATGTCAGCCATCCCGGTACGCGCACGACTCGCAAACTTATAACAAAAAAGTATTTTTGGCCATCTATGAACGCAGACGTTAGCCGCTAGACTCGAACCTGCATACGATGTCAAAAAAGCAAAAGACAACGCCACACATTTTCGTCCATTTCAACTTGCCCGCCAACTGACCGTTTTCAACACGTGCACATCGACATCGTCGGACCGCTACCTACAACAGCTCAAGGACATCACTACCTCGTTACGATGATCGACCGACTTACGATATGGCCTGAAGCTATACCTACCGACGAAATAACAGCGGAACATATAGCTAGCAACAGGTCTTGATACCCAGGTCTATCAACATTGGGTATCACGCCTCAGATGCCCGACAACAATAACAGCAGATCAAGGTCGACAGTTTGAGAGTCAGCTGTTTTAAAACTTAATGCAGTCAATGGGAAACATCGTACAACATCGTACCACCCACAAAGTGGAACAGTGGCATAGTGGAACAATGGTATTGCTCGCTCAAAAATGCAGTACGCGTGAAACTCACCGACACAAGTACATGGATTGACGAGTTACCTATAGTGCTACTTGGATTACGCGCCGCTTTATGCACCGAGCTCACCTACGGCGACAACTAACGTTTACCCGGCGAATTCTTTGCTCCAGGTAACGCCCGTGTGAAGCTACGCAGCACGACCACGGATGATTACCTTAATTTTAATGCGGTACATATTCATGAAAAAGTGTACTTTAATGTACTATAGAGTAAAAAAATATGTAGTCTCATATTTTCGCTACTTTAATATATGTATAAACTCTAGCCGTGCTAGGTAGTACCTTTCTGGCACGACCCCTATAGATTTTAGGTATTTTTATCAATTTTAAGATGAAAACTGGTATAAATTTAATTGTACTCAGTTGTACTCCATTTTACAGATAATTTTGAGCAGTCTTTTACCCGTTTTGAAGCGTTTTTTTCTGCGGAACATCAATGTCACAATGTTACGCCAATACTATAAGCCTTCTGCGCTCACCCACAGTCCGTGTAAAGTTGTCAAGGCCATCTGAGGCCAACAACTAACACACACAAAAAAAAATCAAATACATACATTCTGAAATCTGGAGTCTACGTATATTATACCCGTCACTATCCACAACCACCAAATATCGCTGACAGTTATTAAGTATGATAAGTAAGCATCGAGTCCACAAGTACCGACGAGCCTTTAAAGAGTCAGCCACAGCATTTAAGGCTTGCACTCAGTGCAACATCGAAAATCCACAAACCTGGCACAACAGCGTTTTCTTATAGAAAATACGAACCAAATACAGTATTCAATTCCTATGGCGAATATTTTCCAGGAATATGTTCATTGCTGCAATTTTGTAGTATAGTCTCTAGTGTAGCTTTAAATATTCACAGGCTAAGATAACCGCTGTCTATAATACAAAGCTGTCCAATTTGGTATCCTACAACTTCATTTTATTTCTCAAAAAAATATATCCAAATATTGCAGTTCTCGTGGGAAATATGTACCTACTAAATACATTTAAATAACTAGTACGAGAAGAACACTACCGGGATAGGCAGCAATATTACAAAATATGGTAACAGAGCATGCTGGCTTTCTATAAGGCTACTGACACGAAGTCAGCTCGGGAGCAGCGCGTTCCAATGCATAGATTTATGTATATGGAGCTGGCCTCAAAAGCAGCGGCAGCGTCGCGGCGAGTGACGGCGAGCGGTGCTCGTCAGTCTAGTGGTGTCCGCACGTCTGCATTGATGTACTTTTTACTTTGCATTTTATTTTTTGCTTTTTAACAATCAATGTTTGTATCAAAAATATGTTGTCGTCGCTGTTTAGACATTTCGTCCGCGAACAAAGACACTAACTATTTCTTTTACTGTTACTAAAGCAGCGATAGCCTAGTGGGAAACCGTTGGACTGCCACGCAGAGGTCTCGAGTTCAAAACCAAGACGCGCATCTCTGACTTTTCGAAAGTTATATGCGTATTAAATAGTTAATTATCGTTTATCGCAGCGTGGTAGACTATGGCCTAACC
This sequence comes from Catocala sponsa, assembly GCA_963564715.1. Taxonomy (NCBI): domain Eukaryota; kingdom Metazoa; phylum Arthropoda; class Insecta; order Lepidoptera; family Erebidae; genus Catocala; species Catocala sponsa. The sequence continues at coordinate 25,056,070 of OY751326.1, forward strand.
CTTCTCACAGTGAGAAAAGGCCCGTGTGCAGTGGGACAGTAAGTATGCGTTGCAGCGCCGCTCACCGCACTGCTGCCGCGCCGCAAACGCTGACTTCGAGACCGAAGCCTTAAAGACGTTCCACTTATCACTTTCTATACAATGCAAGCTTGTCAGTGACGACTACAAACATTGATATATGTAATAATATGATACAGTAACTTGATGATATTTCAGTGACTACACAATGGCGATACAAATATAAGACTTATTTTTTATCTTTATGTCATACGGCACTATAATAATAATTGTTATTATTACAATCGTCTCTGGCAGAATCACGGCGCACAGTATGCGTGCTACATATGCACATACAATTTTATGTAAAGGCTACTTCTGCAACATTGTTAGCATATTAAACATTACTAGTGGTCGCCAAGAGGTCGAAATTCGCCCATAATTTATTTATATTTTATATTTGGTCGTTATTAAGGTTTTATTGTCTATAAGTAATACCCTTATAATCACATTTCATTAATCAATTCCTGATAAACAATAATATACATATATTGTGTATTATTTTAATTAATATTTTATTAATTTCATACTTGTATCTTCAAACTTTTATAAAAAAATTTTATTGCGTCGAGGGGCTTTTGAAACGGCTTTAAGAACAATGGGCCTAGTACGGCGTCGAAAAATGTATTAATCTGCTTGTGCCCTTTTTTAAATGTGTCAAGAAACGTGTCTGTTGGATTCTGAAAAATATACAATATTTAAGACAAGTATTACATTAGCGATCACTGGTTATAAATAAGATTTCCCAAAGCGCGTTACTAGACAAGTGTACCTATTTCTAACAAGAAAATTAACAACTATAATATTATAAATTTTATTATAATATAAGAATTAATTCTATTTTAATATAATTAGATAAAATAGTTATTATTTAAAACAAATATAAATAGAAAAATAAATATAAAATAATAAAATATTAATCGTTAGTACTATGGTTAGTTTAAGTGAAATAATCCCTTAATATCAGTATCTACTGGACACGTGCTCAGTAAATACTCAGCGTTGCTACCTTGATAACGATAAGCAGTTCTTATTCCTTGGACCTAAGAAAATAGATCTGCGTCCTATTAACCTTTTAGACACACTGCTCAACATTTTCTTTATTTTATTTTCGTTTATTTTTTTTTTGAATTTTTATTCTTCTTGTTTGTATGATAATATGTTGTGTTTTTAGTGTGTTTAATAAATTGTTTTTCTTTATTTCTTTCTATAAATAGTTCTTGTCATGCGATTTGTAAAATTTTTATTTTTGAAGAACAGTATAAATAAGGCAGCCGGCTATATTCTTTATATTTGTTAGGTGCCTTGTTATGTATTCTATCGAATTTTAACTAGTAGCCCCAATAAAGTTAGAACCAAGCATGCTATCAGTACGGGTGAGTTGTCGTTGCCCCCTGGCGTACTTATATACTTATGATTAATAGTACCTATTGACGGCTATTTTTGCGATCGCCTACAATTTATTTAGACCCACACCACTCAATGAAGTGGCAGTGATGAGGCGACCTCTTAAACCTAGTGGTACATTCCTTTTTTGGTTCTTAAATCTGCCATCGACTGCACGAATGGCCTAGCTAGGCCATTCGTTGTTCAGGCAAGATTAATAATCTATTTAATCAGAACTGCACACCAACGGCATCAGTTAGAGTAGACAAAGAGTATATTCTAGTTTATGAATAATTATGTCAAAGTAATATGATACTTTCTCTTACACTAATATAAGAAGGATAGGTAAAGAATACGTTGAATACTCATTTCATACGATACACTTACGAGGCGAAATCAAACCGTTCTCAGAATAAATCAATCTAATAAACCAGACCACAGTAGGCCAGCCATAAGCTGACAACTGGTCAAATGAAAGTACTTTAACTGATAAATATAAAGTTTATAAGTAATAAACCATTTGGAACGTTCTGCGGGGCACATCAAGGATACCAAATTGATCGGTTGATGAGCAAGTTGAGTATCGAAAATGCTCACGACCCTTCAGAAGCAGCAATGAGCTATTTTTAATTAGTCGTATCGAGTAATTTTGGACACACTTTCCTAAAAGATTGCAATAAAATATTAAACTTTCAACTTATCTGACTTGAAATAAGTTTGATTGCCAATATTTATAAATATCAAGAGTGCATGCACTAATGATATTTATAAATATTAGCGGTTTACTGTCTAAATTACTTGAAAGTCAAGATAAAAATAAATTGCTGATAACAAACATTATATAATTGAAACGGCTGACATAATATTTTTTTACTTTAACGCAAATGTTAAACATGGAAATTAAACTTTGGAGTGTTCGGATGGCGTAGTGGTTTGAGTGGTCGCCTCGCGACTGTCAGTGTGCCGCGCGTCGCGCCGCTGCCGCGCCAAACGTAAGTTACATGGTACAATCATTTGTGGAATCCACCATTGGTTGTTCCGGGTTTAAGTGTTCTTTGTGTCCGTTGTTTTACATACATATATTAGTAAAGCCCCCCCGACAGGAACCAAACATGAAAATCAAAAATAAAAAAACTTTTTTAAAATTTTTCCCTTTCTGATTGTCCGTCTGTCTGTCTGTTTGTTTTGGGCTAATTTCTGAAATGGCTGGATCAATTTTGCAGGATTTTGACTGGCATCTGCCAGATTTTGTAAAATAAAAGAAACCTCAGTTACTCCTTATAAGCTATCTAGCTTATAAGGAGTAAATGAGGATTCTTTTATTTAAAAAAGAAATAAGGAATCCGCGTAAAAACAAAATTAAAGCCTATGAAATAGTGAACAATTTTTTATTCAAATAGGGAAATGTATATAAAATAATAATGATTTTGATATATATATATATATATATATATATATATATATATATATATATATCCATTATAATATAATATAAGACCTGAAAGAGATGAATGTGCTCGATTGGTCTGACTTGGCACAAAATAGGAAAGAATGGCGCACTTTAATGTCGGAGGCCAAGCTCCACTTTGGATCGCTGAGCCAACGAAGTAAGTAAGTATTATAATATAATAAATTAAAATCGACCCACAAAGTAGAAGGATGACATTAATTTTAGCATAGGTATTTCTATACGAGGAATACAGAAATAATAAGATTTTATAAACTTTGCGAACTGAACAAATACTTTTTAGTTAAAATCCACGCGGACGAAGTCGTGGGTAACAGCTAGTTTATAATAAAATATCTACGGTGGCTTTATGAACATTCTCTGTAAGCAATAAATGCTCTTATTATGAAATTAGAAGTAAAATAATATCTTTGCAAAAAACGTCAAACGTTATTAAGTTTACGACGGTCTAAGAAAGCTGCAAGTTGTTTCAAGATATTACTTACAAGTACTTATTAATTATCAATAAAACTAAATTTTACACAGTAAGTAAGTATTTTCGTTCAACGTACTTGCATGTTAAGAAGTTATTTAAAAATATGACTGAATGAATCACTGTGAGATTATTTACGGATCTACAACTTAGTTAAACAAGCAGCAACGTCGGGTACTAAACATGAAGCATACTAGTACTGCTAATCTTCCTGAATTAGCTCCAGGTCCTTCGCCCGTCATAACACGCTGCGGTGTTAGACAGTGTCGAAATGGCATAGTGGGCGTAGTTCTATAAAAAATCATATAAAGTATGCTGTGCTGCGTGAATCGTAAGAACAGCTGTTTCCACGGTCACTGTGAGCTCCCCTGCTAAGCCCTTGCCTACAAATGCAACGAACCGGGCTACCGAGGATGGTTTCGTGACGGTGCAACGGAGGAAGCGCCGGTTGCGAAACATTAAGAACGGATGTGGCAAGGCACCTGTGGACCCCAAACTGAAGGTGCGTGCCGCGTCCCCGAACACGCCGGTGTACATCTCGCGCCTGCACTACACCACTGAGGCGGAGGACATCGCGAAGTACGTGTGCCAAAAGCTGAAGTATGTCCCGAGAGTGCAGCTGCTGGAGGCGCGCCGCATCGTCAACTTTCGTCGTGCGCGTACCCGACTGCTACCTGCACAAGGTGTTGGACGAAAGCTTCTGGCCGCAAGACGTGGCTTTCCGTCGCTTCCGCGGACAAGTACCAGCCGAGCGCACTAGTGTTAAGTGTGCGATTTACTGTGGTTTTACTAACATAGTATTAAGATGTATTTACTAACATCAAGTCGGCCTAGATGGCGTAGTGGTTAATGTAACCGACTGCCACTCCTGAGGTCGTGGGTTAGATTCCCGCACAAGTCAAACATTTGTGTGCATGAATATGGATGTTTGTCTTGGTCTGGATGTTTCTATGTAGGTATAATATGTACCTATGTATTTAGAAAACAAAAAAGTATATTATGTATGTTTATTCACTGTTTAATACCCATAGTACCTACAAGCTTTGCTTAGTTTGGGCTAGATGGTGTTGTGTTGTATTACAAAATTTTATAATATGTATATTTAGGTTAAGGTCTATGGGCCTATGCAGTCCGAAATAGATGATTTGATTTGATTTGATTTGAAAATATACAATTACCATTTTTCCTCTGATTTGTTCGTAGCAGGGTTATATGTAGTTAACGGGCAGAGGCCTTTATTCTGAATTAAAACACAATGTTCAATAGGCTTCTACGATCTTTCTGGTATAAATAAGCTGACCCGGTATCTTACTGAGAAGCTATTTAGCTATACATAAGTGGATGCTAATAATATTTTACCTGGTTGTCGTTCTGAAATAAAATTAAAAATTAACTAATAGGTATTCTTGTAATAGTTTTGCATATGAAGATTAGCTATAATTCTACATATTTACACTTACGTTACGGGTTTTATCATTTCCATTCGTACCTATATTCGAGTAAATGACAATAAAAAATAATAAATTTAGCAATGTGCCAACGAAATTCATTATATCTAATGTCTACTTATACATACGAAAAATGATGCATATATGTGGCCAATTGCAACACCTTTTCATGCAATTTTATTTTTCCAATAAAACTTACAAGTTTCATTTATATCAACTATAAACACTTGATAAATATTTCACCTTTATTGGAAGTCATCCTGCACTGCCTGTTCTCATCTACGGCTTCACATATATTATTGATGACATGATATCACTTATAAATATTTAATTTTCTAAATTTTAATGACATACTTTTTTGATTTGAGCATTTCGTGTTAGCATTATTATTACCAGTTGCTCGCTTAATAGTGCGTTAAGTGTGGACTGCTGTCTAGATGAATTTCCAAATTATTCATTCATAACTTGAATAAGCTGAGTCTTGTATAAGTAAATGATATCGTAGAACATAGAGCACAGTGAAATTATCTCGGATTACAATGTTATCATTTTCGAATCAACATTGCCGTAGTATTTATTTATAAATATGACTGTTGAAGTTTTATTATTCCACTTACGCAGCAGCAGCACAGTTCGTGTAAAGTGTCACATACAATGCGGTTGTGTGAACGGTTGCTGTTTCTATTGCTTTTTATTGCCATTTACATCTCTCATGTTAATATGTTTAAAGATATTGTAAGTATACTACGTAAATGTTAGATACTAGTAATTAAAATATGGATTGTATAACCGCACTGTTATTATAAAAATATCAGTAAATCTCGCGTGTGATAGAACAGTGACTTGATCTGAAAACTTTACTTGCTCGATCTCGGATTGTACAGCACCATCTCTTGCCGTATGTCGTAACTTTTTGATCAGTCTGTATATTATATACTAGATGTTCCCGCGGTTTCACCCGCGTTTATCGTTACTGCGCCGCCCCCGTGGGTCGTAGCGTGATGTTATATAGCCTATAGCCTTCCTCGATAAATAGGCTATCCAACACTAAAAGAATTTTTCAAATCGAACCAGTAGTAATCACGCAGAATAAACCAGGAGAAACATCGTTTGTACTATGTCTGTAATGGGTAATTATTTTGCTGCGATGTTATTTTAAAACTGCTATATCTCCTAAGATATTCATTAAAATCGAATGATGCAAAGGGCAATTTTGTTTTAAATTAAATACTTGTGATGAATAACGTATTTGGATAAGGATTAATATCATGTTTATAAAAATACCTTCGCAAATAATGCATTATTTTAGAACAAATTTTGTTAGTATAAAAATGGTTATAGTGATCCAACCTTAAAAGATAAACATATGCTGTCGCGGACTTTTTTTTAGTACTATTAACGGGGAACAATTCTGTCATAAATGATTTTTGCGAAACTTTAACTGTTTACGCAGCGCACGCAGCGGAAGCTCTCAAAAGGAAAAAATACTCTTCGATTTTGAAACATTCTTCATTGATGCTCCGCTCCTATTGATCTTAGCGTGATGATATATAGCCTATAGCCTTCCTCGATAAATAGGCTATCTAACACTGAAAGAATTTTTCAAATCGGACCAGTAGTTCCTGAGATTAGCGCGTTCAAGTAAACAAACAAACAAACAAACTCTTCAGCTTTATAATATTAGTATAGATGTATATACAAGTTCCTGACATTATTCTTCGGATCGCGAACTATCAGGCATGATCATCCAGCCTGGTCGTAGGGTCCTTCCCTTGTGTCGAAGGCACAGCACACCACGTTCCTCCACACTCTGTTTCGTTCACGCCCACGTAAAGACAATGCTTTACAAAATTGGTTGATAAGGCTACTGATCTCTCACGAATCGTATGCAAAAGTAAAAGATTATGCTAATACAGTTTAACAGCACGATCACTCAAAGAGCCGAATGTCAATGACAAACTACCCGCTTGGGGTTTGTCATTCACTTTCTAGTACAGCGATATAATATAGGTAGGTACTATGCCACCTATGATAGGAGACTGGTAGAAGTACTAGATTATGCTCACGATAGAATATGACTAAGATCTACTATCTATGACTGAATATCATTAGGTTGTAAAAGTGCACCCTTGACTATGATGTTGACAAATGTGTTTATTAAGCTTTAGTACCATACTATACCTGACTTTAGTATCATTCCATTTATTCCTTACTTGCTTTTGATTGCGTCTTCACACGCGTAAAATATGGCAGCATGGACTCATTTATAATTCTCTTTCTAAGCGTGTAAGAAGAAGCTGATCTTCTTACATCATACTTGACTTCTAGCTGGCGTATCAACATGAAATATGCACTAGATTTTAAGTTAGACCTCTCGCACTACGACTTTCATAACCGCATTTAATTACGTGCAGTAGTCTACGTGAGGCATTTACAAACATATAGATAGACGGACAAACATACCTACTAGAAATAAACGTTTAGGCAAATATAAATAGCTTTAAAAAAGATCTCTCACATTGCTGTCTGTTACCATGTACCCATGTACAGACAACGATCAGTTACATATCTGTACCAATATTATTAAGCTGAAGAGTTTGTTTGTTTGTTTGCTTGAACGCGCTAATCTCAGGAACTACTGGTCCGATTTGAAAAATTCTTTCAGTGTTAGATAGCCCATTTATCGAGGAAGGCTATAGGCTATATATCATCACGCTAAGATCAATAGGAGCGGAGCACTAATGAAGAATGTTTCAAAATCGGAGGATTTTTTTCTTTTTGAGAGCTCCGCTGCGTGCGGATGCGTAAACAGAAAAAATCATGTATGAGAGAATTGTTCCCCTTAAAAAGTACTAAAAAAACAAAATTGCCCTTTACATCATTCGATTTCAATGAATATCTTAGGAGATATCGCAATTTTAAAACAACATCGCAGGGAAATAATTACCCATTACAGACATACAAACGATGTTTCTCCTGGTTTATTCTGCGTGATTGTAAATTATCACTGTAGGTATATTTATAAAATTTTGTTCAATGGTTCTTATGTGGTTCGTGGATTTAACAAAGAAAGTTTCAGCTCCTTTAAAATTGTATTATAGGTGCCTACGACCTACTCTCTCTCTTATGTGACGCAGACGAAGTTGCGCGGGTCAGCTTGTCTAAATATAAAAACATTTTTAATAAATATTAAATTAAACATTACAGACATACATTAGATGTTCCTATTTTGCCTTGCCTGATCTAAGAGGCTAAGATAAACAAATACTATATTGTTTTTTTTTTAATTTTAAGCTTAAGAATTCTGTAGTTGGCAAATTATATACCTAATTGTTGCAGCTCCTTACAAATATAATTTATAAAACATGAAGCATTATAAAATTGGTGATTTAAAAGAGTGGCCGTGAGTTTCTTGCCCGTTCGTCTCATTGGTTCTACGCCCTAGCTTTGCTAAACGTGGCAACAAGTTAATGTAAATTTATATTATTGTTTAATTAGTGACAAAAATAAGACAAAATTAATTACAAGAAAACAACAAAAAATTGAAGTAGGTACGTTGATTACGGTGAATGGGAAATTCCTTGAGGCGCTCTACGGACTCTATCCCCTGACATTCACTCGACATTATTTTTTGGAACTTCTGTATAATAATTAATAATAATAACGTATTCGAATCATATTCGGCCTAGATGGCGTAGCGGTTAGTGTAACCGACTGCCACGCCTGAGGTCGCGGGTTCGATTCCCGCACAAGTCAAACATTTGTGTGCATGAACATGGATGTTTGTCTTGGTCTGGGTGTTTCTATGTATAATATGTATGTATTTACAAAAAAAAAAGGTATATATGTATGTTTATCCATTGTCTAGAACCCATAGTACAAGCTCTGCTTAGTTTGGGCTAGATGGTGTTGTGTGTACGTGGTAGAATATTATTATTATTATTATTATTATTATCTAAATTCACAAAACGCAAAAATAGTAAGAATAAACATATTTTTTTAATAATTATGTATATAAGAGTATGACATTGTGAGCGTATTTTGTTTGCACAATGTAACACATAGCATTAAGATTCAGTGGCGTAGCTACCTTGGGTGGCACCCGGTGCGGCAGTTGGTGGTGTCACCCCAACGAAAGTAAACAGCAATAAATTTTAAATGATAACACAATAATAACTAAGACAGAAAAGACCTTGTTATTTTAAAATTTCTTCAAATTAAAATTTTTTCTTTCTAGCTTTGACAGCTGCAAACTCAGCAATAACTTCATCGAAATTTATATTTTGTATTGCCTCGTGTTCAATGGCTAATATACCAAGATTGCTAAGCCGCGATTGGGTTTTTGTTGCCCGCATATAGTTTTTTATTAATTTTAATTTACTGAAACTCCTCTCACATGAAGCTACGGACACGCAAACCGTCATGAACAATTTCAGTGCAATCATAAGATTTGGAAGAGGTTCTGTAAAATCCCATTCTACAATAAACTTTAAAAAATCTAGAGACACCCAATCAGTAAGACCTTGTCCAGAAGGGGCGAATTCGCCGCGTAACGTTTCGTGCGAATCCGTTCGCGCGTTTACGAGATACTAGGCGCCAATACATCGCGTCCACAAGCATCGCGCGAATTCAAAATACGCGCGTAAATCGCGTGCACTTCGCCAGACTCTCGACTCGCGCTTGATTCGCGCGTATTGCGCGCGAGTCGAGATACTAGAGATGCCTTGTTGCGTCCAGTTAACGCGCGAACTCCAGAGCGAGTGCACGTATTGAGGGAAATGGAGCGCCAAAATTTTGATACGGAAATGTTTATAGACGAAGTAGAAAAAAGACCAGCGATATGGAACTTGGAATCTTCTGATTATGCCAACAGAATTTTAAAACGCAGGGCTTGGGAAGAATTGGTGTTAATATTTTCTGATAACGATGACTCCGAGGAAAAAAAGAAAGATATTGGTTAGTAATTATTATTATTTATTTTATTAATTAGTAACATACAAAGAAAATTAGATCATTTTGTCCTGCCATGGCAGTCGACCTTCTTTCATAAAATAATCAGCGAATATATCCCTTGTGTTTCGAGACCGTACACTTGGTCGAATTGTAGTAGTACTCAGACCATCTAAAGCTGTTTCGAACAATGTGTCTTCGTATCTGTATCCATCTCTTAATCTGACGTAATTGTGAAGAACACAACAAGCTTTAATTATGTTTTGCGCAAATTCAATATTTACATTAAGTGGTTTGTGAAATATTCGCCATTTGTTTACCAGGATTCCAAAACAACACTCAATATAACGTCTTGCTCTAGAAAGGCGGTAATTAAATATTCGTTTTTCTTTGGTTAAATTTTTGCCGCAATATGGTCGCATAATGTTTTCTGATAAGCTAAATGCCTCATCCCCAACTATAACATGAGGTAACCGTGTTGTACGAATTTCTGATATTGGTTTTGGTCCCGGAATATTTAAAGATTTTATCATGAGTTTTTTAAAAAATGTGGAGTTTTTAAAAATCGTTGAATCACTGCTCTTCCCACATGCTCCAACATCTATACAGATAAAGCAATAGTTTGCATCACACACGGCAAGTAGGACAGTGGAAAAAAAATGCTTATAGTTGTAGAACATAGAGAATCTAAAGGTTTTACGATTCTAATATGTTTCCCATCAACTGCTCCAATGCAATTAGGGAAATTTGTATATTTTTCGAATCCTCTTGCAATTTCCATCCACTCTTCTGTCGAAGGTTCTTTCATTACTCTATCTTTTAAATTCTTCCAAATAACGTCTACAGTTTTGTGAACGATGTTAATTACAGTCGATTTTCCTAATCTGTAGGCATAATGTAAGTCAGCAAAATAACAGCCGGCAGCTAAATACCTGAAAAAAAAATGAAAGATTAATGTTATAACATTAATTTTTTGACAATTTCAGGTAATACTCTTCAGAAAAAGTGGAAAGGTCTTCGCGACACATTTGTTCGTGAAATGAAAAAAACAAAAAATGCACCGTCAGGCTCTGGAGCTTCGAAGATTCAATATATATATTTTCAACGTCTTATGTTTCTCGAAAGGTCAGTGCGTAATAAAATAACAGAAAGCAATATTCAAGACACCTCTGAAAACTCAGAGACAGGTACCGAACAGTCTACAGCAGGTACAAGGGAAGACCTAATGAGGCCGCCTAATCAAGATATAAAAAGAAAGAAAATAACTGCCGCTGACGCCGAATTCCTGAACATAATTAAAAACAATATAAGCTCTGGGAATCAACGTCAACCACCGGTTTCCAGCGTAACGGAAGGTGATGACGACAAACTGTTCTGTTTATCTTTACACAAGGAACTACTTAAGGTACCTGAGATCAATCGCATAGCGGTAAAAATTGAATTAATGAAAATTTTGCAAGCGGCCCAACAATCTCAATCAACTCTCTATTCAAACCATTCGTATTGATCTAACAGTTCGGCTTCGGCTTCGTCTTCAACTTCAATTCCGGTTCGACCTCGATACCATTCACAACTTTCAAGACCAAACGAATTTACTTTTCAAGAATATGATCCAGAAACGCCATCGATAACAGCATGGCAAGGCCGAAATTTTATTTCAGTGCCGAGATCTTCACAAGCAGCATTATACGTAAATTCTCCATCAACATCATCAAGAGATTCTCAGGATAGTGAATGTCTTGAACTCTTCCAAAACGATGATATTGTTTAATTATTACATCTGATTTGATAATAACATTTGATTCCATAATTATATTTGATTTGATAATTACATGTGATTGTTTATCCTAAAAGACTGTATTAGTATAAGTATATTAATAAAACATTACTTACCTTAAAGTTATCACAAGTTTTTGTTCCGCTGAAACAATATCCTCGCGTGGTACATAATTTTCACGTGGCGATAAATCTTCTTCAATTAATAAAAGTAAATCATCAAATGATTTCACGGACATACGAAAGTAGTTAAAAAATTTCTTCTCATGTTGTCTTAACTTTGGATACAAAGTTACAAACATACTATGTGTCATTCTATCATTAAGAATTGGATGTACTAAATACATTCTATTTTCCCTCCGTTTTTGTCTCTTCCAGCGACGGTAAGCTAACCACAACGCGACCGCTTCGTTCAACTCCATGTTTCCTACTGACTAAATAAATTCGTAAATACGTCTAAATTCGTCCCCAAACGCTCGCGCGTTGGTACGCTTCTTCTGGACGCAATGCTCGCGCGTGATACGCGCGAGAGAATCGCGGCGAATTCGCCCCTTCTGGACAGGCTCTAACCGTAACATTAGCGGCTTTTAAGTGTCTTCGCAGTCTTGGTATCTCCAAAAGTAATTCGGTTTCTGAGACCTCATCATAAAAATCAGTAAATTTAGATGTAGCTAATTTCAGTTCTTCAGTATTCGCCAAAAGCAAAGCATTAATTTGTACGATCTCGAACAATGAAGCTACATCTTGAAGAGACTTCGATCTTGTTTTGAGTTCAACTCTGAATCGGTCAAGACATTCCAACATATCTTTTTAAAGTTCCTCTTTTAGTGTGAGTCCTGCATCGCTGGCCATCTCACCAACCATCCGTTTTTACGCCGAAGTCGTTTTTCTGTTGGAATATCGTAGCCTTCTGATTTTTTTGTTGCAACGTCTATTGCCTCTTCCACAATGTGATCCCGTTTTTCTTCGATATAAAAACGAAGTGCCTCTATTTTTGTAGCAGTTTCGTCAACAATCAAGGATTTACTTTGAAATGCAATCTGTGCAGCATTTGTTTCCCGAAGAACATCATACCAGAAGAAAAGATAACATAAAAAAGTGTAATTGCACACAGCAGGCATGAGGTTTTGTGCAGCACCTCTGGTGTCTACATTTTCTCGTCCATCACACAACTCCTCAATTGCGTCTACAAGTCCTTCAAAATTCTCTGCTAGTGCTTTTACTGCACGGTAATGAGCACTCCAACGCGTTGTTGAGAGTCTTTTAACAGATAATTTGCTCTGTTTCATATGCACTTCCCAACGGCTAGTGGAGGCGGAAAAAAAAAGAAAAATCGTCTCTACCGTTCCAAAAAATGTAACGCATGATATATTTTGGGCAAATGAATGTTGACCACACAAATTAATCGAGTGATCAAAACAACCAATAAAAATTGCTTTATTGTTTTTTGTTTTAATAATGGACTGTACTCCTCCGTGCACACCGCTCATAACACCACCATTTTCATAGCCTTGGGAATGACACATCATAATATCTAAATCGTCTGTCTTAAGCTTGTCAAGAATTTCATCGCTTAGATCAGCAGTTTTTTTCCTTGCAAAGGAATAAATCCAAGGAATGCTTCTTTGACTTCCACTTTCCTATTATCTATTTTCACATAACGTATCACTTCAGACATTTGGTCAATATGTGAAGTGTCAGGTGTGCTTTCAAACATAATACCAAAATATTTCGCTGATTTAATTTCGTTGACAAGCTTAGTTTGTACATGGTTTGATAGAACATTAATGAATTCATTCTGTATATCTGGCGACAAATATGATACTTTTGAAGTTTTATCTTCCTCCAATTTCATCATGTGTTCTTTCAACACTACATCATACTTTGACAATAGTTTTACTAATTCCAAAAAATTGCCTTTATTTTTAGAGTCTTGTCCTTCATCATGTCCACGAAACGCCAAGTTTTGTTTAGCCAGAAATAAAGTTATATCCAGTAATCTAGCCAAAAGATGCTTCCACTTCTGTTTTTCTGTATCCATCAATTGCAAAGCTGCATCATCTATTGTTTTATTCAATTTTAGTCTCATTTCTAAAGTTTTCCATTTCTTAAGATTTTCTAGATGTTCATTTGAACATTCGTGGTCAGCTACTTTCGGATTTAATTCCACCACTTTTGAAATCCAGTCGTAAATGTTCCCGCATTGGTATTATTGGCTATAGCAAATAAACGACAGCAGAAACAGTACAGGTTTTTATAGGTGAGGGAATAAACCATCCATGACCGTAGGATTTTTTCACCATTAGGCATAATTTTATAAAACCAATTTTTTGAGAGATGACGAGCGTCACCTTTTATTTTGGTTCCGCGTCTAGAAACAGTGGCAAATGATCCTTCTTTGTTTTGGAAATATTCACTTCCTTTTTTTATTATTTCAATGCAAACATTGTAAGGTACAGGAATATTCCATTCTGACACATCATTCAATTGAGGAAATGGTTCATTGGTAGCAATAATAGTACTGCTACTATTATTTTCAGCATCTTCTTGGTTTGTGTTAATTAATTCTGTACTGTTAATGTTGCTTTATCTTCATTTATTATCATCTCTTGCATTTGCATCAAGGTGAAAATCAGTTTCTTTTGATGAACTTGGGCTGTCATCAGTTTTTGTAACATACTTAAAAATCGATCCAGACATACTCTGAGCTACATCCAATCTAGCCTGTTTGGCTTTCCTTTGCTGAAATCCACTTTTTCTTTTGGATGTATGCACTTCCGGGGGCATTTTTCACTTGATGTTTGTTTCTTACACTAAAACAAAAAGCCAGTTGTTATGGTCAATAATGTGAGAGTATTTTCTCATAAACTACACTCGCGTGCAAGTAAATCGACTCAAGCCTCAAGTGCGCATAAAAAGTGATATAACTTAAAAATGCCTTATTTTATCTCTATATAATGTTTTACATAATTAAAGCCTAGTAATTGAGCTTTAAAATTATGTAAGTTGCATGAAAATCGATTCAGTAGGTTAGTAAAAAAGGTGAATGTCAAAGATATTGTAAAAAATTTTGAAAATTCATTCAATTTCACAGTATGGGGTTTATTGGGTATAAATGAAACAAAATGTGCATAAGATAAAAAATTTATTCGTGTCAATATTTGGTGTTCCCTCCTCTAGCCCTGATCACTGCTCTCAAGCGATTCTTCATCGACCTTATCAACTTTTTAATTGATGATTGTGGTATTCGGCCCCACTCTTCTACCAACGCAGTCTTGAGCTCATTGATGTTTGTCGGAGCTGGATTCCTTGCCCTAACTTTACTTTTGAGCTCGTCCCATATGTGCTCAATGGGATTTAAATCGGGGCTGAGCGCTGGCCAATCCATAGTGTGAATTCGAACTTCACTCAGGAACTCACGTGTGGCCCGAGCAGTGTGACATCGGGCATTGTCATGCATCAAGATGAAATTATCCCCAATAAAGCCTTGATAAGGGACAACTTGATCCAGTAGAACATTTTCAATGTAACGATCACTGGTCAGACCTCCTCTCCGGCCTCCCCCAGGAAAGAAAACAAGGTCCGTTTTTGCTTCTAAGGAAATTCCAGCCCACATCATGCAAGAACCGCCACCATATGCAACGGTTTCAACAAAGCAGCACTGTGAAAACCGTTCACCAGGACGCCGGTACACCCGACCTCTCCTGTCGCTGCCATGGAGACACATCCTCGTCTCATCTGTGAACAGGACCGACTGCCATTGCTCTATGCTCCAATCCAAGTGCTCTCGAGCAAAGTGAAGGCGTGCTTGACGGTGGGCTGTGGTCAACTTCGGGCCTGTAGCGGGTCTTTTCGGAGTAAGGTTAGCTTCCTTCAACCTTCTTCTAACTGTCCACTGACTGACAGTTACTCCGCGAACTTGACGTAGCTCCTGCTGCACATCCACGCCGGTAAGGTGTCGATTTCGGAGAGAGGTCGAGACCAAAAACCGGTCGTCACGCTCCGAGGTGCACCGGCGTCGGCTGGTATTAGGCCGCCGAGTGAAGGCACCACTCTCTTGAAACCTCCTGTACACTCTCGAGACAGCAGACTGACTCATATTCAACCGACGAGCGACTTCTCGCTGGTTCAACCCTTCTTGCAACAGGGCAACGACTTGAGCGGCTTCTTCAGGTGTTGTATCCATAATTTTTTTCAAATGACGGCTTCAATTTGCAGAGATGTGTTCAGGTCAACGTCTAGTGAGCGACTGATGAGAAAAAACGATTACAGGGGATTTTTATAGCGGGTTGTGTCGCGCAAGTTGTGTATAGAGCGCAGAGCAGTTTATGGGAGGTTGCGTTCAGTTGCATTCTAAGAACATGTGTTTATTTAAATTACTGAAATTATGCTACCATTTTAAAGCCTAATTACTAGGCTATAATTATGTAAAACATTATATAGAGGTAAAATAAGGCATTTTTAAGTTATATCACTTTTTATGCGCACTTGAGCCTTGAGTCGATTTACTTGCACGCGAGTGTAGTTAAGCAATATGAAACGAATTTACTAAAAACATTATTAAAAATTTTGAAATTAATTAATTAGACTAATTAGTAAAATTTTCGAATAACAAGATTAGTAAATTACTAATTTCGCATTCGAATAAAGTTATTAGTAAATTTGGTTTCATTCGAATAACGAAATCATTCATAGTCACGTACTTGTCGAAGTGTATTTATAAGTATTTCAATTTATTATTGTGCAAAACGTGCGATTTACAACATAAAATGATATTAAAATATGAAAGTAGATAAAATCTCCTGACTTATATTATAATAATATTAGTTTATAAGGAAATAAATAAGGAAAGATAAAAAACTCAATATGTCCAAGAAAATCAAACCAAAAAAGAAGGTAAAAATAAGAAATATGACAACGAAACAGAATCTGATAACCAAGATGTGCCATACGCTGATAGTTCCTCTGATGATAATTTTGACGAGAATCCTGACAGGACAGATCGTTGGTATTGCTTTGTTTGTAAAGCGGAAGATGTTTTGACTACGCGTCTTTGTCTTTTATGTCGTAGATATGTTCATGAGCTATGTGTAGGGCTTACAAAAGATATCGATGATTTCATTTGTCACGAATGTGATCAGAAATAGTTTTCTGGGTAATATAATATTAAAATGTTTATGTGATATAAAATAATTTTGAGACTGATTAAAGATTTATTATAAGTTGATTAATAGTTAAAAAAAGTAAATATAGACTGATTATTACCCGGGCACGCCACCTAAGTCCCGTGTTTGAGGAGTGGCTGGAGAGGCGGCATGGCGCCCTCACCTTCCGGCTGACACAGGTAATGACTGGCCATGGTTGTTTTGGCCGGTTCCTGTGTCGTATAGGCCGGCAAGAGACGCCCGGTTGTCACCACTGCAGCGACTGCCGCGATGTTGTTGAGGACACGGCGCTGCACACTTTGGCGGCTTGCCCCGCCTGGGCATCGCAGCGCCGTGAGTTGATCGCGGCAGTCGGATCGGTTGCCCTCTCGCTCCCGGCCGTACTTCTGTCTATGGTCCGGAGTGAGAGATCGTGGAATGTCGTCGCCTCCTTCTGTGAGGAAGTAACTTCCATCAAGGAGGCGGCGGAGCGGGAGAGGGAGCGTTTAAACCCTCTCCCCAACCGCAGAGCCGGGCGCCGGCGGGCGCGAGATGACCTCCAGCCACCCTGAGGTTTGACCTGGGGGTGGCGGGCTTTGTGGGCCTGGCCGCCATCCGTTCAGCACCAGGTCCGAGAGGCGGCGTGCGTGTTCCCACGCGCGCCTCTGTGTCAAGTCCGTCTCCCCTCTAGGGGGGACAGTAGGGAATATGTAGAGGTACCAGTGGGTAGGTCTTTTGTGTAGTGGCCTGCCGTTTCATACGGCGGGCCGTAACCTCGGCGGGGTCGCGACTGCATGTGAAAGTGATTCGCGCGGCCCCGCCGTTAGTAGTTTGTCGAGGAACACCGTGGTAGGTTTAGTCGGTATTCCGGGAGGTTCATTTTATCGTTTAACATCTTTTCATTTACCCCGGCGAGTCCGACATAACCCCTCCGCCCGCCCCCGCGGAGGGGTATGCGTCATGGCATTCACCCAAGTAAAAAAAAAAAGAAAAGATGTTGACTTTATGGTGCCAGTCCATACGTACTCACGCAAAAATGACTGATATGACATTAGCCATTTTTGCATAACCCTATAGGTTTCGTCCATAAAAGTACTAGGAAATTAATTTAATTATTAAATTATCTTACCTGTAAAATATTCGATATGAATCTTAATTTAATTATAAAATTATCTTACCTGTAAAATATTCGATATGAATCAATCAATCTTTTTAATCTTCACAAAACAGCATTTTAGTTTCTAAAATATATATTTATTTTCTTATTTTTTTTATTTCTTTGGTATAACAAACAATTGTGTAATTAAGCTTAATACAATATTAACATACATATATCTTATAGCAATTGAAATAATTACACAACCAGCATCATTATCCACAAAATAATGCAAAAGTTCAAACTACATAGGTGCAAGCAAATCTATGCAAACATTATACAATTATTTATTTTATGAAATTTACAACAGGTTTTGAGTTAGCAATTTACTAAGCAATTTAGAAAAGTATGTGTCTTGCTTCTCAAACCGTATTTATCGTAGACAAAATACTATCTTGGAATGCCTTCAATTCATGACGTAATTCAGAATCGTAACTCTTTCGAAAACTAATGTAGGACGGCGTCGATTCTTTGTCAATAAGTGATCCGTCAAGACTCATTCCTCCAAGCTGAGGCCCAACATCAGCTTTATGGTTGAAGGTATTGTTTGTTGTTGTCATTATGATGAATATTCTCTGACTCGTAGGCTGCTCTATATAAAGTGCTCAATGGACGGGCGGAGGTAAATTGCCACAACGGGCTCAATACGTCACACGCACACACGTATAAATCACTATAGCGGAGATCGAGACGACAACCCATTCGCGCTAGCGCTTGCGGCGGAATTAAATTTTACGACTTATTCTCATACCTATCAAATATAAATTAAAATTTCATAATAATCGGTCAAGCCGTTTCGGAGGAGTGCGACCACAAACACCGTGAACCGTAACACGAGATTTATATATGTATAGATAATAGATACTTTATTTTATTTCAAAGCACTTAATCGCCAATGCTTGTGGCATTCCTTTCATTTCCTACTGTAATAATTTAGAACTGAATAACAAGCAATCGCTGGTATCACCACCTACTTTTTCAGACAGGGTCGTTACACACTGAAATTAATTCGATGTATGCGAATTGACACCTAATTATTATTTTAATAAGTGTCATTTTGCACAATTCATAGGAAACGACCACTAAGTCAAGACACTGCAACTAGACCGGAACTCTATTTTGAACAAATTTTAATACCTATAGAATTGGCTCTCGAATAGGTATTTAATTTTCCTCGCCCCACTCTATTATTAGATACTAAATGTATCGGGACAACTTTCTGGTCTAACTACGGCTTCATTCACACGTATCACAACCACACCACATCGACGCGCTAAAATATGATCAAGCAGTGGTTATGTGTGAATAGTGTCGCTGCAGCTTTTTGCGGTTGCGTTGTAGTTCCTACAAAATATGGATGTGGTTGAGTTGTCGTTAGTAGTTGCGATATGGTTGCGACCACGCAATGACGCTCACGAGTGCAGACAGACAGTTCGACACCGGTTTTCGTTGAGGAAACACACGTTGGCTGAACAAACTTATGGAATTCGAAGAGGAAACATTGTTGTTGCTATCCTTGTTATGGATTTTATTAAGAAGAAGACGTCAGCGTTATCGGGGGTAGGGCGCAGGCGTGCGCGCAGTGTTGGTGCGTCGACCCAGCGTTGTGTCCGCAATGTAGTCGGACGTTAGGTCGCGGTGTCGCTGGTGGTTGCGATGTGGTCGGTATCACCCACGTGGTCAATAATGACGGCAAAATGTGGTCCGTGTAAATCTACTATTCATTTTCAATTCAAAATTCCGCCCGCCCACGTGGTATGGTTGTGGTTGTAGTATGGTAGTGGTACGTGTGAAACAAGCCTAAGTGTAGATGATATAAGTTGATGCATGGAGCGACTACAAATGGTCGCAACCTGAAATGAAAACCATATCCGTTGGTTAAAATGAGAGACTTAAAGCCTTACACCACTATTTCTTACATCATTGTGATTGCACACGCGCGAATGAGTCATAGTCAGTCAACAAGTGCTTTTTGGTCATCTTTTTCCAGCAGTCTCGGAAAAATATGAACGAGGTGTCATTCGATTCGGAATGGCATGTAGATGATTTTTAAAATAATTCAAGTTCCGCTTGCAAAAATTGCAAAAGTTATAAACAATTAACTAAAAAAAGGAGGTTTACTTTTTTGCAAATATCTCAAAAACCAAATTAGATTTTCAAATCTAAAAAAAGATTCAATAAGAGAAAGAAATTTCCTAAAAAATGTCTTTTCTCCCGAAATTTTAGGATAATTTTCTCAGAGGAATGAAAATACGGCCGAAAACTCTGGCTTGCGCAAGCCACGCCTACTTCGGACACTTTATCAATAAAAATTATTTAAACGTATTAAATATAAAATTAAATCCAAAAAATTCAGGGGCCTAATGTATAGATAAATGAACAATAATCGGGCGAATTTTTTTTCCACAATTTGTCAATTAGTTATGCAATAGTTAATTCATAATTTTTTGCTGCTTGAACATGAACATTGCAACTGTGATAGGTAATTGTTAAACTATAAATTTGAGATTTTTTACCTTTCTTGGAGCTATTCTTGAAAGGCTTCAGAATAGATCCGCGTTGGAAAAATTAAAAAAAAAATCATTTAAGTATCAGTTTTTTATTAACAACTTTCTTAATCGCAAATTGGAAAAATTTTCAAAAATAGAAACTCGAGGCTGTTTTTGTTAAAGTAAGTAGAATGAGAAAAAATATATGATTAAAATTCATTTGTTTATAACAAATTGTTTATTACATAAACAATGAAAATAAAATTAAATGATTTTTTTATAGCAAAAAGAAAAGCAAGTAATGATTTTTAAAACAAAAATGGTACCTTAATATTAATTATAAGTGGTAAAAAATTATTGTTAGTTAACAAATGTGTTTTTAAGCAATGAAACAATTTTTTCAAGGCACGATTTTCTTTTAATATTATTGTTTGTATCAAAGATTAAGACCCCAAAAAAATTTTAAATTATAAATAACGCAAATAATATTTCTATGCAGCATCTGATAACAAAAAAAACGGATCATTAATAATACTAAAAAAAAAATTTTTTTCGATGATTAATTTTAGTTTTGAATTTTGCAACAAAATTGTTAATAAAAACTGAAAATATATTTTTTTTCATTTTTCCAACGAAGATCTATTCTGAAGCCTTTCAAGAATAGCTCCGAGAAAGGGAAAAGTCTCAAATTTATAGTTTAACAATTATCATACTTGCAATGTTCATGTTCAAACGGTAAAAGATTATTAATTAACTATTGCTTAACTAATTGAAAATTGTGATGAAAAAAATTCCAGCGGATTATTGTTCATTTATCTATCCAGCAGGCCCCTGAATTTTTTTATTTCTTAAATTTTATATTTAATATGTTTAAATAATTTTTATTGATTAAGTGTCCGAAATAGGCGTGACTTGCGCAAGCCAGAGTACCCGTTTTACGTCCAAAAACGGGTCTTTATGCCTCTGGGAAAATTATAAATATTAGTCTTACAATTCCGGGAGTCGAGACTTTTTTTTAGGAAATGTCCTCCTTTTTATGAATCTTTTTTTATATTTGAAAAATCTCAATTAGTTTTTAAGATATTTGCAAAAAACTAAACCCTCTTTTTTTAGTTAATTGTTTATAACTTTTACAATTTTTGCAAGCGGAACTTGAATTTTCAAAAATCATTTACATGCCATTCCGAATTAAATGACACCACGTTCATATTTTTCTGTGACTGCTGGAAAAAGTTGACTAAAAAAGCACTTGTTGACTAGACTATCAACGGTACGGATTGTATAGCTTTGTATACAAAGCCCCTAATATTAGATTAGGACTACAAGTATTACTATTATTTTTTCGAACAGTATCACATAAGGTTTTTTAAATACTACAATGGATTGAAAATTACTTTGAAGACATGATTCTTTATTCATCCATTCATCATGATTACAATTCAGTTCGTCTTCAATATTTAGAGGGACTGCAGCTAATGTGCAAGTTAATGCAAGTCGCCAATAGTAAACGGTATGCAAGTTGTATATTTGTGGACTCTATTCAGGGTATTATTTGGAGGGGTCAAACAAGTGGCCATGCACTCTTTCTTGGTTTCAAAGTTATTCTGGTTACCGCCACAGCCCGAGTACAGCCGACGCTTGCATGTTCTGAAAATATAGCACGTATTAATATATTTTATTTTAATATTGTGTTATGTTTACGCGAATGTTATACATTAAAATTAAACACTTTATACGTATTTTGTCGCGTTGTTTATTTTACTTTAAAATACTTTTATTACATAATTTTGAAAAACTAACACTACTATTATTGAACTTTACTACTATTTAAACTATTTAATTTTATTAAAATTATATATGTATATTGTTATATATATATATTAAGTTTACACTTTGCCCCGACGTTTCGTTTGTTTTACAATAGCCATGTTCACGGGGAGACTAAGATGGTAGTTGTCTCAATATTCTGAAGTGTACCTAGTTATTTTAAAGTACCCGAACATTTAATCTTTGTTGTTTCTATTTACGCAGAATAAGCTCAAAGTATTATGAAGTCTACCTGTGTTTTGCTTCTTCTTCGGTTTGACTATTTGAATTACTAGATCCCAAGCTGGTGGTATATTCCAATCATCTTCTCTATTGAAATTAGGATGTTGTTTAATTTCAATAGCCTCGCGAAGCATCCTTGATAGGAATCGGTGTTCTTTTGCGAGTCTCTGTGTTTTGTCAAATCGTAGGTAGTCCCCTGTTGCACGTGTTCACACACAACAGACTTCAACGAGCGTGTTTTACATCAGCTATATGTTCTTTTATGCGGATGCCTATGCTTCTCTTGTTTTGACCAATGTATGCAACAGGGGACCAACCACTACCTTTGATTTGACAAACCACAGATACTCGCAAAAGAACACCGATTCCTACCAAGGATGTTTCGCAAGGCTATTGAAATTAAAAAACATCCTAATTTCAATAGAGAAGATGGTTGGAATGTGCAACCTGCTTGGGATCCAGTAATTCAAATAGTCAAACCCAAGAAAAAGCAAAACACAGCTAGACTTCATGATACTTTGAGCTCATTCTGCGTAAATAGAAACAAGAAAGATTAAATGACGTAGTCCACTTAGAGCACCCGTCCGAATAGCACCTAGCCTAGTCCACGAAGGGCACCCATCAATATTTTTGGCAGGTGCTCTTCGTGGATTCAAATTTATTTATACATTTTTGTCCACGATGAGCACCTACGACTCAGCAGCGTAGTGCTGGGATGTTTTTGTTTCACATAACGTTATTAAATGAAAGATATCGATAAAAATCACTAATAGAACGTTTATTAATTACACATATTTACGTACATACGAAATATGTCTTGGTGACATTAAAGAATAAAAAATAATAGAAATCACTATGACAATAGTTATTAATCTTACCAAATTTCTTATTTTTAATATATATACAATCACAATCAGTCTCCTCACATCACCTGTATTGCAAAATTAGCCTTAGTTAAATCTTACCTAATAATATCACTTTCGCCGCGGAAATTCTGTCCGCCACTGTCTTATTAATTAATTAGAATATGTAACAACTGCGCAAACAAAGGACAGTGGCGGACAGAATTTCCGCGGCGCGCTGTTATTAGTACAGTAATAAGGTTGCACTTTGTCCGCGCAATACCTCACGTTGGTCGCCTGGCGGTATACGCAGACAAAGTGCAACCTAATGAGAGTCATAATAAGAGCAATCTGCGGCAATTTTGTCCGCCATTGTCCCTCGTCTGCGCAGGCTCTAAGGCTGATTTTACAATAAATGTGATATGTGGAGACTGATTGTGATAATATATTAAAAAGAAGAAAGTGATATTATTAGGTAAGATTTAACTAAGGCTGATTTTGCAATAAAGGTGATGTGAGGAGACTGATTGTAATATATGTATCAAAAATAAGAAATTTGGTAAGATTAATAACTATTGTCATAGTGATTTCTATTATTTTTATTCTTCAATGTCACCAAGACATATTTCGTATGTACGTAAATATGTGTAATTAATAAACGTCCTATTAGCGATTTTTATCGATATCTTTCATTTAATAACGTTATGTGAAACAAATACATCCCAACACTACGCTGCTGAGTCCTAGGTGCTCTTCGTGGACAAAAATTTATAAATAAATTTGAATCCACGAAGAGCACCTGCCAAAAATATTGATGGGTGCCCTTCGTGGACTAGGCTAGGTGCTATTCAGACGGGTGCTCTAAGTGGACTACGTCGATTAAATTATGTTCGGGTACTTTGAAATAACTAGGTACACTTCAGAACATTGAGACAACTACCATCTTAGTCTCCCCGTGAACATGGCTGCTGTAAAGCAACTGAAACGTCCGTCGGGGCAAAGTGTAAACTTAAATATACATAAATAGTTTTAATTAAATTACACATTTTAAATAGTAGTAAAGGCCAATAATAGTAGTGTTAGTTTTTCAAAATTATGTAATAAAAGTGTTTTAAAGTAAATTAAACAACGCGACAAAATCCGTATTATAAAGTGTTTAATTTAAATATTTTATTTTATTTACTGAATTTCGATAATTTTAATTATATTTGTGCAATAACATTTTTTTATATCCAAGTATGCTATTTACATTTTGCCAAAAATTACCTACCTTGAATATTTATCCCAAGCCCAGCGATTGTAATGTCCAAAGCAAGTGCCGAAATCGAAGGCAAGTGAGCAGAAGTATGGCACCTGCACTGTAAAATATAAATAGGTATAGATTAATAATAACATTGTAGTAGTATGTCACCCACTTGAGTCCTTTTCCTCAGATTGTGTGCTTGTTTTCTACGAATGTAGTTTACAGTGTAATTGGTTGTGTTGCCTAGAAGTCGCTTCTCTACAGAAGCCATATATGTTTCCTTGGCACTACCAACAAATCATATAATGCTATGTTTTCTGACCTTCTTGTGCGGGCTATTCTGCACCAGCAGCAATATTATTAATAACCAAAACATTTAAACCGCAGATTTATATTTATTCGCATATCTCAATCATGTGGATTTGATATAACGGAGATATACGAATAAATAATGTAATCTTGCCAGACTACTGCAGCCTGCTTGTGGACATAAGGATCTGCCAATTTATATAATAAAACATTGCCTATCGCCTTTCATATCCACCTCAGATCAGTGGACTCACCTGTTTGGGGACCTTGGAACTCATGGCACGGTCACATATGGACAAAGCAACGCGCAATAAGCGCGCGTACCTCACACGTACTTGGACTTCATGGATTGTGTGGTGAACGGACACAACAATGTCCACTGCCCCTCAATGAAATATTGGCAATATGACACATATTCTATTACCTATTATTATATTAATTTTCTTCGTCTTCTCCAGGTCTCCTTACTTATACTATATATTGAACTATATGTTACCACTAGAAAAGTAACTCGAAGCAATATTTATGTTCATCTCAACTGCGGTGCACGCACTCCAGTTGAGTGAATACAATAGCTCTGCTTCACTTTAACTAACAATTATATACTAAATATTGCAGAACAGTATTAGGCACTTAATGCAATAGTTATATAAT
This sequence comes from Catocala sponsa, assembly GCA_963564715.1. Taxonomy (NCBI): domain Eukaryota; kingdom Metazoa; phylum Arthropoda; class Insecta; order Lepidoptera; family Erebidae; genus Catocala; species Catocala sponsa. The sequence continues at coordinate 25,081,513 of OY751326.1, forward strand.
ATTAAATAGCAATATTATTTTATTTAATAAGGTGATCCAGTTACGTAATATCTTCTGAAAACAGAAACATATTCATTAAAATATAAATAACTAGCTGACCCGCGCAAGTTCGTCTGCTTCATATAAGAGAATTTGCCCTGTTTTTCCCTGTGCAACATTTTTCATTGCTGCTCCGCTCCTATTGGTCGTAGCGTGATGTTTATTGTGCAGCTTTATAGTATTAGTATAGATATGTTTAATTAATAATTTAATATAATAATTAATTGTTTCTTTCTTATTCCTATCTGATGTAATTGTGCCGTCATGTGTCCTTTACAATTATTGCAAAAACATTTTTAAATGTCAATAGTTAATACAGCTTCGGGTAGCTATAACTTTGACTAACTTTTTAACCTTTGATTTAACTCAATACCTAGAGCAGTCATATTATCGCTAATGATTTGAAATTAGAGTGTTTGATTTTATCATCATCATCAACTCGCACCAAGAGGATAGAATAATTGCGGCATAAAAAGGGCGTATCTGTTTTTTTTTATCTATTATTAGATTATTACAGAACTCAGGTCGCGCGGCTAGTCTATGTATGATTTTGCTATTCTAGTTCTAGAAACGATAAAGGATATATTATGCAACATCAGCTCTGCTATTTTTCTGGACGGAGCTGAGGTGGTATTAGTAACCGAAGATAAGGATTTTTGGTTACTGCGTTGGTCACTTACACACAATGGCCTAATTGTGAGACTAAGCGCGCACAACACACATCCAACTAACTTTTAAGGTTTTTAGCAAGTTTATCCGACATAACAGAATATAGGAGAACTTATATAAGGCTATTCCTAAGTCGAGTTTTACTAATTCGTGTACCAAGTACCAATAATAAGGGGTCATCCATAAATTACGTCACACGTTAAGGGACAGAGATGGGGTCGACGAAATGTGATATTTTGTGACAAGGGGTGGGAGGAGTCCTGAATTTCGTGACGTCACATTTCAAAGTCTAATATATCTAGTAGGTACCTCTAATAGTATTTATCTCATCTCTACAGTAATACTCCTTCTTCTATCTAATGCTTTACATGAGGGATACGTTTCGCGAAAACTCGCGTCAAGTGAAATTCGTTTATAGGAGGGTTGCGTTTAAGCATGGCCAAAAATCAGTACAAAATGCAAATCTATATTTGAATTGTCAAAACACATTTAGAGGATCAAGAAACAAAATAACATAATATATTTTGTTCCTACGACAAATTTTGAAAACCCGTTTCAAATGTCCACGGGACGTGTTGTGTTTATTAGGAAACTGAATTGTTTATTTATTATCGAAATTATGAAAACTTACTATGTTGTTGTAGCTATATTTAGTATATAATTATAAAAGATTATAGTTATTGAATTAGTCTTTTGACTATTTCATGTAGTCACTAATTGCTATTACATGATAAACTTTATTTTTGTTCCTTTTATGATTATTATAAAATGCACTTATTCTTTAACCAAAACTAAAATTTTGCTCTCTGCAACTAATGTATTTCTGCCAAAGTGTTGTGGTATTTAAATACACAATCATGTTTTAATAAGTTTATCAAATAATCAATAAACAGTAGGTAACTCGATTCAAAATCGGAATAAAAACTGATGCATAAAACACTTACTTGTAGGCATTGAAGAATTAATCACACATCGGTTCATGCAGGCTTTCCTATCTTCGAACCTGTTGCCATTTCCCTGACAGCCACCCCAAAAGAACCGGTAACATGTTCCGCGCATTGCATCGAAGTAATATTGGACAATATCGGATCTGCACGGTCCTGTGTCAGGTCGCAGAAAGCAGGACTTGTGACGAGCTGTAAAGTTCAGATGATGATTTGAATTAAAAAACGTCCTCAAAATATCTGCTACCAGCTTTTGCCTGCGGCTTCGAAATAAAAAAATAGGTAAGGTTGGGTAACGTTACTGACATCACTATCTTTAATAAAATAATATGTACCTACTGCTTTCTAAATGTAAAATAATTTTGAAAATAGGTTATTTCGTTTTTGAGTTAAATCCTTAGGTGCAAACAAACAAAAAATCAAATAATTCGTCTATATAATATTAGTATAGATTGAATTTGCGTTCCGTTCTTATGTCTCGGCTTTTGGAAGATCTACTTATGTGTCGTACGTAAGTAATTAAAAATACTTACTAGAAACACTCATGATTGCGCTATCACTATTATTCTTTCTCATAGCACCCATATTTGATGAATTAGTAACATAATTATTATTGTGACTCGTAATACGAATGTTCTAGATCATTCCATAGCAGTTACGTACACGGTACAGCAGTAAAATAACTTACCTTTGAGTGAATTTTTATCTATTTGTATACATATTCTCGTAGTTAGACGGGCTAATGTATGTCGGTTGCCTGCATTCTCATTATTAGTATACTTCGCTGTCATAATCACCAGTAATATTATTATTAACAAATAATGATCATAGTAATATTTCTTTCCACACAAGAATATGTTGATCACATCTAACATGGCTGTGTTTTGAAAGCAGTGTTGCTGTTCTTATTTTATTGGCTTTTTCAATTCATAACTAAATAATACGCTAATATCATGCAGGTATTATAGTTTTATTACATTTTAAAATCCGATAAGAATGGCAAGATTCCAACAAAATGCAATATGTTTAGAAAAATAAATACTTACTTATTCACTTTAACTTACGGTCTTTGCAAAAGCAACCAACTTTTCCGTTATTTATATCAAATAATTATTGACCTCTTATTTCCACAAATCTAATACAGTTTCATTACTTATTCAACTTATAAGACGTATTAAGCTGTATTCGCGTTTATTGATATCTATATTATCTATACTAATATTATAAAGCTGAAGAGTTTGTTTGTATGTTTGTTTGCTTGAACGCGCTAATCTCAGGAACTACTGGTCCGATTTGAAAAATTCTTTCAGTGTTAGATAGCTTATTTATCGAGGAAGGCTATAGGCTATATATCATCACGCTAATATCAATAGGAGCTGAGCACCAATGAAGAATGTTTCAAAATCGGAGGGTATTTTTTCCTTTTGAGAGCTTCCGCTGCGTGCGCTGTGTAAACAGTTAAAGTTTCGCAAAAATCATGTATGACAGAATTGTTCCCCTTTAAAAGTTCTAAAAAATAGTTCGCGACAGCATATGTCTATCTTTTAAGGTTGGCTCACTATAACCATTTTTATGCTAACCAAATTTGTTCTAAAATAATGCATTATTTGCGAAGGTATTATTATAAATATGATATTAATCCTTATCCAAATAAATACGTTATTCATCACAAGTATTTAATTTAAAACAAAATTGCCCTTTACATCATTCGATTTCAATGAATATCTTAGGAGATATCGCAGTTTTAAAATAACATTGCAGCAAAATAATTACCCATTACAGACATAGTACAAACGATGTTTCTCCTGGTTTATTCTGCGTGATTACTACTGGTTCGATTTGAAAATTCTTTTAGTGTTGGGTAGCCTATTTATCGAGGAAGGCTATAGGCTATATAACATCACGCTACGACCCACGGGGGCGGCGCAGTAACTATAAACGCGGGTGAAACCGCGGGAACATCTAGTTAATATTATAAAGCTGAATAGTTTGTTTGTTTGATTGTTTGTTTGGTTGAACGCGCTAATCTCAGGCACAACGGGATCGAATTGAAAAATTGTTTTAGTGTTGGATAGCACATATATCGAGGAAGGCTATAGGTTATATATTATAACATCACGCTACGACCAATAGGAGCGGCGGCGCATCAATTACAATGTTGCAAAATCGGGTAAAACTCTCTTATGTGAAGCAAACGAAGTTGCGCGGATCAGCTAGTGTTGTATATTGCGATAGTTAGAAATATTAGATATGAGCCGAAAATTACATCCCATGGTTTTAATCAGTCCTTACTTATCTACCTACTTACGTTCATGCCACAATTGTATTGGTCAAGAATAGAGCAGGCATGGATAATAGCGTACATACGCGGACAGATGCAGACGATAAAATAATAGAACTATCTGTTTAGGGTTATATCATATTATGTATAATTATATTACATGCATATAAATGCTTCTGAAATATGCAAGGCGAAAAAGTAGAAGCATTTTTATTATACTTTTAACTTACAAGGCGTACCAAGTAGTTTGGCTCCACAATATGTCTCTGCCGAAATATTATCCAATATTTATATGTAAGATATTATAGCAGCGATAGCCTATTGGGAGACCGTTGGACTACCATGCAGACGTCTCGAGGTCGATCTAAAGGTGCGCATCTCTGAAATTTAGAAGTTATGTGCGTATTACATACTTAGTTAATTATCGCTCGCCTTAAGGGTGAAGTAAATAAAACGTCGTGAGAAAACCTGCATGACTGATATTTCTCCATAAAGTTCTCGAAGTTATGTGAAGTCTGCCAACCCGCACTAGGCCTGCGTGGTGTACTATGGCCTAACCCTTCTCACATTGAGAAGAGGCCTACGCTCAGCAGTGGGACAGTTTAATACAGGGCTGATATTATTCAGATATTATTACGTTAGATTTGTATAGTCAGTAATATAATAATGTTATATAATAATGGCTGCAATACCTTGTTGATATGTGTTGTAAAATACTTAAATTATATTTAATTGGCGATTTAAAGAGCGGCAATGAGTTTCTTGCAGGTTTCTTCTCATAGGCTCTTTTTAAGACTACTTACTTCCTGTTACTACCTTACGTAGGCAACTTCAGTAAATTAGCAAATTCAGTAATCTATATATGTATATTGACGTTCATAATTGTTACTTTGTAACTACATGTTGTTTGTATTTAAATAAATGAACGGCACAGGCAAAGAAGGAGCTCATTAACATTCTCATTGTTTCGAGTAATCAAAGGATTAAACCTAAAATTTCAATTTCTACACTTACAACTCTACTGGTATTTGATTTGTACCTATATAAAAAGAAACAGTGTATATTTAACATAAAAGATTATTATTTTATAACATTGGGTTGGTAAATAAATAATAGTTTGATCTTTAATTGCCTAACTCCCAAATGTAACTGGCAAGAAGGTGCTCATTGTCACAATGATCTCGTTTTTACATTTTACAACTAAAATGGTGATCATAAACAATGTCTAATCTATATTCCGTTTTTCCTGTTTACACACTAATTAAAAAAAACACATTAATTACATAGCATGAAATTTTATTTATGGGGTAAATTCGTGTAATATAATTATAATACTTTCAGGGGAACAAAAATGGTAATGGTATGACATCCGACAATGTGACTTCCTCTTTTTTGTATCCCTATAAACATAATTTTCATCACAATCACTACTATTATTGTCTATTTTGATAGAAACAAGCAAAAACTTATTGCACAATGTACGCGTCGTAAAAATTCTGCAAGGAAGCTTATCTGACAGCTGTCATTTATATGGCAAAAAAATAAAAATGGCCGACTATGAGCACGTTCTCTGTTACAACCGCTGCGATCAGCTCGTTCTAGCGTGGTTTCATAGATAATGGGCACCTTTTTACTTGGTATGGAATGCGATGACCGCGTTTTATTCTAAAGTAGGATTTTTTTCAATTAGCTTTACGCAAAATCAGCACCTTGTATCATGTTTAAAATAACATGCTCTAATTGGCCATAGAAAACCGAAGTAAATGGTACAGTTAATTCAAAAAGGTAAAATTCTCAATGAGCTCCTTTTTTTCCTGTGCCCTTCAAATGATTTTTGATTTTGCCTTCTAACTCGTGTTTCGTTTTTCCTTCGATGCTGAGTTCTTCAAGCAGTGCGTGTACAAGCCAAGAAGTAGCTAGGAAGCAAGCAGGCTAGGAGGTCAAAATAGAGAGAAAAGCACTTCCACCACGGCGCCACTTTAAGTGAGGACGCTGTGCCTTGGAGGAGGGCTTTGCTCGTGGACTATACGACTGCTTTCCATCAGGCGCAGTGTAGATTTTTAGATATGCAGCAATAAAAAGAACTGCGAGCGAACTTAAGGCGATTCGCACACTGCACCGCATTACGCAGAGTAGCGCGGAAGTGCGTGTTCTTACGTTGCCTAAAAGTATCTCTCTTTGTATTGAAACCACGCGTAGGGAAACACACAGAAAACGCGTTCATACACAGTGTTGCACCCCGCGGCGTAGAGCGGGGCAGTGTGTGAATCACCTTAGTAATACCCTTCAATGCAGCGCACCTTAATTAATTATATATAAATAATTAGCTACGAAATCACAAAAATAAGTTATGAAACATGTAGTTCAAAAACTATGCACATTATTTTAATTACACTTTAATTAAATAATGTGCATATTTTAATTACACTTTAATTAAATAATGTGCATAGTTTAATTACACTTTAATTAAATAATGTGCATAGTTTACTCAGTAGATCCATTTATTCCCTCTGTAAACTGCCACTATTGTAAATATTATATAAATTATGTATAATATTAATACTAAACAAAGTTGTTTTCTGCTAGAACCGTATAATTCAGCCATATTATAAGACAGCAAATAAATTCTGCACGTCAGATTGTTCATGTCACCATCAGATTGTGCACACGTAGTCAGTGAAGTTTAAACCGATGCGTTGCGCCAAGTGACTGTCCATACATTTAATTTCGAATTGCAACCTAGAGTCTAAATAAAGTAAAAATAATAAGTAATTATTCACCAATGCCAGACATAATTGAAAGCCTACTGTGACTGGCCGCCTATATAGCTACTGCTGCGTGAGGTGCATAGGTTAATTTATAAAAAAAGGTAAAGGTATGTCAATAAATCGCTAGGAGGGAACCGAGTTCCATCTGCCACCACTGCGAGTGTGAAGAGGACACGGCGCAGCACACGCTCGAGCAATGTCCTGCTTGGGAGGTGCAGCGCCATGAACAGGTCGAGATGAGCAGGTCGCAACCTTGGCGCCATAATGAACGGGGATCTCCCGACCACCAGCCATTGAGTCGGTCCGACGCCCTCTGTAGTGCCGGGGCGTCGCCCAGGAGTTGTAGTCTGCTGGGTGGGTCGCTGAGGTACCTATTCTCTTTTCCAGCGGCCCATGCAGCGTGGGGTTTTGGTCCGTAGGCCCGAAGTACGGGAGAGCCGGACATAAGCCTCTCAACTCCCCTTATGGCGAGAGGATAAGATTCAAGCGCATTTCCACAGGCAAAAAAAAAATGGTGGACCTTTTTTTCTTGTGATCCAACTTCGGTAAGGGCACGTCTATGACCTTTGAGTCCGACGCTAATACTAACAAACACACTTACCCATTTATAATATCAATACTACAGATACCACGATGAGGAAATAAGGATAAATAAAACTCCAGCAGGTAAGCATAACCTTAGCTTATTATTATTATTTAGCTAAATGTTTTATTCATAGCGTTTTAGGTCAATGGCATGTTTATCAAAGATATTGTAAGCGCAAGTAAAAGAGTCTAACCAAGATAATTATATAACCTTTTAAAATGAAAGACTCCCTTTCGATATGGTGTTACCAACGTAAAATCAACCACACTGTCGTAAACACTAGTCATCACTTCTTGAGTGGTTCTCACATTTTCCTTAAGTCTCCTCTGGAGAAACTGAAAATGTAGTTATAAACATACAATTAATATGGAATAGTACATTTTAACTGCTGTTCAGCCATGCAGCCTGATAGCAATCACAGTGGGTTATAAGAGTCGCCTCTAACTAACGTCGCTAACGATTGTTGATAGGTCGATACCTATTCTTATTCCCATCCATTTAGTTGAACTGTATTGGATATTAACGACCTCTAAATAGGTATTTAGTAATCGTTAGTAAGTGTTGACGATCTTTAAATCTTCTCTTGATCTTCTTGCAGCATATACCATGGCTATGTTAGTTCAACCCTAAGATACGGGGTAATATTTTGGAGTAACAGTACAGGCAAAAGACGGGCATTTGTAGCACAAAAACGCTGTATAAAGGCTATGTTCAATCTGCAGGCAACTGACTGGTGTGTATCATATTTTAAAAACCTTAGCATTTTAATTTTGCCAGGTCTACACATCCTGGAGATAGTAATATTTACTAAAAATAATTCTGAGTTATTTAACTATCGCAAACGTATAAAACATGAGAACAAATTACACATAGTTGCAAGCAAGACACATTTAGGTAATGCATGAAAGTATATTCGGTACAGCTTCGCGCATATTTAACAATATTCCGAGAGAGATCAGAATGGTTAAAGAAATAACTATGTTTAAAAATAAACTACATGATTTGTTAATAACTAAATGATATTATACAGTAAATGATTTCATGACTGATAAATCTCTGCTTCATTACTCTATACCTACCTCAATCATGATGTGTTCAGTAATCTCTACTTTTACATTATTATCATTGCCTGTTTATAATTTCTGTGACATTGCGATCCATATTGACATAATTAATTTTATTATTATTTGTTTCTCTTTCACGGGTATATTCCTAATACGTTAGGAAAATACCCGGCCCATTGGGAGGCTTACACGGAGACATTGGTCCAACGTGAAGAGGCCCTTCGAGAGTTTTAATCAAAGGTGGGATGGAACACCTACAGCGGCACTAGCCGCAGCAGGCGTCCCAACTAGCAATATTAGTACTTAAAAAGATCTCAAGACTACTTTTATTTTCACTAATAAGAAACTTGTAGCATGCTACAAAGCTGGATTTGGGCGCAGTTATAACAGCGTTTATTTCTATAACTACCTTATAATCAACTTACAAAATGTTAATAAGCCCTATAACATACTTGACGAAGCACAATAGCTTCTATAATGATATGAGACTACACAATTATAAGCACACATGTTCTTGTTAGTATCTGACATAAGTATCTTAGTAAAGCAATCTGGTTTATAATGCACTAGTAATGTACTTAGTTATTAGTTATAAGTATATTTTAACAGAGGTTATCTTTGTTGTTGCTCCGGCTGGTGGTTCCGATTGTTTGTGGTAAATACTTAATAAAAAAGTAAATATTATTTTGTATATCATTGTAGAACATTAATTACTAATATATAACGTAAATATAGTGTATGAACTCGTGGGGAAGTAATTTTTACTGTAAATGTGTACCATAATATAGTTAGTTTCACAATCCCCCTCCATAAAATACCACATTACTATATTATTGTTAAAAATATTTCATCAATTCTTATTTTGTTCTTATTTCTATTCGCCATGTTTTGAAATTGCTCTTCATTAAGCACTTTGTAGAACCATTGTAGGTAAATTAGTACTTGTAGCAGTTTCGGTCCAGATAACTCGCATCCATTTTAAAACAAATTAGGGTTCCCTTGAAATCTGCCTGCTAATGTTTGCATTTACTTTTTTAGGATTAAATTAACAAGATGGTTGTATTTCTTGATGATGACTATTTGTTGATCAAATATTCATTGATTTTACTGACAAATATGAGATGGCCTTGGACCAATACACATTTTGTGTTATAAGTGATAACGTTTATTAGTACAAGACAACTAAGCATTAAACTTTAATAATAAATCATAATGTAGCTGATACCTTATCAATGAGACTGATTGCCAAGACTTAAAATTATATCTAATTTTGAATAAAACATAATTTGAATAAAGTATTGTTTTATTTTATGCTCTTTATACTTAAAATTCACAGCGTATGTAACAATGGTAAGAAAAATATCTCTGAGTTATATGTAATACTAACAAGTTCACATTTTACATTTTGAACTTTGCAAATTACCTCCGGTTTTTCAATAGCAGCACAATCGCATTTATAAATATTCAAAAAAGAAGATTTTAATGGTTTATCGAAAGCTTCCTGGATATCATCAAAACGATATCCCGTGATTTTTATTTCTTGCTTGCTCTATGGTTTCTTCAGCATGTAAATCGTATTCTTCTTCCCAATTTTTAACTTCTTCACTTTCTGAGTGGTGGGCTAAGTGTGAAAAATATTTTTGGTCGCGGAACCCTCATTTACTTCACCTGCGTTCACACTTGACCCGCTTGATTTACTTCCTGATCCTGTTGCTTTTATTCCTGAAGAACCTGGCTTCATTAATTTTTGATACCTATTAGTCACTTTTCTGTAACCACCACTCCTTTTCAATCGTTTCCAATCGCTTAAATTCATGTTTAACTTATTTTCTTAAGATAAAGGGGAAAACTGAATCTCATCAAAATGGCTGACGTTTACTAATAAAGTGATTGATATAGTAACTCATAAGCTTTTTTAATCATATAGTGCTCTTGTTAAGTATTACTATTAGATTTAAAAATGACTCGAGCAAAACTATAACTGCGCGAACTTATAGTAATCTCAGCTAAGTATGCTATAATATCTTGTTCTCTCACAAAATGCTACTATAGGATCAACATATTATTCAGAATTATTTAGTTTTACTGCAAACAATTATAGGAGACTTATTCCTAAAAGTGTCCAAAAAGATAATCTTGTAGCTAACTATAAGACTGAGATATAAAAACAAATGATCTTGAGGATATCTACACTTGTGTAATGCTATTATTAGTAAAGGTGTCCTATAAATGTTTTATATGTCAGTCTTGTAGCGAGCTATAAGACCGAGATATAAAAACGAATGCACTTGAGTATGTTAAGGCTTGGCAAATGCTATTATAAGCAAAATAGTCTACCGCAATGTCTTTAAAAGAACGTTATTAGTAGTGACAGACTTATAATCTTTCTTTATAGGATTTCTTTGCTTGTTGGGGTAGGACTATTGCTACGTATGGATTCTAATATATGGGCTATGGGTATGGGTGTTTGATGGACTGGTATATTGGTAACTATGGCGTCTGCCCTGAATACTCTAATAGCATCAATCGAATGGACAGACGGTGACTCGCCAACTCACTAGATGGGCGCCCTAAATAGCCACTATACAAGCCAGCAGCAGAGGGCAACACCGGTGCGAGCGGCTAGGGATGTCGAGCGGTGCGGCGCCGGTTTCGCCATCACGGGTCTCGTGAAAACGGAGACCCGGAGCGTTCTCCGTAGTTATGCCCTTGAATTATTATTATTATTTAATGCATGTACCTATATTCCAATTATTATAACTTTTTTATGCCCAGTGGGCGGGACATAGTTGAACAGTAGGTATAGTATTATATTATCTGTAGCTGAACTAAATAATGTGAATTTCTGTAGTATGTGCCTATGATCCACAATAAAGATTTATTATTATCGGTTTAAAGATCTTTATTTCTCAATAAAACACAAGCATGTCACTTACATGAGAACATAATAGATTTTAAAGTTAATTTACATTAATAAAAAACCCGATGTAGGTGATTATGATTATTATTATTATTAAATATTGATGATCGATCGATACATGGCGAATTTTGCAACTGTGTTAACAAATAGTGGGTATTTATAATCACTGTAATCAGTCACTTGACTAGACTGTATAGTAACAGTAGAATAGCCAGTTATATTCACCTTAAGCCTATGTTGAAATAAGTAAATGCAGATGCATTATCCAGCACGATGCATTTCTTTATCAGCTAGACGGAGCGTGATGTTCTGGCGACGGTTAAACCGATACGATTAGGTACTCCAACCATCTACAGTTTAAAACAGTATTAGGCCTTAGTGCGCACTGCCTTGCGTTTTTGTAACGCATAATCTGTGAAGTATAGACTGTCATAGAAGTGCGCGCACTGCGGTGAAATAAACGCAATGGGTAAAGTCATCGTTGGCCTGCCCGCTGCAAATTTGTGGTAAATCTACCGCACATATTTTTGTATCGCATAGGAGCTCAAGAAGTGCCGCGCACTACGATGAAAAAAAAGGCACTAAGACACTCATTCAGTTGCTGTTGGGACGCGACACAGATATGTTGTTATCTGGCGTTTCTCCGGTGATGGCGAAAAACTTTTTTGGATATGAACGTAGATCATTATATCTTACGCAAGAAAGCCCTTCATACGCTTTAAGGCCGTCAAGGGACGAAGCCAATACCGTTCGGGTAACCTTTTTTACGCAATCTATACAAATAAATAAAATTTAAGTGTTTTAGTTTGTAATGTCAAAATAACAGCTTTTTATATGAAATTATATAAGATACCTATACCAAAACATCTATTTTTTTAATTTTTATCTGTCTGTCTGCCTGTTTGTTCCGGCTAATCTCCGAAACGGCTGAACCGATTTTGACGGGACTTTCACTGGCAGATAGCTCATTTTCTAAGGAGTAACTTAGGCTACTGTTATTTTTGAAAAGGTAAGGAATCCGCGGAGAAAAATCAAAGCCTATGAAATAATGAACAATTTCCGATACAAATAGGGAAATGTAGGTACCTGTACATAATAATATGTAATTTTAATATAATATATTATGTAAATACATCCAATATAAAAAAATCGAGACAAAGTAGAATAATTACATTAGTTTTAGCATAGGTATTTCTATAGGCGGAGTACAGAAATATTGAGTATTAGTAAACTTTGCGAACTGAATAAACACTTTTTAGTAATCTACGCGGACGAAGTCGCGGGTAACAGCTAGTAATAAATATATACAGATAGCAACCCTTGTATCGTAGTCCATAACGATGACGTGTATGCACCACAGTTGAAGTTAGAATGATGAGCGTTTTTTTTACCGCAGTGCGCGGCCCCGGGAATGCGTTCTTTCTACCGCGCGGTAGAATAAACGCACCGCGTTGCATCGCAAGGCAGTGCGCGCTAGGCCTTATACTTTCGTCGCTCGTTAAACTATTTATGTCCTATCAAAAAAAAATTACTATATAGTGTTTCCATGACCGCCTGGAGCTATAATGAAACTTAAAAACAAGGCAAGAAGCTCAAAAATTTAACTTTAATAAAATACTGTTCATTTTATTTCTCCGACCTTAGGAAAGATTTATATAGGATTACCAATAACTGTCTCCGATCCGACGTCTTGATATTGTCAGAAAATAATGTTGTACGAGGTTAACTTATAAGGATATAGTGGATATATAGCTTTAATTCTTTAATGCTTTAAATAATTAGTACGGGTAAGAATATATCAATTATCATGACACACACACACACACACGCACGCACACACACGCATACACACACACACGCACGCACATATACACACACAAACCTTTTTAATATTTGTATTGCTATTTGTGGTTGATACTTAACACTCGTTTGTACTGAGCCTATTTTCCAGGACACAGGGAAACCTAATGTGCGAAACAGTGTACCTAACAATTTTGTATCTAAAAGAAGCCAGAAATAAATACATTTTTCATTTTCATTTTCATTTTTAACTATTAAACTAAGCTCTGTAAACAATATCACGCAATCGGAGGCATCTTCTTTTATTTGCCTATAAAGACATTATTCCCACCAACAGCATAAGATGTGTGCATGCTTATTGCTTACAGATCGGCTTTTGATTGGTTTACCAATAATCACCACTAGATGGATGGTATTCAATTAACTAGTGGGAATTTCTGGTTTAGGAAAAAGGGAGAACACCACACAAATAAAACGATTATTTAACTTATTAAAAAGTATTTTGGCTCTTACCTGCAATACGCCCTCCTCGCTCTTAGGAGGCTCCTGAAAAAATATCCTGCTTTTATATTCAATTATATCAATAGCAAGACCTGCGATTGTCTTCATAAGAACATGAGTCGTTTACACATTTCCATTTAGTCTTTAAAGTCTGTCAGGATCACAGCAGTAATGTATTAAGTATTTGGAGGTCTTTTAGTAGTTCCCAGTTATGTTATAAGTTTCGTTGTAATCTCACACATCGCCGAGAATACAATAATTAGAGTAGGTGAAGTCAGTTTTGGTAAGCTTGATTCAATATTAATATTTTACCTGCCAGTCATAGTCGTTCCACAGGCTATCCTGAAAAAGAAGATTACAACTCTTTCAACTTTTTGAATCGTTATATCTCAAAAACGGTGGCTCTTAGAAAAAAAGTATTTATACATTTTTTATAGATAATAATCTGATCTACAATTTTTGTCTGGACTAATTTTATGATAAACTTATCGTTTTGCTGAAAATCGCGAAAAACCTGTTTTTGTGACCTTTGACCCCGAGTAAATTTTTCCAGGTATCGGATCGATGAGGACTTTTTAGATTTCATTTATAATGGTGTTTTGAACAATCCTACCAATTTCCATTTTTTGTAACTTCACTCCTATTTTTTCGTCTAATTTGACCGGACTAATATAGGAATATGTATCATTTACATATTCTTGTCATAAAGTAAAAAAAAAAACAAATACCAAAAGGCACTTTTTCAAATCAGCATCTATTTATTATTTCTTATCCGATTTATTCGAAACAAATAGTGTATGTTGGTTCAACCTTATACCTAATTGAGAGCCGTATACACAATCCATCAGCAATAGCGAAGATAAGCGAGCACAAACGCACAAACACGAAAAAGATCAGAATCCACTTACATCAGTTACATCAGACGCAAAAACAAGATGAATAAACAGCAAAATAAAAATATAAAACCGTTGTTCAATATACTTCATTTCATGTGATACTCTGACTGTGCTCTAAGATAGCCTTGGTTAAAACACAGTCAGAGTTACGTGTCTTGATATAAATGGAGCCACGTAAGTTGACTGAGAGAGGCAATTGCAACACGATTTGCATTAATAGTAGATAGTGTTAAAATCCGCTATATTAAGATAGCGCGCTACGGACTATAAACTATATTTTCGTGAAGCGTGTTTTTTTAAAATATCGAGAGGTGAAAGGCTATTTGTTTTAAGCGACATTGTTATAACTCAATATAGTCCATATTGAGTTATAATATGTATTCGGAATCAGAGTTTTTTTCTGCTTCGGATGAGCCGAGTTTTGTACAATTCTGAGCACTTTTTTGGCACTTAAGACAATCCAATTTTAGTACTTAATTCTCAAACATGATGTATGATCCGACATTAGATTTGCTATATTTTTTTAGAACTTCATTTATGCCGTACATTGAAATAGAAAAACGGAGCTTCAGTCGTTATTCTCGTTCTTAAATGACATTTGAATGGCAGATAAAGCATTTTTGGATTTATCAAACTTTAAATGAAAAGTCTCTTCATACATTTTTCTTTCCACTACTAACACTATGCAATGTCGCTTCAACCAATTTGCCGTCAACCAAATTCAATTAGATAAATGTCGGTTCAGCCCTTTTCGCTGCAACTGTTTTGCACTGTTTGGAGCTTTAAGCAATAGGTATTTCTGTTCTTATAACTGTGTTTCTTTGTCACTTGAACAGTTTGTTAGTATCCACATTTTTAAAATACGTCACTTAAGATAAACATGATATCAATAAAATGATTAGCTAGTTTAAAATAATTTTTGCCTGTATCATAATATAAATAGTCTGTCATTTAAACCACCCAATTTTTATACGACAATAATAATCGATGTAATTTAAAACAAATAAATATTGGCATAGTTATCCTAAACCGTAGCAGTATTATTACTGTCCAGCCCCGCATGGGCACATCAGTCACTCGTGGTGGCGGCTGTATACACTCGTCGAGAATGTCTCGCCGAGAGCCTCGGGCGATGAGGCTCTCGACGAGAGCATACCTGTACACACTCGTTTTTTCATTCGTACTGAAGATTCCCGCAGTAATGGACGTAGAAATTGCTGCTGCTGTTTGTCTTTGTACTGTGAGCTATTATAATTTCTTACAAATTTACTACAACAAGAAAATTCTTAACACATGGCGAAGAAGAAGATGGTGGATGGTTACGATGCACCGCAATAGAAACAGGTAACCTAGATATATATTTAAAACTTAAGAACAAACACGGTAAGTTAATGTGTGTATATATTACTATATTAATAATTGTATATATTTATATTTCAGAAAAACCATGGAAAATGGTTCCATTTGATAGTACTCCAACGAGATCCTTTGACTCTGGCGCAAAAAACCGACAAGCGACCGAGGCCGACCGAGGCGAGGCGTGAGAGAGCGAGATAAGACGAGAGTACCATGTACATTCTCGATCTCGACCTGTCTCGGGGTGTCTCGGTGAGTGTGTACAGCCGCCATGAGTGTGGCGGGAAACAGCAAAGGCGCTGTTGTGGCTTGGAATAGGAAAGAATAGAATAAGCTTGTAAGTACTTTTACTTTAATAATGTGTCTATAAATGAATAAATTAATTGTGTAATAATGTTTGTGTATTGTTTATTGAAAGTATGTATACATTATTACCATAGTAAGTACCTACCTACTTATTATAAAATAAAAAAATGATTTTATTTGACAAAAGAGGGGTTGTACAATAACACTAAAACTAAGGTAAAAATAATCAGATACAACTAAAATTACTATACATAAGTGTTAGGTTGAACTCTAATACCCATGATAAGAATAAACTTGTGTTATGGGTATCAGTGCTCTCTCAGTATGAACTAGTTGTGAAATTGATACTAAAACGACAAAATAGACGTGTTATTGGATAATATAAATAGATGCTTGTAAAAATATACAAAATTAATAAGAGAAATCATAAAAAAAGAAATAAAAACATAAGGATTATAAGTAGTAGTAATATTCTGCACGTGTGTGTGTGTGTATGCGTGTGTGTATTTGGGGGTGTGTGTGTATGTGTGTAAGGGTGTGTTTGTGTGTGTGTGTGTGTGTGTGTGTGTGTGTTTATGTATATGTGTGCTGATGTGTGCGTGATATGATTTTAGTTTAGATGACAGACAATGTTAGGAGCTTTTCTGTGTCTTCGTAATTAAGTGTCTGCAACCATTTATAGATCCTTCGCTTACATTCATTTAGACAAAGTGGATATATGTTCCATTGTTTGTTCACTTTATTGTACAGATGCCCTCTCAAAATATTAAAATGGTGTTGAGCAAGTGTTGTTTTAGCTTTTAGGATGGGACGTATACTTGATAGTATCTTCTTTTTTTAGCATATGGAACATATACAAGAGAAGAATGTCGACGTAAGACTGTCTATAACAAGAAAAGCTGTCTAACTGTCAGAACCTGACACTCAGAATAAAGAACAGCGGTAGGATGTCTAAAGGGCTTAAAGGTCATAACTTTTAGTAAGGCTCTCTGTGCTTGCTCCACTGTAATAAGATGAGTCCTGTGGGCTCCACCCCACACAGTTATGCAATAGGTGAGCAGAGACTGACACAGAGCATAATAAACAGATTTTAAAAGATCGTAATCTGAGACGTGTCTAAGTTTTTTAAAGATGGCTATCAGTTTACGAACTCGCGATGTAAGTATTTCTAAGTGAGGCTTCCATGTTATTGTGCTGTCAATAGTGACTCCAAGATATTTCACGCTGGTGCACCTTGTTATAATTGGGCAGTCACAGGCTTCAGAGGTCGAATAGCTTTCCCAGGAGTGGGCTTTAAGAGTAAAAAAATTAGGAGAAGGGAGACCAGCTGTGTTAAAAGCAAATGGGGCAAACACCGTTTTATTTAGGTTTAATGTTAGGAGGTTACTTGAAAGCCAGGTCATTACTGCATTGATAGATTCTTCTGCGTGATTCAATGTTGTGGGCCAATCTTTGCCATGCACAAGTAACGCCGTATCATCAGCATAGGTGAAAATTGAGCAATTAGGAAGAGAAAGGTTGCATAAATTATTTATATAAATTAAGAAAAGTGTCGGCCCGAGTATGGAACCTTGAGGTACACCAAAGCAGATTTGTCTGCTGCCACTATAGAAATCATTTATTTTGACACTTTGAGTGCGATTACTCAGGTAATCAGAAAAAATCTCAAGCGTATGACCACGGACACCCATTGATTCTAGTTTGTTTAAGAGATGGGGAACAGACACAGTGTCAAAAGCCTTGGAGAGATCTAGAAAGACACCTAAGCACTTCGACTTTTTATCTAGTTTGGCCACAACATCATCTACTAGCGAGGCTACAGCGTTTTCAGTGGACTTACCTTTTCTAAACCCGAATTGATTTGAGGCTAGTAGATTGTGCGATTCGAGGAAGTGAACTAGTCGAGTGTTTATTATTCTCTCAAGTATTTTCGAAATAGTGGGTAAAACAGAAATGGGTCTGTAGTTGTTAACACTGCGCCTGTCCCCACTCTTGAAGATGGGATGTACGATGGCTTTTTTAAAGGCTAATGGGAAGCAACCAGTAGATAGTGAAATGTTACAGATATGAGTAATGACACGGAGCAACACAGGAAGACAGGATTTTAATAATTTAGCCGAGATGCCATCCCATCTAACCGAGGCATCAACGCGGAGTCCATTTATAAGTCCTTCAACTTCCTGCTCATCAGTAGGTAGGAGGACTAAAGAATTAGGGGAGTTGTTGACACAGGGGATAAAGGCAGTCGAGGTGGATGTAAACTTCGTAGCCAAGTCTCTACCAATGCTAGCGAAGAAATCATTAACATCGTCAATCGTAAAGCCGTCAGATTTGGTTGAGTTTAATAATTCAATAGCGCTGTTTGTAGTACGATGCGAGTTGGTTATATTTTTTATGATATTCCATGTTACCTTAGGATTGGTTCTAGCTCTTTGGAGTTCCGCTTTCTGATAGGCAATCTTTATATTTTTTAGTAATTTATTGCAAAAATTGCGATATCTAGTAAACGTCACTTTGAGAATAACTTTTTCAGGGTCTTTTGCGAGTTTACGAGACAGCTTATCTTTATTACGGATACAGCGAAGAAGCCCATTTGTAATCCATGGTTTCAGTATTCCTCGTTTGGAGGTAAACTAATTTAGAATTAGTTTTGATGATGGATTTAATGATAGATATTAAGAGCTCTGCGGCTGCATTTGCATCTCGTGTATTTAATATGGCGCTCAAGTCAGTATTATGTATGTCTGTAATAACTGCTGGATAATCAATTATAGTTCGTTTATGTTTAAGACAGGAGAATGCTGTGTTGCGGGTGATGTTTAGCAGAGTGGGTTTATGGTCTGTAATATACGTGTCGATTACAAGTGTCACTGTTTTAAGATTTGTCTTCATCACGACGTGATCAATACAGGAACTATCACGGGTCGGCAAAAGATGGGCGGGTAAGAGACCATGTGACGCAATGAGGTTTAAGTATTCATTTGCTTGAGGGGTAAGGTTATTCGGCATAATATCAATATTGATGTCGCCCATAATAATGGCATTACGTGACAAAATTGAACTAAGAATTCGATTTAACCCAGTATTAAAGTTGTCGTAGTTACGAAAGGATGGAGAGCGGTATAACGCCACAACGGTAAGATCAAAGTCTTTGAGTTGGCAAATTAAACAACTAGCATCACGTATACACGGCTCAAAGACAGAGTGTGCTTGATTAGTTACTTAATAGATGAATAACTGTTACTGTTTAAATATACGCGGTTAATAAATAATTTTATGGTGTATTCTGATATTTAAAAGTAAACAATTTACTATATAGGTACTATGCATGTGTGTTCCAGCCAAAAAACTCCAGACAATGTGAGATATTCGGCAAAAAACTTCATTAAAAGCTTACCTGCACTACCATCGTATCATTGCCGCAAGGATAGTACAAAGCTGTACCTCCTAGCCAAATAATAAGGATATTTACGATCGCATTAAGACAAAGTGTTACCTACGTAAGTTAAAGATACGTAATAAAAAAAAATCTAATAAACAGAACCTTTTTATTTATTCCTGTCATCTATACTAATATTATAAAGCTGAAGAGTTTGTTTGTTTGTTTGTTTGCTTGAACGCGCTAATATCAGGATTTGAAAACTTCTTTCAATGTTAGATAGCCCATTTATCGAGGAAGGCTATATATCATCACGCTAAGATCAATAGGAGCTGAGCACCAATGAAGAATGTTTCAAAATCGGAGGGTATTTTTTCCTTTTGAGAGCTTCCGCTGCGTGCGCTGCGTAAACAGTTAAAGTTTCGCAAAAATCATGTATGACAGAATTGTTCGCCTTTAAAAGTTCTAAAAAAAGTTCGCGACAGCATATGTCTATCTTTTAAGTTTGTCTCACTATAACCATTTTTATGCTAACCAAATTTGTTCTAAAATAATGCATTATTTGCGAAGGTATTATTATAAACATGATATTAATCCTTATCCAAATAAATACGTTATTCATCACAAGTATTTAATTTAAAACAAAATTGCCCTTTACATCATTCGATTTCAATCAATATCTTAGGAGATATCGCAGTTTTAAAATAACATTGCAGCAAAATAATTACCCATTACAGACATAGTACAAACGATGTTTCTCCTGGTTTATTCTGCGTGATTACTACTGGTTCGATTTGAAAAAATCTTTTAGTGTTGGATAGCCTATTTATCGAGGAAGGCTATAGGCTATATAACATCACGCCACGACCCACGGGGGCGGCGCAGTAACGATAAACGCGGGTGAAACCGCGGGAACATCTAGTAATTCATAAAAGTTTTGTCAAAAGCAACCGTGGTTTAATCAACCCTGTAGAGATGCTAGAGCCTTAAAGCAATCTGCTTATGACGCTTGGACCACGGTCATTACTAATAAGAAATCTTACTTCCACGAAGTAAAACGCAAACTCAATGTTGCCTCGAGGCTCAATAAAAGAGTGGTGCCAGGGCTAAGTTTGAATTGGCCGCAGAATTGGCGAGTGACTTGCCAGCTTCCCTTCCAGGAGTCGCGCTTCCTGATCCCTTACCAAGGCTGCCAAAGGTAATTTTTGTCAGTTGTCCTTGCCACCACTCCGAAAGCCCGATGGTAATTTGGCCCATAGTGCCAAAGGGACGGCTGATTTGCTGGGTTCTCTCTTTGTCTCAAACTCGGCTATGAACGACGGAGGCGCCGTGCCACCCACCATCCCGTGGTGCGGTCATTGCATGCCGGAAAATCTCAATTTCACAACGTGAGGCCCCGCGGGAACTTGTTTCTAGATGTTCATAAGTCGAGCGGGCCAGACGGCATACCGGCAGTGGTGCTAAAGCAGTGTGCTCCTGAGTTGTGGCGAGTATTGATGCGCCTCTTCTCACTTTCCTATTCCAGAAGACAAGTTCCGTCTTCATGGTAGACCTCATTCGTTCACCCAGTGCCAAAAAAGGTGACAGATCTGACCCATGAAACTGCAGGTCTATCGCCATAACTACCCTTCTCTCTAAAGTGAGGGCGCGAGTGATCAACTCTCGGCACCTGATATACCTTAAGGGTCACGATTTGTTGAGTGACCGACAATAAGGCTTCCGCCATTGTCGCTCAACCGGCGAACTTCTTGTGAATTTCACACACCGATGGGCACTAGCCATTGAGAGCCAAGGTGTCCAAGCTGAGGACATTCTGAGGCATTGGCTGTCAGCTTGGACATGGTGAAAGCCTTCGAATGCGTTCGATCGAGTCTGACACAAAGGTCTTCTATCGAAGTTACCATCGTACGGACTGCCCAAGGGATTATGCGCATGGGTTGCCAGCTTTTTTGTCCGGCAGATGCTGATTGTTCTAACCGCATGGACATAAATGCTGGCATCCCGAAAGGCTCTGTATTGTCCCCGACGCTATTCCTGCTGCATGTCAATGATATTTTGTCAATTGATGGCATTCATTTCTATGCGGATAACAGTACTGAGGTTACTTATTACACGTGCCGCGCTAATATTCCTCGGTCCACAGTTGTAAAAAGCCGCGAACGGCTTGTGTCTCAAATCGGGAATACTTTGGATAGAGTATCCGAATGGGGAAGACTAAATTTAGTCGTGTTTAATCCAGCTATGACATAAGCCTGCGCGTTCGCCGCTAAGAAAACCCCATTCACTGTGCCTCTATAACTCCAGAATACGACTATCACCATCTCCAAGAGTATTGAAATCCTTGGCCTCGATATCTCAAGTGATGTACAGTACCGTAGTAATTTAGAGAGTAAGGTCAAGGGCTGGCTTCCAAAAAGCTTGGTACGCTCAATAGAGCTAAGTGGTACTTCACTGCAAGGCAAAGACTGATTCTATATAAGTCGCAAGTTCGGCCTAACATGGAGTACTGCAGTCATCTCTGGGCAGGAGCACCAAAACCTTTTGACGCGGTACAGAGACGAGCCTTGACAATTGTCGATGAGCCCAAACTAACAGGCGATATTGAGCCACTAAGTCTCAGAAGAGATATTGCCAGTGCCTCCATTTGTGTGTTCTACCGCTTGTATAATGGATTGTGTTCTGAGGAGTTGTTTCAGATGATGCCCTCAGCTACTTTTTATCATCGCACCGCTCGTCATCGACAGGGATTTCATTCTCACACCTTACAACCTAATTGGTGCTGCACCAAGCGGTTACAAAGGAATTTTCTCCCGCGGAAGCTCAGGTTGTGGAATGAACTCCCTGCCAATGTTTTCCCACAAGACTACAGTACGGGGTTCTTTAAAAAGGTTTTGCAGGGTCGGCAACGCCTAAGTAATGCCTTTGGTGTGGCAGGCGTCCATAGGCTACGGTGACCACTTACCATCAGGTGGGCCACGAGTGTGGCAAATAAGCATATAGCAAGTACATAAGTTGTATAAAAAAAAATATTCATCCATTTCAATACAACAACTTCTTAATTAACTTACTATAAATCTGTCATTATTATCTTGTATCAACAACCATGTTTTATAAAATCCTTACGAGACATGAGACATCAAACAACTCATTAAGAATGTTTATCATTGCTTAAGTCAACCAGCCTGTATCTTTAACAAAACCCAATTGGTAGTTAAACAAAATAGCTTATTCCTATTATCAACTAGTAACGTCGATTCAATAATTTTGCTTTCTACTGAATAAGCACTGTCAGGTCGGTCACTTAATGCCATTTTGCCTGCTGCTAATTGGTGACAATGTTGGATGTTAAATCATTTTTCTTTACTCTATAAATAAGGTCGTACAGATCATTTTGTATTATGCGACATTTATTTTGGAATTCATGACTGTTTTTTATTGATAATTATACCAAAACTTTAAAGGTTTTATTGCAATAAAGATCCCGATCCCCATTAAAGTAAGAGCAGTAGCTTTTATAACGAATTTTTCCAAATTTTGAATCTTTAAATGGCTCTCCTGTAAAGTTCGTAAAATGTCACTTAAAACAAATAGCCTTTCACCCCTCGATATAATATAATCTAATAAGTAATAGAAAAATAAATTCAATGAACTCCTCTTCATACTTTTGAGGCTTAGGACTGTATATAATAATTGATTGACTATGACAACTGAATTATAATAATGATTGGTTATGTAATAATAAAACAGTTATAGGCGTATTTAAAAGTTCATGAATACATAACTCGCATGAGCCGGCCAGAATAGCATAGTAACATAAATACCATGTTGCATAGAACAGACTAGGCATATATAACTTGACGCCGGGATTGAAACGAAATAGCATGCGCTATGCGTTGAGTAAATGTTAGCTACATTTATGTTATGACGCTATATGCTATATTAACCACCACTATGCATACAATTTATTTTTCATGATAAAGTCTGCATTAGTGGCATCACTAAGAGTGGTGAAATTCGAGTGCAGTCACACTTGTAGTCCTCACGTCACTCGAACACTCGGTGAATTCGTTTCACCTACTGCCATGTCAAACTTTAGAGTATGATACGATACCACAGGGTAACTTGTAACACATACAGAAGTCAAGTACAAGTCACCATTAATTTTCCAATGTTTTTTTCGTTTGAAATAGTTCCAATTGGAATCAAGTCGCAACACTAGCCTGCATTATATCTATTTACTCTAATATATGTGTCAGCCACGAAATAAAATCTGTATAAATAAAAATCTCGAGCCACTGTGTTTGTGGTCGCACTCCTCCGAAACGGCTCAACCGACTTTTATAAATTTTTATGTATATTTGGTAGGTATGAGAATAGGTCGTAAAGTATATTAACCCAGATGTTACTGACAAGGGCAGATTCACCGTTGTGGGCACGATGGGCATGCCCACAACCCTAATAGAATTGTGACGTCACACTTTCACGGTCTATTGAGATTGATAGGCTGATGATAATAAACGCTACACGACTCCTGAGACAGCTTCAAGATACCTATTTACCCAGTCTAGTGTCCCTATATTGGCTTACTGGATACTAGAAGAAAAGAAGAAAAAAAAATTTATTGATTGTAATTGGTTTTGAATTTAATCGAAACTGTTTGACTATTTAATTGAACGAAATCGGGTCTGACTTCCTCCAATGATTATTTTCATTTTCAAGGCCAAAGGCCTGATGCGCGGAAAAAAGGAAATAATCAAATCCAAAAGTCGTTCATGAGTCATGACTCATGGTTGTTCATGAGCGAGTTCGTACTTCGACTCACACTTGGACGATTTTCGGGTGGCTGTGACCACAACCTTTTTTGGGGGCTGGATCCGCGCCTGATTACTGAAACTATTTTTAATTCTAGATCATCGCGATTTTTGGATATCATAATAACTAGGCAAAATTATAACAAAAAATGTAGCATTGCCGGAAAAGCCAGGAAAAGGTGGCCTTTTAAAAGGCCCGTCGCAATATTTATTCGTCGTAATTTTGTTTAAAAACAAACACATAGAAATCGATACATTTATTACTGAATAAGCCACAAAAAATGCATTTCTTACTGAGTATGATATTCTAAAAAGCAGTTCTTGGGGTGTAAATGAATTTTACATTTTTGGCAAATAAAAAAGCTTTTATTTTACCGTTATGTAATTGGAATTAATTTTAAAAATATAATGTTTATTTGACACAAAATAATACATTCACTGTGGGTACATGGTTATTAGCAATATAACTATACAGTACCTAATGTATTTCACTAAAAGGTACTGAGACTGTTTACCAAACTAGTCAAGAGCGGAGAGCTTGTATTTTGGTTGGCAGTAGTGTTGCCGAACTATCGATAGTTTGACTATCGATAGATGACCTCGGAAATCATCTACCTATAATATCGATAGTATCGATAGCTCAGTTTGATACAATAGTGTCAGTATGCTGCAATACTATTGATAGTATCGATAGTATTGAAGCTCAACGTAATGGTATTTGAAAAGGAAGAGTGCGTGACGCTGTGTAATATTATGACTGATGGAGAAAAAGTGGAGCAAGTGAGAGAGTTTGTATATTTGGATACTTTGTTTACAAGGGATGGTAAACAGGAGGGCGATATTGAAAGGAGAACGATTGCTGACAACAAAGTGAATGGAGCTCTACGCGCTTTTATGAACAGTCGAAATGTATCCGAAAAGGCACGTTTGGCTGTTCAAAGAGGACTATTAGTACCCACATTTATGTATGAAAGTGAAAGTTGGGTATGGCAAAAGAAGCATGAGAGCAGAATAAATGCTGTAGAAATGAGAGCGCTGAGAAGCATATGTGGTGTGACTCTGAAAGATAGACTATGGAATAGTGTGATCAGAGAGAGATGCGGCATGAAAGTGAATATAGTGACAAGAATAGAAAAGGGTATGTTAAGCTGGTTTGGGCATGTAGAAAGAGTGGACGAGGAAAGACTGACTAAGAAAGTTTATAAGGCTAGTGTGAATGAAACAGCCGCAAGAGGAAAACCTAGGCGAACGTTTCTCGATCAGATCGGAGGCGTTCTGGATATAGACCAGGTTAAGAGCACCTTGAACCAACGGGCGTGTATGAGGAATGTGATGAAAGTGAGTGAATGAAGCCAGAGAAGTGTCTCAGGATCGTAGTAAATGGAAATCCATAGTCTCTGCCTACTGCTCTGAGAAACAGGCGTGAAGCAGAATGAAATAAAAATATAAGCTATGATTTTTTACGATTATTAGTAAGAGATCATGTATCTACACCTTTAGGCAATTCTTTAATTAGGCTATACAATTTTATAATACAATACCTACTCACTTTGAATCACTCCTCCAAGGTATTAACGGTTATATGTACTTAGGTAAATTAATTAAATATCATATAGCCATGATTTATCTATTGTGTTTAATTATTGTATTTAAACTTAAAAACCAAAGTAACGAGATGGGTGTAAAAACCTAGGATTCAACCTCTTCGTCTTAAATGTAATGAAAAGAAATGATCCTTATATCTCGGGAGTCTTTTGAGCCACAGGGTCCATATTCAAACTCGACCGAGGTATGACTCCAAGGTGTCTGCACACCAAGTTACAAGTCGATCGGTCCAGTGGTTCCGGTGTTATGCCGGTCACTATCAGACAGACACACATACCTAAATAGTGTTCTCTTCGAAGAAGACTTAGAGATTAATAAATCTTTCTAAATCAATTATTGTTATTGTATAGATGGTTAACACTTCTCGCATACTTCAAACTATAATGTCTATAGTAAACATGTCACTTCTCTAATCTCTTATCTCTAGTAAACTCTAGTCCTGTAGCAATCTGTCATAAATGGCAATCTGTGGATTCTGTGGTGGCAGATCTCAATAATTCTTTATTTCATAATTATTTTCGTTTTATTCTCAATACAAAACGAAAACGAAATAGTAATTGACATGTTATTTTAAACTAGCCTCTAAATAATTTAAAAAATAATTTCTTATTTGTGAAGGTTATAACTCAGTATGTAGTGACTTATCTATGGTTAAAACCTAAAGTTTAATCAAAGACCATAGGTACATACTCAAGTTTCATAAAACATGAAAGAATACTCAAATTACAATAATAACCACTATTGAAAGATGTATCATATTCTTAGGATTATTTTGTATAGATTGTGGGTTGTGTCTGCTATAACTTTATTATCCAGTATCCTTGTGTTTTGGTTCTACGGATTTATCACATCACTTTTAGTGTTTACAGTGGGCATTTCAGGTAAGACAAATTATGATTAAGTTTTGCTCCTGAACCTGATTTAATTGTTTAAATAATTAACATTTGTTAGTAATTACTTCGAACATCCACGTTCGAAGTAATTACTAACAAATGTTGTGGAATTAATAGCAGAAGTAGCTGCAAAATCTGATATTAGTTCATATAATTACGATTGCAACAAAAATTCCCAAATTCAAATATTTTTAATTGACTCCATTAGTGTAACCTATATCATACGTCAAAATTTCAATCTTTTAATGTCTTTATAAGTCAGATGTTTTCCTTTTGTAGGCATTCTGTACAATGCACAAGACCTTTTGCTGTATTACCCAAATGATCCACCAGACTCCAGGGTGTTTGTACTCCAGCCAAGCAACTACAAATTACCATATGAAAGTATCAAGATAAACAACAAGGATGGTATCAAGATTCACATGTTTCTTATTAAGCAATCAACTAACAGCAATCACAAACCTACTATGATATTTTTCCATGGGAATGCTGGTAATATGGGACAGAGGTTAGTATGATTATGCATTTTAATTCTTCTATATCCAGGATCCAGACACATGAAAAAGCATTATCTCTGTCCCAGCAGCTGAGCGATAGCCAAGAGATTAATTGTTTTTCTAACCTGTATTGTCATGAGAAACCACTGTTCAATCTAAAAGCTGAGCGTTTAATGATAAGTAATTCATATGTGTCTTTATTGCTTGTTTGTTCCTTTCCATGCATACAGTGCGACATTACTGCGACATTTGCGAAAAATTTATTAATACAATAAACTCATCAGATTGCTGACTATATTTACGATAACAACAGAATTATTTTTACTTTCAGATTATCTAATGTGTCTGGCTTCTATCACAAACTGAACATAAATATTCTAATGGTAGAGTACAGAGGTTATGGCTTATCAGAAGGAGCTCCATCTGAAAGAGGTTTATATGTGGATGCACAATCAGCACTTGATTACATCATGCAAAGAACCGATATTGATGTCAGCAAACTTATAATATTTGGCAGATCGTTAGGTAAGTAATCATTAATGGTACTTTAAAATAGTTGTGATTCTACCTGTCTCCTATTAATTTCAGTTAAACCAATTCATTTGCAAACAATGGGCTACTATCTTTTTAATTTGTCTCACATTGCTTAAATTGTAGCTTCACCATTACTAGAATCAATATAGCAATATAGTAAAATTAATTCACATTTAGATTATCTTTTTAATAAAAAGGGTTAAATCATCAGCCAATACTGTATTATACAGTATTTGTAATATTAGGCTTAAACATAATAATGCATTGCGAAGTTTTTATTAAACAGTTACTTAAAAGCTTATAGAAATGTCTTACAATACAATATTTTATTAATGAATAAGCAGTATAAAATTATTTATAATAACTGTACTGTTTAAGCTAATAATAGTATATGTTGAATTGTTTCCATTAGGAACAATTCT
Organism: Catocala sponsa; assembly: GCA_963564715.1. NCBI lineage: Eukaryota > Metazoa > Arthropoda > Insecta > Lepidoptera > Erebidae > Catocala > Catocala sponsa. The sequence continues at coordinate 25,109,784 of OY751326.1, forward strand.
TAGAGTAACCCTTACAAAAGATGCCAAATTGGTCACAAATTTACAGCATTCTGTAGTGAAGTTATTTATGTGAGGTGTAATTTCCACTTAACCTGTGGCATGGAAAAGCATATATTGAACTGTGCCTGCTCAAATACATCAACATATAATAGATAACAGCCTAACAATCTTGTGTCGAGTGACTATGGTTAGCTTGCTCCTTAACCTGTCAATTCTTGGCATACCAGACATAATTGAAAACCCATTTATTGTGTCTGGTCGCCGGTGTGCCACTGTAAGTCAATAGGTTAAGGAGTTAGTAAGCTATAGCAATGGCCCATTGTGATCTTTGACCCTTGCACTTGTAGCATAGTGACTCAGTTTTTAAAGAGTTTACAATGCCTGACTACCCTGGTACTTTAATCACAACACATAATGGTGCTACAACAATCACTAAACATAAGGCTGCCAGCTTGTCTCCATGGTACAATAAATAAAATTTGACTGGTGTGTTGGAAATTAGCTTTACAGTACCTATAATTTAAGGCTTTATAGCTTTCAAATTAGACCCTTAGACTCCTTGCTGCCTTTCAGTGACTCCTAATAGTTATGTCTCGTCTCAATTGTTGATATAGAATTATGGATTTAGGTATAGCAAAGTAATAATTTTTGGCACAAGGCATTAAAATTGTTAAGAATAAATAAAGATATATCTTTTAACCATATTAGCACCATTAATCTGGTCAATTACTAGTTGTGAAACTTCTTATTGTGTCGATGGCAACAGTTTTTAAATGATATTAGCCCAGTGCTCGGCAACACTGTGAAACTAATATTATTTATGTAAAGTTGAAGTTTTCTTTATTTTTTTTTATGCTGTTGTAGGCTTGCGTTTGACCGCGATCTCACTTGATCTTCAGTGAAGATGCAGTCGACGATGGAGCACGCTTGCCTAAAAGATACCTATTCACTCGCGGCTTGAAGACACCCAGATTGTACTCATCGGGAAACATAGACTTAGGTAGCGAATTCCATTCCTTAGCGGTACGCATTATAAAAGTGGAAGCAAAGCGCTTCGTGCGTAAAGGTGGTATATCCAGCATGTACCTTTGTCGCTGGTCTGATTGTCTGGTCGTCCGATGGTATAATGTGGAAGGAGGAATCAAATTATGCAGTTCCTCTGCACACTCTCCAAAATGTATCCGATAGAAAACCGAGAGACTGGCAACCTTACGACGATGCTCCAAGCTTTGGAGTCGTGTGTTGACCAGTTGGTCATCGCCGATAAGTCTCCTGGCCTTCCGCTCAATTGACTCCAAAGCCTCCAGCTGATATTATGCAGAGCCATCGCAGAGGTGAGACAGTACTCCATGCAGGATCGAACCTGTGCTTGGTACAAATTAAGCAAATGTTCTGGCATGAAATACTGCCTCACCTTACTGAGGATGCCCAGCTTTTTGGCGGCTAGTTGGGCTTTTGCCTCAATATAGGGGCCAAAGTTAAGGGTTGGAGTCAATGACATACCCAGAAGCTCAAGGCGATTAGTTATCGGCACGGATACATCTCGGCAAGTTGGAGCTGGTTGGAATGGGCTCTTTTTTGCGGAGAACAGACACGCTTGGGTCTTAGAGGCATTGAACTAGACCATGTTGGCATCACCTCAATCGGAGAGTGTCTTCAAGGATAAGTTCATACGCTCGATCATAGCTTCCCTGAACAACTGTATCTGTACTCCACTGGCCCTAGCGCTGGAAACGTAACCCTTTACAAGTGTGCTGTCGTCTGCATACCCAAACGTACCGGGTTTCAGCAGATCGTTAATATGCAGCAAAAAGAGAGTTGCAGAGAGTACTGATCCCTGTGGAACCCCGGCATTAATTGCCGTTTGTTCGGACGAGTAGCCATCAATGATTAATCCAATCGAGCGGCTTTTGAGGAAATCTGCTAACCAAAAGCAGAAGCCAGTGGGTAGGCCAAAGCTTCGCCGTGTTTCTCGATGGCCTCGCTCCATGAGTGCGTTGCATACACTAGAAGGTCTCCAGTGGACCGGTTTCGGTGAAACCCGTATTGCCGGTCACTGAGCAAACTATTTGATTCTAGGTATGTTAGGAGTCGGTTGTTTAGTATACGTTCCATACTCTTACAGAGTATGGAGGTAACTGATACGGGTCTGTAGTTCGCAGGGTCGGCTCGACTGCCTTTTTCTGGCACTGGCTGCACATTAGCAAATTTCCAAGAGTTCGGCACTTGTCCTATTGCCAGGGAGAAGCGATACAGGCGTGACAGCATGAGTGACGACGCAGGTGCACAGGTCTTCAGTACTATGGCTAAAATACCATCAGGACCGCTGGCCTTGTTCACGTCAAGATTCTGCAGCGTTTTACGGACCTAAAAAATAATAATAGGATGAAACCCATTGGAAAAGGAAGAGAATATAACAGAAATGAAAGGAAAAATAATTTACGGGCAATCTGAGGTCGGGAAGTGGAAGGGAGTGAGGGGGTAAGGATAAAAAACGGTTTATCTTGATTTCCGGCAAAACTACAACTCCTATGCAAAAAGTTATATAGAAAAGTTGTAGGTAATAAAAAGATCTACAACCTTTGTATTTACACTTTTTTTTTCACCAATAAATTTATATGAAAAATTCAATTAACCAAGTTTTTGGTTTTTTATTTTTATCTTTTACAAAAATATTTTTTTATGTCCCAAACACACTGTAACTTTTTGATTTAAAATATTTATTTTTGCAGCTTGTTTTAACTTAATATGGGAAAAGCACCCTAATTTTGAATCGAAAATTCTCCCTCAAAATTACTGCTTTTTTAAAAAAAGTCGGTGGCTTTTTGTTCTTTGAAATCTCTACTTTTTGATGGTATAAAAAAATATACATTACTATGGTAAATTTTCTCAGAAAATGCGAAATATTTTTTAGTCTTTATGTACAATTTTGAGCTATTTATTAAAATTTACGCTTTAATTACTCGAACAACATAAGATTCCATGTTACATTGATAAACAAAAAAATTGTAAGCTCTCACCAAATTTCGAAAAAAAAAATCTTTTTGTAAAAGATAAAAACCAAAAACTTGGTTATTTGAATTTTTCACATAAATTTTAAGGTTATGTGAAAAAGGTGTAAATACAAAAGTTGTAGATCTTTATATTACCAACAACTTTGCCATTTAACTTTTTCTATAGGACTTGTAGTTTTGCCGGAAATCGAGATAAACCGTTTTTTATCCTTACCCCCTCACTCCCTTCCACTTCCCGACCTCAGATTGCCCGTAAAATATTTTTCCTTTCATTTTTGTTATACTCTCTTCCTTTTCCAATGGGTTTCATCCTACTATTATCTTTTTTTCACTTTTTACCATTTTAATATACGACCTGCGATCGTGAGATCGAGGTTAAGATGCATAGTTCAAATAAAATACTATAATTAGTTTTCTATAAGAAACTTCTTCAGAATTATCAGCATGGATACCTTCTCATGTTTTAATAAATGTAAATATGCATCTATAAAAGTCAAAAAGTGTTTTCATGCTGTATGTCAGAATTGTACATAGCTAATTTAATGAAACATATAACACAATGTATAATACCCATCGACACTATTCTTATATTACTAAATCACTGCACTGCACGGATGGCATAGTAGTTTAATTGGTAGCCTTGCCGTTTCCACTGCGCCAAGTGTTGTGTGTTCGAATCCCACATGGGACAAAAAATTGTGATCCACAAATGGTTGTTCCGAATGTGCGTGTTCTTTGTGTACGTTGTTTGAATGTTTGTTCGACACAGAAATTATTCCTAGTGCAGGAGTTGTCTTTTGTAAAAACAAATAAAAGAATCAAGTATTTTTAAGAGAATGTGCACAAAATACAAACAGACGAAAATACAGAAATCTATAAGTGTTTAACCATTTTCATATCGCTATATTTTTTACACGGCATCTAACAGTCAGATTGATAATTATTTTTTAAATTATTTTTAGGCAAGTAGTATTTATAGCGTTAAATCACAGTATTCAGGGTTAAATGAAAATTACTAATAAAGTAACAACCAAAAACCTATGTCTTCTTTACCAATTAAAATTTGTCCAATGGTGTATATACAGTATTCACTCTATATAGTTTATACTATATTTACTGATATTTAACAAAACTATTATCTACATAGTTACTAGCTGTCGCCTACAGTTTCACTTACATTTATTATTACAGTTACGGCCCCTGTGATGTTATATAACCTAGGTTATATCTAGATAAAGAAGCTTTCTAATGGAGAAAGAAGTCTAAAATCAGTTCACTAATTTCAGAGTTTCTCGATTACAAACAAACATAATTATCTGTCCTCTTTATAATATTAGTATGTATGTAACAAAACTTCCGTTAGTATAATTATATGTAAATTACACACTAACTGGTTTAAGTCTGCGCTCTAATATCTTAATTAATTGAAATTCTTTTTCAGGAGGTGCTATAGCAATAGATATAGCATCAAGGCTGGAGTATAGAAATAAAATATGGGCCCTGGTTGTAGAGAATACCTTCACGAGTATACCTGACATGGCACAGGTCATACTCAAATGGAAATGTCTCAAGTGGCTTCCACAGTTTTGTCACAAAAATAAGGTATTTACTTTTTTAATATTACTTATCTTAGGTAGAGAATTCATCCATAAAATCACGATTGACGTGTTTTAATATGACTTTAAACTTTCAAATAATAACTAACTATTGTAGTGAATGTCACTACGACATTTATTCTTAATTTCCGATTCAAGTGGTAAAAGTATCAATCGATATCTAACAAGCCCGTGGACGGGCTCTTTAGTTAACTGATCCCGCTTGAACTGGACCCGCGGGATCAGTTGACCTAGTGTATATTCCGAGTTGGTCAACTGCTCCCGTTTCGTAATTTTATAATTTGTACAAACACAGTGAAAAGTGTTATACATTAATAATATTAATATGACCAAGACATTAATTATTACGAAGCCGAGACACATCGCACTCATGTCAAGTACATTCCAAGGTCAAATAGTCCTATTTTCAGCATACGAATACTTACCTGGATTCAGCCAATGCATCAAAGACGCAAGTTTGCCGCTGGGCAGCGAGTCTTTTTTATGCACCTGTGTGAGCGAGAAAGCATTATATGGCCGCTATGCACTTTGTTTTTATAGTACTTCTTAAACGTTTACCACACATTTGTACACAAATTTGAAAATATACAATGAAAGTTCTGCCTAATTTAAAAGTGGCTCCAGTTGACAAAAGATAAATAATAAATAAATGAACTAGTCAACTCATCTCGCGGGATCAGTTAACTAAAGAGCCGTGGACATCTGAAGATTCCGGTTTGTAGTACATTCACCAAAGCATATTGCTGTAAACTATGATATTGATATTGTTAAAATATCTGAAAAGTAGGTATTAAATCTACTTCAATGTCAACAAAGATATTTAAATTATATAAATCACCTATAATATTTACGAGATTTTATGAAGATTATATCTAAGTGTAGCGACACTTAGAAAATATAATAGGTTACGTCTACGTTACTTACAAAAACGATGTTTCTTACCAATATAATATTATTAATAGTATACAGGTTGAACATTCCAAGTGAGTTTCAATGGCCTAATCTGAAAATATCTATAGCTTATCAAGATTGAATTTAGTTGGCAAACTACTTTACAGACAGTTTGTACAAAATAAGCACGTTATTATTATTACAGAAACATTGTTTCTATTTCAGTACATGTCTCTAAAAAAGATGAGTCACATAATGACGCCGACTTTAGTGATCTGTGGCTCGAATGACGCCTTGGTGCCGCCGTCGATGGCAAAAGAACTGTACATGCGTTGTGGCGCCATTTGTAAGAAGCTGGTGGTGATGCCTGGCGGTGGACATGACGACACGTGGAGGTGCAGAGACTATTATACATCCGTTCAACAATTCCTAATTAATGTCCCGCCATTACCTGATGAAATTGGACCGTTTTTTGACAAAGACGCAAATCCCGCCATAGGAGTGCATATTGTATAGTATATAATGCATAATAAAGCCAGATAAAATATTTTAGTAAGTAATTATAATTTTACAAATTTTATATAGAAAATAATATTTTAATATATTTTATTCCTGTGAATGAGATACACTTCCAATATTTCCAATGGCAATGTGTTGGTACAAAATGGCGATGAAATAAATAAGTGTGAATATGTTTCCATTATATTGTACATTCTTCAATAGCACAATACGAGTACCTAATACTGTCAAATTAAAAAGCAATTCTAAATCTAGATATTAATGCAATAATTATTAATGATTATTATACATATTTTTGTAACGGTGCACAAATCCATAGTATTTAAGAGGCATCGAGCCTCACCGTCGCCTTGCGTTCGACTGATTTTGTTATGTCGCCAGTATTATTAAGTAACGGTTTAATTAAGAAATGCCTTAGTAGAGGGGCTGTAGCTAAATCAATTCGTTATAGAATTAACATATTTTTATAGTCAAAGCAATCATTTTGTTGATATCAATTCGTTACAATGCTTGGATATTCAGCAAGATATTATAAATGGACAACATGTATGTAAATAATATACAATGAATAAATGCGTTAAGTATAGTGAAAACAACGGCAATAGCACTTGGGCGGTGCGCCGGCTAGAGGTCTCCCGCAATTTTGTGGCAATGAACATAAATTATTGTCAAAATTGACGCAATCCGACTACATACAAATAAGATACCTATATGCAATCAAATACAATACAATTTTGAACAGCCGATAGACAGTGACATCATTAAAAATGGTTAATACATGTTATTAAACATCACGTTAATACTTAACAAAATTGTATAATTTGATTTTGCTATATAGCGGTGTAGTATTGTTGATATTGGTTCCTAATAACGAGATTAAAGTTATTGCCATCAGGTTATTATTCCGTGTTTTTATATGTATGATGGTCCCGTCAACATCCCAAACCAACCTGATGATAGAGGTAGAGATTTCATTGATTTTAGGATCGCTTCACAGTAGCGTTTGTCCAGCGTAGACGATGAACGTATACGCAGCGCAGATGCTACGACAAAGTGGCGTTTCCTATGCAGTTAATTGAATGTTCATCGAACGCATACGCTGGACAAAAGCTATTGTGAAGGAGGTCTAACTGCAAAGGAAACACCTCGCGCGGCGTCTGCGCTGCGCATACATTCGTCGAACGCCTACGCTGGACAAACGCTAGTGTGAAGTGGCATTAAATGTTGTTCCAACTATTATGTTTATCATATTCACAGTATAGAAGCTAAAATTTTATGTTATATATTGGACAGACTCAATTTGTAGGTTTAGTAATGTGCATAATTTTTATCGAGTACCTACTACTATTCGAATAGAGTTGTGCACAACTTGATTACTATTTAGGATTGTGAGTAAGCGCACGTACATAGCTTTAAACTAAATAATTTTATTTAAAATACCTATGTATAGACTTGTTAACACAATAGTAATATATTCCAATACAACAATTGCATTCGAATAATAATAATATAATATTTTATTCATTCATTCGAAAGTACGGTCACAGATAATATAATACTATAGGTACTAGTATAGATACTCACTCCCATATAAAAATCTTGGGCACGCTTAACTTTGGCTTTTTACTTGCTATTTTGGTACCTATCATTTTACACTAGATGGCAGTAAAAAAAATAACGCCACTGCTGCCATTTACCCGCCGCAAGTACACATACCGAATCTTATTTGATACCAGCTTATAATAAGAGATGGTGTTGTGACAGTAAAACAGGTACATGACTGTTGACCACAGTAATTTATACCTACCTAGATAATACATAATTATACTTATTTGAACGAGCCAATGCAAAATGTGAGCAGCCTTGAAAATAAAAATTATCTACCTATTACTTTGTGTGCCGGCATGCGTACGATCACACTTTGATTTAGCGATTCTCATTAATTCGGTCGGATTTTCGTAAATATATGTGTAAAGGAATACCTAGAGGTGCCTAGGATCCCATACTATTGATATTTGAAAAGGTTTTATCTAATTCTATAGATGGCCAGTTAACGAAGATTCGAAAAACAACAGATCCTAGGCACCTCTAGGTATTCCTTTACATATGTTGCTGTAAATTTCATCTTGTATATATTTTTTTAATTATGTAGGTATATAATTAATTAATGCGTTATAAAGTATTAATAACACAATATATTTCAATATGTGTGCGATTGCGATTGATGTTCGGGTACTTTGAAAATTACTTATTTGCGTATAAAATTCTACTTGGGCACCCACCTCAGAACTGTCAGGTATGTTCGATTTGCATCACATCAATTCAGGGGTGTCTGTAGGTCAGCGCTGTTTAGAGCTAGTCATTGGCGTACACCTGGAATCTCCGAAAATAATTCTGGGGAAATTGTAAACATGCTTTTACCTGCAGATAGTTAATTTTTACACATATTCTATATCATGTTAAAAATTAAACTGAATAAAAGAACCGGATGTTACTAAAATAGAGTAGGTAATATCGCTCTAGCTGTAAAACGTAATGGTCTTGGAATCGGCTTATTGCTTATCTTTAGTTATCTATATTTATAAATATTAAATAATGTAAAATATTGATATTTTTGAAATTAACTATAAATTGCCAAATATTTAGTCTGTTTAAATTTACTGAGTTATGAATATTTATACAAAGATTCTTTTGAAATTAACTATCAAAAATCAAAATAACTAATAAGTCAGCATTTTCTCAAAAGGCTTCATATGGATATCCATAAGCCGTGGAGCAGACACACATAAATCTGTTCATCATAATTTATTTTCTGTGTGAGAATCGAACCCATAACACTCGGCACGTCGATATGCACCCGGTGGCGGTGTAAGGGATTAAACCATTACGCCATATTTGAAATCAAATAATACGTACATTATATGTCTGAATAATGCCCTGCAGCGTTCGGTTTATTCCGGTCAGCTTCGTGAATATTCGTGTGTGAGAGCCGGTGGCCGCACCTGCCTGCCGCGTCAATTTGAAATTGGGAATTACGGAAGTTTTATTATGAAATATTAATCATCTGCACCTGCGTAATACTTTAACTACCTACCTATAAAACACAATGTATTAATAGTTTAAAAAACAACTGACTCAGTCTGGTGTACTGTTATTTGTCATGTCTGTAATTTTTTAATCATGTCATAATTATTGACAACTGTATTCTTTTATTATCATATATTTTTTTTAAATCTATACGAATTTGAAGCCACGTAACAATAGATAGGTACCTAATGAGTATTGTGGTACTTAATTATTTAAGTAAATAAAAATCACATTATTATACCATGATACATGGGATATTACTAATCCTAAACATATAAAACGCTATTCATGATTTGGTATGATTTTATTAAAATATTCCTATTTCTAAATAATTATAAGGATGTGGCGGCGACGCCGACGACGCGCTACAAAATTTTTATTTATATATATATTTATTATAATATCATCCAAGCCAGAGATGAACGCATTAATAGTATCTAGGTACAATGTGATTTTAAGCGACCCGTAATGAGATGTCATAATATCGTCACGTGACTTCGACAACAGGTAGCAAAATGGAAAGAAAAAACCACAATTTTTTTAAATTATTGCTCAGTACTTCTATTTCTCGAAGTAAAATAGAAAACATCGTTGTATACTTGGCCTTGTAGCGCGGGGGTGGGCGGGGCTTACCCTGCTCATCCCCGCGCCTGCACCCGGCGCGTGCGATCTTGTGCCAAACAAACTTTACAAACAATGACATAATGTGTTTTGCAGACTTGTATAAAGACATTAAAATAAAATGATAGGATGTAAAAAATACTGATTTAATGATATCTTTAAATCCTAAAATTCAATGTTTATTTATAATAACATATTTGGTCAATATCTTTCCTATATTGCATTTTATTTGTTCTTAATATTAACATTGATACTTATTCATAGTGCCATCTATGATCTATTTTTGGAACTGTTTACTTTTGTTCCAATCCTTACCCCATGGTACGGTTGAGTTGGGCTGTTGGTTGGACTGACATCTAGAGTGGCCTTGAGGGCTGATACTTGAATTGGTAACTCACCATGATTTAATAGTTAAAATTATTTATTTTCCATGCGATTCAACTGAGAACAGGACGATATTGGCAATACACGTTTATTTGAATATCAGGAATAAGATGTGCAAAACATATTTCAAAAATAGAATTGTTCATTATATTTTCTTATGATAGTACAGTTTCACCGTTTAATCGATATAAATTAAATTATAAAAAGCAGATTATAATATTAAATTGACTGCATTTTAAAATATAATGTATTAGAATCGACAAATAAATTGACTACTTTGGACGTATCAAATAATTAGCTAATAAATTCTGTAGGTATGTACCGGATTTAGTGAGAGCGGGATCTGTAGGCAATAGTGGAATAAGCCTTTATTAAAATAAATATAAATCAGCACTAATACCTAGTAACAAACTCAAATAAAACTATATTGAAACAAAACGTTCAAACGGGTTTCATAAGCATTTACCTATAGGTTAAATATCTTATCATCACTTCCATTTAACTAATATTTCAGAAAACTTGATCATTGTAAAACAGCATTATAATATCAAACATTAAGACAGGTATTTTATAGTACCAACGTCTAATTGCTCACATTCTAGATGGCTAATCCGGCACTGAACAAACTATAAGTAATTATGTATGAAAATGCTAAAAGAATTAATATTCGTTTATGGCGAGTTATTTAAGTTAAGCAAGTGCAAACTTATTTTCAGTTGAATCGCACAGTGCACTACATAGTTATGTGAAAGCATTAAAATATTTAAAATCCCATAGATACTTGTATTTGTCTGTCGTAACGATTACATGTTTATATTTATCTTTAAATGGCCACCCATCTAGTAAAGTAATTTCTGAAAATACAAATTATATTCTCAATAGACTGAAACATTGTCTACCTAATTTATGCTGCCAATAAATGATACATACCTAACACCTCGCTTCAACATGGCGAGAAGAGTTATTACCAGTGATCAGATAATCTGGCGCTTATATACCTAAACTTCTTTCCACGAAAGAGTAATATAGCCATTCCTTTCTGAATAAAAATAGGTCAAAGTCAAAGTAAAAAATCATTTATTCATTTAGGTCACAAAGTAACACTTATGAACGTCAAAGTATATAGGTTAGTGAGTTTACTAAGTTACTGAAGCTACATTTAGGTTAGTTGCTAGGTTCAGGCAAAGGGTAGAGCCTATGAGAAGAAACCTGCAAGAAACTCACGGCCACTCTTTTAAATCGCCAGTTAAATATAATTTCAGTATTTTACAACTCAGATTAACAAGGTGTTACAGCCATTATGCCATATACTACTGACTATAAAAAACTAAAGATAATAACAATAATAACTTAATAATATTATAGAGAGGAAATAATTTGAGCTAAGATATATTATTTAATATAAATCTAAAATAGACAGTAAGATGGCATGATGGCGCATACACTTACACTTTGTGACTATGCAAAGGCTTAAATTGACTTATAAGTAATACAGATCTTTGAATCCTGTATGCAACAAGCAACTAGCTCCATGAGTTTTTGTCATTTAAGTAGTCGTTGACTGAATAATAACCCTTCCGAATAAGTTGTTTTTTAACGGCGTTTTTAAATTTAAACAATGGTAAATTAATTATAGTAATAGGTAATTTATTAAAAAAACGTATACCGAGTCCCGCAAATGTATTGTGAACTTTATGTAAACGATGATATGGGCCTACTAACTTATGCTTATTTCTAGTGTTTACCATACGGATTTTATCATACGGATGTACACGCTCAAAACTAAATAGTATCTTGCACTCTTCCACGTTGCACCTAACTAAGTATTCTGCTCGAGCTGGGCAAGACCTAAGGGTACTAGTTATGTTTAAAGGTATTTTTGCGAAGTAGTTATTGAATGTATCGGCTACTTCCAAATTATTTGAAATTACGCTATTATTTATATTCAGTTCAAATTTATTATCACGCACCTTGCTGCGACCTGTTTCATTGTTAATAATGTTCCATGTAGTTTTAATTTTATTATTAGATTTTTGAATTTTAGTTTTTAGGTAAAGGGACTTGGCAGTGGCACAAGTCTTTTTAAATAATTTTGAATAATTTTTAACATATTGAATAAAATTTGGATCGAAATTGTATTGTTTCATACCATATAATTCATATAGCTTTGCTCTACTTTTATATATCCCAGATGTTGCCCAGTCACAAAACTTAATCCTATTATTCTGACTAAAGGTCTTACATTTAAAAATATTATTATATTCTAAAGTAATTATGTTAAGTAAAGACTCATATAGTTCGTCTGGATTATCCAGAGAAAGGTCCATATTGACAACTTTGAGACTTATGTTATCATTAAATTTCTTTAAGCGATTAGATGTCATCGGTCTACATGTGACCTTATTCTCTTTATGAATTGTACTCCCAGGAAATACTACCTTTTGCCCACAGTGGTCAGATGTAAGTTCACTCAATCTATTTAGAAATTGGCAGTCGCAAAATACATTATCTAAGCAGGTAGCAGAATGTGAAGTGATCCTAGTGGGTTCAGAAAATAAATGCTGTAAATTAAATGATCTAAATAAACTAATAAGTCTTAAAGAGACAGCTGACTGCTCAAGTAAATTAACATTAAAATCACCACACACTACTATATGCCTATTACTAGAACTCAAGCGTTTTAAAATATCCTCTATTACGGTTTCAAATACACTAAAATCACTTTGCGGTGGTCGGTATACACAAACTATGACATGTTGCTCTAATTCCACACAGGATAGTTCAACAGTGCGCTCGATAGAAAGATTTACTATATCTTTACGTTCTTTACATTTTAGATTGTTACATACATATATTAGAGAGCCACCATGTATAGAATTCTTTCTTACAAACGCACTTACAATTGAATAATATTCGTTATTAAATATTAATTGATTAGTTCTTAACCAATGTTCTGTTATGCAACATATTTGAATATTATGTTGTTTAAAAAATAAATCTAATTCTAACTCCTTGCCGGATAGACCCTGAATATTCTGATGAATTAGTCTAATACTGTGTGTATGCCTATCCTTTGTCTCATCTAACAGTTTAAACTACTAGAAGTGTCAATATTTGAATTTGTAGTAGAAATACTACTATGTCCTAAAACCTTAATTACCCTACTGGTACCTGAGTCGCTACATATTATATTAAATGCTAATAATTTAGCAAGTTGCTTTTTATAAAAAGAAGATAGATACATTGTATCTTTAGTCAATAAAAATTTACTAATAAACTTATTAGTGTCAAAAAATAAACTATAATTGTTGTAACATGTACTGTTATAAAAAAGTAAATTAAGTTTTTCAATATTCCTATTTTGTTCATTTGTTAGTACATAGGAATATGGTAATGCACAAAGAATAAAGTTACACCCTACTTTATAATGTAATGATTCTATTACCTCTGTCAAATGGATTGCCTCTTTTTTAGTGACAGATAAGCTGTCACCATAAAGAAATATTACTGTTGATTCTGCATTTAATTTTGTAGTTTTTAACTTATCAATTATAGAACCTAACCTAGCCCCAGGGGAACAAATATTTATGCAAGGCGTCTCTGTATGAGAATTAATTAGTCCACTAAAACCTACTCCTATTTGGTCAGAAAACATGAATATATTTTTGTTAATGTTATTCATCAAAGAAGAAGAAGACACAGCCATATTTTCATGATCAGAAAAGGAGGTGGTACCACTGTTTACTGATTATTTTTTTTTTTTTTTTTTTACTTCAAACTAACTTACTCTATTACATTACACATGTGGACATACAAATTGAAAAACTAATATAATGAAAGAATCTAAATTAATAACAAGGATTAGTATACACCTTAAACCTATCTAGTACTAACATAACATTCAAATAATAATAGACATGTTTTAATAAATTTAACCTAGTACATAATCAATACTTATCCTACTTACAATTATGCTATACATAATTGGTAATTAATTACTTCCGTCCAGAAGTATGAGGCTTCCCAGGTGTCTGATATGTAGCTTGGGGAGACACAGGAGCAGCTGGCATCAGTACCTCAGGAACTGTCACCTTTGTCTCTGACTGTTTCTGAGCTAACATTTGAGCACGCATATTAATCTCATTGGTTTGTATATTAGTGTAGTTTTGTATAAGTGTCTCTGCATCAAGGCCAGGAGGGACTCCACCAAGGGCATACTTGGCATATGTGTTATAATTATCTGAGATGTATGTCTTGTGTTTAGCAGCATACTGTTTGATAACTTTAGTTATCATCATGTTTCTTACATTTGGGTTTGTAATTCTCTTGGTGGCATGAATCATAGCCACTATAGCACATGCCATGTCGGAGGATGGCAAATATTGTCCACCACTACAAGTGCTCTCATTGATAATCCTTATTACTTCCACTTGCTCCTTCTTGAGCTCTGCAGCCATCCCAGGTATAGATTCTCTAGAGAAAACGGCACCACACAATGGTGTCATGAGGATAGATGCATCTTTTGAAAATGCATAGGATATAGCCTTAGAGAATGTCACAACTGATAACAATGCAGCTTGTTTAAATGTCATTACCATTTTGTCTCCATCTTCCATCTTTTTGTACACCATATCCCTGAAAGTGGTGACTATAACTACCTTAATGCTGACTGCACCTCCCCTGTTGTATGGGAATCTAAATCTTATGGCCTTATCACCCTTACTTTTCTTTTCATTCCTTATATATGTCCCCAATTCAAATAACATCTTTGCAGAGAATTCTAGGGCATATGAGGGTTTTTTGTCAACAAGGTCATCATTGAAGTCCTTACAATATTTATTGAATGTCATCATGAGCAAGTTAAAATCAAATTCAACTGATGAATATGTCTTCACAAATTCATCAGGAGTGATTCCAAAAATTGTAATTACTTTTTTAATGTCCGTGCTAAGTATTGATGCTGGAGTGGTTCCTGCAATGTTAAACTCCTCACTAGTCACTTCCGTCTGAGCTAGATTCAGCTTGGCTATGATTTCAGTTTGTCAAATCTGAAGCCATGATGGTTATTTAATTCTCTCTTCACTCTATTTATGATGTGTTGAATAACCTCAATTGGAATAAATAACCTCAATTGGAATATACCTAAGTAATCACAGGTTCTCGGGTTGAACAATCAACTATAACAAACTTAATGAAATTATAGCAGTGGTTATTTTGATTTAGTATCTTTATTTTATTCAAAACAAATGAAATATCAATAAAAAATTATAATGTGCACAATATGGTCAAGTAGTGTGTTGTTATCTATCTAACAGATTAGTAATCGAATCGATTAATTTATCGTATTTTATACGAACAGAAGACTAAAAAATATTGCTTGTAAAATATACTCCGAGATTCTGAAAGGTATTTCCGTATTCTTCTTTCGTGGGAATAAAAGTGAAGTTTAGGTTTATTAGCGCCCGATTATCGGATCACTGGTTATTAACAATGCATGGCATGAAAATAACAAAATAAATTGATAAAAAGGGGGCTCTGGAGTGTGTGTATCTTTTTTTGTAAACATGATTTTGTGTGACTTTAGTTGTTTATATTTCATATTAACTATTATTTATTCTGGTTTCTCTAATTCTATTCTTTAATATTTTCCGACAAATATTTTTTCAACTGAGACAAATATTATCTACAAGCTAAATAATTCCAATAGTATTTATTAATAATAAATGGATTCTATGTGTATGTAATTGTGCATGTCCCAGACTATTGCCTATGTAATGTATTCATTAAACATAATAATGATGTTTACGAGGGGCGTTCAATGTATTCTCGGTATCGGGGTGATATACGGATAATTAAATTAGCTCATTAGTTAAAGACACTCTTTGAGGGTATAAATATAAAATTTTATTTAATTGTCACCATTAGTATTCAAGATAGCAGCAGCAGCGATAGCTCAATAAGGAGACCAATAGACTGCAATGCAGAGGGTCTTGGGTTCGAACCCACGTCGCGCACCTCTGACTTTCGGAAGTTATATGACTTTTCAAAATTATGTGTGTATTGATTGACAATTATCGCCTGCTCCGTGCCTCGGAGAGCACGTTAAGCCGTCGGTCCCGGGTGCCATGAACATCTATGGCAGTCGTTATTGGAAAGTCAGTGCCCTCTAATATCCTGAAACTGGTCTAGCCTTAAAGTATAGTTAGCCTTCGGGTTGCGGAGGTCAGATGGCAGTCGCTCCGTGTAAAAACTGATATCCAGTCAAATCCGGTAAGACTAGAAAGCCGACCCCAAGTGACTTGGGAATAATAAAGGCTAAGGAGAAGAAGAATATTCAAGATATAATTACGAAATGGCAACTACGATGACCGATGCAACAATGTTGCAAAAAATCGAACATCGCACTGTGATAAAATTTCTTACAAAACAAGGAAAGATTAAAAAAGGAGGCCCTATCACCCCTTTTCCCTCATCCCGCTCCTTCTCCTTCCCACTTCCTTTCCTAAAGGGTCGGCAACGCGCAAGTGATGCCTCTGGTGTCACAGGCATCCATAGGCTACAGTGACCACTTACCATCAGATGGGCCATATGCTTGTTTACCAAGATTCTGCTCCTTTATTTTCACTATTCAAAAGTGGTCTAGTGAATTTAGACGGGGTAGAGAGAGTATTGAAGACGACCCCCGTGGTTTTGGAATTCTAAAGGTATCTTACTGATTGAGTACACAAAAAAGGGTCAAAGTATTACTGCCGCATCTTACGCAAACATCCTACGTAATTTAAAGGAGGCAGTAAAAGAAAAGTCTTTGAAAATTGACCGCAGGTGTCTTGCTTCTGCACGACAACGCGCCGGTTCACACAGGGCGCGTTGCTAAGCTTGTGCGGGAATGCGGATTTGAAGAAATCAATCATCCACCCTACAGTCCAGACCTAGCCCCTAGTGATTACTTTCTGTTCCCAAACCTTAAGAAAGATGTTCGAGGTAAACGTTTTTGCGATGATGAAGAGTTGAAGGCGGCAATTGATGAACACAAGGAAGAAAAATATTTTTAGGGGGTATTGAAAAGTTACTTTCCCGCTCTAATAAGTGTATTGAGGTGATGGGGGATTACATTAAAAATATATTTTTTACAGAATTTTCTGCTTATTCTTTCATGCGTATACCGAGAATACCTACACTGAACACCCCTCGTATATATTTAAAAATGAATTGAATGTTATAACAAAATGATTATATGACTATTGTTGATAGTGTAATAGGATAGTATTTTGCCTTTAATTAAAAATATCAATGAAGCACAAGAAGCAATAACACAAATAAGTATATTGAACTTTATCTCTACTATCGATACCTCATGTGATTTATTGTTAGTTTTTAGCTGCTCGGTATACATATTTAGGTGGTTTAGTGCCAAAATATAATTTGTCAAACTAGTTAGCATTTTTCTCTAGTAATGGTATTATTTATAAATGTTTGTATAATGCAATAATCTGTTTAATTTATGAGTGATACACACAATTTTGCAAACTTATCACAGAAAATTATCCGCTCTGATTTTAATAAATATATCTATCTTTTATAATGCAATATTTTATTTCAATTCCTATTACATTAGAATAATAAAATGTTTATAAAGTCAATGGAACATAACATGAAATCGTAATGAGTTGGTGGTATCTCTGTGATTTTCAGGCGTTCTACTGTCAAATCTGTCGAGGTGCGTACATACAGCGACACATCAACCTAGACTGTTTAGAGTTTGAACTATTAGAAGTTGAACGCTGCGAGAGAGTACGTTATATTTTTGTTACGCTCTATCCTTACCATTAAATCGACACCACTATGCACTGTCCCTTTCCGACAATTCTCTATTTTGTATGTAGCGTAGTTATGCGTATATAGGGCAAGTTAACTTGATGTGTAGCCGTGGCTACATGCTTATGTAACCTCATGAATTGTGGTAGACGAGGGAATATTTCTGACTCACATAAAATAAAAGTACCTTAACAGCGATGCCTCGCTTATATATGTAGTTACAACTTGAGTTGAAACCTATCTTTTGGTTGGTCCATCTAAGACTCACTGCAAACTGGGTATAAATCGCCTGAAAAGATCATTCGTACCTACCTGCGAATGTCAAGTTCTGTATTTTACGTCATACACCCCTCATTGCCACTCCTATCGAATGTAGGAAAATTTCATGGTTACCTACATTGATTTTCAATGCTGCAGTTCGGAATGGGGATATGATATTACACCCATATGTACCAGCCATAACCTTAAACTGATTACGAAAATGCACTCTTTAGGTCGGCAACATCGAACGTGGCCCGCAAATCGTCAATGCGTAGGAAATGCCCACGAAAATGAATGTAGGCAGATTCTGGGGTGGGTGTCTTTTTGAGTTACGTTACAAAATGGTAAAACGGTTCCCTTATAATGCGACTTTTTCTGTCTCTACACTGTCTGTCTGTCAGCTAATATCTCAGTACCATAGTTACTCTTAACTTGTTTGGAATAGCTATAAATAATGCTTGTGCATCTTTATTGCAAATAAAAAATAATTCTAAGGTAGCTACATACAGCACCTCGGTGAGCAAATCTGACTCGCACTTGACCAGAAGGTATAACTTAATAATATACATACGATTAAGTTTTTAATAAAGGTCAAGAAGAAAAAATCAAACACCCAATTAGAGCTGACAGAAGATAATGTAACGATTTAGCAGAAAAATTAAATAATATATGAATATCGACTACAGGCAAAGTGAGCATTGCAGTCGCTTTTCAATCGTCGCGATTCGACCAATTTAACCTTTTAAATAACTGTGCGTGAAGCCTCAGTTTCGACTCTCGGATCCTGTCAGTCAGTAGCAGCACAGCGTTTAAGATTGTACCAGGTAGACGACAATAGGCTCGCTACCTAGGTACTTTACGGGATTTAAAACCACAGCTGACCAAATTTGAGTTTATATAGGTACCTCTGCCTATCCTTTTGAGACGTTGGACTATTTATATACCTATAACTTTGTATACTTTTTTAAGGAACAGCAATCTCGGCAAATGAGTCCAACTCACACTTGGCCGCTGTTATTTTATATTTGCAGGTAGGTAAGTATATAAGATATTATAAACCTGCAAATATAAAATAACAATGCATTGATAGATAGGTACCATTATATGGTAGGTACCTATCTATCAATGCAGCCATACTGGTCCAGTGTAAGGAATGTCACCGAATGTCATCCTTGTTTATTAGGTATAGCACTACCTACCTACCTACCTCAATAATATAGCTGATAAGGATGATTATTATTTGTTTCTATAGAACGAAGTTACTCAAAAATATACCTAATCTAACTGTAGTTTTAACGTTGCAATACTTACCTACCTACATAAGCGAGAACGGCCAGTAGGTATATTATAAGTATAGGTACTGTTTTGAAAACTAATAGGAACAGTTCATCCTTACCTTCGTCACGACAGAGCCGTTGGATTGTGTATTGAATACTGTAACAACTTTCACATGGCGCAGTCACCATGCATCGCCTTGTTTGCAGTATCTACCTAGGTATTTATCAGCAGAAGCTGCGTTTTCACTTATTATTTTAAGAACTGTTAACATGACTAGTGGAATTATAGCGTGCCGATCATAGATAACCGAATTAACATTTTTTTTTTTAAATTACATTTCTCTTATTTGCAATTCGGGTACCAGCAGCAACCCACGCTTAACACCGTCTATTTTATATGGTGTTAAAAGTGAGTTCAAGTTCATAGTACAAAGTGGGTGTCGCATTGTGCACAAGTTTACTATTTGAATAACTTTCGAATGAAAGTATGCACATCACAAATTTAATGCGTTAAAATTTCATCCATTACACATTTTCGGCTAAATTCGGAGATGACATCAGCACCCTTGACTTATTCCGGAAAGCTATTTTAAAGAGTTCATTTTTGGTGCTTGTCTCACCCGCTGTTCCACCACTGTAGCACCTGGTTCTTCAATGGTAACCTGTGGTGGTGACCATAGAAAATACCGAGATTTGACACACGTGAAATCGCGGACATATCTTGGGACCCGCAAAGAATTTAATCAGAAGTACTTACGAGTATATTAGAGTTGGAAAATTCCACTTGACTCCAAGCAAGAGACAAAATAATGAATAATTAAAAGAAATAAGCACCACCGTCACGAACATTTAGGCTAGGTACTGTGAGCTTGATTCTAGTAATAGGTATGTATGGCAGAAACGTCTAAACGCGCTGTGATTCGTACTAAGTACATGACACAATATCCGTATAGGATACGTACCTACAACTCCGGAAGTGTTTTATAAATTACTACGAGTAGCTTTTGCCCGCGACTTCGTCCGCGTGGAATAGTTACTTTGGTTAGCATTAAAATTTTTTAAGAAAACTATATTGCAGATACATTTATAAATGCTTTGGTTTACTGCAAATAGCTTATTTTAATACATTTTTATTAAATAAGTTTTTTTGTTTTCCACCCTTTGCTAAAACAAAGATTTTTCGGGTTTGATAGGTATAAGTAGTTACTCGTGAGCACGCCACATAGAGTTGTCCATGGAAAACAGTTATGTTTAATATTATCGTAAATGCTGTTTTCAGGGAAATCTGCACTCTTATAAACTGAAATGGCAAATTGCTCGGCGTTATCGGAATACGGGGAATTAAAACATTTTCTCCTTTTATTATACCTGTATAAATTACAGTGATACAGGCATAATAACGATTAAAACGTAATCCTACCATATCGTATTAAAATTTGTTGCGTTCAGTTTAAGATCACGCCATGTGTTTTTCATTAACTGAATAGTGGTCCCGCCTTTATGATATCAAAATAGCGGGACCACTTTCTTTGTAGAATATTATGAAATTTTATGAGTGTAGAATTTTGCTATGTAAGTATAAAATAGTAGAAATATTGTATTAAATCTTATTCACATGATATTCGAAAAACCTGGCGTGGTCCCGCCATCTTGACGTTCATCCTTTTTTTACAACAAAAGGTATTTTATGTCCTTTCCCAAGATCTACTCTATATCTGTACCAAATTTCATCAAAATTTATTATGGTTCAGGCGCGATAATGACGAATTTTCCTAAAAACTTTCATCCCTTATTGTAACACCTTCGTTCCCCTTTTTTACAACAAAAGATACCCTATGTCCTTTCCCAAGATCTATTCTATTTTTGTACCAAATTTCATCAAATAGGTTGTGGTATAGGCGTGATAATGAGGAATGCCCATGCAAACTTTCATCCCTTATTTCAATCCCTTCATGCCCACTTTTACAACAAAAGATAACTGTGTCCATGCCTAAGGTCTAGTTTATGTCTGTACAAAATTTCATTAAATTCGGTTGTGGTTTAAGCGCGATAATGACCAATTCCCATATAACCTTTCATCTCTTATTTCAACCCCTTCATGCCCTTTTTACAACAAAAGGTAGCCTATGTTCTTTCCCAAGGTGTACTATATCTCTGTACTAAATTTCATCAAAACCGGTTCAGTGATTTAGGCGTGAAAGCATAACAGACAGACAGGCAGACAGAGTTACTTTCGCATTTTTAATATTAGTATCTAGGGAAGTAGGGATTTACATAACATTGTTTATTTTAGCAAGATTGCACTCCCACCACAGTAGATATATGATTGTCATTGATATACAAAAGCATTGTACCTATTTCGATGGTAGCTTGTTCATAATTGTTGTTAGGTGTTGAATATTGGCACAGCGATGAATTAACTAGCTACGAATACAATTTGCTCTTGAAGTGGCCGTGACTCTAAAACTATAATACCAGATGGCACATAGATATCTTGTTTGATAGCAACATTTTGAACTTAATTCAAAGTGGTCGTGACTCCTTTTCAAAAGCAGTTTCCATCAAAATATGTTTTCTGTATTACAATTTTGCCAATTGGAGTGTTATGCTTAAACAACTCAGCGATGCCGGCATTGAAGTCAGACTCCTAATCCCACATAAAGAAAATTATGTAACACAATAATACTAAAGTACGTGGTATAATCGTTGGGATGTGAGGAGACAATATAATAAAAAATGTCCTCCAAATCGAATTTCGGTCACGGCGGCCAATCTTAACGGAGACTGGCCATCTGCGCAGGAGATATTATAATGCACAAGCGTGAGCGCAAACACAAATGCATTCTCTGTTTGCTAACTCTCATGATCCGATGGGACGGTAATCCGACATGAACGTAGAGAGATCAGGCGTGGGACCAACGGCTTTACGTGCTTTCTGAGGCACGGGGGTGTCTAGTACCGCCAACTTTCTAACTCCGGGCTGCTATCGAGATTTCTTAATAGAAAAACCCAATAACTTTTTGTTGGCCCGACCTAGGATTCGAACCCGAGACATCATGCACAGGAGTCGCATTCACTACCGCTGCGCCACAGATGCAGCTGGAGACAATATACAGTGTAGCTCGACGTTACGCCTAGAGCTGGTGTAACATTATTAATACGGTCAGTTCTTTTTAACCCTGAAGATAAAATCCATAGACATGTGCTTTGGTAGATACCACAGTTACTTTGTTATGTATGGTCGATGACCAAAAGGCAAGAATTCTGATTCGGGGTTCTGTCAGCAAGAAATAGAAAATAATCGTACAATTCATAGTCTTGGTAGTGGTCGCTGAGCTTTTGAATGAAACCTACATTAGAAAACTCATACATTTCATAACACAAACTGCTGACAAAAGCTAGTCAGCCGCCAAAATAAAATGGGACTGGGGAGGCCACGTTTGTCACGCAGTCAGCCGAGAAACTATGTAGGTCGGGAGCAACTACAGATATAGCGATAACGCAAAAGGCTTGGAAGACAGAATTGCATTCCTAAAAAAGAGGTCAGACCCAGATTGTAGCAAATAGCGAGGATGTGAAAGAGGAAAGGGAGACCTGTGCAATGGGTATCTATTTAAAATAAATAATTGCGATATAATATACCTATTCAATACACCTGTCAAAAAGAAATCTATCTAAACATTTTTATAAATATGTTTACAAGCTGTTTATTAGCCACACGTGTTTGTACTACCACTCGGTATAAAAATAAATAATAGAACCATATTTCCTATGAAATTGCCGTTCGTATTAGAATCAGTTACGTTGCATAATTCTTTTCTTTTTTAATTTTTTGTGAATTACTTTAGCGATGTTGATGCTATTTTACTTGACAATGACTTTAGGTAAACTATGATTTGACTTAAACTATAAAAAACAATAACCATTGTATACTAGCCGACTTAATCACGAATTGAAAAAGAGTAATTGATATATATTATTAACACATGTCAATAATAATTAATAAAATTGTGTATTTAATGTACGTGGGAAGCAGCAATTTCATAATAGGTACATGCGTAATATTTGAAAACACTAAGAACGTATGATAAGGGTTCGATTACGAAGTCGTAAGGAAAACGAATATACATACATCCGTCGAAATAAAGAATATTGAAGGAGACTATACTTACTACACCATAAGCGACAGATTAAGTGCGAGTGAAGATCATGCAAACAGATTACTACAATACAGTTATCTACATATAAGTATTTCGAGTTACTTAATATCGACCCTAAAGCTCACCAAAACGAAACACCACATTTTTATTTCTTGCATGTTTTTTTATTTTATATTAATTGGACAACACGTTAGGGAAAACTGATATAATTGCTGACAACTCTAATATTAATGTGACTATTACTGATTCAACAGAACTGAATGCAATATTTTTTGCCAAGAATTAGACTCGACGAAAATTGAGTAATATTTTTTTAAGCTTTACACGTACAAATACTGAAACCCGAAACAATTACAGCATTATGCAAAAAACGAAACCTGCGGTGATTTGGTATATATTGCCAACGTGAACACTTAAAGCGCTGACACATATGGTATGGTAGTGCTGACACACATGGTATCAAATGTATTACATTAATCATTAGTTTGCTGGAGTACTCAGATTGTTATAAGATAAGTGAAATTGAAGCAGCAGCTTTCGATCGACAGTTAGACGTTACAACATTTGTAGGTTGCGGGTTCGCTGTTCGCTAGTATTTCGTTTTGGTTTGTGTTCCGTTCACTTCGGTTCTGCTAGTGACGAGACTAAGCGACTAAAGCATTAGCTACGTGTATACTGACTACAGACACAATTATAGTCTTGCTACACCGACGTTAATAAGACAGCACTCGCACAGTATTCCGATAATACTTTATTATTTACAATTATCCTATGACATAATTAATCATAAGCTACATGTATTACTTTTATATAGCCATATATTTATTTTATATAACCGTGCTTTAATTTCCAGAATTACTTATAAGAATAAATAATGTGAGCTATGTTCCGAGTCCATCGGTAATAACTAATTTACTTAAGTAACAAGAGATCTGCACGACACAAATAACAACTATCGGAAGATAATCCTAATATTAACTATAATGAAGAATAGAAATTTATCTAAGTGAAGCATGGTTTCAAAATACATCATTAACCTCTATAGTATAATATAATTATTTAACAAATATATGTATTAATATAAATTTAATTTAGTAAACGTCAAAACACATAGTATTCATCACTCTATATTTCGTTCATGTAAGGATTACAAAAACAACAATAATCTCCTAAAATATTTATTTTAATATACGAAGTTTATTTAACAATCCACGCACCTTGGTACCCTAATGAATGTATGTAAAAATGATATCCTATAAACATCTCGAAGAGAGGTAGGTCATACAGTGTACTTATAAGCACGAAATACCAAGCTTAAACTTTATCGAAATCGAAAGAACACTCGTACAATTGCCTATTAAATAAAAATACAAAACAATTCAGTTGCCGAGCATGCATTATATTAATTCTTCACTAGCTAACTTTAATGAATATCACTAAACATAGTCAGTGCACAGATACAAATATACAGTTAAACTTGTAAAATAGAAACGTAAAACAGGTTTAATATAACAATGGTGTAAACATCAGATTGATTATGTAGATTAGTATATGCATTCGTGTGTAAATAAATAATGAAAGTAACAACGAAATATAATGTTAATTTATTTCAGATATACAAAACTGTAAAAAATTTAAATATTTCAACAATTTTTGCATCTTTCGTATTCATACAGTCCAATCGTCAGGTAGTATCGCCATGCAAAAGTCGTACGCAATTCAACTTTGACTTCATTATTTTATATGTATGTGCTACATAGTGTCCTATCGGACAGAATTGATAAATATAGCGTCGCGTCGGATAAATCACAAAGTTCGAAAAGCAGTGAAATTCGGCACAAGCACAATAGTATAAATTTCATAGATAGTAACGGTTGACAATATAATAGACAATATCTACAAATCAGATAACAACTAGTATTATAAAAGGCTAGGCTATCCAGATAAACATCAACATCAACATTTACAACACAAGCACATTTCGAAACAGTCAACCTTTGCATGGTAGGCAAGCCCTTTCTACAACATGACGACTGAACTCTTATAGGTAATATTATAGTTATTTTATCATAGGGTAAAAATATAAAAGTTATTACTTTATGTATAATTATAATAAGTTGCTTAAACCTTGATAATTATTATAATATATTATTTGCAGAGATACGAATTTATTAGAGGCACAGTGATGCCACGAATATCACGCACGCGCAGAGCCGTACAGCGCCCGCGACCTACACGAACGCGCACTATCACTTTGTAAACGAATAACTTCATTCTTTATAATATAGTTTAGCCCATCATTATTCTTCACGATTTCTAAAAGTTGAATTTATAAAGGAATTACTAATAACGGAATTTGAGGTACTCGAAGAAAGGCAATTTGAAAGTTTTACGTATAGTATATGGTCTGTCTATATGGATGCCTCACAGAAACTCGTAGATGACTTTGTAAACAGTATTTTGTATATGTAGCGCGGTGCAGGTAGCACAATGCAGGGTATGTGAGGGCGAGGCCGTGGCGTCCCGCTAGCGACGCGCACCGAACTCGACCGCATCGTCGTCGGTGATGTCTCCGTGCCGCCACAGGTTCAGGCGGGAGCTCTTGGCGTGCTCCTGCGCCTGGCGGTACTCACTCACGAGCCCGGCCAGGCGGTAGTCGCGCAGACCCTCCATCAGCACCAGCCCTTCCCTGATCAGGTTCTACAACAACCACATATTCATTAATACTTATCTCACGCATACATATTACATACACTCGCATTTATGTTCAAATTACAAGGCAAATAGGTATCTCCTCAATGTCTAGATGTCGGCTCTGTCCAATTATTTTATTTTATTATAATGAATTGCCGCCAAGTAACGCTTAATTTTAGAATAAAGTGTAGCAAGATTGTAGATAATTACCTTGGCAATATCAACGTTGGTGTTAGGATCAACCAGCGTGACACCTGGCGGCGAGCCACGGGTCTCGATGTTGAGAAGCAGTTTCTTGTTCAGCGTGTCGGCAGAGAAGGCAGCTACCGCTTCAGACCGATCATCCGGGTCAGACGGGAATTTCACGCAACATAGCACGTATTCGCTCGCATATGGCGGCTCAAACTCTGTGCCAGCGGGCAGGATAGCCAGTCGTGTAATGCTCACCACCTACAACATCCGACAATATTAGACCTTAGCAATAATAAATCAACCGCAAACAAAACCAAATATAAAATGTAATTTTTATGCAGATTAACTACTGAATCGTAAACATACCTCACGGTTTCCATAATCAATATAGAAGATATGCGCCATTTTATCTTCTGTGACCTTTTCAACCTTAGCTCTGTACCACTGGTCGTCCATGGTGAAACGAGCTGCGCAAATGTTACCTCTTCTGGGAATGTAAGATCCAGGAAGGGGTGCATTGTTTTTGAATTCCTGGTGAATCTTCTCCATCAAACTTTCTAATTTGCTGCCCAAATCTACATTCTGAGCGTAGAAGTTGCCTTCTGAAGTAATTTCAGTAATGACAACCTTGTCGTACTTCACTGTACGATCTTGAATGGGCGCATTGCGTTCCTTCTCGGTTTCCTTTTCTACTTCAACGTAGTCCTTCCATATACCGATGCGTTTCTTGATAGCATTCTCTTCTGCGGTCTTAATCACTCTGGCGAACTCAGATGTCTCAGCGGTGTGATGCATCGAAGCGAGTCCATGCTCCACTAAAGCGACTGACAAGTTTTCATTTTCATTCCATAGCCAACCAATGAAGTTGCCAGCTTTGTCCATCTCTTCAATAGTGACGACTACATCTCGCTGCAAACACTTTTCCTTGGTGAAATGTAAAGCCTCCTCGCCATAAGGTTCCGCTTCCTGCATACCGCCACCGCCGCCGATGGCTGGTCGGGCACCTCTTGGACAGTTAATGCCAGCAAGCAGGAACGTGACCAGGACAGATTCTTTGGGAATATAGATCCTCATTCTAGATCCGCTGGCAACGAATTCAACAGTCGCTTCAGTCTTTTGAGCTCTTTTCAAGAATGGGAAGAACTTCTTAGCCTTGGCAGAGTCTCCACTTGTGTCCTGGATGCGATGAGTGGGTATATCTTTTTTAGCGTGAACACCGATTCCGGCTTTCTGTGCCTTGAGTTCAGCCTCCAGCAGTTTGTCGTAGTGAGAACTTCTCTGGTCATTATCGTTCCTGTACCTCACAACAGTCGCGTAGCCCTTGGCAACAACTGCTTCTGCTATGTTTCTATATTAAAAAATAAACATTGCGAGATTAAGTAATTACTTTTGTAGTCAATTGAAAAGTCATTCTATACTTTTCAGTTTCTGGATGATTATACGTATATACGTAATTTTTAAAGAATACTGGAATGTTTGGTTCGATAGTTAATACAAGCATTTATATTGATAAATTGTTCTATTAACCCTAAGTCTGGTGTGGAGCGAACCCACTCTCTTAAAATCACATACAT
The DNA here is from genome assembly GCA_963564715.1 of Catocala sponsa. Taxonomy (NCBI): domain Eukaryota; kingdom Metazoa; phylum Arthropoda; class Insecta; order Lepidoptera; family Erebidae; genus Catocala; species Catocala sponsa. The sequence goes on from OY751326.1 coordinate 25,137,889, forward strand.
TACAACAATTTCCACTTTAATATTATGCTTCTGCAAGAATAGATGGTTACTTACGTTCCTCCCGATACAACTGTGCAACAACTCTTTTCAGGGAAGTTGTCTTTAGCAGGCTGGATATAATCAACGGTCACATTGACTTTCTTGCCGATAAGTTTTTTCCTCAGGAACTCACGCGCTTCATACATCCACGGGATATCGTAAAGGGGTTTGAAGCCCTTTGGTCTTGGAGAGTTCTTCCCTTCCTCATCTGGACTGTTCCTATGTAAAAATAACATTTTATTAACACATTGAATGCCGTATAGCAGATTCGATAGGAAATGTATTGTTTGCGGTGCCTTGCGACTGGCATGGCATCGACCGTGTTAAAGTCAGCCTGCTGCAATTTGATTTTGACTGACTTATTTTCTATGCTTAAGATTCTTGTCTATTTATTAATGTACTAAAGATATTTACTTGCTATATATGTTCGTTAACACAAGTACAGTAAGTAGTTGATCACTAATAAATAAATAATAATAATAATAACTTTTATTGAAAACCTTATTATATTTTCACAATAATTAAACGATAATGACTACAGTAGTATAAATTTAAATATTATTAAATAAAATTTATCAATTATATACTTTACTAGCATATGCCCGCGGCTTCGCTCGCGTTAATTTAGAATATTACAATCGATTCGGGTTGTTTTATGCTTGTAATAATATAATTTAACTAGATGTTCCCGCGGTTTCACCCGCGTTTATCGTTACTGCGCCGCCCCCGTGGGTCGTAGCGTGATGTTATATAGCCTATAGCCTTCCTCGATAAATAGGCTATCTAACACTAAAAGAATTTTCAAATCGAACCAGTAGTAATCACGCAGAATAAACCAGGAGAAACATCGTTTGTACTGTCTGTAATGGGTAATTATTTTGCTGCAATGTTATTTTAAAACTGCTATATCTCCTAAAATATTCATTGAAATCGAATGATGTAAAGGGCAATTTTGTTTTAAATTAAATACTTGTGATGAATAACGTATTTATTTGGATAAGGATTAATATCATGTTTATAAAAATACCTTCGCAAATAATGCATTATTTTAGAACAAATTTCGTTAGCATAAAAATGGTTATATTGAGCCAACCTTAAAAGATAGCCATATGCTGTCGCAGACTGTTTTTTAGAACTTTTAAAGGGGAACAATTCTATCATACATTATTTTTGCGAAACTAACTGTTTACGCAGCGCACGCAGCGGAAGCTCTCAAAAGGAAAAAATACTCTCCGATTTTGAAACATTCTTCATTGGTGCTCCGCTCCTATTGATCTTAGCGTGATGATATATAGCCTATAGCCTTCCTCGATAAATGGGCTATCTTTTTCAAATCGGGCCAGTAGTTCCTGAGATTAGCGCGTTCAAGTAAACAAACAAACAAACATACAAACTCTTCAGCTTTATAATATTAGTGTAGATCATGATTCGAAAGACACGTAGCGCCATCTATTATCATAAGAACGTTATTATTGTTTTCCTCGAACAGTAATTTATTTCGTGATGAAAGGTAGTCTATGTCCGTTTCTGTACACTTCGTCAACGTATATGCAAAATTTCAGGATGATCGGTTCAGTGGTTTAGGCATGAAAAGGCAACAAATAAACAAGCTCATTTTCGCTTTTATAATATTAATTAGGATTAACATCTTAAATTTTTAATTGCAATCTGCATATAATCAGTACATAACAAAAATTTTAATTTTTTATTTAGAACAAATTGCAGTATTTTCTAAATCTCAATTTTGCCCTAATTTAAGAATAAAAATTGTTCCCTAACACTTAGCTATACTTTTAAATACTATATATTTATAATCCTAACATACGCTTGTAAGGAATTTTCCATCGCAAAAGATTGTAACAATGTAAATAGTAGTTGAACAAAATAACTTCACGGCATACTGAGTTTAAAACCAGCAACTAAGTCGATTACGCTATAATTTTCAAACCCGCGTGCGCAGTACTGACTATGTTTGAACGAAGAAATCACTACGTTTGGACATTTACGATAAGATACACTAGCGTTCACTCTAAATATTCGGTCGATTTCAGACTTAGCAGTGCCATGGCTCCTAAATATTGTTCCAAGTCGCTTGCATTCGTCGTTACTTTAGAACTATCGGAGTTCGCTTTAGGAAAATACCTACATAATTTTTTTTCTCATGCACTTATTAAACTTTAAGCATCACTGCTGTATAAAACAAAGTCGCTTCCCGCTGTCTGTCTGTCCCTAGGTATGCTTAGATCTTTAAAACTACGCAACGGATTTTGATGCGGTTTTTTTAATAGATAGAGTGAATTAATAGGATGGTTTATATGTGTAATACATGCATAATATAGTAGAGAAACACTGATAATTTTAGAGGTTTCTAATGTGATGTCGTAAATAAACACATTTTTTTTGCGCTTACATTGCAAACGCTGGCTGAACCCTACGAGATAGATCAAAATAATGTACTACAGTATTGTACACCTTAAAAAGGTCTACAAAAAAATCCGCGATGGTATATGTCTATCTCTTAGGGATAACCCACAATAACCATTTATTATCCTTTACTTTTTACGAGAAATAATGGCTTATTTACGAAGCGATTTTAAGCAATACAGCATTAATCCTTATCCAACAATTAAGTACCTTAAATACATTGTGCATTTAATATAGATCAATATGGCCCTTTACAGTATGTAATTTAAATGAATATTTTCGAAGATATTACAGATTTAAAATGCAGGGACATAGCGGTTGCGGCGGGTACTGGCCGGAGGGCCGGCGGCGCGTGCCTAAGAAATTATGTTTGTATTATCTAATGATAAAAAAGCTGTGAACGTTGTAATAAAGACATTCTGTAGTATATTTAGTATCAGCATTGCACCCGTGCGAAGCCGGGGCGGGTCGCTAGTTATATACAAAATAATCATTATTTATATGTAATGGACTTTGGAGTCAGTAGTCGTGCAACAATATGGCATACACAAGAAGAAAGTATGTTCAATGGTTAGATGGTTTGTCAATCGAATTGAGGCTCTTAGTCTGAGCAGATATGTTCCTTAGCGATGTTAAGTGTCAATTATTACTAACCCTGATACAAACATAATTATGTAGTAGTACCTAACTCTGAGAAATCACGACAATAGCTGAAGATAAGAGGTGAAATCTTAAATAAAAGCTAGCCACGCCGGGAATAGAAGAACAATATATTTGTTTGTAGAGTTTTTTATATGATGCTGATTTCTATTTAAAATTAGTTTTATTTTTTCAATCTAGTCCTAAACTAACCAGAATTTGATTCGTAAGAATTCAAAGTTGTCTCACTCCAATGTAGCTTTACCCAATTTTCGAATTTAATAAACTTAAATAATAGATACTAGCGATCCACCCCGGCTTATATACATTACTAGCTTTTGCCCGCGGCTTCGCTCGCGTTAATTTAAAATTTGACAATCAATTCGGGTTATGTACCAATTTTCATACAGCTAAGTCCAGAAATGAGAAAATTTCGTTACATACTATACCCCCCACTTTACCCCTCTAGGGGGGAGTTTTGTCCATTCCACTTACATAGATCATTTGTGTTTGTAATTTGGACCCAATATACCAATTTTCATACTTCTAAATGCAGAAATGAGAAAATTTCTATACGAACTTTACCCCCCCATTTTACCTTTTTAGGGGGAGTTTTGTCCATTTTACCTACACAGGTCATTTTTAATTATAATCAATAACTTGTATACCTATTTTTATACTTACAAGTCCAGAAATGAGCGAATTCCATATAAACTTCACCCCCCTATTTCACCCCGTTAGGGGTGGAATTTCAAAAAATCCTTTCTTAGTACACCCCTACAAATTAAAACACACATGCTCTCCAAACTTCAAGTTCCTACGACCACCGGTTTAGGCTGTGCATTGTCTCTAAGTCAGTCAGGACATCTTCCTTTATATATATAGATATATGAAAATCTGTTCTGTATTTTTTGAGTTTATCGCAAACAGATAGACGGACGCGGCGGGGGACTTTGTTTTATAATATATTTAGTGATTATGACTTACTTTTCACGGGGTGGTCTGATGCTAGCCAAGAATATTTTCTTCTGGGTGTTGTTAGGCATTTTAACGACAAGCGCGTCTCCATTGACGACCTCCATGACTGTGGCGGTGAACTCTTTGTCTTTAGCCGCGATGATGGGTGCATTGCTCGTGTAGTTTGTCCAAATACGTAGCTTTGCATCTTTAGCGCCTCTTTCCGCAGATCTCAGTGAAGATGCACCTAAATTAAAATAATAATTAAATTAATAACAAGGATTTTGTGATTTACATTGTATGAATAAAATATAAAGTAAACTGAGTACATTATTAGAATGGTCTCTCCATAGGGAACAAATAATTTACGTGCTTGCATGCGGCATGGTGTAAAAATCTTGTAGAGAACCATCGTATTTATTAATGACATAATCTTTAATCTTCTTGTGAAGCCATACATACCTACATTTCATAGTAAGGGCAATGAATAGCAAAGCAGAATCAATATCACAGTAATGTTATGCACTTATTGTCTAAAACAATTGTTTCCATGTGTATTAAGAATGTGGTCAATACCTTATAAATTCCTCAGGTGATATTATCCATACTAAGAGTAGACAATTCATATAGGTTGGTATTACGGTAAGTATGGTGACAATATATCAGGAATGCATATGTAACATGTAGTAACCTGGCACACTATTGTTTGGCACTTTTTGCTGCTTCAATTGCCAAACATGTTTATAATATATTGAGAATTACTTATTGATAAATAATTCAATAACCTATTATGTCTTAGACTGTTATTCTATTTTATGTGTCAGTTAAAAGGTGATGCTGTAATGGTATGTATTTTCTATTAGGTTTTCTATTTACCATTTTTCTATTAAGAACAAATCAAAGCATAAAAAAGCATAAATGTTATGGTAAGACAAAGCTACTGACCAGATTTCATGACAGCGAGTGACCAGTCAACACATCTTGCAAAGCCCTGTCTAAGGAGGGCCTCGGCAATGTTTCCAAGTGGATGTAAGATGGTGCCCACAAAGTTGTTGTTGTTCACGGATTCGAGAATAACTTCCACATCCTTTTGGAGCAGCTTTGATTCGAGGAAGAAACGTGCCTCCTCTGCATAGGGTTCACTATCGCCATCTTGTCTTACAGCTGGGCACTATGGTGAAATGTAGTTATATTAGCATTCATACTTTGTTAAAGCTATGAACAAGAAAGGACATTGTACAGCTGCCATACATTGTTAGCTTAAGAACCAACAGCCACAAAACAATGATAAATATGAGGTTAAGGATGACCACATTCAATTAAAAGTGAATATAAGTCACGGACACTTCTGAATATTGCATACTACTTAATTGAAATACTTATTGTCGAGTACTCGACATGCACCTGCCGCGCCTAACCGCTGATCGGAGCGAGACTTCTACGTTATCGCCCCACCACCCCACACCAGCCATCTCATATTTAATTTAAATATTGTAAATCTTTATCTAAATCATTATACATTTCAAACTACAGTCCACTAGTCTCATTTATACACTCCATGGAGATATCGTCGGCAACACTTATGTACCGATCATGACATACCTATGACGAATTTCAATAATGGTATTTATAGAATAGCGTTCGTATTAACTACATAAGAAAAATTACAGAAAAGCTAAATAGGAAATAATTTATCTGATAAAACCGTACGCATATTGTTAAAACTGTAGCCATGGCAATACTGCGTGTCTCAGATTTAAAACAATGGATGCCGGTGTATTTGAAGTCGCGTAAATACTTTTTAAAACGAAAACAAGATTCGAAAGTGTCCGTGAGATAGTAATGATTGATTATTAAGTCATAAAATAAAATACAAATTATTGTTTAGGTAGAATGTGTGTAGATTCATAGGCCAAATTGTTCATTGTCCTTTCATAAGTAATATGATTGCATAAAAGTTATTTGCTTTCAACATTATTCTATTAGCATCATAGTTTTAAAAGCACAGTCAAGGGTATAATACACATAGCTGTAAATTATAATACTCACTCTTATTCCCGAGAGCATGAGGGTGATCTGAGTAAAGTCAGGCAATAGACAGAGCCTGACCGTGGAGCCATCACGAACATATTCAATGATTGCTTTAATTGGCTGACCATTAAACTTATTGACAAATTGCTTAGGATTTTCAACACTCCATTTGATGTCTCGTACATGATCCTGTTTATAATATTTCACACAATTATATAAATATAAAATATCTATATAGATTAATTTACATATCCTGAACTTAGATTTGTTATACACTAAGATATCTAATAATTAAGACATTAACTAAGCATCTAATTTCTAGAAACAATTAAAATAGCTTCTATGTATTATCATAATTACTTTATTACTAAAGCACAAACTATGGTTTTAGAAACCATTATGGGAGAAGATAGTTCATGATTAATTAAATAGACATGAAAATGTTATTTACCTGGAGATCTGTTCCCCAAATACCTTTACCTTGAGATTTGGCCACATCTTCAATCTCAACAAGTCTCTTTAATTGTGGTATGTTCCTGCCTCCATCTCTAACTTTAGCAAGTCCTTCAGCAAGAAGGGCTTCAGTTAAATTCTCATCCTTCGTAGGGTCTTTACCAGCCCAGACACTGCCATACTCTCTGGTTGCCGAGTTTGGTGGTTTCTCAGCAGTGAAGATAACCTCTTTACCAACAAGTTTCCTAAGAAACTCACGAGCTTCCCATGCGTAAGGCTCATCTTTTGTTTCAGTGTCACTGTGCAAATGAAAATAAATATATTTTTAAGGTGCTTAATCATGCTAATCAATTGATAAAAAGATTTTGCCTTATAGTTATTGAATGTCATAAGTGCAATGCATATTATCATTTATATTTTTCGCTTTGCATATCACACAGTTATATAAACATTGCACCTTATCTGTGGTTACAAGCAATAGCAAATTTACTGTTCTATGTTTATCAGAGAGATTACTATTATCAGCTTGTGATGATTATGACTTTAATGATGGTTCACATGGGTGATTGCATATAGTGGATAATTAATTATATTATACAGTAGGTAGTCTAAACATTGTTCCAACATATTATTTACCTATAAAGTAAATAGATTTGTCATATTAATGGGTATTATTTCACCTAAGTATTTCATTTAAAAAGTATTTTATTTGTAAATTTAAAGGCTACATCGATTTTAGACAAATAAAATACATATATATAATAAGATTTTACAGAGCACAGGCAATTCAATAATATGCAACAACAATTGGACAATCCACCAGTCACTGCAATTTGACTATCCATACACTACTATATAACAATTAGACATAACAGAATCGTTTGAAAGATAACTCACATTGTGAATGTAGACAGTCTGGCATGAAACAGAACATTGCAATATCAGTAAATAGTCAATTCATATGAAAATAATAAATAAACTATTTACCTAACAAACAATTTGATAAGAACAATAATTTTACATTCATTTTTGTCTTTGCCAATACCATATATACTGTCAAATTGCATTTTATTGTTACTTTTGCACTTCATGTCTCCTTTCACCATAATTATATTCAATAATAAACTTTTGGAACAAGACAATTTAGACTTCTTACTTGTTAAGTTTGAGTGTCTGAATGTACTGTGATTGATTAAATATGATAAATATTTTATATATTCTATTGGGTTTTGTATGGTTATTCAAATTCAAATAGGACATGTTTAATTTCACCTTATTATAAAGCAAAATGTATGAATGAAATCCATTTATGAATGTAAAATATACAAATTGTAAAAATAGGTCAGGATTATATAAATTCGCCAATGCATACATGTGCCGACGGGCCCATGTATGGGTTCATGGAATGTATGGCTAAAAAAGAGTGGAAAATATTAAAATAGTTATAATTTTGTTTGCAATATAAATATTATAACGTTCCATATGTTTTATTGATATTTCTGTTTTTTTAGGATAACAACGATAGAGTAATATAAACTTGCCTGTCTGAGGACATGTTTTACAATTTCTAATTCAGATTTTTCACTTACAGAAAACAACTAGAAATTAATCAATTCACTATATTACTTGTCACTACAAATAACAGTTATCGACTAAAGTTTCTAAAAATATGTGAAAACTTGTTTTACTAAATCAAATAATGAGGATAGAATATTTTATTTCTCAAAACCCATGTATGGGTCGGTAGGTTCATCTGGGTTAATTTCACCTTATTATAAAGCAAAATGTAAGAATGAAATCCATTTATGAATTTAAAATATACAAATTGTAAAAATAGGTCATGATTATATAAATTCGCCAATGCATTAGTTTACTACATTGCAACACATAATGTATATATAAATGAGTTCCTATTAAAGTTACTTTCACTTTCTTATAAACAAGATCATATTTATTGAGCAATTACTTAACTAGAGTTATTACAAAAATTTACCTTTTTGTTTACTTTAATTAGTGTCAAAATGGAAATATTTTAGGTAACAATGACAATTAGTTATCAAATAGATCAAGTTAACTCAGCTGAATTAACTTGATCAATTTCTTACAAGAACCAACATAACCCAGTTAACCAAACAAATATGGAACTAAGCAGTATGTTGTTTATGCAACCAAATATTGATATATAGGACAACATTAAGGAGCTTCAATGACATAAAGGAAGTGTGATATCGTATGCAGCAGCAACAGTTGGGGGTATTGGCAGTCCTACTCACTTGTTGGCAGTTCTTTGACGCGCTAGTTTCGGCGCGGTGATGCCCGATAATGCGATCACTTTCTCAGGCGGCGGGCCTCCTTGGGGCTGCTTTCTTATCACAATTGTGTCCCCCGACAATACCTGTACGAAACAAACATTAAACTACTATTACAAACATTTATCTAATTCAAATCAATTGAAAGTTTAGATCTTTCGACACAAATTAACCCAACTTGCCAGCTGGCACAACCGGAGTATATATTGGTTTTGGGTATAACAAATTGTTAATAATGAGCTGAGATGAGAAATTCAAGAGATTATGTGCACAATATCATATAAATACCGTATGCGCGATGCGGTGCCAACGGGGCAAATTATACTTCGGTCGGCACGAGGCATCTAACTTAAGTGTTTATGAGAAGTAAAAAAAACATATAATTAATGTATTACCTGCTTCACTATTCCGATCTTATAAGCAGGCGTCGGTGCTGGAGCACTCATTTTTTAAATATTTCCTTTATAAACTCTGGTGGACCGATATCAAGTTAAAAATTACTGATGAATGAACAACTAACAAGATTGGCGAAACGTGGCGGGCCGCTAGTGTTTCCACATTTGAGAAGTGTAAATTAAATTATAGATAATGATAATACTTTCTCTATATAATGAATTACTGATATTCTCGATAGCATCAAGCCACATATATATATTAGGCAAAATGATTATAGTGTTACTAATTTAGAAATCGACTAAATTTTTTATTATTCATTTTTCTGTTAAATACTAAAATTACAATTTTATTACAATAATACATCTAAGTTATTAATTTATTATTAACTTTTAAACTTTCGCGTTGCATGATATATATATATATATAATACGTAACGGGTATTAACGCGATCATGCATAATGTTTACCTTTTTTATGCTTGACGTTTCGACCAGGTTACACCGACCGTGGTCACAGCACAGAACACATATACTCAAAGAGTTATGGTATCCCTATTACGTATGCTAGGTCCGGTGTCCGGTGTCCGTATTCTGTGAATTACCTGACTGTGCAAAACAGCGAAGTAATCACGGGATTCCACGTCGCGGATAATTTGAAACCATCTTCCCTATTGAAATTTCTATGTATTGTTATTTCAATAGCTTCTCGTACTCTTGGATAAAAGTGGCGATCGGTGGAGAGGACTTCCGGACGATTAAATTTTATCGAATGATTAGTACCCGATTCCAGTATATATTCTGCAATCGTTGATTAGCTAGCCTGCTGGTTCTTCACAGCGGCGATGTGTTCTTTGACCCTCTCAGCAATAGTACGCTTGGTTTGGCCTACGCAGGAACTCCCGCAGCTGCAATTTATTTTGTAGACACCTGGCGTTTGTAAAGGCAAAACGTCCTTTGGTGTGCCCACCATGCTGGTTACTTTGGTCCCTACCCGTTACGTATTATATATATATATATAAGTTATAATTGTAATACATAATTATTATTTATTTTGTAACCGTTGGACTGCCACGTAGAGGTCTCGAGTTCGAACCCAAGGCGCGCATCTCTGTCTCATCATATCGAAGTTATATGCGTGTTAAATATGTAGTTAATTATCGCTTGCTTTAACGGTGAAGGAAAACCTCGTGAGGTAACCTGCATGTTTGAGAGTTCTCCATAATGTTCGTGAAGATATGTGAAGTCTACCAACCCGCACTAGGCCAGCGTGGTGGACTATGGCCTAACCCTTCTCACACTAAGAGGCCCGTGCCCAGTAGTGGGACAGTTTAATACAGGGCTGATATTATTATTATTATATTACTCAGTACTCGATTCTGGACCCAAATATCTAAAAAAATAGGTACTTAACATTTGACCTAGTAATCCAATAAAAACTTAATGTGCTGACACTCTTGCGCATATACCAAAGCTAAACAAAACCTTCGCCCCCGCCCCCAGCTACTGCACCCCGCACTCCCGAATTTGCACCTCCGTCCGAGCTTATCTTATCAAAGGTCATTAGCCTCGACAGCTGTGTGCGCAGTATCCACATTTTATGGATATTTAATACAAATTTTCATAACGGTTTCCTTTGCAGTTTATACAGATTTTATTTTTATTTCTGTTTTATACGTTACTTCTGACCATAAATTATCATGTCCATATTATGTATGTACAATGTTTAACCAGTCACCGTGTATATCAGTATATAATAACTTAACAAATAATTGGCATAAATGGTAACAGTAATGTTGCTTTTTTAAAATCCTTAGGAATGTCGGTAAAATATGATAATCATTATTATTGTATTTCACTGTGTATTGTAATAATTTATATACCTAAATGCAAACCTTACTACCTTCGATCAATAATACACTAGATGTCCGGTAAGCGCTTCAAAAACGAGCCGAAAAATAAGAGCACTAATACGGTTGTGCTCTTATTTCAAATTAGTATGATCCAATCATAGCCAACATTAAGACGTCAAAATGCCGCAGTGTGCGTTCAAAAATTGTGCAAATAACCACTGTGACACCGAGATTTTGGAAAGAATATCTTTTTTACGGTAAGTTTATATCATTAAGTATTTTTCATAAACTAAAAACCTAATTAAATAGTAAATATGAATCAATGGCTAAATATTATGATTGTTTGACCAACGTTTGCAAGAACGCGCCAACTATTGTAAATAATTGTTATATATTTTGGCACTTTGTAATTTAGACTTTAAAACATGCGTATAAGATTAAAATTGTTTTGATGTGATTTGAGCAGCGAACAAAGGCCGTAAAAATTAATTGCTTTTTGTACATAGCTTTGTGAATGCAACTTTAAGTGTTGGATTTAAGGTTGAATTTGCATTAATGTATATTTATTTAACCTAGAATTCTTAGAATTACCTACACTCACAATTGGCGACAGTTTTAAAGAGGACTTTTGTATGGGATTGTGTATCTAGTCTATTATTGATCGAAACTTACTACAAAAAAAATTAAACAGTAACATGACAGAATGACATTGATATTTACATATCACAATGGTTCGGTCAAATGGCAAAACGAATTAAATTTGTAAAATATGAATATTATTAATGTATTGTTCATTTCTATTTTCAATATATTAATTGATTAAATGAAATTTTGGGGTAGTTGTAAAAGAGTATTAATTATGCGAGAATGTCAGTTCCAAAGCTGTACTAAATAATCGACTAAATAACATAAGGTGCATAAACTTAAACTAACTAGAGGTACGACTGGCACTGCTGCATACAACTAGCGCACACGTGATACAACGTGGAACGCGTAAGCTTAGCGTTCCTTGGCGTAGCCCTATTTCGTTTCACATTCAGTTGATGCAGTATAAACCTTCAATACTAGTTTGGTTTCAAGCATGTTTAAAAATATATATTTCGTTTCCTATAGTTATTTAAATAACTATCCGAAGTAAATGAGTTTTTAATGTAATGATATTGTGTGTAAAACAATAAAATTAATATTGTATTATACACAATATCATATAAAAATACGTACATAGGTACACAGATATCTGGGTCCCGGAGGGATAGGCAGATACGACGGACTTCCACCTGCTAAGATCCTAGCGTACCTTTATTGCTTCATTCTCTGTAATTATTATATTCTTCATGCAGCCAATAAAAATAAGGCTTAAATAATCACATACTTATACTCCATTTGGATAGGCATTTATATTATCTTATGTGTGGGGGCCAGTCAGTGCAGACTGGCGACACTTGGACCCAGTGGGATCTTTTGTGTCGGTCCCAAGATTTAACCCTTAGCTATCTCCTTATGAATGTACTGCATTAGCCGCAGTCTTCAGGGTTTGGATATGCCAATCCCATCAGACCCATCCTCAATCCAGCCAACGCGTCGCATTCACACAGTAGGTGCGATATGGACTCGTCCTGTTCACCACAGGCTCTGCAGATCGAAATGTGTGCCAATCTCAATCTGCACAGGAAGTCGTTGGTGCCAAAATGGCTAGTGAACGCTCCTGTGAGCAGGCGCATTTGGCTCTTGCTATACCCACGGAATTTCCGGGTGTGGATCCTTTTTACCTTTAGTTAAATACCTAACCAAATGGAGTATAGGTGCGGTAATGTTATACATTACCGCGCTATAGGTAATACACATTCATATTAGGTATATTACATGCCAACCGTCAATCTTTATAAATAAAAAACCGCTGCCGTATGTATGTTTGTGTCCACAAAACTTGAAAAGAAGTCGACGGTCAGATTATTTTTAAATTTATTATTATTTTACGTTGCATTTCTACATAAGAAGTACATACTTAACCTATACTTCTGAATTTCCCACGTGAACGGGAACTAATATAACATGCACCAAACTAATCCATACGCGAAGTACCTATACCTATATTTACAGGATATTGTGAAAGATTTCGTGATTTTAGAAATAAAGTATGTTTTCTTTCTTTCTTTCTTCTTTTCTATACCTACTAAAAAGGGGTAGGTAGGTACAAAGAATAATTCTCGTAGCGCATTAAATAGACAAAAATCTATACAAATAAATAAAATTGAAGTGTCTGTTTGTAATGTCAAAATAACAGCTTTTTATCTAATGCATATGAAAGTATATAAGGTACATAAAAGAAAATACCTATTTTTAAAATTTTTGTCGTTCTGTCTGTTTGCTCTGGCTAATCTCCGAAACGGCTGAACCGATTTTGACCGAACTTTCAATGGCAGATAGCTGATGTTATAAGGAGTAACTTAGGCTACTTTGATTTTAGAAAAAAAAATAGGGTTCCGCGGTGACAAACATTTTTTAGTAAAAATACTACGTGACTACGCGTCGCTTACTAGCCAAGCAGGCGATGTTACTTTATAATACACTAGATGTTCCCGCGGTTTCACCCGCGTTTATCGTTACTGCGCCGCCCCCGTGGGTCGTAGCGTGATATTATATAGCCTATAGCCTTCCTTGATAAATAGGCTATCCAACACTAAAAGATTTTTAAATCGAACCAGTAGTAATCACGCAGAATAAACCAGGAGAAACATCGTTTGTACTATGTCTGTAATGGGTAATTATTTTGCTGCGATGTTATTTTAAAACTGCTATATCTCCTAAGATATTCATTGAAATCGAATGATGTAAAGGGCAATTTTGTTTTACATTAAATACTTGTGCTGAATAACGTATTTATTTGGATAAGGATTAATATCATGTTTATAAAAATACCTTCGCAAATAATGCATTATTTTAGAACAAATTTCGTTAGCATAAAAATGGTTATAGTGAGCCAACCTTAAAAGATAGACATATGCTGTCGCGGACTTTGTTTAGAACTTTTAAAGGGGAACAATTCTGTCATACATGATTTTTGCGAAACTTTAACTGTTTACGCAGCGCACGCAGCGGAAGCTCTCAAAAGGAAAAACTACTCTCCGATTTTGAAACATTCTTCATTGGTGCTCCGCTCCTATTGATCTTAGCGTGATGATATATAGCCTATAGCCTTCCTCGATAAATGGGCTATCTAACATTGAAAGAATTTTTCAAATCGGGCCAGTAGTTCCTGAGATTAGCGCGTTCAAGTAAACAAACAAACAAACAAACTCTTCAGCTTTATAATATTAGTATAGATAGGCTATCCAACACTAAAAGAATTTTTCAAATCGAACCAGTAGTTCCTGAGATTAGCGCGTTCAAACAAACAAACAAACTCTTCAGATTCATAAATATAATATTAGTAAGTATAGATGATGACAATGTATACCTACTGCCGTGCGATATCATATGCTGTAAGTTCATCCTGGGATGCAGATGCAGTTATGTGCGAGACATAATAAATTATATTATTATGTAGGTATTATTAAGTAAAAAATGTCTTGCCTCAAGGGCGTGTAGGGTTGTAAAATTATTGCTGAAAACTGATTATAAATAATTTTGATGCCTGTGGTAGGTACAGTCGGCCAAGAAAGTGGTCTACGAGTTTTGACAAAGTTTCTGTGAGATCTATTTATCGCTAAGATAGACTTTTCTAACTTAACACATGACATGTCGTAAATATAATCTATACTAATGTTATAAAGCTAAAGAGTTTGTTTGTTTGTTTGTTTGAACGCGCTAATCTTAGGAACTACTGGTTCGATTTGAAAAATTATTTTTGTGTTAGATAGCCTATTTATCGAGGAAGGCTATAGGCTATATAACATCACGCTACGACCCACGGGGGCGGCGCATTATTATCTATTATTTGACCAAAGTGTTGTTTGTGCGCCGCGCCGTCACGTCCGTAGTCACAAACAAGTCAACAACAATTATGTCTATGGTCTCACTGCATGGAACGCACAATGAAACCTCAGATATATTATAAAACTGTCCGCTTCACTGATAAGTGCATAGGTATTCGGGGTTTAACAACGAAGCTCGAATGTCTGTATCTTCTATATTAAACCTCGAAACTTCTTTACTAAACTACGAGGGTAAAAATTATAGCTATCTATATATGAATTAAATACCTACGGTTTCAATAGTACAACACGAAGTGTGCACTCAAGGGCCTTGTTGCACCCGTGCTAGAATATTTTGTTCGTTTCGTTCGACGTCTTGCTCTAGGCGAACTATAATTTAGATAGTGACAAAGTGAATGAAGATGATATTACTTTTGGCGTACATGTAACTAGAGTTGGGCGTAATCAACTACTTTTGTAATCAAATCATTTTTTGACGTGACAACGTCTAATAAATCGATGAACGCCGGCTGCACGCACGAAAAAGGATGACTCATTGTCCCGTTACGCTCATTGTCTCGTTACGCTCATTGTAACGTTGCGATCGGAACGAGAGCGCTACACGAGCGAGCGAAAGGCACGTTATAACGTTGTCACGTTAAACTATCGTCCGTAAACCGACGTTACAGACAACCAATTTTTCAAATCAATTATTAATAATAATCTGATTAAAAATAATCATGATTACTTTTAATCAGATTGAATTAGTCATACCTAGTTACTGATAATCAAGTCTACACATGTAATCTTTAATCTTGATTACAGTAATCAGTAATCAAAATTACATGATTATTGTTGACTGAGTTTGGATAGTTTTGAAAATCTCACTGATGACGTTGATGACAATTTAGAATCGGAAGAAGTCCTATCGGCTATCTAGTCTAGTCAACAAGTGCTTTTTTGATTAACTTTTTCAGCAGTCTCGGAAAAATAAGAACGAGGTGTCATTCGATTCGGAATGGCAAGTAGACGATTTTTTAAAAATTCAAGTTCCGCTTACAAAAATTGCAAGAGTTATTACCTTCAAACAAATAAATAAACTCACATTCACATTTATAATATTAGGATGAGCAAGAATACTTTGCTTGCAACCTGACTGAGGATTATCGTCTAGTACCTACAAATTCACCACGCTTGAATTACAAATACCAGTGTGCTATAGTCCTCAAGGATCGTGTTTCTTGACCAAACACAGAAAATCATCTCACTCATACATTATTATTTACTTAAACCACGTTTATAATTATTGTAGTAGGTACAGAATAATGCGATAATCACGTTTCGTCAAAGAAGCTATAACGTAATTGATAAAAAATATTGCAATTAAGTTACCTATTATTCCTAAAGTAAAATGTCAAAGTGATAATGTTATGTTAACAATAGCACATTGTCAAAATGGTATTAATTTTACTGCTATCCTAAAAAATAATTAGTAGGACAAGACTTATTGAACAAGTCTTGTACTATACCTACTACTAACTACTCTTTGTATTGGACGAACTAACTATGCTATGTTTACTATATCTTGGGATATAGATCGCCAAATTCTAGTAAGGGTAATCGATGCTGCTAGTAAGATGACTTTGCTATTATTTAGGGTTTTAGGCCAGACCATATTTTAGATGTCACCCAGCGCTTTATTGAATCTCGTACTAAACAAGTAGCTACCACTTGAATAAGGTTATACATGTAACAGCCAGTGTCTATTTATAAAAAATAGTCGATGCCATAAAGAAGTAAGTATCTTAAATTAAAATTCGAACCGAGAAAAAATAAATGACAAATGACTTCTTCCACTCGTTCCTAGCCGTGAAGTATGATTTATATTATGTAGCATTTTTCAGTGTCGCTAGTCACTGTAGTTCATGTATTTTTTAAAATAGTGTTTAAACCTTAACAATATTAAGTTGAAGAAGTGTTAGAATGGCAAGTGCAGAATTTAGGAAGGATGTGAATATGCCTGTCCGGCCAAGAAGTGTCTATACAGCGCACTCGTACAATCAGGTGGCGATTCAATATTTTATCAAAGATAAAACCATTGAGTCAATATGTACAACATAGTACATATTGACTCAATGGGTTTAACTAAGTTATTATTAAGCTAATAAACTCGGTGGCGTTCTCCAGTCGTTTCATGTTGTAATTTAAGTACATAATATTATTTCTAAGTTTTCCATAAACGGAATACCGGACATAGGATTACCATTGACGGGCTTTATGACAGATTTTTCAAACAAAACCCGTGGCTGATTTACGTACCTACTACATATATGTAGGTACGTATAGTGAAAGAACTAACGTCTTCGGCAAAATAGCAGTGTAATAAAATAGTTATACACAGGTTAGAAGAGATCTGGCAGACCTAGGGGCTATAGCTTGTCGGTACCTTGACAGCTATCAGAGTAAGAAGGCGAGAGCTGGGACATTATTGATCACAAAGATATTGTAGAACTATAGATGGATCATATTTTAGCAAGATCATAGTCATTATCATTATCCTTTTCAACACCAACAAATTGTCATATGCTAGAAAGAGACAACGTAATCGCCCTAGTGGGTCGACACAATCTAAATGTCTCCATTTTAACTATACAATGATAACTAATCAGATATTGTTCAATCGTGCAGTGCATAACCCGGCATCACGATTGTGTCGATGAAAAACATATTACTAGCTGTTGCCCGCGGCTTAACTCGCGTAAATTTCGGGTTTAATTTAGGAATTAATATTTACTATGTCGTACAGCAAAGGCCGATATTATTTAAAATTCCCCTTTGAATACCAAAGCGAAAGTTTAAATAATATGGTCCTAAAATTCGTAAAGGCAGTTAAAGCGATTATGCATATTTTTTCCCTTAAGTGCATGTCATTTCGATTAGGTTGTCACAGAATTATGGTGTAGCCTGGTTGCAACGCCTTAATTTCTTAATTCACGTTGTGAACTATACCTATATAATTATATGATCTATAATTTGTCTTACTAATAACAATGACATTTAAATTTAATTTTAATAATTTTCAAGTAAACTTTACGACCGAGCAAACATGTAAACGCATTGTAAATCGTCAAAGGTACCCACAGGACAGGCTTGCCTAGTGTGAGGCCAAAGGATACTACGTATATGTAATGTTTTATTCTGGTACCTAATAAAAGTATTTTGATTTGATTTTGATTGAACTTAAAGAATGTTAAACTTAACTTAAATACAAAATCTTAAATTGAAACGTCATTGTTACTTTATGACGTGTATGATTGAACATAGGCTTAAACCAAAATATATTTGACAGGTATAGCATCCAATACCCCTTAATTGTCAGTCATGTATCCTTTTTATCATTTTATAAGATAACTCTCTACCTAAAATGAACTCACATCGGTCATCGGTGATTGCAGGCGTATTTTCCATCTCAAGAAATCATAATCTAAATAAATAAACAGCACATCATATATTCAATAGATTTTATTTTATTTACGATTTTACAATGCAGAATAGCATGCTTAAAGATATTAAAACCAACTCTGAACTAACGCTTACGTGTAAAATAATATATTTGTTATTACTTATTATAATATGGGCATTTAAATACATAAACAAAATTTTAACAAAAAAGAAAATCGACTTCAACATGGAATATTCTAAAACTTAGTTAGAATGCACTAAATAAATAATTGCATATTCTTGTGAATAATTAACTTATTGTTATTAATGGAGTCTGTGTCAGCCAAGGTAGGTTTGTAACAAATTAAACATGAGATGTCTTACTATAATCATAACATAACATTGGCATGCACAATTACACACATAGACGCAACACGCGGCGCGGGCGGCTGACACCGACGCCAAAAATAACAATAATTTAATTTTTATACATCAATGATCTGTGAGGTTTTTATATATCAATGATCATATCCGATTAAAAATTTATCAATTAATGTCATTGGTCTTACGTTAGAAGAATCAATAACTGAATCATGACTAATATTATAAAATGTGAATGTGAGTTTGCTTGTTTGTTAAGCTTTCACGCGTTGATTAGGTACTGACCCGACCGATCATCATGGAATTTCGCATAGGTACACGTTGTCAGGGGAACAGAAAGGGACATAACTAATGCCGGCGGCTACACACGTAACGATATATCGTAGGCCGTAGCGATTTATCTGTGCAAACTGATTTGCGCAGATTTATCGATCGTGTGTATGAAAAATCGTTGTAGATTATCGTTCATCGGTGGCAGTTATTTCTATTAGATAAATTGTTGTCGATTGCGTTTGCACAGTTTTATCGTCGCGTGTGGATGGCGATCACTCATTTCGGCAGTACTTCACGGAGCTCGCTTGTATGCGCACCAACACGTGCGGATCGCTCTCTTTGCAACATGTCGGAAGAAGAAAGAGATGTACACCGCGAATAACTGCAAGAGTTCATAGAAAGCTACAGAAGCGAACCTTGCCAAATCTAAAGATTACCATGATCGCGACAAAAAAAATACTGCCTACAACAGGCTAGTCAAAAAATACAAAGCCATCGATCCAAATGCCAACAGGGATATAGTGGTAAAGACTGCGCCGAGCCTAAGACAGATAATGACAGAGCTCGTGTGGTGCATATTCAAATCGGCGCGCGGCCGCCATAGTAAAATTGTATGAAGGATTTGAAGTGCTTTTTTTATAAATATGTATCTTTATTGTCAACCAATAACTTAAATATTTGGGACAGACAAATTGTAATATAACTATTTATGTTTCGTATAAGCTGTAAAATAAGATAGATTTCTACTGTTATAATCTAAACTCACGTAACACGAGCTTACGTTTTTGCATTTTTCGTGCAAATTTACGTAATTTTGTATGCGTAAAATAATTATTATTTTAAGTTTTTTACACGGAGTAATTGTAAACACATTAATTGTTATGGTAAATGTATATTTTATATTTGTATTAAACAAACAAATTTAATTTTATTCACTTAACTGTGACCGCCTGTTTTGGCACATTTCGCTCGGCGCAGTCTTAATAAATTACAAAAATAATCAAAACATGCAAGCTACAAGATGAAGAGAAGCTTTTCAACTAAATGAAGAAGAACCGCAGAAATATAGATATTATATTTGCCAAAAGTTATCGGTTTTGTTGAAGAAACTGGAAAAAGAAAACTTAAAAATTGTAGGGCATTAGCCCTACAATACAAAAAAAGTTAATCTTCGTGAGGCTTAGTGTAGGGTATAACGTTAGATAGAAAAAAGAAAAATATGTAAACGAAACATAAGGTTGACTAAGTGTCAGGTTATTTTTTCAATGTACGAAAAGTATTGTATTGTTTTGTGTCGCAAAAAAGTACAATAATATTTAATTGCATGTTTTCCCAATTTATTTTTGTTATATTTCTTCCTTGCCATCATCAATTTGATAAAATGGATACATATTACAGATTTGTAGGATGACGACTTTTCGGATTGTGGTCATTTTGGGACAATGGTTGCCTTGGGAAGTCGTCATTTTATGATAGTAGTCGTTTTGGGAAGTAGTAAATTCGAGAAAATTCTTTCCTTGCCATCATCAATTTGATAA
This sequence comes from Catocala sponsa, assembly GCA_963564715.1. Taxonomy (NCBI): domain Eukaryota; kingdom Metazoa; phylum Arthropoda; class Insecta; order Lepidoptera; family Erebidae; genus Catocala; species Catocala sponsa. Next base: position 25,158,532 of record OY751326.1, read on the forward strand.
AATGGATACCTATTACAGATTTATAGGATAACGACTTTTCAGATTGTGGTCATTTTGGGACAATGGTTGTTTTGGGAAGTCGTCATTTTATGATAGTAGTCGTTTTGGGAAGTAGTTTATTCGAGAAAATTCAGTTGACATTCTGGACAAGTAGTCATATTAGGAAAGTTGTCATTACAAACCTAAACGTCGTCGTCATCAACAAAAACAAAGTCCTCCGGACGAACATTCGTTAACATTGGCCAATCTTTACGGTAACTAGCCATCTGCGCTGGAGATATTATAGTGCATTCTGCTTACTATATCTCTTAGTAAAATACATAGTGTATTTTACACATATGCGTTTTCTATATACTAACGACGGTAATAATATTTATACAGTATTCTAACTTCATACAAATAGTCGGAACTCGAGAACCTAAGCGCCTCGGCGTTGGTATGCGCTTGGTACGCAACCAGTCGCGAATGCCCCGCAGTGACGAACGGACGGTGTGATTGTTTTGTAAGCAGTAAGCGTGCGATTTGTAATAACTAAAAGTAATTACATAATAATTATGTAGAAGTGCAATTATAGAATATATTGTGCTGTTCATGGTTGCTGGAATTCTTCAATAACGCACCCAGAGATATTTTTACCTGGATACTCCGAAAGTATTTTTAATTAAACTTTTTATCCGAATGCGGATCTTTTATACTATTAAATTTAACAATAAAGCTTTTCGTACGTCTCGGTCGAGGCCCAAATATTTTCAGTCTCAAATTGTAGGGATATTTTTTATTAAATCTACAAAACAAAAAATACAACATGCTTTATATTGAACACTTTTTATTTCATTCACTACGAATTTAATTTTTTATAATATATAATATTTACAATCACTAAACTAGGTAATAGTAATAGGTAAACTAGGTAATATAGGGAGATAAAATTAAAATACCGTAGGCGGGGGCAGCCCTAACGTGTATCTATCTACGAACCGCGCTGTTGTAGGTTGTAGGTAATTATTTCAAGGACAGGGCCGAGTTACAATACTGTATAGATATTAATACCGTATCTTAATTCTCGTAGTCCGATTATATGGTAATCACGATCGTAGACACCGCATATTTATTTTGCTTAAATGTGGGCTGTAGTGCTATTGAGAATTTCTTTCGATGGAAGAACTTGTAACTTTTGTCAGCTTGATCAAGGGTTAGAATCTGAGGTCTCATGCAAAACAGTCGAATTCATTACCGCCGCGCCACCGAGACAGTACAGTCAACACCATAATCAGATTAGGCATCATTAAGGCAGTTCTACAGATTATATTTATCATCAAAGTGAACATGGCGCTCCCAATCTTCTGATATAAGTTTCTACGCTTATTTACATTTGGCACGTTATTACAAAGCAGCGATAACCTAATGGGGGAAACCGTGATCAAAGGCGTTCGAGCTCCAATTATTATTCTGCGACTGCCACGCAGAGGTCTCAAGTTTGATCCCAAGGCGTGCATCTCTGACTTCTGAGTAATGTGCGTATTAAATAATTAATTATCGCTTGCTTTAACGGCGAAGGACAATATGGCGGAAAAACCTGCATGTCTAAGAGTTTACCATGATGTTCTCGAAGATATGTGCACTGGGCCAGCGTGGTGAACTATGGCCTAACCCTTCTCACACTGAGTAGAGGCCCGTGCCCAGCAGAGAGATAGAGACAGAGCTGATATTCTACTGAAATGTATCTATTAGTTTACTATATATGAACAATCAAGTATCGATATCGTAAGCTTAGTTCGACGATAGTTTAATACCTATATTAAACTATCGTATAAAAAAATCAAATTTAATATTAGCCCTAGCTAATATTAAATTTGATTTTTCATTGATATATAAAAGCCCTAGATACACAATCCCGTACAAAACTTACACTTAAAATAAAACTGTCCTCAGTTGCTTATACATACATACATAGATTCACGCCTGTTTCCCAGAGGGGTAGGCAGAGACTACGGTTTTCCATTTGCTACGATCCTGACACTTCTCTGGCTTCATTCACTTTCATCACATTCCTCATACACGCACGTCGGTTCAAGGAGCTCTTAACCTGGCCTTTGTCCAGAACGCCTCCGATCTGATCGAGAGAAACGTTCGCCTAGGTTTTCCTCTTGCGACTGTTCCATTCACACTAGCCTTATAAACTTTCTTAGTCAGTCTTTCCTCGTCTATTCTTTCTACATGTCCAAACCAGCTTAACATACCCTTTTCTATTCTTGTAACTATATCCACTTTCATGCCGTATCTCTCTCTAATCACACTATTTCTTATTCTATCTTTCAGAGTCACACCACATGCTTCTCAGCGCTCTCATTTCTACAGCATTTATTCTGCTCTCATGCTTCTTTTGCCATACCCAACTTTCACTTCCATACATAAATGTGGGTACTAATAGTCCTCTATGAACAGCCAAACGTGCCTTTTCGGATACATTTCGACTGTTCATAAAAGCGCGTAGAGCTCCATTCACTTTGTTGTCAGCAATCGTTCTCCTTTCAATATCGCCCTCCTGTTTACCATCCCTTGTAAACAAAGTATCCAAATATACAAATTCTCTCACTTGCTCCACTTTTTCTCCATCAGTCATAATATTACACAGCGTCACGCACTCTTCCTTTTCAAATACCATTACTTTCGTCGTGCTTACATTTATTTTCATTCCTTTACTCTCAAAAGCACCATGCATAATAGTTACCATCGCCTGCAACTCTTCCGCTGAAGACGCAAGTACTACTTGGTCATCGGCATAAAGAAGACATTTAACAAGTAACTCATTCATTCTTAATCCCCATTCAATCTTTTAAATCTTTCAAACAATTGTCCATGTATAGGTTAAACAGCCAAGGTGACGCTACACATCCTTGTCTAACACCTTTATCGATGCTAAACCACTGTGTAGGTCCCATTTATCCTAACACAAGCTCTGGAATCATCATAGATTTCAGAGCTCGCGTGAGGTTGCTATTCACTCCATACATGGACAATGCCGACCAAAGTTCATTCTTCACCACTTTATCATAAGCCTTTGCCAGATCCACGAATGCACAATAGATCTTTTGACCTTTGGCCAAAACTTTTTCGCCTATGCTCCGTAAGGAAAAGACCTGATCCGTACATCCCATACCCTTTCGAAATCCCGTCTGTGCATCGCATATTTTCTAGTCGGTTACGTTCACAATCCTATCAATTAACACTTGCATACAATTTACAGACGACGCTGAGCAAGCTAATGCCTCTATAGCTTTTGCACTCTTGCTGTGAGCCCTTTCCCTTGTATAAAGGTACTATGACGGCCTTGCACCAATCACTTGGTACACGGCCGGTATTCCAGCACAAGTTAAAAAGGCGGCACAACTGAGTTGCTATAAGACCCTGTCCAGCTGTTGTTATAAGTAGTTATATTAACTACTAGATGTTCCCGCGGTTTAACCCGCGTTTATCGTTACTGCGCCGCCCCCGTGGGTCGTAGCGTGATGTTGTGATAGCCTATAGCTTTCCTCGATAAGTAGGCTATCCAACACTAAAAGAATTTTTCAATTCGTACCAGTAGTTCCTGAGATTAGCGCGTTCAAACAAACACAACTCTTCAGCTTTATAATATCTATATATTAATTAATACGTGAAGCGAAAACTTAGGATCCCTTTTTACGAAAATTGGGCGGACGGAGGGGTATGAAATTTCGCACACTTATAGTTTATACAGAGAAGTGACGAATGCTAATATTTCTTTAAAATATGCATTAGAAATACATTAAATTAATTAAAAAACACCACACGCACACAACCATGCATTTGACACACGCAGTCGAAGCTTCGACTGCGTGTGTCAAATGCAAAGCGCGTAAACAACTATGGTTACATATATCAATATATAATGACATATATATATCTTACAGGCAAACTTTGGTCGAATTTCGAGCACTAGGCGACCGCTAGTTAGTATAGATAGCTGACCCGCGCAACTTCGTCTGCGTCACATAAGAGAGGTCGTAGGCACCTATAATACAATTTTAAAGGAGCTGAAATCCACGAACCACAGAAGAACTATGAACAAAATTTTATAAATATACATACAGTGCTAATTTAAAATCACGCAGAATAAACCAGGAGAAACATCGTTTGTATGTCTGTAATTGGTAATTATTTTGCTGTGATGTTATTTTAAAACTGCGATATCTCCTAAGATATTCATTGAAATCGAATGATGTAAAGGGCAATTTTGTTTTAAATTAAGTACTTCTGATGAATAACGTGTTTATTTGAATAAGGATTAATATCATGTTTATAAAAACACCTTCGCAAATAATGCATTATTTTAGAACAAATTTGGTTAGCATAAAAAAGGTTATAGTGAGCCAACCTTAAAAGATAGACATATATTATGCTGTCGCGGACTTTTTTTTTGAACTTTTTAAGGGGAACAATTCTCTCATACATGATTTTTGCGAAACTTTAACTGTTTACACAGCGCACGCAGCGGAAGCTCTCAAAAGGAAAAAGAAACCCTCCGATTTTGCAACATTCTACATTGGTGCTCCGCTCCTATTAATCTTAGTGTGATGATATATAGTCTATAGCCTTCCTCAATAAATGGGCTATCTAACACTAAAATAATTTTTCAAATCGGACAAGTAGTTCCTGAGATTAGCGCGTTCAAGTAAACAAACAAACTCTTCAGCTTTACAATATTAGTATAGATGCAATCTTATCTTGATATATCTCTCGATAATAGATTTAATAGTATTATTTACATGATTGTTGTTAGTTAATATGGCACTTTGAAGAATATAAGCTGACTCCCAAAAATTATGATAAGTGTTGTTGTTGCTGTGCTTGCTTGTGATCGTTGCTGTGCTAATATGGATATCCATTTTGCACATCGCACGGAATCTCAAAGAAAGCTGAAATCCAACATAAGTATGTAGATACATTTTATAAATATCCCACTATAAGGATACCGTAAAGATCATTTCAAAAAAATATTAAACGAATACTATTATGGTTTGTAATAAAACAAGTCTAGTAATAAATAATATATAAAATCGCATTATCATTTTAAATCAAATAAAATATATTTATTTTAAAGTAACAGCGTCTCTATTAATATTAGAACAGAGTCAACATATAACCCGGACTAATCAAATAGAAATACAATAGTATGGTTAATGCGTTTAGTAAGTGTTCATTTAAATGAGCTGTGTTATATGGTCGCTCTTTGTTACGAAATAAACAGAAAAAAAATATTTTACGTTGATTCCTTGACGCAATAATTAGTATTATAATATAATTATAATAATAACATTATTACTTACCGAAAATATGAAACACCGTCCTTTTTTAGTGTCCTGGAAGTGTGATTTTACAAGTTTTAAACGAGCTATGCGACATGTTTACTCTCGGAGCGATCGAACGGTACTAAATTAAATGAGCACCCAAATGTTCAAGTGGGTGCTCATTTGGTGAGGAAATTTTTTGACGCTGATTGTGTATCTAGGTTTTTATACATCAATGATTTTTTTTATTAAAAAGACAACTTTCACACTAGGGATAGTTCCTGAGTCGCAGCAGTCTTAACAAACATTCAAACAACGGTCGCAAAGAACACCTAAACTCGGTACACAACCATTTGTGGATCCCATAATTTTTTGTCCCGTGTGGGATTCCAACCCGCAACACTGCGCGCAGTGACAGCGGCGGCGAGGCGAGCACTTAAATCACTACGCCATCCGTGCAGTCATAATTATTATAATACATTATATTATTTTATCGACTTAATTTTGTTATATATACAATAATAGTCATTACTGTCCATTGTCTAAATAGCCAAGAGCCTCGATCACCATCTTATCATTATCAATCACTAAGCATATTTTACGGTCTATAAAAATAATAACTCAGTTTATGATTCGTCTGGTGACCTGAAAAATCTACCGAGGGATTAATTTTATTACCATCAATCTAGTGCCACTGTAAAAACAGGGCAGCTTCGCGCATCGCAAGTTCGTAAGTTGGTACCGTTCGCTAGACTATGATGCTCCATTCGATCGCCTTCGCGCGTCGCTTGGTTTCGGCGCGGCTAGACGTATGATGCTCCGTTCGATTCCAGGTTCCTTATAGAATTATATGTTGATTATCGTTACTGCGCCACCCCCGTGGGTCCTAGCGTGATGTTATGTAGCCTATAGCCTTCCTGGATAAATAGGCTATATCTAACACAAAAGAATTTTCAAATCGAAACCGGTAGTTCTTGAGATTAGCGCATTCAAACAAACAAACAAACGAAAAAACAAACTCTTCAACTTTATAATATTAGTATAGATTGTGCGGTAGGTATAGATATATACATACGCCACAAACTTCGATCAATAATAAATATATTATTGATCGAAGGCCAAAGCCCACAAATGTAATATTTAGTTTTAGTTCCCTTAGCAAGGGCGGATCTTCCGTTGTGGGCACGATGGGAATGCCCACAACCCTAACAGACTTATTGACGTCACACTTTCACGATCTATTGAGAATTGATAGGCTGATGATAATAAAACGCTATACGACTCCTGAGACAGCGTCAAGATACCTATATACCCAGTCTAGTGTCCCTATATAGGCTTACGGGCTACTAGAAAAGAAGGCTAAGGCCAAAGTCCTGATGCGCGAAAAAAAGGAAATAATCAAATTCAAAAGTCGTTCATGAGTCCATGATTGTTCACGAGCGAGTTCGTACTCCCGACCTCGCCACCTTGGCCGATTTTTCGGTGACTGTGACCACAAACTTTTTTAGGGCTGTATCCGCGCCTGTCCCTTAGTGCATATTATTATTTATTAATATAATCGCAACAAAAATTATATTTATTTTCACTCAACAAACAACAACGATCACACATCAACACATCAATATTGATGAACTTTTGCGAAACAGCAGCGTTAAAATCTGATTCACATCTTAATTATCATATTATATTATTATATTATCGTATACTCAAATTTAGATGAAATCTGCATCTTTACGGTTTTTCAGGTCTCATAACTTAATCATACGCTCAAAAAATTTAAAATAACATTTCTATTAAGATTAACTATTATACTTGTGCACTACAGAGCAAACTTTTAAATTTTATTTATAGTTTTTATAGAAAATTAACTTCCTGTACACCGTCTTATGAAATATGGCGTCAGAGCTTTGTTTCCAAGTCGGATATCACCAGTTTGCTATGGAAACATACCTTATTTTAAGGCTTTTTTATACAGAATGTATGGTGATAAAGTGCAGCACAGTGTAAAAATACTTAATTATAACAAAAAAACTAGTCTAAATCAGTTATAAACTCAAAATCGGTAAATTTCAACATCTTTCTTTCACTATTGACCCTGAATTTAAATAAAATATGTATATTTTTAAGAAGTATGTAAAGCTAAATACTTATATTTTTTTCAAAATTTTTGATGAACTAATGTATTTTTAACAATTATTTTAAAAACACTATAAAACCGCGCGCGCAAGCTTCGCTCAATTAGTTTCCTTATATAAAAAAGTACTCTGTGATTAGTACACGCCGGGTTCTCCCAGCGATAGGACGTATCACTTCTCCGACGATATCGCTGCGACCGCGTTATAGCGTAAGCAATATTTTATAGCGTGACATAGTAGTTTTGATACTTTGGTGAGTACAATTTTATTATAAATTAAGTACCAAATGTTCCTAATTACATTAAATGTAAATTTATGATATTCAAATGTTATGTTATTATGTAATGGTAAATAATTGTATTTGTTTTCAGAAATGTGTAACAAACGTAAACATTTCGGCTGCAGCGAACAAATTAAAACAGAGTCAATAGCTTACGCACGGCAAATAAAAAAGTGAGGTAAAATGTATAAAGATATAGGTATGTTTTGTTTTTGTAATATGTATAATATTATCTGCATTGTAATAGTGTTTAATTGATCATTTATTACGTATTATAATCCATTTTGGTAAACACAGGTCTTTCCAGAGCAAATGTTGTGATTGAAGGCCACCCGATTTACTTCTGATTTTATTTTTATGATTATTTTTCTAATAATAATTCATATAGTAAAAATATTTTTATACTATTAATTTTTTATTTTGATACCCCCTCGATAAATTTGGAAGGTATTTTTATAAGATAAGATACGTTTATTTGTGAATTATAGTATATGTTTCTACGCAATAAATCCACAATTTCCATTTTTTATAATTTAGATATACTCGGTGTAATTATTACGGTTAAGACGTATCTGACCACACCTTGCAAGCTAAAATCCGATGAGGCGTATAATCTCTAGGGCGCACTGTGTTTTGTCCAGAACAAGCCAGCTTGACAAAAGTCATTGTTTAATTACCTGGAATTTATTATCTGAGTCCCTAGCCACATACCCGTGTCCCAATTCTAAGAATTGTTTTGCACTATTGTCAACTACTGATAAGGTAATGAGGTTAGTATAAAAAAAAGGGTTAGAAAATTACTTATTAATTGCATTTTTCCGCCTACCGAAGTAACATCATATGTCAGTGAGTTTGTTTTTTGAAAAGTGTTAGTGATGGATCTTCAAGTAAAGGTATGTACTTTTTATTTCTAATAAGAAAATGGATATACTTTAACCGCATTTTTTTAATACCTCATGTTTAAAAAATGTTAAGATTTTGATGATTTTCTGAATTCATCGGACTAGAAAGTACTTGTACCCTCATGTACCCGGGCTAGAAATGATATATATCATAGCCATATCTGTTAGCTTTTAAATTTTAGTCATCTTAGCCTGCGCACTTGAGTACAACTTTGTCACTTTGTCTGTTTTTCAGAATACGAATTTAGTCTCAAAAATGAGTAGTTTTTTGATGAATGGCAGAAACATCCCAAAGAGAACCGTAATAGTAGACTATATGATTTTCTAGCGATAAAATATGATCTTTCAAATATCACGGAAGTATCTGTGAGGAAAATCAAAATGACAATTGGAAGATTGTCATCTAAATGCGCAGAAAAATGGGAAAGTTCTGGGAAGCGCCGCGATCGCTTCCTGACTAAGGATTTTGAGTGGTTCTCTGGGGATTTCAACTTTAGCTTCGGGTTACGATATTGCTGTTGTTAAATTTAATTCTTATACACAGGACACAAAAAAAATTGTATCTTAGTCTCTATTCGTGGTATTACATGCCTGTTACTGTGCACAGTGTAGATATTGTGAAATCGGCTCTTCTACCTATCGGGCAGCTTTCTGAAGAAGCTCAGGAAGCGTGCAATAAGGATTATAGAAAGTTCCGGGAGCACAATACTCGAAAACATTCACGTATTGCCACGAATAGAGATTTACTTAATATGTTGCTAATCACATCTGATCCAGTAATAAATGGTCTTAGAGAAGTGCCGACGAAAAACCGACAAGTAAACTTCCTTCTGAGGTTATAGAATTAATAATAAATTTCCCCTTCTGTAAATGTAAATTCTAGTGTAAGTCATGGTAGTTTTTGTCAAAATATAAGTATGTCAGATTATAATGTAGAAGATTCTTCAGAAGAAGAATTTAGTGATGTAGAATAAATAATATTGTACTAATAAATTTTTTTTATCTTATCTAACTGTTGTTAATTCTTTTTGTTGTTTTTTTTACCTGTCTGTCAATATACGAAATAGCTATTGTCATTTTTTGTTTTGTTGGTACACGTGACCATACCTTCTTTTATTTGGGTGTTGTGCTAATACCGCATTAAAACATCATAATAGTCGTACGAAGCAAAATACCTCAATAAATATTTTGTCCAGCTAGCTTGTTCTAATGAAACCACTCTGGGGCGTGCCAAATAAATATACATACGTACGATCGAAAAACATAACCTTCCTTCTTGCGCAGTCGGGTAAATAGAAAGTAATTACGTATTTTACATTTCTTATATCTTTTAGGTTTGTAAGAGACGAAGTTGCATAAGCTCTGCTCCACTTGTGAAGTTTCTCGCGTATTCATATTCGCTGAGTAGCGTACCAGCAATAGAATACTGCAAACGGAATGAACAAACTGCTTTACAACAGCTTGAACAGCAAGATGCCATTGTCATAGAAAAATGTGGGTTGTTTATAGACGAAACATTCTTCTTTTTGGGAGCGTCACCAGATGGGATATTTAAAGATGGAATCGTCGAAATTAAATGCCCATATTCGGCGCGTAATCTAGATGCCAAACAAGCTGTTAGAAAAAGAAAAATCACATGCTGGACGCGTGATGGATTAGTTAATACTAATCACGATTGGTACTTTCAAATTCAAGGCCAACTTCATGTTAGGTAAGAATCTTTGATATTTATGTGACCTGATGCTAAATTACTTAAGGGATTTCTTTTGTCGTTTTACTAATTCAGTACAATATAATTAAAAATTTATACATTTTATTTACAACAAAACTGATGTATGTTTGTTCGCTGTATGGACAAGACCAGTTTCCTTTGAAAACAGCTCGAATAAGAAGAGACGACGTCTTCTGGTCAACAAAAATGGAACATAAATTAATATCTTTCTATGATAAATGTCTCTTGCCAGAATTAATTGACCCAAGAAAAAGCCGCTCAATGGCTATGAGTTAGATTTTAAAATAAAAACAACTTTTGTGCTTTTCCTGTGGTTTTATTTTAATGTTTTAATTGCGGTTATCAAATCCAAAATAATCTTTGATTGCCATCCATTCTACCTACATCTGCCATAGATTTAACGCCGTAATTGTAAATGTGAAGTTCGCTTTTCACTTCGGAATAATATCTACTCTGGATTCTCGAGTTCTTTGTAAAAATGTAATATAATTGTATTCGATCTCACTGCTTTATTCAAAAATATGGAGAGCGATATAAATATCTTGAATCCAAAGAAAATTGGTATATACACTAATTTCCTAATACGCTCTATTTAACTTTATACTATCTGAATGCGGATTAGCAAATAAAATATTTTTAATAATGCAATAATTACAAAAACAATATAAAATAACGGACTTATATACATATAATTAAAAATAATTCAAGTTATTTAAAATGTATAAAAAGGAATAAAATAGTATCAAAATACTCGATACTACCTGTGCTAGTCGTTTTAATAATCTGGTAAGGTAATAATTACATAAACAATATTACATAATGGATCTATACACCTATAATTAAAAATAGGTCACGTTATTTCAAATGTATAGAAAAGAAATAACAAAGGTATCAAAATATTCGACAATAACTTTGCTCGTAGTATACGATATTATTATTGAAGTGTGCGCCACGGCTTCCTCGAGCTTGCGTTCGCGGCACATTTGAGTTGCGTAATTTTGAATATACGCCCTTAAGTCTACCGAGAATTTCTAAACCGAAAATTGCAATAACACTGGCCTACCCGTGAATCGAATCCGAGACCTAACGCACAGCAGTTACTTCTGCGTCACCGATGCAGTAGATTTTCATAGTCATTATTGTTAACCGTTACTGCTATGCTCTTTTCTCAAGCGGCAGCTTTTTAATTGGGCTCTCGCTACTATTTTGTGTAAAACTAATTGAATGGTTTTCTAATATTAGGAGGAATCGAGCTTGTCTGCCTTTCAAGACTATAGCAAGTTCCTTGAGGGTGGCTTGGGACAAGCAGAGCTGGTGGGCGCGGCGGGCTGGCAACCGCCATGGCGCGCGCCCATCCAGCGCAAGGCACCTTTCTACCCAGGCGACGATATCTACCATGCTGACACCTGGCGGGAGCTTGAGGTAAGTCTTTTCATTTGTATCTGTTTAATGAAATACCTATGTACCTACATCGTGAAAATAGTGACGGTTAAGGTTCAATATCTGAGAAGCAATCTTAGCTATTTGTGAATTGTTCACAAAATTAAGATAGGGATATCACGAATGTAGTGGGTGACGGTACATAGACAAATAAAAACATACGAAAAGTGAGGGTGGATCAAAATTCTGCATCACAAATCATCATCGCCGCACCATTCTGTTTGTGACCACCACGGTAGAAAGTGTAGAAACCTCAAGTATTAAAAGGTAAACATTATGCATTATCACGTTAATACCTGTTATGTATTATAATATATACCTATATAATATATATATATATATACCTATATAATATATATATATATACCTATATAATATATATATATATATATATATATATATATATCATGCAACGCGAAAGTTAAAAAACAAATGTATTATTAGCAATTTTATTGTTTTATACATATACCTGTTGCTACCCTTTTAACCTAATATATTAGGTTAAATTAGGATACATATTAGGTTAAAAGGGTAGCAACATTTAAAACGCGCTACTTCAAAAATCTGTGAAATACTAATCTCTGGTTATTTACAGATGACTGACGTAGTCGGAGGTGCCGGGTTTAATGCATCCGTGACTCCCCACGGCACGGTGTGTCTTCGCTTAAGGGATCGAGTCAAGTAAGTATCTATACAATATTTTTCTTTGTAATTTTTTCGTCAACTACCTACAAAAATTAGTCAAACCATGCACTACAACCACGATGAATTTTGGAATTCAAATAGGTTTACATAGTTGTATTTGTAAATTAAGTATCAGTTTACTTATAAGGACACAGGTCGATATAGCAATCATTCCGTAACAAGCTAATTACCTTGTTACAATTACGAAATATTATCTAAATACGAAATTATTGCTGTTATTAGCTGAATCCAAATGGTTTTAAATTCTGTTAGCCTTAGTCTTTCTGCGAATGTACTTTAATATTATAAGTTATTATGAAGATGACGTTAAGGTAGAATACCGTAAAAAATCGGACTGCCGGACAGTAAAATTCCTTGTAGTGCACAAGCGCCCTAAATATGGGTTTTAACGAATACAAAAATTCCCTTGGTTTACGCTCGTTAAATAACTAGGTACTTATTTACAAAATTTCAAACAAAGTAACAATACTTATAATTTAGTTATTCATTAGGCTTTACTGATTGTTATTAGGTATAATCAACAAATTTCGCTATCACGTCATTTTGGATTAAACAAGCACGGTAGGTAGGTATAAGGTCAAATTACATACAATGCAGTATTTTCTTATTGTTTTGAGGGTGGGTTCATAGGAAATTAAATGTTTGTAGTCATCTAATACGTTTTATTACTTTATCTAACTCCGCAATTTTCAGCTGTTTTTCTTTTTTTGGCTATTTTATAAACTTAAGTACAACATGAGTTAAAATTAAATCTCTATCCGTGGCTGTGATAATGATTCTCCTGATTCAATTTCTATTATACTTATATGCTTCGTTTACACTTTCTAAACGAAGAAGTAATAAGTGAAAATGTAAAAATATTAAACGAGACTTAATAGTCTTAGTAGTAGTCTTCGTAGTCTCGTCGGCCAAGTCAAAGATAAAGATATCAAGATAAAGTATGAGCACCTCAATATTGTTGAATAAGTTGTATTGCAAAAAAATCAAGGTATTTTTTAAATAATAATAATAATAATAAACCCCTCTGGGGCAGTCGTTATCTCATTATGAGACTAACGTGATATAGGAAGACACAGTACACTAGCTTTTAAACTACCACCTTCGCCTTGTGATATAAACAAAAAATGTATCACCAGGTTAAATAAAAGCGCACAAACCGCAGGGCAGCTTGTGGCCAGCTGAATGTGAGTGGCGACACTGCGGTTCTGAATGCATCAGGGATCGGTTAGGCCCACGTCCCCGGCTTGCCTTCACTGGTTGGCTGGGGTGGCACTTAAAGAGCGCCCGTAGGACTTCCAACTCTGGCTTGCCTTGGTCGGCCAATCAGACGGGAGCCGCTAGAGCTATATGCTTGGAGGTGGAAGTGTCATTTTCAAGGGCATAACTACGGGGTAACCCGCTCCGGGTCTCCGTTGTCACGCTCACGATACCCGTGATGGTGAAACCGGCGCCGCCGCACCGCTCGACACCCCTAGCCGCTCGCTCCGGTATTGCTCTCTGCTGCTGGCTTGTATGCCTATTCAGAGGGCCCATCTAGTGAGTTGGCGAGTCACCGTCTGCCCATTGCATTGATGCTATTAGAGTATTCAGGGCAGACGCCGTTTTTCATCCATAGTTACCAATATACCGGTCCACCAAACACCCATACCCATAGCCCATATATTAGAATTCATACGTAGCAATAGTCCAACATCTGCTGCGGCTAGTGCCGCTGTCGGTGTTCCATCCCACCTTAGATTAAAACTCTCGAAGAGTCTTCACGTTGGAGCCATGTCTCCGCGTAAGCCTCCCAAAGGGCCAGGTATTTTCTAATATAATATGTTAGAAAATACCTGTGATAGAAACATAATAATAATAATTCTTTATTGTGGGTCATAGGTAGGTACATAATACCCAGATGTTATTAGATACATTTAGTGTTCAGCTATGTCCCACCCAATGGGCGTACAATAATTATTATTAATACATTGATTATTGCTATAAGTGCTACATAACATCTTATTAAATTTTAAAATTAGTCTGATTTAAAATAGTTCTATTCATGCATATAATTTAGCAGTTAGGAATAGAATGTCACAAAGGAATAAATTAATATAAAAACTAAATTAATATAAAGTTTAATCTATACTAATATTATAAAGCTGAAGAGTTTATTTGTTTGTTTGAACGTGCTAATCTCAGGAACTACTGGTTCGATTTGAGAAATTCTTTGTGTTGGAGAGCCTATTTATCGAGGAAGGCTATAGGTTATATAACAACGCGCAGCAGCGCAGTAACTATAAACGCGGGTGAAACCGCGGGAACATCTAGTATAATATAAACCTGACAAAAACTGAACACGTCATGATTGAGGCAGATTATATTGTGGCAGAAATTGACCCGACATGAATTCTTTCACAGTGTAGTAACATTTGTTTACTAACAAATTAAAAAGCTTTTTAAATATTTTTATTTTTGGGATAGATCTGATGACATCCGGAATATTATCTAAATATATATATATCAGTTAAAATTAAAAGACCTTTATATTTCTTTTTTAATGATAATTTGTTAATTATTAATTTAATTAATATGCATTTTTAAATACCTACCTATATCTATTCAATTCGTCTTGAGACAAAATGTAAACAAACGATAAAAAAGTTTATTTAATACGTCACGTTCGACTGTGAATATTACAAAGTTAGACAAAAATCAATAAACTAGCTAAAATATAATATTTATAAATATATTGTATCTCAATTAAAAGCAGCATATAATATACGAAAATTCAATGTATTATTAAAATACATAACATTTTAATGTATTCAATTCTTTTTAATTATTTCACGATAATTTTAAATACCCTAGTTTAAAAAATTGACATAAAGAATAATCTTTTTTTTAAATTTAATTTTATTTAGGGTTTTCTTTAAAAAAAAAGAACATATCAAATCCATTGTACATATACAATAACATAACAAACTTTCTCATCATCGACTCCCTCTCGACCTCGCTTCTGACAGAATAAAAAATAATCTTAAAATGTAATAATTTTCAAAGTTAGAACGCATTATAGTACCGCTAAATAAAAAAGAACGGCTAGTACAAATGTTTTGTAGTGAATGTCATTTTGTTATATGTCGGGTTATAGCCGTCATTTTCATTCCCTGTCAACTTGTTGATACGAGAGTGCACATTTTTAATATATTTGTTATTATCCTGTTATTTCGTTGTTTTTGTTAATTGTTAAGTTATTTGTTTAGTTTTTAAGTATTTGTTTGTTTTATTGTTCGTAAACAATAAATATGAGTGACGAGCCCTGGACCAAGCCGTGCTTGTAGATTTAGAAACATTGCTTTCTTTGTTTACCTTTTGTCTTAAGCCTATTTGAATAGAGTATAGGTATTTTTATTTTTAAGCAATACATAAGAAAAACCAGAAAATAATATTTAATTTATACAACATTTAATCTTGCTGCTTTGTGAGCTGTGGTAAATTGAGGACCTGTTGCGAGTCAGCATGGTTGTTAATTACGTTCTATTAATACGTCTTCTTACTGTCCAGTACGCCAGAACGATGACGATTTCGCAAAATTAGTTATGCCTAATTTTTTTTGTCCCAAGTTTTCTTTTTCACTTGTACGATACTGATTAGGGATTCATTCGTACGGCAACATTGCTTCACTATTAAATTACCATCTATGCAGCTAAAACCCGTCATTGGGCTCACGATTTCAACCATGACTATCCAGCTAAGCCTGCACAGGGAAGGCGTAATGTTTTTAGAGTACTATACCAAAAGGAAAAATAACGAATGTAGCTTTTTCGTATAAGAATGTAGGGTTGATATGGTTTTTGGTTATTATTCAGAGTGGATATGACGATTGACGGCGCAGTGCGAGTGACCAACGCTAAGAACAATATAATCTTGGCTCTGTCGCGATCTGGTGCAGCAGCGGCGCTCATACATCCCAATGGCCGCGTGTACCACTACGGCTCACGTGTCGAGATTCAAGCTCGCCACATACAGGGCAACAACAAGTAAGTTATCAATACGTATACCTAAAACTCACGCATACTGTATTCTACATATTCGCTACCTTAAAATTGTTTTCTCAACAATCACTAAGTGCTTAGACATCTCTTTGCACTCTCACATAATATACAATTCAGCGTTATTAAACATTAAACGAATAAACAGCATAGGCCCGTTCTAACCAAGTTCAGTTTCTGAACTTGGAGCTATGCTGTTTATTGGTTAAATCATATTGTTAAAGATGATAATTCAACACTTCTATTATTCATTACGAAGTAATCTGTGCGACGCGGACGTTCATATTTATTTAGAATGAAATGCCTCTGAGGTATTTACGTGACCTAGTTGGAATTTCAGGTAAATGCTAGGACTGCCGAGAGGTATATTTGATTTGGAAAATGTATTAACCAAAATACCAATCTTATATTTTATATAATAATATATAGCTTATCTACAAAACATAAGATTGGTTTGGCTTTTAGCCGCCTTGTCAACTGCGTTTCTTCATTTGGTGAATAGGTACATTTCAGAAAAAAGGGCTTTCTTATTTTAAAAGAATTGTATTTTATATGTATTGATTGTAACCTTTGTTGATAAATGTTATGAAATAATTTCGTTCGCAACTCTTTTCGAAATTCAGTTGCGAGGGCAATGGAATCGAACTGTACCTACTTTCGTTTGATAGACTATCATAATCTGGTCTTCATGTCAACAAAATGACATCGATGCGAAGTTTATAAAAGTATATTTTGTGGTTTTATATAGGTATGCGAAGATGTGGTACAAGGGAGTATCTTTCACGGCAGAACAGTGCGCGCTGGTGTACCTCGTGGACGCGGCTGGCACGCGCACCACGACCGATACCTTCCTCGACATGAGTCAAGACTTCACCCTCAATGTCTTCTACAAGTATCTAGTTTTGCTTTTATTTTTTGTAGATGTTAAGGCAATATTTTTACACATATACACCCTGACTTGACGTATAAATAATGTTATGTGCTGGGTTCAATTGTTATTTTCGTCACCAGATTTTTCTTCATATGCATTGAGTTAAGTAGACGTACTGGAGGAGACATCTTACGTATTTTTTGTACCATAAATTAGTGTGCATCATCTCTAACTCACTCAATTTGAACTAGGTTGTTACTCTAACAATACGTTTGAGCGCAATGTTAAGGAAGGAGTATGTTTAAAATATTGAAATGTTGCAGTCAAACATGTCGTTGCAATAATCGTCTAAGTGAGAAGGAATAGAATAGAATAGAATCTTTATTTGCTAGAAATGTAGGTATTACAAAAAGGTGTTACAGTAATTATTATAGCAGATCCATGTACATTTTACCTGTAAGGCATGCCAATTATTATAAACATTACAAAAACTTACAACTAAGATTTACTTAAAATTTAGTTCATATGTAAATGTAATTTGTAGCTCAATTTTTATTGTTTATATTTTATCAGTTAGGAACGCATTTATAGAGTAATAACATTTATCTAGCAGAAAGTTTTTGTTTGAAAATTGGCATTGGCTCATTTTTAATGTTGTTAGGTACTTTATAGTATACCACAGGTGCCATACCAATAACACTATTTAATAATGCAGTCTTATAATCACCAGTGCTTA
The DNA here is from genome assembly GCA_963564715.1 of Catocala sponsa. Classification (NCBI taxonomy): domain Eukaryota; kingdom Metazoa; phylum Arthropoda; class Insecta; order Lepidoptera; family Erebidae; genus Catocala; species Catocala sponsa. The sequence continues at coordinate 25,176,676 of OY751326.1, forward strand.
GCAAGCTTCGATATTGAGATCTTACAATTGCTGATCTTTTTCTAGTTTATGTTAAGAGAGGAAATTAGTGTTTGTTTTTACAAATACTGATAATTCTAAAATGTACAAACATGGAACCGTTAATAATTTGTGAGTGTTGAAAACAGGGATGCAGCTATCAGTTACTTTTAATCCAAACATTGCTCGAAGGCATCGTTTTTGAGCTTTTAAAATGCTTTCTTTTTGACTACATGTACCCCAAAATATTAAGCCGAATCTTAAAATTGATTCAACAAGACCATGGTATGCAACTAGAAGAGTTTCTGAGTTAACCTTTTTTGACAAGCTATTTAACGCATAGGCCGATGTACTCATTCTTTTACATATATTTTCTGCTTGCGTTTTCCAATTTAGTTGGCTATCTATTAAGATTCTAAGGAATTTTGTAACTTTTTCGCTATGTATAATTTGATCATTATAATTTATATTCATATCTATGGGGTAAATATGTACGTTGGTAGAAGTGGATAATTTTTGTTTTATGAAGATTTATTGTTAGATTATTATTAGTCTGCCAGTTTACAACTAAATTTAGGACACTATTGATTTCACTTAAATATGAAATCAATAGAGCTCTAAATTTAGTATGCACTTTAACTTGTGCTAGAAAAAAAATACTAGCCTCCTCAGTACGTAGTACCTACGTATAATATTGAGTTAATTATGCACGTATTATTGCTATTTTACACGTTCCGGGACACTAGACTTTTAGCAAATGTCATATGACACTACAAAATCCCATACATTTTATCATACCGTCTATAACTGTACTGCCATAACATATATTTTTAATTTTTTGATACGACGATTACGTCCACAGACTTTGACGCTTAGGGGCGGAAATGACTGTCTACGCCTTACGGCGGCGCTCAGTGAACGTTTTGTTTTGGTGTATTATGCACTGCATATGTGTGTGTTGAAAAATGACTACTGTGACACCTACGAACGAATGAAACCGCGAGATGCGACAAGAGATCACGTGCTTCCTAGAAATGTTATGGAAAAGCTACGGCTATCGACGGTTTGCCAAGTTACATGAGTTCGCCGCCCGTAGCCGTACTGTAACGTAACGATATACCAAGATAACGTCGAAAGGCTCTGTCCCGGAAAGTGTTAAAATATTTTCTGGAAAATCTATACTTTTGTGACCTTTTCTGTACTGTTTTAGCTTCCGATAACGATTTTTAACAGCTCCTGAACAAATGCTCAACTAACGCCGCGTTCACATTAGGCTGGCCAGATACATACGTTTTCCGAATTCGATTTCCGAATTCGTTTTCCATATTCGGAGCTCCGAATGCATGGAATCAATATAAAATACACTATCTGCCGCACACGTCCGCTTTCTCTCCGAACGGAAAAGATTCCGTATGTACGTTTCGAATGCAAACCCGTGCGTTCGGAGAAACCATTCGGGAAAAACCTAATGACCTCATGCGGAATGCAGCCCTTGCATACATTTTGTTTGTGCCGGCGCACACGTTCGGAAATTCTCATTCGGAACCGCGCCCGCGCCGCGCGCATCGTACGTACGTAAACCATAGTTATAATGTGTGAGGTAGAAACATTAATATTGTCTATTGAAAAATACCCTTGCTTGTGGAATATACATGACAAGGACTACCATAACAGATATAAAAGACCAGATGTTCCCGCGGTTTCAGCCGCGTTTATCGTTACTGCGCCGCCCCTTTGGGTCGTAGCGTAATGTTATATAGCCCGTAGCCTTCCTTGATAAATAGGCTATCCAACATTAACAAGAATTTTTCAATTCGGACCAGTAGTTCCTGAGATTAGCGCGTTCAAACAAACAAACTCTTCAGCTTTATTATATTAGTATAGATTTGGCCTGAGAGCAGGTATTAGAGGTATAGCTCATACTATTCACATAATTTCGTTTAAATATGTTTGATTTATTATTGTTGATAACTGTTAAATATTGTTATAATTGTTTACTATTGGAATGCAATTGCTAATAAATCATCGTCCTCCATCGACGTGCGTTCACTACGCTATCACTATCCGTACTGACAGTATACATTCCGAATGAAAAACACTAACGTGTGCGCGCTAGTCTCACGGAATTCCGAATCGAGATTACGTGTTAGAAAATCGAATTCGGAAAACGTATGTATGCGGCCAGCCTTAGCTCGGACCGACAGTTTTACCGTAGTTGGCTTAACGGGTCTACTGTTCACACTTCAAACTGCTGATCCGACCAAATGTGAACACTACAGCTGTCGTTACTGTCGATTTACCGCTGCCAGGTCATAAAGTAGTTTTGAGTTGGCTTTTGCGTACAATGGACGACGACGACGTTATATATATATATATATATAATGGGTGATGTCCTTTGTTATTGTTTACTGACAGTGTAGCGGGAACGCGCGGGTGGGTGAGTGTCGGGCGGATGGTTTCGCCGCTCCGATCCGACAAGTGTGAACAGCACCACACAAAGACACCTTTGTCGTTCCTGTAAAACTGTCGGTCAGACCTAATGTGAACGCGGCCTAAGATGCTCAATTGTTGATTGATCCTTTGATATTTTATTTACAAACTGCAAGTTTAAATCTAGGCTCGACTAATGGAGGCTTTTACAAATAAAATCAACAACTATTATTAACTGACAGTTAAGTCTGGAATCCGTAACTCGATAGTTTCCTCATGCTTTTCACGTGAGATGCATCTTATGCCTAAAGTCTCGTAGCGGAGAGAAATTATGCCCGGCTTCCCCGTTGAAGTACATGCCTACCAACTAAAATTTCCACTGAGACAGACTTGTCGAGGGCATGTTGCACATCTGTTTTTAGTGTTAATGATCGTCCAGGCATTTTCCGCAAACAAAGTTGTCCTAGACGTCAATAAGCATTGCCGCGCATTTACCAGCCTGAAAATTTGGGTATAAGACTTTTTCGCCTTGATCCCGAAAGTCATGTTCATTCAACGCTACAGGTTGAGTCAAAAGGTTGTATGCATCATGCCATGCCCACGGCTCACGAAGAGCGTAAGTGGCGAGTGCGCCACTTTAAGTCTCTTCAAGGTTGATTGAAAGAGAGCTGTGGGGATCGAACGTACAACACTAGGCGCAGCAGTTAATCTCGAGGCGACCACATAAAACACTACGCTAGCCGTGCAGTTATACATGGCGGTGCAGGTTACTCGAATGCGGGAGCCGCTAGATTCGCCATTAGGGTATCCGAATAAATAACAATTTATTTTTGTTGACATTCTTGTTCAATATTTAACTAAAATTTTAACTTGCTACCATTTTGGTTGTATAAGGTTGCTGCATTTTAGGGCATCGGTCTCGTGTCTTCCCTGATGGCCCGCCTCGGGGAGACATCAGGATTTTTTCAGTCTTGTTGTCTCCCCTAGGTTGGGGAGACATCAGAACTTATTATAGTATTAAGATACTTACTACTTACGTAAAAAATCAATCTCACTTAGGTACTTTCGTTTGAGGATTTCATCAATAAAAGTGAATAGGTACGTGCGTCATGCTTGACACATATTTTTTCTTTTATGATTTTAATGTAACGCTTGAACGGGGATTTAATAATACTCAAAATATAATTTTAAAGGTAAATTCGGATCTGTCCCCAGCCTAGGGGAGACAACAAGATTGAAAAAATTCTGGTATTTCCCCGAGGGGGATCATGTACTTGAGCGTTGACGTAATTTAGTTAAGAACACGTAATTTAGTTTCCGCAAATAAAATAAAATAAAATTAAAACATCAAACGTACGGCGCCTGTACACTTGACTATAGCAAAAATAGCATCAGCGCTTTGAATTTGATGAGAATATATAATGCGCTGCCTTAGAAAAATATTTACTCTTAATAAATTCACCTTTTGCGGCTCTAGAGATAAGGTTGCTGTTTTTCAGTATCGTGAGCTACCGTAGGACTTCAGAATTCCACAACCCCTACATACACCTCTTTAACGGTCAATGATGCGGCATCCATTTTGGCCTCCTTTTATTCTATAATATCTCTTGCATACCATGATAAGCTCATTAGAGCGCGCTAATGATAGATTGAATGCGATTAACTATTATGTATTATGAATGATCGAGGATTGTTGTATGGCAAGCATGGCTTTTGGTCTTGTATAGAGATACTGCTGTTTTCCATTACACCTAACTTTACCTACGGAGTCGATATAATAGGTATGGATTTAAGCTCAAGCCTATCTAGAGGGTTACCAACTTTTAAGAAATTGGCAGTATATATACCTATACCTTTTTAACGTCGTTTAACCTATACAATAACAGATACACATTCCTTATTTAAGCCGCCTCCCTTGAAAATGATGATACCTATTGTTTGGTTGATTTGTGGCCAGAGGAAAAGACAAACCAATGTCGATTTTATAGAGAACACGCTGACCAAAGATTTTCTCGGCACAGTACCATCAAATAAAAATATTTTTTGTGCCTAACAACTACGCAAAATCTTTTTGACAGTGGTAGGTACCTGGTACGTATAACAATCACTTGCTTCGCAAGAATCCACTGGCCACCGAAATCGTATATTCATCTTTATACGCTATCCATAAGTTAAAAACCATGTATGCTTTGACGGCCGGGCAATATAATATATGTGCCTACTTATTATCAGACCAGCTCAGCGGATCTTGATTAAATAAAGTAAAAACGATAGGAAAATGATATCATAATTCGGTGGAAAGGTAATTTTAATTTCGTGGGCCATTAAAATCCTATTAAGTACCTACTTCAAACGCTGTTTGATTATTGAACATGTTTATAATTTCAAATTCAACTAGTTTATACAGATTTTAACGACTATACAAAAAGGTGTACCCGTACCTATTTAAAAATAAAATAAGAATTATTTTAAAACTTTCTTCGTTAATCCGACATTTGCGGTAAAATGCACACCAAAAGGTAGATTAGGTAATTAATTTAATTAGTAACAAGAACGTAAACCTAAAACATTATATATAGAATTTGTTTCACCATTTGATATAATTTTTAAGCTGTAACTCCTGATAATGCTTCTCCGTCGTAATTAGAGGATGGTATTGCAGAAGTAAAAATATGAAATGTGCAGAGTTATATAATATTTTTGTCAAATAATGACAACACTCGCGCTTTCGTCAAATAATGACAACGCTCGTGCTTACTTTCATTTGTCCTTTTACGGTCGACTAATAACCTATCTATAAATTTCCACGCGCAGATCTCAGAACTTGGCCGCCTTTCAAATCCCAGCATTCAATTCTTAATTAATCTATGCAACTTTGCTATTAAATGCTTTCAATTCACATTGCCAACTGCGCCTGCCTGAGCCGAGCTTACTATTATCTCACTACTCTTTTCTTTAACATATTCCACACCGTTAGTCTACATATCCCGTCATCTATATCTTTACTTATAATAAAACTGTAGAGAGGTCAATTCTGTACATTGAATATATATTCAAAATTAATATTGGAGGATGAATAGTGATCGATACTGATGACAAAAATGCAATCAGTAAATTTTTTGTCTGTCTGTCTGTCTGTCTGTATGTGCACGCATGGGTCAAAAACTACTGAAGGGATTTTAACCAAACTTGGTACAATTGTAGTCCATACTCCTGGGCAGGTTATAGGCTATATAACATAACGCTAAGACACATAGGAGCTGAGCAGTGACGATAAATTTGAAGCAAGTCGGACGAAAATGCGCTTTCGAGCTTCTTATCCTCGCATACGTTGATCATACACCAAAAGTATGTATTACAAAGATGATGGTCTTCAAAAGATCTACAAAAAAGTTCTTAATAGTATATATCTATCTTTTATAAATTAGCCACAATAACGTGTTTAATCGTTAGGCATTTCTTCAAAGTGTATTAAAATACATAAATATATTGTATTTCACATAGATATATCTTTATCGAACTCCCATATTCAAAAAGTACACTTTAATATTTATATTATAAAAAAAAATAGGAATCGGTTTATAAACACACAAGATATAGATGAAATAAAACTTCCAAATCTCGCCGCGCCAGTATGGGTACGGCTATACGGTTGATTGTTGTTCAACGCGCGAAACGGCCATCCGCTGCATTTATAAAAAGGCGGGGGCGCTCACGCGCCGACTTCACTCACATTTTGTTTGTTTGGTTGAACGCGGTAATCTAAGGAACTACGGGTAAAAATTATAAAAATATTTCAGTGTTGGATAGCCCATTTATAGAGGAAGGCTATAGGCTATATAACATCACGCTACGACCAATAGGAGCGGAGCATAAATGAAAAATATTGCAAAAACTAGGAAAATTCTCTTATGTGAAGCAGACGAAGTTGCGCGGGTCAGCTAGTCTTTAATAAATCTTACCGACGACCTTTAATATGTATAACTCTAAAAATCTGATGCTGCTATTTCTTGTACAGCTTTGACATTGTACCTACGTTCTTTATTTATTTTTTAGTAGCACATATCATGTCAGATAATATTCTGACATGACATGTGCTACTTCTCATCAAGCGGTTAGTCAGCACTCAGCTCACCAGTCTTGCTTCGCACCACGCGCGATGTTTTATCAACTGTAAGAATTTGATTAGTTTCTAGGTATTAGTAATGATGATGTTTGCTTTGTGTGTTGAGCAGTGAATCCCGGCACGGACCTTCGTTTGTAACTGAAGCGCTGTCCCTGCTGCAAGCGGCCCAGTACTGGCTCACTGACGACGGCATCGACAACTGGATCATCAACAACGTGCGCGTCAGTCAGACTGCAGACGGCCTTGTCAGGTCAGTTTTATCAATATGTAGACATAACGCTAAAGCAGGCGAGAATCCACATCATAATTCAATCATGTAGTTAACAGAGGCGAAATGCCTGTTAACCACCGAAAAGTAACGTTCAACAAGGGTTGTGCGAGTATTTACTATACAACCAGTACCTTTATTAACAGAACTTGCTCTACCAAACCGTAGGTTTAAAGCACTGTTAGATCTGGTGGTACAACAGCTTGGTCTTCTAAATAATAATAAGCTAACGATACTAGTTGCGCTGTTTACATCGATTAGTGTTTCTATCGGAAATGCGAAGTAACTTTTGGCCGACCTTATATTTTGACATGTTACCGCTGGCAATGTTTCTCATTGCATCTAATGTTATGTCAATAATATGTGTTTATAAATCAGCATTATTATTATATTATAAAAAGCAACACTAAAACAGGCTCTGCTTATTTTTGTTTACACAATGCTATGTTTAGAACCTGCGTCGTCTTAGGTTAGGAAATTGTCTCAACATATTGGTTACTTGTATATCCCTGATATACAACTTATACAAGTAACCAGTATAACGAGGTCTGCTTGTACATATTGAAAAAAATTACAATTGTTTACGCCTACATTTGCAGATTTGTAGAATTATTGGATACCAGCTGGCTGGGCCCTTGATTTGGTCTCTGTCTACTAAAATTGATTTGGTTCATCTTTTACGATATTATCTTGTAGGTACATGAGTAGAATTCATCGCAGTTGGTCGCGATAAAGATTGTGATTGATGATTTAATATGTTATATATGTGTGTGCCGAAGTTAGTAAATGCCACCCAAAGCTACACGTGTAATTATACAGAATCCTTAAAGGAGATATATCAACTAACTCGCTGCATTTAATTAATGCACCATGCTGTTAAATAACTCGTTCAAGAATTTTATAATGAGAACCATGTTCATCAGGAGTAAAATATTTCCTAATAAAACTCTTATTAAATCCAACCTGGCTTGATTCGAATTATTTTACTGGTAAACTGTAAATAGCGACTTGTACGAAATGTTTTTGTATCACAATATAAATGCAAGCATTTATATAAACACCTAAATCATTATGACAAAGCATTAGTCGAGTTAAACAAGAATATCTAGTTACATAAGTTGTAATAAGTGTAACTCAGAATCAACATTATTAAAAATACCTTCATCTTCGATCAACAATGTTGGCTATTGTTGATCGAAGACCTTCATCGATAAATTTAGTGAAGCAAGTTCGTCGATGTTATCAAAACTTTATACTTACCTAAATAAATGCAAATAAACCTAGTTTTAATTAAACAGTGCACTAATTTAGCTTGAGAACGGGAAATAAATGTTAGTATCTTTTATTGATCAAAACATTATGTATAGTATGTATAGTACATATGCATCACTATCGTTAGAAAAATAATTATACTATGGTTTGTTTGGTTTTGTTTTGTTTGGTCCTTAAAAGGAAACACTAAGGGCGAGAGAATTGAAAAATAGGTATTTGTAAAATAGGTATTTGTAAAATCTATTGCTGTCGCGCAGTGCCATTTATAGTATCACGAGCGCGATAGAGACAACTGCAGCTTGGACCGAAAATACCTATTAAAAGTACACAAAATCAACGTTTCGTAGTCCTCTGATTCCTTCTCCAAAACTTGACCGATTTAACTACTGTTTTCACTAAAAATTAAAGAAAGGTTTTGGCCGTGTTCCTGTTTTCCTTTTTTTATATAATCTAGTCAAATTTATTTTCTGGATGTTTGAACACAGCGGAAAATCGAGCCAATTTTTGAGGTTTTCGAAGGCTCATGTCTCTTTTAATAATTAATTTATGAAAAAAAAGGAAAACATAGGGACATGCCAATAGAGGCCATACATTTTTTGGAAAAAAATATTGCTGTACTGGCATTATCCAGGGAAGAAACGGGGGAGGGAGGGAATACGTTTGTATGGGAAAACGGCCCCTGTTTCCTCTTAAACATCTCAAAAACAACAAGGCGCCGGGTGACTACAGACCCATCTCAATTCTGAGCCACGTCTACAAGCTGTTTTCAAGGGTCATCACGAATCTTCTCGAGAGTAGGCTAGACGACTTCCAGCCCAATTACATATTACTGTTTATATCAGTCGAATTTAGGACAATTGCCGCGGTTGTAATATATAACTTATTCGTAAAATAAAAGAGAACTTGTAATCGATACTTTTACATTAATAATACTCTAATATGATGTATATAATAGTATATATATAAACATAGCATCGTAAGCAGACTTATTGATAAACAATTTGGGTCTGATTATCGATTGAGGTGGGAAAATATTTTAAGTTAGGTTAGGTTTATTTATATCACCGAAACCAGTTTAAATGTGAATATGTATATCAACAGTGATTAGGGTATAGTCAATCAAATTAATAGAAAAGATCGATTTATACAATATACATAATATTTAAGACTGCGCCGCGCCGAGCGTAAGACGCGGTTAGACTGAATGACAGAGCTCGATATTCAAATCGGCGGCGGCGCCGGCGCGCGGCCGCTATAGTAAAATTGTATGGGGGATTTGAAATGCTTTTTTGATAAATATTTATCTTTATTGTCATCCAATAACTTAAATATGTGAGACGGACAAATTGTAATTTGTTTCTTTGAAGCTGTAAAATAGGGATAGATTTCTACTGTTAATGCAAATTTACGTAATTTTGTATGCGAAAATATTAATTATTTTAAGTTTTTTACATGGAGTAATTGTAAACACATTAATTGTTATGGTAAATGTATATTTTATATTTGTATTAAACAAAAAGTGTTGATTTTATGAACTTAACTGTGACCGCTTGTTTTGGCACATTTCGCTCGGCGCAGTCGTAATTGCAGCCTGTATTTTGTTCAATGTTTCAATTTGTTGTGAACCAAGGTATAATGCATTAGGTACTATAAAATAGTTTTTCAGGCAATGAGGCTTAAAATTAGATAGCAATAGGCAATGTAAAATAAAGTTTAATCTAATTCATTAATATAAACAAGCCTTTTAAAAGTAATTGCATACTTTTGTAATGTGTGTAAATGTATTATACCTACATATTATACGCACGATCGGAGGCGTTCTGGACAAAGGCCAGGTTAAGAGCTCCTTGAACCGACGGGCGTGTATGAGGAATGTGATGAAAGTGAAGAAGCCAGAGAAGTGTGTCAGGATCGTAGCAAATGGAAATCCGTAGTCTCTGCCTACCCCTCTGGGAAACAGGCGTGAATCTATGTATGTATGCATGTATTATACGCTTGTATCATATTTACAGAAGGATGGCATACCTTTGCCTATACACCTGTACCAAACTTGCAGGTCGGGCAAAATATAAGTATGTTTGTTTCCACTTGTTCTACTAAACAGTTCTATGGTAGAACTAATGAGAATTTTTTCTCAATAGTAATACGATATTAGGTGTTACAAAATGGACTAATGGGAGTCTTTATTCCCACTTGTTCTACTTGTTCTATTCCTCGGTTCTATGGTAGAACTAATGGGAGTTTTGGTTCTCACTAGTTTATACTAGTTAATGCTCTGCATTCCAACTCGGAAGCGGTAGGTTGTGTTGGGTTCTCTTTTGTAAACCCACCCAGAAATAGGACAAAACCCGTCCAAAACTCCCATTAGTTCTGTTGTAACAACTAATATCGTAAGACTATTGAGAAAAAAAATCTCATTAGTTCTACCATAGAACGGTTTAGTAGAACAAGTGGGAAAAACCAAAATATAGTATAGTTGGCTCACATTTTGTTTGACTTGATGGTAGACAATGACAATATGATGTTGCAGACGGCAGAATTCCTTAAGAAGTTTGGAAGTCCAATGGTTAGGTACCCAATATCTGATGAATTGAATATTGCTGAACTATTTAAGTTTAAATGCAGCTGTCCGCAGCAGATAGCGAGATATCCCACGTACAGCGCCACTTATTTATTTAATCCAAATATTAAAATATTATATTCTGCCCTTATTCTGCAGTCAATTGTAATACTGTTTTTACGAAAAGGTTTTTATTGATCTTGTATGTAAAATAATGTCCAACATAAAACATAGATAACTATCCTATTACGGAGATTTGATTTTAGCGCATTATCAGTATCAACACGGATTAGTTTATTTGCTGATCAGGATCCACTTACTGTTGTGTAGTAAGTACATTGTCAAAGCCTGCGGGGCACGTAATAATTACATCAAGATTTGAAGGCAATTTTCAGGATTGAATTTCCATAATTCCAATTACGCGTTTAGTGATTATTAAATGTACCTATTATTTTTATCATCGATAGAAAAATACAAAATGAATTGCTCAATTTGTATTTGTTGTGGTTTTACAAGGAATTTATACACAATATCGGTTATCGTGTTGCTTTCTGCTTGCTTTCACCAAATTTATTGGTATTACTTTTTAGCATTAGTAGCAAACGATCATGGATACCTATATTATTTTAAAAGAATCTATTATATTACGTAAATGGATAAATAGAGATTTCAAATCAATATGATTAAAATTTTGCAAAATGTGTTTAATTACTTCGTTTATGTGCGTAAAGATTTTGTAGTAGTGTACGCGGATAGGTACACAAATGTACCAATACATACATCGTAATCTATCTCTATGCGCCTCATTATGGTTATTCCCTCATGGAAGACTAAGGCGGATAGAGTAAAATTGTTCCCACATCTACACTAACCTTTTTTTGGAAATTGGAATAGGATCCACCGGTGCAGCCACAAGTACCAGTTACGCACAAGCCCTAGCAACGGCTCAGCGTCTATCACCAGTCCATTCCTGCACTGCACTGCTTCGCTCGGCCAGACTCAACATCTCTTTGTAAGGTAAAGGAGCTAATTCATTTTTATTATTATACGTATTAAATTAAACTCATATTAGCAATACAGATCAAAGTCACCCAAGATTATCGCTGTAAAAACTAAGATTAAGATCCTATTCGCAAAGATTTAATTTTATAAATAACCAAATATTGGTTATTTACTCCACATTGTTCAAACGGCTATACTTAATAAAATATATATTTTTTAAATACAAAGAAATAGAGGCAGCCTTGAGTGACTTGTCTAATTAATAATACCTAGTATACGAACAAATAATTGTTTTTAAGACTCAAGAAATCGGTCAAATTTATTACCTACATGACAATTTACGGCTTAGTAGTCGTTTCACTTTTAAATATATTTTTTTTGTCTTTTCGCACACATGGAATATAATATTTCCGTGCGAATCGTTCCCGTCTGAAAACGCAGGTGTCGTTTCGCACGTTTTGAATTTTTAATAAGAAAAATATCAAAATACAGTCGTGCACACACTACTTTCAAGTGCACATAAGTAATATTTATAATATGTTCTCTCAAGTATTCTATTAAAAACGTAAGTTAATAATATTCTACTACATACACACAACACCATCTAGCCCAAACTAAGCAGAGCTTGTACTATGGGTACTAGACAATGGATAAACATACATATATACTTTTTTTTTTGTAAATACATACATATTATACATAGAAACACCCAGACCAAGACAAACATCCATGTTCATGCACACAAATGTTTGACTTGTGCGGGAATAGAACCCGCGACCTCAGGCGTGGCAGTCGGTTACACTAACCACTACGCCACCGAGGCCGACGGTTCAAAAAGTAGAGAGATCAATCAAGTATTTGTTTATTTTACATTGACTGTAAAATAAACAAATACTTGATTTGATTGTAGTAAGAGTTGGTGACCACTATTCACCTGAACATTTTGTTGTTTAGTTAACTTATATAATTAGCAGTTGTACAATAAGTAGATTTTAATGTACTTAGCATTAGTGCTTACTGCACAACAAAATAAAAGCTCAGTTTTATATAAGTAATATGTATAATATGCATTTTACGCACTGTTTTGTAAGAATGTTGTTTTTAAAAAATAATTATACTTTTTGATTATACTTTTTGTTGGTATACCTTGTTTTATTTAAAACTATCACCTTCGTGCGCGAATGTACAACTTCTACTTTTATTAGCATAAAAAAGAAAACGTGCGAATGGACACCTGCGTTTTCAGATGGGAACGATTCACACGAAAATATATTCCATGTGTGCGAAACGACAACAAAAAATATTATTTTAAAGTGTCTATTCGCACGATATGTGCGAACAAATTCGTGCGAAACGACTACTAAGCTCAATTTTAGGTATTTAACATTATCACTTATGTCTGTGACAATGTTAAAAGAAATATCACGAATACCATTACTTACTTATTAATATATTACTTATTAATATATATATGTATATATATCAATCACAATTTTTAAGAGTGTATTAGTAATGGCTGATTTTTATATTAATATTTATAGCGGGCACATAAATTAACTCCTTAGAGGCCAGTGCACTCTACTGGCTAGTCACTGAGATAGTCCTTGCAACCTTCCAGATGAATATTTTGTAGGTTAATGTATTGGTAGACATCAATATTATAAATTATAATCATTACTTCATCGAATTCGCTGTCATTGAAGTTAAGTCTATTTTGACTGCATTGAGTATTTACGTTGTCAAGGCCTTCCATGTTGTTTAGAAATATTAAATAAAAAATTTAAATATTCACAAAATAGTCCGGTCAATCTAGAAATTCGAAGGTGCATAAAATCCCAACAAGCTGAAAATCAGTAAAATTGTTGAAAACATAAATATAAATAATATTTAAAAGTTCCCCATCATTCCCGTGTATGGAAAAAATTTATTCAAGGTCAAAGGTCAAATAATGAGTTTTTTGCGATTTTCAGCAAAACGGTAAGTATCTTAGACAAAAATTGTAGATCATAAAATTATCTATATAAAATGTATCAATGCGTTTTTTCCTACGAGCCACCGTTTCTGAGATATAACGATTCAAAAAGTTATAAAAGTTGTTATCGTTATAATATGCACACGTTTCCACGCCACGGCACGGCACGCCGAGACATTACCTGTGAGGAAGGGAAATTTATTGAATGAAACATACTTATTATCCGCATTGTAAGGAGCGGTTAGTTACTAATCGTGATAATGTCTGGTAATATTGGTTATCAGTTGCATGGTATGAAAAGTCCTGATCAGACTTCACAAAGAATTTGTATTGGTTTTGATGTTCCTCAATCGTCTCTTCCAATTCAGAATGATAAGAATCGTTACTGGCATTATGTATTGACATGTACGGTTCTTATGTATGTTACTTATATTTTAAGTAATATTAATGCTCATTTTAAAGAATAAACTGTGTTATTGAAATTATGTGTTTCATTCAATAAATTTCCCTTCCTCACAGGTAATGTCTCGGCATGTGCATCAGCAGCCTTGGATAGACTTAAATGGCGTGGCGTGGCGTGATCACGGCGCAATAGGCCTACTGGGGAAATCACGTTAAAAAAATCGCGCTAAGTACACTACCTCATAGGTGGCGTGGAAACGTGTGCATATTATGACGATAAGAACTTTTTGAATCGTTATATCTCAGAAACGGTGGCTCGTAGGAAAATGAAGTATTGATACATTTTTTATAGATAATTTTATGATCTACAATTTTTGTCTAAAGTACTTTTATGATAAAACTTACCGTTTTGCTGAAAATCGCGAAAAACTCATTTTTTTGACCTTGAATAAATTTTTTCCATACATGGGAACATTATTTATAATTATGTTTTGAACGATTTTACTGATTTTCAGCTTGTTGGGATTGTATGTACCTTCAATCTCATTTTTTGGTCAAGATTGACCGGACTAGTTTTGGTCTGCAGTTAGCGTAACTTCAGACCATATTATATTTTGTAAAAGCCTTTGCTTAGATTTAGATTTTTCGCGTACAGTTTGCATGTGACATTATTTACATCGCGTCAGTCACATTATGCACCATAATATGTGCTGTTCTAGTAATATTGAATCTGCATAAGCTATATCTGTTGGTTTAAAATGTGAAATAGATACATACCTACATAAAATGTCATGTTAGAAACGTTACTTACATCGTTATGTCATCTGCCCACGGTGGAAATCGTGAATCGAATGAGAAGCTTGCAAGCTTCTCATTTTGAACGCTTTTGCATGTGTGAAATTGCAATAGTGCATCATAAATAAATTATCTTTTATGTTAAGGTGGGTCTACGCTAGACGAACCGAGCACGAGCCGAGCACAAATTCGTGTAGCGTGGACCGACTTACAAACCTCGAACGAGCGCACTTCAAGCTTTTGGTTCGTGCTTGACTGTGCTCCGCCTATTGTCGGTTTTTTGACAAACACAAAGGGATTTGCATCGTGCTCACTACGTTCAGTGACTGTTCTATTCTAGGCTCGTTGTACGTCCACACTTGACACCGCGAGTATGCGGCTCTGCTTGTGCTCAGCTCGTGCTCGGCTCCTCTAGCGTAGACCCATCTTTGTCTGCGCCGAGCGTAAGACTGATAATGACAAAGCTCGTGCGGCACATATTCAAATCGGCGCGCGGCCGCCATAGTGAAATTGTATGGAGGATTTGAAGTGCTTTTTTGATAAATATGCAACGATAAATATGTCAACCGATAACTTAAATATTTGGGACGGACAAATTGTAATAACTATTTGTTTCGTCTAAGCTGTAAAATAGGATAGATTTCTACTGTTATAATCTAAAAATCACGTAACACGTGCAAATTTACGTAATTTAGTAGGCGAAAATATTAATCATTATTAATTTATTTTAAGTTTTTTACACGGAGTAATTGTAAACACATTCATTATTATGGTAAATGTATATTTTATATTTGTATTAAACAGTGTTGATTTTATTCACTTAACTGTGACCGCCTGTTTTACCACATTTCACTCGGCGCAGTCTTAATATAAGCAGTATTGCATAATTTGTATTTTTTATATTTTTATGTATATTTGATATACTTTTTTAGTTCTCTTCTATACTTTTTACATTATTTTCTTGCAAGATTACCCTATACAATACTGTCACAACTGTGGAAGAACTGATCATAAACTATACGACTGCCACCTAGGAACTTTTAGCTTTCGTATAGGTTATTTATTTATTTAATAAGGCACACAAAACAAGACATAGTGCATACAGTATAAAACTTATAAACTAACAGTTTTGGTTTAAACTATGGTTCTAACTATGTGTACACATCATGATTATTAGATATAGATCAGTACAAGATGACGCTACAGAGCTCTAATTAAAAATAAATACACAAATAATAACAATTGACTTAATCTTACTAAGTAAATTACAACACGTTTAAATCATATATGTAGATATGTTAAGATGCTTATCTATACTATGGAAATAAAGACAAAATAAGACTCACAGTATTTTTAAATTGTATAATTTTATAGTTAAAAACGTAGTAGTTTATAGTTTTATGATATTCAGGTAAAAGGTCATTGTCATTATACATTCGACACATTCTGACCAACGGATTGTAAAAAGATGAGTTATTGATGTGAACGTCCATAATGAAGCTTTTTAGGTGTGGGTGGCGCGATCTGAACCTAGTATTTACATTTATTTGAGATAATAATTCCGGGCAGTCTATAGGAGAATGAACAATCTTGTGAAAGCACGTAAGATCCATGTATCTGCGGCGTGATTCAAGAGAGTAAACTAAAATATTCCAAACGTTCTTCGTAGGAGTGTAGATTATGGTTGAGTCGATGTTTATAACATAATATTCTTGTCATTCTCCTTTGTATTCTTTCTATCCTATGTGTGTACGGCATAGAAAGGCCACCACACTGGTGAGCCATATTTTAAAATGCTGCGAATTAGCGTACAATACAAATAGATTATACTACGCGGTCTCTTAAATTCTTTTGTAATCCGTAATACAAATCATATTTTGGTGCTTTTAGCAATACTATAATCGAAATGTGAGTGAAATGAAAGCTTTTCATCGAAAATTACACCCAAATCTTTAACGACGCTTGTTCTCTCCAATATAATTATAGTCGTTTAGATGACATGAAGCAAATGCGTTGTGGCTTGTGTGCAAATTGCAAGCCAACTGCTCGTCGCGTAGCATCTTAGCCGTAGAGGTTTTGTAAATTACACCTAGTTTTAACCTATACAAGTAGCACAGGGTTAGTTCGTACCGTTCGGGATCGCGTCGCCGTCGTCGCCTTCCAAATCCGTAGCGGTAACACAGGCGGCTGCCTACCAGACAACAGGATGTTTTCGAGACACCCATGCCTAGTACAGTCGAGGTCGTAGTATGTTGACATATCCAGACTTCAGAAATATCATCATCATCATCATCATCAGGCTATAATAGTCCACTGCTGGACATAGCCTTCCCCCAAAGCAGTGTTACCAACTCTTGTAAAGTCGAGTCGCTAGATACAATATCAAAAGTCGCCAGAAAGTCGCTAAAACTGATTCTGGTTTGGTTTTTCGAATGTCAGGTAGTTAATTACAAAAAAAAGGTCAGCCCGCCTACCCGTGGAGTCTCCACAGTAGGCGGGCTGACCTTTTTTTTTTTAGTCGTTCTCTACTGAAAACCTGGAAATTTTATAATTTTCCCATATATATCTCTTCGCATTGTATAATTGTGTCGAATTTACAAAAAATGTATTTATTACATGACCTAAAATTGTTTTCATTTGTACCCCAAAAGTCTCAAGATAAGTCGCAAAAAAATTTTTAGCGACAAATTCTAATTTTTGTCGCTAACACATACACGAAAGTCGTCATTTCTAGCGACAAAGTCGCTAAATTGGCAACAGCGCCCCAAAGAGTGCCATAGCGCCCTGTTTTCAGCTTGCCGCATCCAGCATCTGCCTGCAGTCTTTCGCAGATCGTCATCCCACCTAAGAAATATATAAGTAGGTATTTATTACAAATATACTTCCTATATATGTTCCTAAATACCTCTTCATATATTTTTGAAGCGGTTGGATGCCCGCCCAAGATAGCCCACGTTATAAAAAAGGCCTTATGTCCAACAGTAGACGTCATTTGGCTGAGATGATGACGATGATGATGTGCCAACGGCCAACATATTAAGGAACTCGAATGTACACGTATTATTGCTATATTATAAGTAAAAATTGGCAGCGATCTTGCTGCACCTCTGTGATATATCTGTCGTAGACGTGTACGACTTATCTAGATCACTTCCGCTATTATCAATAGATAGTTGATTGCTAGGGCCGATATACCTATTCATCAGATATCTGGCA
The DNA here is from genome assembly GCA_963564715.1 of Catocala sponsa. Classification (NCBI taxonomy): domain Eukaryota; kingdom Metazoa; phylum Arthropoda; class Insecta; order Lepidoptera; family Erebidae; genus Catocala; species Catocala sponsa. The sequence goes on from OY751326.1 coordinate 25,194,716, forward strand.
CAGCCAATAAAATAATAGACACTTTTGTTTTCCCCTTGCTCTCCCCGCTGTGCTATATATATTTCAAATAGTATAGGTATTAATTTATATTGCCTATGTTTGAACTACGAAAATGACTAAAAGTGCAGTTAAGCTAACGGTCACTTGGTAACCATATCCTCAACCATATAAATATTCACACATTATAATAAATGTAATGTGTTGTGGTTATCTGGTTGTCTCTAATCGAATGACTGTTCTGTCGACAGGCGTGGTGAGAGGCGGATGCACTTCGACGGCAACTCGTTCATAGTCCGCAACGCTGGACATTCGGCAGGCTTTGATGACAAGAATCAGCTGAAAGTGTACTGAACAACATCTCCGCAACACATCTACATCAACAATATATAATACAGTTACCGGTTAACGTAGACACCAGTTAACTGATCGCGGTTCGAATCTTGTACAGGACACTACGGACGCTCCATTCTTCTGTCACTTGTATGAAATGCCATATTTTGATGATAACACTCTTAATATTTGATCTGTATTCTCTTTTCACACTAGTTTTGTATGAAACACGTGGACAAGTCGTAAAGTTGGTGTAATTGTTTATTTACCTACCGATGCCAGTGTGTAAAGCTTGTAGAAGTTTTTGATACTTTTCATATCTATCGACCACACGTTTGCTGCCAAGCTTCATTTTTTTTGTCGAACTTCGAATACCGCCTGCGTTTTCATAGTGATTAAGATTACAGTTTCATGATTTAAGTGTTAGATCATCAAAGTGCCATAATGTTATGCCGTAACACATTGAGCATTTTGTAATTCATGTATACTTAGTTGTAAAACCTTCCAATAGTCACAATATACGAAAGCAGTGTTAATCTTCAGCTGTTTATATGTTCATATACATCTATTAAGAGACAATATTTTTTTATATGTCTTATTATATCATATTTGGTAACTTGGCGTTGCCGAATAAGCCGGTTTATGCGATGTATCAAATAAATAAATCGGATTGTTGAACTAGATCACACATTTCAACGCAGTGTTACTATCGATGCAGCACCAATTGCGAATCCAGTGAATATAAATAAATAAATAATTATAATATAACAATGAATCTATCACATCAGTAGCTTTTATTGTTATCACTTTTTGAAGATAATAATAGTTTAATAATAATGACGTGTAGTCGTCTTGAGCTTGGTGGTGTTCATACAATGTTCTTTTTTTAAACGAGATCGTGCACCGGTAGTCAATTCCAAGATCGTCGCTTGCAAGACTCAGGTTTAGGTCTTGGTTCAGCGATCAGCAGCTTTATTATACATGCATGTGTTTTGGAAATTGCGACTTGTCCCAATTGTTTCTTAGTGTATAAAAGTTCAAGTAATATGTACGTTATTATGACTAATAAAGCAATACATGCTTCACTTATTGTTTATATTATACACATAACTCCCGCGCGCTACAGGGATTTTTTGGAAAGGAATACTAGGGTGATTCTTTGAAACACAGTTTTGACATGTTTTTGCCTGAAGAACACATCTATATAAACTCCAATTTGAACATCGATTTCAGGTGTTATAGTTAATGTAAATGTCTATCGAGGCCTAGTGTAATTGAGATTTCTTAAAACAAGCAATAATTAAGTCTGCAGAAAATGCAGAAAATTGTCAAAACTAATTAATCTGGTGTCCCCATGCCGCTTTTTGTTGAATTATTATATTTTTTGCGATCTTAATAAAGCAATATAATAAAATAAATGCGTTACATCGATATTTAAATATCGCTCACCTAGTAATATATTGGCACATCTGCAAAAATTGCGAAATTGAGTTTATACGACATACGGGTTTGAAAGTGCATAATCTACAAAGAGGTAAAACGGCACAGCGGTAGTTTCCGTATTCATCGAGAGAGGTCGTTAGTGTCATTATACCATTATTGTAGTTTCCGCCCGTACCCGCGTAAAATAACGGCTCATTGGTCAGTTGTGCGGGCCTCTCCGCTGGATGCAGCCGCTTCCAGAACTGCGTTGACCATAGATTAATATGTATTACGGGTATAGATGGGTATCTTACGTCATGAACTTGTACCGCGCTTGTAGCGCCAACTAGTACTCATAGTTGAATTTGAAGTTTGAAGTATAGCTACTACAAAAATATATTATGCATATTAATGTGCATAAATTGTGGGTCTAAAAACATTTAAACAAAATATATCTCAAACGTATCCTACATAGCATAATCATATACAAAAATATGGTATGTAAAATACGTTTGAGATACTTAATCTTGTTTGTTTTTAGACCCACAATTTATACACATAGCTACGACGGAGGATAATTCAACTCGACGTCAATAGCAAGCTCACAGCCACAGCGGAGGATAGTTCTAACTCGACGCTAATAGCAATGAAACCACTTTCAATATAAACAAGATAACATTGAAAGCAATTGAAAGTTCAAATTCAACTATGAGTACTAGTTGGCGCTACAAGCGCGGTACAAGTTCATGACAATTGAAAGTTAAGAAATGAAACAAATACCTGTGCGCATCAAAACACCGCAGACATATTTGAAATTTGATTGATAGAATGTTGCCGAGATAAAAATGAAAATTCATATCTGTAATCAAGTCTTATAAATAGTCGAGCATGGCGTTTAATCAAAAATAGTAAAGTAATAAACTATTTAGAGATTCAGTTTTATTTTTAATTAATGGTATATAAAAAAGTAGGGCTTTTATAAACTCGTTTTTCTTTTTTAAATAACAACATTGACGACTATTTGTACTAATTTATTTCAACTATGTCCGTTAGATGGCGCTAGTAAAATAAATCCTAGATTTGTTCTAAGATACTACACCATGGCGTTGACGTAAGTAACAATTGTGACATTTTGTACATTAATAAGTAAAAAAAAATGGCACATTTGACAAATGTGACGACATATTTGACAGATGTGACGTTACAATTATTATTGTCGGGAACTTATTGTCCACGTATTTGTCTGATGTGCCGTTTTAATTACAAAAATGAAGCTTATTGGTATTTATGTCCAATTATTTAAGTCCAATGGCGCTAATATAATTATTTGGGTTAAAAGGAAGGTCGGCCCACTCTAAAACTGGATTCAAATAATTTATAATACATATAAATGTTCAAAATAGGTTAGAGTCTACTTGTTTAGGGTGGTCCGACTTGCCTTCTAACTACTGTGTATACCAAAATGATAAGTTACAATAATTTCAGTTGGTATTTTAGAAAAACCATACTTATTCAAATAATGGCGAACCGAATGCAGCGATTGGTACAACTAGGAAAACAGGGTTTAGTTCCACCACCTTTTTCTATACCTTAATTTAAAAAATTAATGTATAAACGTATCTTTTCGAGATTTTTGGACAAAATAATTAAAAGAATAATGATGAACGTCATCCTTGTAACAAATACATATTTTAAATATAAAACAATAAATGGGTAATTCCTTGAAACACAGTTTTGACATGTTTTTGCCTGAAGAACACATTTATATACACTCCAATTTGAACATCGATTTCAGGTGTTATAGTTAATGTAAATGTCTATCGAGGCCTAGTGTAATTAATTGAGATTTCTTAAAACAAGCAATAATTAAGTCTGCAGAAAACTGTCAAAACTAATTTATCTGGTGTGTCCCCATGCCGCATTTTGTTGAATTATTATATTTTATGCGATCATAATAAAGCAATATAATAAAATAAATGCGTTACATCGATATTTAAATATATGTTTCTTTATATTTTATAATTAATATTTTAAATATTTCTATATATTCGTAATTATACAACTTAAAAATATTTCACACCTTCTAGTGCAACGCATTTATGGAGCGTGTTCATCGAGAAACACGACGAAGCATTGGCTGCTTCGCTTGATATCTCAAAGGCCTTCGACAGGGTCTAGCATAATAGCCTTATCAGCAAGTTTCCGTCCTTTGACCTACCCACTGGCCTCTGCGTTTGGATAGCAGATTTCCTGAGGAGCCGCTCGTTTCCCGATGAGTACAATCTAGGTGTCTTCAAGTCGCGAGTGAATTGGTATCTTCTAGGCAAGCGTGTTCCATCGTCGACTGCATCTTCACTTAACATCAGGTGAGATCACGATCAAACGCAAGCCTATTACAACATAAAAAAGAAAAACACCTCACCTCAATGTCCCAGCTTTTTGTCAAATACTGAACCACCTTTACATTTTTTTCAGTTTCCTAACAGAGAACTAGTCACCCATAGCAGAACCATCAAGGATTTTTTTTATTATATACAGCTATATAGCTTTGAAGAAAGCCTGATTACTTATAATAAGCCTTACTTTTGAAGTTTGATGAACTTTTGCCTCGACCAGAAAAAAACATGTTATTTTTATGAATTGTAAACGTGTGCCAACGTTGAATTAAGAATTTAATATAAAATTATCCTATTTTGAACAAAAACTTAATGTAACTTTAATTATTTCCATATTTGCAACTTAATTCATAATAAAGTTGATTGAAGACAATTTGTTATTCTCATTTATCTGCATGATTCTAATTAATATGATGCAAAATCTCATTCATCTGCCTAGGTGATCATTAATCTGGATGACCAATTAATCAGCACAGTCTAAATCCTAAATTATTGTGTACAAATCAGTGCCTTTGATATATGCTATAACATGTAATGAACTGGACACGATAATATATTAATTTAGGAGTAAAAGTAAAAAAATAATTGAGCCATATCAATAAGTCAAATACGTTCATTTTCAAAGAATCACCTAAATACGAATCACCTTATAATAAAGCATTTTTAAAGCAGAAACACCGATAGGCCGATTTTAAAATAATACAGCTCAAGAGATTTTACTACAACTGTTGTAGTAAAATCTCTTTGGCTGTACTATTCGTATCTGGCTGATTTTGATACCATTAAAATTATGACATTTTAAAAAAGAAACGTAGATACGATTTCCCTCTATTTTTCAATTGTTTTTCTGTAGTAGATAGAATACTCTTTATAAAACTTGATCTGAATCTAGATTTTACTTAAAGTGCCAAGTTATTAAGTACTTGTGTTTTTATTTTCTTTATTTTGATAAAGGTTATTTATTTACATTTTTATTTCGTTTTTTTATAATAATTTTGGTGTTGATTATTTTCTATGTATCTACCTAAAACTAATATACTCATTTATGACAATTATAATGTTGAACTTTAAGAACAAATGTTTTTGTATGATTCTATCCAAATAAAACGTTTATTTTCCATCAACCAGCTCTTTTATTTCTTAACTTTCACACAGGATTTTGCAGGCTTCCGGGTGCATAAATGACATTTTTGGAAGTTGTTCAAAGTGACAACGGCACATATGCATGACTCTTCCACTTCGTTGATCTTTATGAGGTATATCCTGAAAAGCTGAAGTGGAAATTTTCATCCCTGAATATGTATTATAGTCTATACTAGTAACGAAATCGATCAATAAAAACTGTAAAATAACGTAAAATGAACCATAAATTGATTTCAAACATTTATAAAATCTTAAATCTTCGTTTCTGTAAAATGTGAAAAACGTAGATATGCCAATATATTTTACTAGGTGAGCGATATATGTTTCTTTATATTTTATAATTAATATTTTAAATATTTCTATATATTCGTAAATACACAACTTAAAAAAAGTCCCCGGGTAAAATAATAATTCAGCTGGCGCAATTTAGTTACGCCGGAATTCAACGTAAACAAAAATTATTTGATAGAATAACATCGAGTCGTGATTGGCCACATTCGTCAGCGCCAACGTGTTTTGCAGAGAACTCGCGCGCAGTTGGAATTTTTCGAAAAAGCACGATCGAAAGCTATGATCTGGTCTTTGTCAGGTAAGTCGCATAATGAATCTGTCTTCTTTTATGGATTATGTGTGTTTAGCTACGTTTTGCAACTAAACCAAAGTCTTTAATTAGGTTGTTTATTCATATTAATTATACCTGTTATTAAATACGTTAAAAAATAAAGGTACAATATTTGATTATCTTCACATTCCTCATTTGTTTGGCTCCCATTAGTCTGGTTTTATCTGGCTCTTATGACAGATGAATTTGAGCGAGGCGTATGAATTAGATTTGATTCAAATAAGGATGTTAACTAACTTTGGCCCGCAGCTCCGCCAGTGTGATATGGCAACAAATTATACGCCTAAACAGAGTCCATATGGTATCCCAGCCATAGAACTAAGGACCAGCGCACCTGAGCTGTCACCCGAGCTGACATGTCTGTACCGCCTCTCCAAGTGCTGAACTCTTGGAAGCTTGCTAATGTGCAGCCCGTGCCAAAAAATGGCAGTCGAGTTGGCCCTGTGACCTACAGACCCATTTCCGTTACCTCCATACTAAAAAGACTCCTTTCATACCTAGAATCAAATAATCTACTCAGTGATACGGGTTTCGGCGAAACCCGTATCACTGAGTGTTTCTCCAGTGGACACTGGAGACACACCTTCTAGTGTATGCAACGCATTTATGGAGCGTGTTCATCGAGAAACACGACGAAGCATTGGCTGTTTCGCTTGATATCTCAAAGGGCTTCGACAGGGTCTAGCATAATAGCCTTATCAGCAAGCTTCCGTCCTTTGACCTACGCACTGGCCTCTGCGTTTGGATAGCAGATTTCCTGAGGAGCCGCTCGATTCGAGTAGTCATTGATGGCTACGCGACCGAACAAAATGCAATTAATGCCGGAGTCCTACAGGGATCAGTACTCTCTGCAACTCTCTTTTTGCTGCATATTATCGATCTGCTAAAACCCCGTACGTTTGGGTATGCAGACCACAGCACCCTTGTAGAGAGTTATGTTTCCAACGCTAGGGCCACTGGAGCACAGATACAGTTGAAGCTATGATCGAGCGTATGAACATATCCTTGAAGGCAGTCTCCGATTGGGGTGATGCCTACATGGTTAGGTTCAATGGCTCCAAGGCCCAGGCGTGTCTGTTCCCCACAAAAAAGAGCCCATTCTAACTGTATCCAAGTTTCCGAGAATGTATCCGTGCCGATAACTGATCGTCTTGAGCTTCTGGGTATGTTATTGACTCCAACTCTTAATTTTGGCTCCTATGTTGAGACAAAAGCCCAAGTAGCCACCAAAAAGCTAGGCATCCTCCGTAAGGTGAGGCAGTATGTCGTGCCTGAACATTTGGTTAATTTGTACCAGGACAAGTTCGTTCCTGCATAGAGTACTGTTCTCACCTCTGGGATGGCTCTGCAAAATATTAGCTGGAAGCTTTGGAGTCAATTGAGCGGAAAGCCAGGAGAATTATCAGCGATGACCAACTGGTCAACACACGACTCCAAAGCTTGGAGCCTAGTCGTAAGGTTTCCAGTCTCTCGGTATTCTATCGGATACATTTCGGAGAGTGTGCAGGGAACTGCATAATTTGATTCCTCCTTCCCCATTTTACCATCGGACGACTAACAATCAGACCAGCGACACAGGTACATGGTGGATATACCACATTTACGCACGAAGCGCATTGCTTCCACTTTTATAATGCGTGCCGCTAAGGAGTGGAAATCGGTATTTAAGTCTGTTTCCCGATGAGTACAATCTGGGTATCTTCAAGTCGCGAGTGAATTGGTATCTTCTAGGCAAGCGTGTTCCATCGTCGACTGCATCTTCGCTTAATATCAGGTGAGATCACGCTCAAACGCTAGCCTATTACAACATAAAAAAGAAAAAAAAACACCCCACCTCAGCTTCTTGTCAAATACTGAACCACCTTTACATTTTTTTCAGTTTCCTAACAGAGTCACCCATAGCAAAACCATCAAGGATTTTTTTATTATATACAGCTATATAGCTTTGAAGAAAGCCTGATTACTTATAATAAGCCTTATTTTTTAAGATTGATGAATTTTTGCCTCGACCAGAAAAAAATATGTTATTTTTATGAATTGTAAACGTGTGCCAACGTTGAATTAAGAATTTAATATAAAATTATTTAATATATCTTTATTATGAATTAAGTTGCAACTTAATTCATAATAAAGTTGACTGAAGACAATTTGTTATTCTCATTTATCTGCATGATTCTAATTAATATGATGCAAAATCTCATTCATCTGCCTAGGTGATCATTAATCTGGATGACCAATTAGTCAGCACAGTCTAAATCCTAAATTATGGTGTACAAATCAGTGCCTTCGATATATGCTATAACATGTAATGAACTGGACACAATAATATATTAATTTAGAATTAAAAGTAAAAAAATAATTGAGTCATATCAATGAGTCAAATACGTTCATTTTCAAAGAATCACCCACTAACATACATAGCAGAACTCTATGCCCTGGAAGAATATGGTTAAAATATGTGGTTAGTATCTTCATTCCCATTGAATATCATCGAAATTTTGGGTCTGTTCCACTTCCACTAGAGTCCACCATCTATACTAACTAGCCTTGGCTTCGTGGCGATATTATTATTTTTGCCAAACAAAGTTTTATTAATATCTAGCTAGATTCATAAGTTACAGAAACTTTTTATAGTTTCAAATACGAAGCCCCATTTGACAGATGATCGTTGAACAGCAATAGTGAAGAAAGAGACCGTTTCAATGTCCGTTCACACAGACCGGCTCGGAGTGCATCAGCCGGCGCTCTTCTTTTCACACGGCGCGAGTTAATACGCTTGAAACTGGCCGGAGCTGACCAAACCGTTTCATATAGACCAGCTGGAAGAACACTGTTTGAGCGAATGCGCTCGGAGCCGGACGGATGTGCTCGGAGCCGAGCGGGTGCTCTACAAGGGAAGTATACCTCCAGTTCCGTGCAGTGTCCTAAATTACTCGGATTCCGGACTTCTAGTTCATGCTAATACAATTGAATTATAGTCAGGATAGCGTCATTGTCGCGACGCATTTGAAGCAGCACATTGTCTCGTTTCACGTGTAGGAATAAGTCGTTCATACAAACTCATTTAGATTTTTTACGGCTGTCGGCATGACATGGCGCACGCATACAGAACCGCTCGGCTGCGCAAGCTCGTCATCAGAGGCAGCCGGTCGGCTCTTCTTATTATTTCACACTAAGCGCGTTCAAGCATTCTGAATAACAAAATAATTGAAATGTAAAAATAAACCTTATTACAATTATTCAAAACTCAGTTTTAAAAGTGATAAAAATCTGCTCTCCTATCCGAGCCGGTCTGTGTGAACGGACCTTCAATCGACACATCACGAAATAAATTACCGATTAACTTTCTAAGCAAACTGTATTCGTGGTTTTAGAATCGAAACAGAAATTATAAAATAATAATATAACAAGTTTACTTGTAAAAAGAAACCTGGGCTCATCCTTCATTAATTCCTAGTATGACATACTTACTCGAAAGGTTCTTCGTATAAGGGTGAAATAAATCACTTGTTCGGTGTAGGACAGATTCAGGATTGGACAGATTCGTGATTCGGCAGATTCCCAGCTCGACAGATTCGTGGATTGGGCAGATTATTGGACTCGACGGATTAGCTATACGGCAGAAAATGAGCAGTCATGCACTAAATATGATTAGACACAAAGGTTTCAGTTAATCATTTGTTACCAACTACACCACTATGACACCCCAGTGGTATCGTTGGTAACGAATGAGTTACTTGACATTCTCAACGATACCACTAATAGTGTTGGATAGTTTTCTGGTAATATGATCTATTTCGCGAATAAACATAGGAATCTCCTTTAACTATTACGTCCAACTAGTTGTACCACGGGTATAGGTACCGAAAATAACTTAGTTGATGAACGTCTACAAAACAAATTAATGTTAATAAAACAAATGAGTATCAGAAAATGATCAGCCATCGATAGTGCTTACTAAAAACAGGTGCGAGCGATTTTACGTTATATATCTTCAAGTCGAAGTTTCCATTACGAAAGCGTTTAAACCAAAAACGCACGGTGCGTTCATTAGCAGTATCCTCTCCAAACGCAGCATTGATATTGCGTGCCATTTCTGCCGCGTTAGTTACGCGTCGGAACTCGTATTCAAAAATTACTCCGATTTTTGAATACGTCGGAATAAGTCGGTATGGTTGCCCTCTCGCTCTCGGCCATGGTTCAGTCCATGGTCAGGAGTGAGAGATCGTGGAACACCGTCGCCTCCTTCTATGAGGAAGTAATTTCCATCAAGGAGGCTGCGGAGCGGGAGAGGGAGCGCTCAAACCCTCTCCCCAACCGCAGAACCGGGCGCCGAAAGGCGCGAGATGACTTCCAGCCACCCTGAGGTTTCATCTGGAGGTGGCGGGCTTCGTAGGCCTGGCCGCCATCCGATCAGCACCAGGTCCGAGACGCGGCGTGCGTGTTCCCACGCGCACCTCTGCTTCGTGTCCGTCTCCCCTCTAAGGGGGGACAGTAGGGATTTTAAAAGTAGTGGTGACCAAAGGGTAGGTCTTATCGTGTAGTGGCCTGCCGTTTCATACGGCGGGCCGAAACCTCGGCGAGGTCGCGACTGCATGTGAAAATGATTCGCGTGGCCCCGCCGATTGCGGTTTTGTCGAGGAACACCGTGGTAGGTTTAGTCAGTATTACCGGGAGGTCCATTCTTATCATCATTGCCATCTCTTTTACCCCGGTGAGCCCGACATAGCCCTCCGCCCGCCCCCGCGGAGGGGTATGCGTCAAAGCATTCCCCCGCATAAAAACCAAAAAAAAGAGTGAAAACATGAAGCAAAACCTTTGTAGGTACCCCTTTTTACGAAAATTGCGCGGACAGAGAAGTATGAAATTTGGCACAGTTAAAGTTTATATGGAGAAGGAGGAGCGAATCCTATTTTTATAAAATATGCATTAGAAATACATTAAATTAATGAAAACCCCACATAATATCAGTGTTGGTTTGAGGTATAAACCGCAAACCAACAACAAACCTGAGTGGTAACCTCATTTTTCATTATATATTATGTACTTGTTTTGTTTTCTGTGTTATAGTATTTGTATAAGAACGTGTACCTATGTTTTGAAAAATAAATACTTTATACTTACTTTACAGTTTACACGCACACAGTCATGCATTTGATACAAGCATTCGAATCGCGTTCGTAGTATTTTGACATTGTTCATCTGAGGTCGTACAATTCTTTGTAACTATGGTTACCTAAACCTTATTTATCCTAACTAATATTATAAATGCGAAAATGAGTTTGTTTGTTTGTTTGTTACGCTTTCATGCCTTAACTAATCAACCGACCAACATGAAATTATGCATACACGTTGTCAGGGGAGGATATAGGGTACCTTTCATCCAGAAAAAATAACTGTTGCAAACTTAACCTAACTTAACCTACATTTACGCGAGCGAAGCCGCGGGTGAAAACTAGTATGTAATAAAGAAAAACTGAAAGCAAAATAGCAAGCTTAGGAATTTTGGTCGAATTTTGACCACTAGGCGACCGCTAGTATTTATTATTGCGTAAAAAAAGGGTACCTACCCAAACGGTATTGGTTTCGTCCCTTTACGGTCTTAAGGCTCAATTTCTTTTGTGCTTAAGGCCTATGAATAAGTTTTTCGCCATCACCGGAGAAACGCCAGGTAACGACATATCTGTGTCGCGTCCCAACCGCAACTGAATGAGTGTCTCAGTGCGTTTTTTGCGCAATGCGCGGCACTTCTTGAGATCCTATGGGATACAAAAATATGTGCAGTGGATTCACCGCAAATTTGCAGCGGGAGGTCAACGACGATTTTACCTATGGCGTTTATTTCACCGCAATGCGCGCACTTCTAAGTATGACACTCTATACTTCACAGATAATGCGTTACAATAACGCAAGGCAGTGCGCGATAGGCCTTAACTCTAGTAAAATTGTTTTTGTCACTATTTGTTTTTGTCATTTACCTTTGTGCATTAATTATATTTACTGCAACAATTTAGTTAACTGATTAAATTCAAATAAAACTATTTATTTTTCAATCATTTAGTTTAACACTAATCATTATTTATAGATTATCTATACATATAATAAAATCGTAGGAAAGTCAAAACTGTACATTGAATATTTTTTTAAAAGAATACTTGAGTCGTGATCTACAATCGATATCGAAGCCAAAAATATAGTTTTTAGAATATTTGTCTGTTTGTCTGTTTTTCTGTTTGTCTGTATGTACATATGTCCGGGCTAAACTCAAAAAGTACTGCATGGATTTACTTCAAATTTTGCATGAATATTACTAACAGGTCGGGTCAACATATAGGCTACATATTATCACGCTATCACCTACGGGGGAGGAGGTGTGAATCTTTATTTTTCTTACGCATTCTGTGACAGCGTGTAATCTAACGACGCATATTTAAATGTTGTTTTTGAGTAAGCCATGCTATTATCTAGCTTTACACTATAAAACTACGCCATTTAAGTAACTTGGGCAGAGAATTAAATAATAAGAACGGAAAACGGGCTAAGAATAAGAATTTATTTACTATCGGTTCCGTGCTACATAGTACCATCAGCCAAGAAAGTGGTCTACCAATTTTGACAAAAGTTTCTGTGTGATCTAACTATCGCTAAGGTTGACACATGTTGACACATGGCATGACGTGAATATAATCCTATCCTAACTAATATTATAAAAGCGAAAATGAGTTTGTATGTTTGTTTGTTACCTTTTCACGCCTAAACCATTGAACCGATCATCCTGAAATTTTGCATATACGTTGACAGGTGTACAGAAACGGACATAGGCTACCTTTCATCACGAAAAAAAGTACTGTTCCCGAGAAAAACAATAACAACGTTTTTATGATAATAGATGGCGCCACGTGTCTTTCGAATCATGATTAAATTATATTATTACAAGTAGAGTACGACCCGAATTGACTGTCAAATTCTAAATTAACGCGAGCGAAGCCGCGGGCAAAAGCTAGTAATATTAATACAATAATAAATTATCATATTATTATGATATTATCACATAGTAAGAATTTTATCACAGGAACTTCCCAATATGCTCACTTATCAGACTTATTAATTATACAGGCTGTTTTGTACATCGTTTGGCAAATTGAATTGGCTGAAAGGGAGTATCACTTGCTATAGTTCAAGCACCTAACCCATTTTTCACGCCACGAGATATTTTTTAAATAACGAACCTTTCTTTTTGTGAAAATTACTAAGCTTTTAACATGAAGTATTTTTAAACATAATTAAAAACAAAACTTCTGATATAGCCTTCAAATTTTGTTCTAGTTTTTGTGTTTACCGTTATGTTTCTCAATATAAACAAAATTTTAACAAAAAAGAAAGCCAACTTCACAAAAGAATATTCTAAAACTTAAAATACACTAAAAAGTTAATAAATAATTGCATATTCTTGTAAATAATTAAATTATTGTTATTTTTGGAGTCGGTGTCAGCCGCCCGCGCCGCGTGCTGCGTCTATGTGTGTAATTGTGCATGCCAATGTTATGTTATGATTATAGTAAGACATCTCATGTTTAATTAATTAGTTACAAACCTACCTTGGCTGAAACCGACTCCAATAGAACAATAATTTAATTATTCACAAGAATATGCAATCATTTATTAACTATTTAGTGCATTTTAAGTTTTAGAATATTCATTCTAGAAGTCGGTTTTCCTTTTTGTTAAAATTTTGTTTTTTGACCATTAATTGTGTTGTTTTTTATGATCAAATATTTGAATAACTAATATGCAATTTTGTTTGCTGGGTACAATTACGTAATAATTGGGGATTCAATTTTTAAGTTATCAATAAACACAGAAAAGTAATGATATAATATGTTTATTTTGTATTTTTCTGTGTTGGCGTTCAAAAGGTTAATATCTACCGATTAGTAGGTAGTTGTAGTTTTATCTAGTAGAACTATGAAGTTAAGTTATACGTAAGTATCACATAAGTGATACTAATAGTAGTTACCTAGTAGATAAACCCTCTTTAGTCTGTATGTCTGGTATATAGCTAAGGAAGTACGTAGATGAGTGTTGGGCGGTTGCGTCGCAACGGGCGGCGCGGCGCGGCGACGGACGTGGTGCTTGTTGTTGAACGCGCGGCGTGCGGTGGCGCGTGTGGTTGCGCGTTGGCGTACCGCGCAGGCCGCCGCGGCGCGCGCTTGCTATATTGATCGGTGGGCGCCGGTGGCGCCGCGGCGCGGACTCTGGCGGCGTGGCGCGCGGCCCTCGTGCGCCAGCTGTCAAAACCGCGTGACGTAACCGCTAGGGCGGCGCGCACACGGCCGCCGCCAGCCGCTCGCTCAGTACGTCCGTGTTGTACGCTCCCGCCGTGTTGCATTCGACGCCTCGCGTCTGCGGTCCAGTGCACTGTATTATCTACGTCGCAGATTTCGTGAGACAGGTGAGGTTGGGGCCGGCGTGGCCCCGGCCGCTCGAAGTGTACCCGTCTCGGTATTGATCGCATCTCGTCTGACTATTTCAATGTTTATAAACAGCCGGCCGCATCCATTCGCTCCCTCTTGTTTTTGATACGTCCGCCTGACAGCGCGCGATCCGGACGGCTGATCCTGAATGCACCGGCCGCACCGGCGTCAGCGGCGCACCGATCGGATTCAGTGCACGTATGTAAGCTTGCACTTGTTTATCCCGATTCTATTTCGTGTATACTTTGCTGACGACAACGCGTTTACGTAGGCATGGTGTGGCAAACTATAAATAATACCTAAGTGTTCTCTGTACATGTAAACAGAAACAGCGTCGGTTTATGTATATTTTTAAATGGTGAAACTTCCAAACTCCAATGATAAGAAGCCGATGTGTTCGATGCGAGTAGCACTGGATGTGGAGGAGGCAGGTGACTGCAGTCGCATTGCTCTAATGAACACGCCTTCCCGTGTACGAATAATAATTGCTCGACGATTGCACAGTCGAGCCATACAGGTTGCGTAAGTTATCTAGATCCAATATGGTAGGTACTATAAGCGACAAATTTTCAATAGTGCTCGTATCGGTATTATTTTACAGCATCCGAGTTCAAATGCAAATAGTAAAGAACTTAATGCGAATGAAATAGTTTACAGTGGAATTAGTTTATATACAACAGTAATCGTAATAATCGTTGTAACCTAAAGCGCTTTAACCCACTTGGCATACGTTTTTCATAGATGTTGACCTCAAAACTAGGTACATCGATAGTTGCTTAGGCTATTGTTTATGGCTTACATGTACAAAAAAAGATAATATTTTGACATAGATAAATTATACGAGTAATTGTTTAAATATAGCGTAGGTATCTACGTTTAAATAATAAGTAGATACCTATTGTTTTTATAATAATTAGATAAGTAGGCAGACATACTGTTTACACGGATTGTTTTGAGTTAGCCGGCAGTTATTAAAATGTTGTTTACTTATTGAATAGGTAGGATAACTAGTGTTATCGGTAGCTTGTAGGAACTTGTACCTGAAACTAACCCTTAACTTCATTGCTTGTTACATAATAAATGGGTACGACCTAGTTTTTATAGATGATAAAGTGAGGTCACTCAAATTCTAGGTCTGCATGATAGCAGGAAATGTGAATTTTCTTATGTTCTCGACCAAGATGGACTCCTAAACGTAGGACATCCTGTATTTGTTAAGCTTGCGATTCATGGCGGAAACTATGAAAGGGGATCAACAAGGACGATAGCTGTGGTTCTAAGCTAGCTTTGCTTTTGTTTATTGTATATTACTGCGGTGACAACACTCGATACTTTATTCATTTTATATTAGTTATTATAATGAAAGTATAAGCAATTTAAATTATTTTGGTTACATACGTATCGATTAATTTCGTATTACTTATGCGTCTAGAGCAGAATGAAACTAAGAATTACTTGTCTTTTGTAGTCGACAATACATCGCGGCAAGGTGATTAAGCTACAAGCAACTTTATGAATTATAGAATAAGGTCCATAGTATTATACATAGTTTAACGTCGAAGTTAATTTAAAGACTAAAATTTTGTCGTATGTACCTACTAAGTATATTTAAAATACTTCAACGTTAATTTTGGATTAAGACAATTAAAACTTTCTTCTGTGGTTAGATTAATTTATAGTATCGGCCGAAATGTAATTAGACGGTTTATGCTAAAAAACTTTAGTGACATTTACAACTAGAAACAGATCCATATAAAAAATAGAATCCTAATTTAAAACTTTGGAATAAGAATGCTAAAACCAAAATAAATCGGATTGTTGAATTCTGGCTTTTAAAACAAGCGAGAAATAAGTAAAAGTCGTGAGTGAGTCGATCATTTTTCAATTCAATAGCCCAATCTGATGATACCCAGCGCTCGGTAGCGTGTCCAATATTTTTCTTTGTTGTCATGCAAAAAAAAAACAGTCTGCGCTATCGAGTAGGGTATCATTCGGCTGCAGCTGCTTTAAAAACGAAGTGATAGTTTCAATCACGTCTTTTTGATATTAATCACCGTTTTCGTTACATGACACAGAATACTCAGTACAATGGAGACAAGTAAAAGTTAAAATTCGACAACCACAAGTCATGTTTTATGACTTTGGTAGTTTAAATTATTATCAGTAGTTTTTAAATATCTCTAATGTAAATTTAGACAATCTTGTCTGGCTAAAGTTATCGGTTATTGTTTAAAAACGAAGGATATTATAAGAAAGATACATCTCGGTAATAGGTTCCGGCTAGCCATTGCGTGCACGCTGCGCATGATTAGCGCGGCTTAAACTTGGCATTCAAGAAATGTCACTCAATAGGTATGGCTTGTAAAGCATTATTCTATCTTATCGACTAATAAAAATTATTATTCAAGAATTTTCGTATAAAGTAAATCTAAACTTTTATATTTCTTTAACTTTATCGCAAGGTTTACCCGTTTTTAATTGTTTTCTCTATTTGATAATTATTATGAAAATCATAGAATCATACATAGAAAATCATACATAGTCGCCAGTCGCTTGACTAGCCGATTCTTTGGCAGAGCACTCGCTTTTTATTCTTTGATTAATGAGTTATTAGCCTAATCGTCTAGTATATATAATCGCAATATGAATTGTTATTTGTGATAAAAAAACAATATTCTATTTTCTCAAAAAAGACAGCCTATAAATTTAGTGCCGAGCACCAACTATTTCCAGACGGTACGAAAGAGCCAGCTCCCCTGGTAACACAATTACTGCATTTCGCTCGGCGAAAAGGTAGGAGTTCCACAGACTCATATAAGGACCTCCCTCACCCAATCTTCTCATTTATTCTGATTTTTTAAGAGAGAGAGAGATCAAGCGGTCATAGGTTAAGCGGTTACCATAGTAACCACTTACCATGAGACGGGCCGCTTGACATCATCACTATATTTTATAAAACAAAGTCCTTCGCCGCGTCTGTCTGTCTGTTCGCACTAAAACTACTGAACGGATTTTCATGCGGTTTTCACCAATTGACAGAGTGATTCACGAGGAAGGTTAATGTGTATAATTTGTTAAGGTTTTGTACTACCCGTGCGAGGCTAGGGCGGGTCGCTACTTGTAGTATAAGACAGGAATAATTAGTTCAATATAGCATGATGTTGTGTCTTCTAGTTAAACTTTATACATAAAGGTCATAGGTTAAGGTCAAACATAACATCGTTAAGTTCAGTAATCCTTTACTTATGTACCGGTTTTCTTATTACAGTATAATATATTCATTTATACAAAATTAAAAGAACAGTCTTTTAACTTTAATTGCTCTTATGGTCCAAATTGAATATAATGTAAGCAAAGGATACGATACATACATAGTATAGTGTCAACTAGTATATTTTATTGACGTAGTATCTAGACGAAGTAGGTATAAATTATCCGGTTGCATTAGCAACCCTAGCGGTACCTGATCGTACCAGGTAGGACATGCTACTACAACTTGCACTGTTCTCACCAATATTAGCAATAGTTCATTCTAGTCTGTGTTTCTTTGTTAAAGTCATAAATTATAACGCCTGTTTAGATGTTCATTACACAGACAGAGGCTGCCTCGCTAGCAACTTGTGGTGGAGCATATAAGACATCACTTTTGTGGTCGTGCGGAAGTGGTCATCTATCATTGTGTTGTGCCGTCGCCGCCGGCGAATACTGCCGATGTCGCTACTGCTCTATAAAACAAAAGCGAACCACTGCTCTTATAAAAGTAGATTGTAATTCGCACATGTTTTTGATCTCTACTGCCGCTATCAGTTACTGTATCGCGGCCTTTCTAAATGCGCTGTTTAACCTACAAAAGTCGATCGTCATTTGTCAGGTATTATAAGATTCGATTTAAATGCATCGCTGCTCGTCCCTGTGGTGATGTCATACGAACAAACAAACATTAAATGTCGGACAATAGTGTCCCAGCCCACGTCACCTGGGTGCGCCGACTCTATGTCCACTGCCCACCCACAAATACTGTAACACATAAAACGTGATTATCTGAGATTTTCGCTTACATTAATATTGCAGTTGTAAATACGAGAAACTCTTTCATCAATCATTTAATCCTATTATTATAACATTGAGGATTAATATTAAACAATGAGGATTAACCGTATAAAAGTTTTAAAACCTGTGAAATGCTGGCTTTGTGTAAAAGTTGTGCAACACTTTTGACAACTCGTTTGGTTGCCGTATTACGTTGTTTGTTGCATGTTTCGCTTTCATTTGTACTTAATGGTTTATTTTTAGTTCCACTCATCTGATATCCAGCCATCCAGCCCTTTCCCCTCTCCTATAAACCAAGCTTCTAAGGATAAACTAGATTCCATACCATTGTTTCTAAAGGGCAATTGTTTTCATTCAATTGTGTTGAATATTTTACTCATGTACAATTCGTTACTTAAGGAGATAAATATACAGAAGATGATATTCCTTTATTTTTATTAAGTATTGTGCAATGGAAATAGTAAATAAAGAAAAGTTATGCAAATAGAAATAAGAGCAACGGTCTAGCGATCATGAGGTCACATCACAACACAATGACATACTTAACAATTAACATAATATTACATCGGGCTGTATCTACTTCGCCGTATATATGAATTTGATACTTCTGTATTGCGAAATATCTTGGTTTGCATTTATAAAGCAACTTTTGCTTATGCGTGTAAAAGTGGAACGGTCGCAAAATCGTTCATGCATGTATTACAAAATATCTTTGAAACAAATTAAATTCTTTCATGTCGTATACTTGTTAAACATGGACATTGGTACAAGTAATCACGGAAGTTAAATAACAACAAACATCTTGCATCCCACCGGAAATATACTGTAATGAAACGCGTCGACGATTTTTAGAGTTCCGTATTCGAAGAAACCCTAGCGACTCTCGACTGTTTGTCCGTTCGTCTATTGGCCTCTAGTTTTCGGAATATAAACAAATGGTGTTAATGTGAAATGGACGATTTATGCAAAATAATAACGGTTTCTGCTTTAGAAGTGTATTTATATGCTAAGAATCATTTAAAGCCAGTATTTTAATATGTAGACTCCTAATGAATTAAGAGAGATTCAGGGGAGACTAGGCTGGATGTATAGATATACCCCGAAAAAAGGGTTAGGTAAGTATAATAAAATAGTAGATTATGATAAAATAGAAGATATTCATGGTTTCATTAAAACCCAATATCAGTTATTGTTTAGCAACGGCTTGAGAAAGATATTGTAATTGGGCAACATATCGGCATAAAGCCTTCTCCTCTTATTCCAAACAGTGATTACCAACAGTGTCGGTGTTAAGTCTGGCTCATCTTTAGGGTTCGTAAGTGTCGTAACGTAATTTGACGCACAATATTATTTCCTTAAAGTAATTTATCATTTTGATACGTCAAACACGTATATAAAGTAAGATGTTAAGCTTGCTTGACTTTAATGGACCTTAACTATGAATTAGTATGAGAGCGGAACCCTAGTGCAAGAATGACTTGTTCATGACGAGACCATTTATATTCTTGAGTCATTAAAGAAAATATAAAATTGCCGGAGGATTTACTTGCTACAATCTCGTCGAAATTACTTGGTTGTTACATGGTCGTAGCTGTCAGGTGACACTGGATAGCCACACGCGCGTTACAAGGACGTTTTATTCAACCAATCGAATGAACCGCTAAAAATTGTTATATTATGTAACCATTGAAATATTGAGCAACATTTACCAGTCTAAATATAAATAGATATGGACTATTTGCAATAGATAAGCATAAGTATCAGGTCAACCAAGTTTAACCATTATCTTTATCTTTGAGTATTAAACAGGTGAAGGTTGTCAGTAACATGTAAACAAATCGTAAAACTATTTAATTTACGATCTATCGCGCAGCTTAACACTGCTACCTACTCTATCAAGTGGCAAGTTATGTCTGTATACGACATAAACAAAAATTTTAACAAAAAAGAAAACCGACTTCAAACTGCACTAAAAAGTTATTAAATAATTGCATATTCTTGTGAATTGTTTTTAGATAAAAAGTCACATCAAGATTGTTTAGCTTTAGCACAGTACATAAATATAAATATTAGTTTAATACCTAACCAAATGGAGTATAGTCTGTGAGACTCGGGTCATTGAATATGAAACAATGCATTTTCAGAACGCAGGCTGATATAGCTATATCATATTCATAAACAAATACTTAATACGCAAATAGGTAGATACCTATAAACGCACTTCTCAAAGATTCTCGACATACATAAATTAACTTAACTGCAATTCAAATAGTATCTAAGTACACGGGACGCCACGATCGTGGCGGTAAGTCCCATGTTTGAGGAGTTGCTGGAGAGGCGGCATGGCGCCCTCAGCTTCTGGCTGACACAGGTAATGACTGGCCACGGTTGTTTTGGCCAGTTCCTGTGTCATATACGCCGGCAAGAGACGCCCGGTTGTCACCACTGCGGCGACACCGTCGGCGACTGCCGCGACGTTGCTGAGGAAACGGCGCTGCACTCTTTGGTGGTTTACCCCGCCTGGGCATCGCAGCGCCGTGAGTTGATCACGGCAGTCGGTTTGGTTGCCCTCTCGCTTCCGGCCGTAATTCAGTCTATGGCTCGGAGCGAGAGGTCGTGGAACGCCGTCGCCTCCTTCTGTGAGGAAGTGATGTCCATCAAGGAGGCGGCGGAGAGGGAGAGGGAGCGTTTAAACCCTCTCCCCAACCGCAGAGCCTGGCGCCGGAGGGCGCGGGACGACCTGCAGCCACCCTGAGGTTTGACTTGGGGGTGGCGGGCTTTGTGGGCCTGCCCGCCATCCGTTCAGCACCAGGTCCGAGAGACGGCGTACGTGTTTCCACGCGCGCCTCTGTGCCGTGTCCGTCTCCCCTCTAGGGGAGGGACAGTAGGGATTTTGTAGTAGTGACCATTAGGTAGGTCTCTCGTGTCGCCAGCGGTTTCCTACGGCGCCGTCGCGGCGGGCCGAAACCTTATCGGGTTCGCAACCGCATGTGCATGTGATTCGCGCGGCCCCGCCGATAGTGGTTTTGTCGAGGAACACCGTGGTAGGTTTAGTCGGTATTCCGGGAGGTACATTATTCTTATTCCATCTTTGTCTTTTACCCCGGCGAGTCCGACATAACCCCTCCGCCCGCCTTCGCGGAGGAGTATGCGTCAATGCATTCCCACACGTAAAAAAAATTACGAAAAAGTACCTATCTAAGTACAAGAATCTCGGCTGGTCATGGTCTATTTTACAAACCTCTTTTCTCCCTACGTGTTATTAATATTTTCCTACGCACTGACCTGCGCTTTCCTTATAAATGCATGCATACTTGGGTCACTTTCTGACTAAGAGAAGTGATCATCATCACATAGCTGCGTTTCGTTTATGTTTAATGCGACATCTGTGCTATAATAATTTTTTTAAAACTGTTGGTATAATTACAATTATACAGGACCGCGTTGTTATCACAATCGAACGGTAAATTATACAGCGCTGTTTGTAAAACAAAATGGAGAACCCGTTTCATAATGCCAAAGCATTATGAAACGGGTTCTCCATTTTTTATTCCATCCTAGACCGTATCTAGAGCATTTTAGCAATTTAATAAAACACACAGCATGAGACGTTTCTTATGCAGGTCATAGTTCAAACAATAAAAAAGAGTTGTCTGTCTAGATGGCAAATGTTATTAAACAATAATGTTACGTTTCCTCTCCATTTATAACAAAAGAAAAATCGCATGCCTATGAAATCAATGTTATTATACTTATTATTATCGTAATATAACACGAGCTATCTCAGCAAATAGTATTCCGGAAAAAGATACTTTTTTAAAGAAATAGCTATAACCAAGTTACCAATTTATCTTAACAGAACAATATATATTATTTTAATGTAAGTAGTAAATTGTATACCTAATTTACATCGAAATCTTACTTTAGTGGTCGAAAAATATAGTAGGTATATTACATAATATTATAGTAATTATTTTAATGATATTGTCACATTGGCGCTTTAGCCTTTCTACCTTTCCCTTGTCGATGTGGTATTACGTTATTTTGACTTCCGTTATTTCTCTGGCAACTGTACGTGACTGTACGAGTATAAAATATAAATTTTGTTTACGTAAGTTGGTCGCAATCGCACGTTACGAGTAATTATGTTTATGAGCACTTATAGATCGAATCATATTGACAAACAAATACTTTTACGAACATAATAATATATTGCACGTTTTTGTTATGTTTATTGTTTATTATGTAATTTTATGGTACATAGTATATTACCCAATCGGTAGTAGAAGTTACCGTACCTTGCAATGCTAGGATTAGATATCATTGCGCGTTGTCTATTATTATTATTATTTGTTTCTCTTTCACGGGTATTTCCCTAATACGTTAGGAAAATACCCGGCCCTTTGGGAAGCTGACACGGAGACATGGGTACAACGTGAAGAGGCCCTTCGAGAGTTTTAATCAAAGGTGGGACGGAACACCTACAGCAGCACTAGCCGCAGCAGGCGTAGGAATAGTCCTACGCCTTACGCCGCCTAAAGCAATAGTGCTACGTATGGATTTTAATATATAGGCTATGGGTATGGGTGTTTGATGGACTGATATATTGGTAACTATGGATGATAAAACGGCGTCTGCCCTGAATGCTCTAAGAGCATCAATCGAATGGACAGACGGTGACTCGCCAACTCACTAGATGGGCCCCCTGAATATCTACGATACGCATACAAGCCAGCAGCAGAGGGCAACACCGGTGCGAGGGGGTAGGGGTGTCGAGCGGTGCGGCGCCGGTTTCACCATCACGGGTCTCGTGGGAACGGAGACCCGGAGCGGGTTTGCCCGTAGTTATGCCTTTGAAAATGACACTTCCACCCCCAAGCATATAGCTCTAGCGGCCTCCCTCTGACCGGCCGACCAAGGCAAGCCAGAGTTGAGCGTCCTACGGGCGCTCTTGAAGTTCTACCCCAGCCAACCAGTAACGGCAAGCTGGGGACGAGACCCTAACCGACTCTCCGAGGCATTCAGGACCGCAGTGTCGCCACTCACATTCAGCTCGCCACAAGCTGCCCTGCGGTTTGTGCGCTTTTATTTAACCTGGTGATACATTTTTTGTTTATATCACAAAGCGAAGGTGGTAGTTTAAAAGCTAGTGTACTGTGCCCTCCGATATCGCGTTAGTCTCATGAAGAGATAACGACTGTCCCAGAGGGGTTTATTATTATTACTATTAAAAAAATATTATATTATTATAATAATATTATGATATATAATATTATTTTTTTATTATTATTCTGCAAATAGGTAGTCATTGCGCTTTTTAAACCACACTCAGTACAAGAGCACTACACACGGTACACTATTTGGGTCTACCCTAGGTACTCCTATGGTACAATGTATTGAGGTTGTTTAGTTTTTGAGGAAGATTCCATTGTGTCACGCTGTTTTCGCTGATAATAATGATAACTTATGATATTCCGAAATATCACGATTGCTTTGTATTTAAAAAAAATCAAATAATTAGGTGTCCTCACTACAATAAGACTAAGTAAGAGTTTTTGTTTAATCTTAATATTATCTAGTTTGGACATCGTTAGTATAGCATAGCGCTTAAGTTTCTGAAATCTATTATGGAAATCGAAATCATAGAAGTTGCTGCATCTTATATTTATATTATAGGTTAACAGAATCACTGCTAAAGGTCGGAGTGACCGTGTCATTGAATTAAATAGCTCATGTCTGGCTCTCACTTGTTCATTTATTGTTCATTCTGCCCTGTTTCATGAATATTGATGTTGATGGTTCGACCTGTGAAGTTAGGGTCGTTTCCAATACTTATAACGTTTGTAACTTTACGATACTAAGCCTGCCGATGTTTATTTTGTTTTAAAAACATAATATTAAAGACTTCTGCTCTATCTCTTACTCTCATCAATAATACGTGGACTCGATCGTCGTGACTATCACAAATTGAATCACGTAGTGGCGATTACAGAGCTTGGTAAAATTTGGTCGAGTAGATAACATTACTCAGGGATAATAACAGTACCATTCTATCATATGTATATAATAAAAAGCAGCAGCAATTAATACTGACCAGAATAAGTACTCTGGCCAGTGTTAGCTTGCTTTCTATTCCCTAGATTAATACTAAATTAATAATCTGTATATTAAATTGCATTTTAGCATATTAGATATTGAAAATATTACTATGGACAGCTTTGTTACTCCATAAAAGCTTTCGTTTTGAATAACAATAGGTTATAAGTTGCAACTTTATTCGAATTTAAAATTACTTAATGAGTTTAAAATACAGAATCTAAATCCAAATATCTTGTAAGTACGTACGTACTTGTAATAAAGATTGTCATTAATTTACCGACTACTAGAATTAGTTAGTTGGCACTGCAAGGTCCTTTAAAAAGTTCCAGAATGAGAGCTTACAGATTCTGTAAGATGTATCACATCTATGTTTTCGGTTAGTTGGGCATTTTTATTTCAATGACATCTGCTTTATTATAAAATTAACTAAATCGATATTAGAATATCGAAAAAAAAATTAACAACGTTTAATGAAATTTCTTTGACCCGACATAACAAAGATACACATTATCTATTATATACATATGACTGAGCTTATTTAGGATTTGCCACAGACATTGCTTGGACAATTTATCATCATTTCCAAGTTTATTATTAACGTAGCCATTGGGTTCCTTGTGATATTTTGTGCTGGTAGATATATTTAGTGTGAGCGGTATTATGTTTAACACAATTAATGAAAATGTAAATTGTTTGTCTGTAACATAATCCATAAACCATTAACTTCATTTTGATATTTAGGATTGACACTGTTCCTTGGAGGTTTTTCACGACCCTTGATTAAGATATGTTGTTAGATTTTGTAGTACTGAATATACTTGTACACGATCACAAATCCACCACACTTACAGTATATTAGGTAAGCTCATTTTTACAGTTGATGTTGTAGCTATTTCAGTAATAAATCTGAACTGTTATTATTTTATAACTTACCTTAACGTTAAGCAAGCAAAGAATATTATGTATTTTATTTGGATTTGGATTAGTATTTGAAGCTTAACGTAAGCGAATAGGTTGAAATGACAGTCTTATGGTTAACAAGAAAATAATTTAAAATCTATACTCAACTTTAAACCAGCGCAGCATGTGCCACGCATACGTTATCTATTCGGTACAAAGATTCGGTACATATTAATAGTTTACTGTAAAAAATCAGCTGTGTTAAATTGACGTAGGTTTCTATGGGATCTCAGTCTAAATTTTTATTTGTGATGGCAACGTCAGGTTGAGATATACCAACGTCTAATGTAAGAGAATTATTTGTTTCTGGTGTTCGCCTACACTTCTAATTAGTGCCATTTACAGTGCACTCAGAGAGAAGCAGACAACTACGGCTGCTGTTCAGTTATACTGTATACATAAGTGGCATGCACTTCAACGTGAAAATGAAACATAGTCTGGAGTCTGGTATTCATTAATACTGCATATAATATAAACCGACACGGACGGCTGACTGCACAGGGTAAAAGAGAACTAGTCAAATTCATCCTTTGCCTCGCAATGTTGCATATTCAGAATTGTAATTGCCACACTGAATAGCGTGTCCAAAAGTTATCGCTTTATAAAGTTGCGTACAATTTTCATTACAATCTTCACGTGTAGTTATATTAAAATAACAGTACCTGGATTAAAATGGAAATGAAGAGCTTCATTTTTTTATTTTACAACTACTGAAGCAACGACCCCAATTTAGTAGAATATATTTTGTGAAATAAAAACTGCTTGTGCAATGGATTGCCGGTGAGTAAATTTGAGCTAAAGCTTGGAATTATGAGTGTAAATCGTCAAGATTATTGGATCAATATAACATAAGTAATAATTATTTTGATGATTACCAATCACACCACCATATGAAAAGATTCACCTTGAATGGCTTGATGAAGTTCTTAATATAGGAAACAGTATTACTCGATACGGAATAGGTACATACATACTCGTAGTTCGGAAGTTTTTATATTTAACTGTCGGTCGCTTGGCCTCTGTGGTCTATACTGGTGGGATTCCAATTCATTTTCATATTATTAAATAAATTTTAGATCTAATATTTACGAAAGCATGAGAATCGTGACTAAATAAGCATAATAATGTGGGATGTTAGCAAAGTACCTACTCGTGAAGAGAGAAACTTAATAACATTAAGATATGTGGTGCATGTTGAATACATAAAAGAAGAAATAAAACTTAAAAACATAAATATATGAATATAATATCTGACAAGTACGGTCAAAGTAGGTATTAATTATATATAAACAGCTACATTACGTTTTTGTTTCTTACTTATGATGGCGGCTAGGTTGTGTTACGGCGGACCGATTAGGTAAGCATCTACCTAATACAGAAAATCGAAATAACCTTGAATAGTGTTGCTGCTGTTGGAAGTTGCAGAATCCTTAAGGAAGTTCTATACTGTCAGAGAAGATCACACTATTTTCCTGACAGTTTGATCGTTCACCCTGGCTCTTACGTATTGGCAATATCTACGCGAGTCATACCCTTAGTGTAGTGATGTACGTTATTTCATTCGATTGCGTAACGACGTTGATTACGTCACATCATACGGCTAGTTCGAGGAAGTACCACCCTATTATAGATAACTGGCGTAAGAGCATTACATACGCTACTATGTTGCTTTTTCTTGGTCATACTTTAATACTATTTAATAATACTAAGCAGCGTGTAGCAGATAAATAGATTTCCGTTTGTAAAAGCAATAAACAGAAAATCTGATAAAACGAGGGCAGAATACGTAAATTGTTGATTAAGTGAAATAATATTTTGTGAATGATTTTTCACCAAGCCTTTATTTGATGCCCATACTTCTTGATCGTATACGATCTAATTTAACGTCGTTAAGGACAAAGGAGACGTAGGGTCTGCATAATAGGATCTGCATAGTTTCATATTATTGACGACATAGACGCACATAAAGCTGGCTTGGTGTCCCACGAAATGTCTACGCTATGATGTAGAAAAACAAAATTGGAGATATAGCTCCAATATTTGTCTACATCGTAGTGTACCCTGCCCCGGCAGAGTACACAGTCAAAGATGTGCAATTTTTAATAAGAAAACGTAAGCTTTTTACATCAGAGATTATTCAATAAATTACGCTGAGATACTATACAATTTAATATTTATGTCAAACGGTGCACACAGACTTTGACCATCCTATAAAAAGTAATCCCTTTAATGTAACAATAATATAATAATGTGCATAACATAAACAAGGCTTTGACACGAACCTAAATAAAATGCCATAAATACCGATAGGTAGCGGGCAAAACAATAGGTCTGGATACTATTTTTACGCACGGCTCTGGCCTAAAAGCGTCGCTGGAGTGCCAATACCCATGACATACGGATTTCACTTTACATGCAGTCGACGTCATGACAAAAGTGGCAATCAAGCTGCTCCAATTTAAAATTTATTTAAACTTTAAATGAAAGCCCAATATAAGGGAGAATTTTGCATACCCTACCTTAGTAATATCCGTATACTTATTTATACTTTTTAAATTTCTCTTGGCCATATCATATCACCGAGACCCGAAAGCTGGAACTTCTATATGATGCTATTCTATTGTGGTACAATTTTTAGTACCTGTTTGCTGGCGTAGTATTAACATGAATGTAGGAACATTTTTAACATCATACTTACTCTCTCAGGCGATTAATGTTTCACTCATTGTAATTATCGTCATTATTGACTTAACCTGTTATTGTACTGCCATCATTGTATATTATAGAATCAGCATTATTTATACTTATTGTATTATCTGTCTCACAAACTAATGATATAATAATTGTACAAAAATTAGACACCAAATCTAAAATACTATATTTTTCTATACTTACCAGGTAAATTATACTCACTGGCAACTTTTATTGTTGAATTTATAATCTATACTAATATTATAAAGCTGAAGAGTTTGTTTGTTTGTTTGAACGCGTTTGTTTGTTTGGTTGAATCTTATGAACTATTGGTCTGAATTGAAAAATTCTTTTAGTGTTGGATAGCCCAAGTATCGAGGAAGGTTATAGGCTATATAACATCACGTTATGACCGATAGGAGCGGCGCATCAATGGAAAATGTAGCAAAAATGAGGATACTTAATTCTCTTCTGTGAAGCAGACGAAGTTGCGCGTGTCAGCTAGTCTACAATATAATAAGTAGGCGGTGGGTTAAAAAAGGTTTTTATTGATTGAATAGCATCATGTTACCTGATTACAAATTCCACATCGACCAATGAACAAGAGCTAACGATTGGTTAAGCTAAACATGTCCTCCTGTGCACGTGATAGCACATGTGAGCAACTTTATGGCGAACTGTTCTAATTAAATCATAACGATTGCAATCATGTGGAGCGAGAGCTGCCGAAGCACCAGTGATGACAGTCTACATCGTGCCCGCTGCCGGGTTCACTCGAGGCGAGTGACCTTTTCTCCGCGTGGAATACTATTTCACTCACATTCCCACACACTCTGATCTAGATAACATCAAAAATTGTGAGAGGCTACGAATTTTTTTGTATGACACAAGGATTCCAAAATGTCAAGTGTTTTTTATAAACCGTTACTGCAAACTGAGAAACTGTTTCTAAAATGTGTTCAGCGAAATCAAGAAAATTTATGATACCAGCTTATCGCTCTCGTATCGGTAATACAGTTAGCTATGAGCGGCTCGCCGGCAACTTGATCGTTGTTGAAATTGAAAATGTGCAACACCGTGATAAAAGGTCGACAGGAGAGGAGAGATTAAAAGTCGCACGGGATAATTGCTTTTGTCAATGTAATTGGGGATTACTTTAATTATCGAACGGATCTTCTTCTTTTAATTATTTAGTTTACTACATCGTGGATACACTACTGCGCTGGCTCGAAGGCTGACTATGGTACGCTGAATAAAAGCGTCAACCTGGTTGTATGACATCTTGACAAAGGCATGACGGAGATCGATAGATCTAACAAGTCTGCAGTCTACGTCGAGACTTGACGTGCAACATTCATTCTGTTGTGCCTACACACTATTCACGCTTGAAATACAGTTGGGTTTGATCTTTTACATGAATTGTGGCATTCAGGATTGAGCACATGTTTTCAAACATTGAGATTAGTACGCTAGGGATTTTGGGCAGTGGTTTATTTTATTTATGACAGTGATGTTCGTAACATTTAATATTAAAAATAATATTTCATACACTCACGCGCCGGGTTTTCTTAAGCCGTTCCTAAGCTCTAGCTTAGTTGTACCTAAGCTCTACTCTAGACCCTAGAGTCTAGACGTTTGCACACAGATTCCCAATATCGAGATATAAGCTCTAAAACAAATTCACATTCTTACTGAAATATATTTTGCATTTAGGCAGGTACAAAAATGCTGATTTTAATTGATTTGAGCACTTTAATCAGTTTTGCAGGTATTAATACTGTTAAGTTAGTTAAACATAAAGTGATCGAATTACGTATTGTACAATTGTAACAGATATATAACCTTTTGCCTGAGACTTAGTCTATGTGAACTTTGATTGTTAAGTGTTATTATACAATCCTGAGGAAATTTCGAAAATGCTGGATATACCTACACTTCCTTGCCAATTTTGCAGTCTCTAATAATTAGTTAACGTACTGTATAACATAATATAATAACAATTCGATCTTGAAGGGGAAGTCCTATTTATTACCTATCCCGTGAGTATATCAAACATCTCGGCATTACTTATTTACATCATAAATTAAACTTCTGTGCAAAACTTTGCTTTTCTAGGTTTTGTCTGGGCGTTCCTGATGATGAGTCTGTCAGTGAGTCAGGACATTTCTTTATGTATGTATGTATGTATGTATATATATATATATATATATATATATATATATATATATATATATATATATATATATATACATACATAAAGAAATGATTGTATACTTACACAATGTAACAAAACATTAACTTTATGTATTAATTAAGAAACGGAATACCTAGGCTTTGATTAGGCGGCTTTCACCTTAAACTTACAAGTCGCCGATCGTGTTTTTATAGATGTTCATTAATTATGAAATTGTAGGTAACCTGGTCGTAGAATATTAATCACAAATGCAAATTTTATAATATTATCTAGAAAACTAGTCTCCAGCAAACCTGACTATGTTGGTCGGACACAATCTATCACATTAGACTTCATATTAAAAAACATTTTGATGTTACCATCGCGAATTTATTCGTCTCCGAGTCCCCGACGACAGAGCTCGCATAATTTTATGATTTTACCATTCTTTTACTTTCTTGTGGACGGTTACGACAATTTTTTGAAATCATATACTGATAGTTATCTCTTTTAGATAACCTGTAAATTTCTAATTACTGGATGAACTTATTTGTTGCCGTCGATTCCACATTATCTACCTACACGTAAAAATTTTTAAGAAACATAATACGTATTAAGCGATTATCCAACGCCAAAACTAAATATAATATATGCATATTTAAAACACAAATAAAACATCCATTACTATTTGAAATCTACTGTGCTTACTTTAGGATGACGGGTTTCATAGTGGCACATTCTAGGTTTAACTTCAACAAATTCCAGGTCACGGCTCTAAATATTTACCTATTATTTTTAGACTTCAATGAAAATAAACCCTCATACATACGGTCCTAACACATTAGCGGTTTGCGAACATGTTTCCAATAGGACGATCTGTCAATAGGACCGCGGCGAGCGAGATAGGGCCTGTACGTGCAAAGTTTCACATACAATTATACACATATCTTAGTTCAAAAGCTCGCCTTTTTGCTTTACTAACTAAACTTAACGTTACTGTTATACTCGCCTTCATGTTTAATGAAACTCCTACAAAATTGAGTCAAGTCTAATGGTAAGTAACTAAATGCAGCCTACCCAAAATTGTCAAAATTATGTTTCAATCAGCAGCACAATCTTGGCCAGAGTAACATTTTACGGTATTCAATTTACAAAAGCGTCTCTGATTTTCGAACATTCATATTTCTTTTATAGTAACCGTCTATGATAGTTGATAAACATTACGTTAGTAACAAAAATTGTTTAGAGTTGCACACAATTACAAGTTAGTTAAAACAATTGGTGTCTTTTGGTACAGTATCTTCCTAAAGTACCTATCAAATAAAACTTTGATATTAGCGCTAGATAAAATATTTGTATTTATTTGAAAAGTTTAATAACCTTATAACTATAATTCGCTTTTTCGACGATTACTAAATTAAAAAAACCCGATCAAGATTGTGTCATACAGACCCTAGATAAAGTTTCATCTCCTTTCTATGATTTGCTTTAGAATGGTAAAAACTATACATTAGACTTTAAGCTTCGCGTTAAGATAAACGAGACTTTACACTGTTGTAATGTGGTAATTTTAAAACAGTTTTCGTAATAATTACCTTAGTTTAAAAACGGAGTCCTTTTATCGACGCCTCGCAGGAACATTAAGCTTGTAAACATGTACCTTTAATCTTGAAAGAGTTACTAGTGAATCAAATTTTACCAGAAAGTTTCAGAAATATATTTTAAGCGAATGTGTCTCTATTTTAAATATGATTCTGGCCAAAATTTGTGCTGGTGATTGATACATTACGCTGACAAGCTCTATTTAGTATCAACTAAAATTATTGTCATCATAGAAAATTACTGTTAGACTTGTCTTAATTTCTATAAAGAGATATATGAAAAGCTAGGTAACTATAACAGTAATGTTTTTGCTTATTAAGCACAAAGGCGAGCTTTTGAACTAAGACATGTGTATGTTATGTGTAATTATTTACGTGTAATGGCTTTATTATGCTAGCCACACTAGGGTGCGCTCGCTGCTGCTCATTAACCGATAGGTCATTTGAAACACGTTCGCATACCGCTAATGTGCTAAGACCCTTTGTAAGGGTTTATTTTCCTTGAAGTCCAAAAATAATAAGTGAATATTTAGATCGACCTGGAATTTAACTCAGAATGTGCCACTATTAAGCCCGTCATCCTAAAATTAGCGCAGTGGATTTAAATTATTAATGTATGTTTTATTTGTGTTTTGAACATGCAAATATGCCATTTAGAGGAACATATAACTCTAGGTGTAACTTGCTCTGCACATTTTATGCTTTGGTCGGGACGAACAATTAATTTTGGCTAAGAAATAAAGACTGAAGATACTTTTACAAACTCTCAATATAACTCTATAAACGCAGACTGCTCATATAGGAGAACGTGAAAGCCATTCGATGATTTTTTAACCTTATACTCATATTTAAATTCCAGGTTACCAATACGTCATTGATTTACGGATTTTTGCTCAAAAAGAGTCTTTCATAGTTGCGTATTTCTGGCATGGGTTAAAATTTATATCGTATCGCAATAAACACAACCGCATTCAAATTATATTCGTATGCCTAACAACAATTCGCTGCAATAAATAATAAGAAGACTTATTAACTATAACTCTCTTTAGAATTCGTGTTAAGTACCTTAAGAGAAATCTACATTAGCACAACTAAATATTTGACGTACCTAATTATTGTAATTCTAATAATTTATTAAATTCAAGATTCAAACGATTAAAGAACAGCACAGCAAGGTGGATATGAGATGACTCAAAATTTTCGTTCGATTTTGTGTCAAAAATTAAGCAGCAAGTAACTTATTTGTAGTTGACAGGCCATAATGATAATATGGTGTCTCCTTATAGGTGTGTGAGACTTCAAGCCAATAAACTGCAAGAATAATTCATAGTGATTTTGTTGAGCCACAAAGTCTCCATGCCCAATTTCGAAATATACATTTGAAAGATACATAAATATGTTTAGCCAGAAGCAATAATTTTGCCATAAATCACATCACTTGTTTGGTAGGTTTACCTAAATCTTATTTAAATTTCTATTGTCAAGCTATTTCTTATAACGAACACAATGAAACTGCACAGATAGACCGACGATAAAACAATCCTATAATGATTTTTATCAAACCCCAAATTCGAAGGAATTTTTAATGTACCTGGAAAGTAATAAATGTTTAAAAGAACTAACACCCAATTTCGAACTAAAACTAGATAACTTAAATATTTATAAATACGGTCTGGTGTGAGTTATAGTGTAGTTTTTCATCTAGTTTCTATTACATTGGATTATCTGTTACTTCTTATATTTTACTTAAATATATGTATGTTTATTCTTAGAATACTTTAATATTCTAAGGATAAAAAGAAATCCTCGGACAACTAAACCCTGAATTGAATTCAGTAACTTAAGCTGTCCGTGGTTATACCATCTCGCATAAGTACTTACATAACCGGTGAGACTTATACCTCTTTCTGTCGAAGTCAGATTAAAAAGGTCGGGCCGGGTGATCAAATTGAATGTCAAATTGCCATTCGCCGTTCACTGAACGCAGTATCGTGTTATTTTTACTGTTTTCTATTTATCCTGTGCACCTTCTATTGCATTCTGTTGTAGGTATACTGCCTTTGTGGACTTTATAAAAAAGCGATATAGATTTTCTATTTTTTTTTCAGGCAGCGAAATCAGCGCGCTGATATTTGGGTTTCATTTGGGAGGTCGTTACTATAGAAGAGTAACAGTACTAGGTAAGCATAGTTATCAATCTTTTATCGAACAGCTATTGTAGAACCTTAAAATTTTAATTAGTTACACATAATTCTGAGCGCGGTTTTGTAACAATGGATAGAATATATAATTTTACGTGAGTCGATATTTCTAAAAGAAGTTTTTACAATCGTGTCAATAACCTTAAACTAACACACTCATTTACGTAAATTATTTCGCAGTTGTTTACATATACTTACATACCCATGCATCCAAATTGTTAAGTATCCAAAAATCTCTATATGTGCCATGCTTTTGAAACAACTCGTTTGTATTCTATACTCGTGCGAGTAAAAATCTAATTACCTACGTTACAAAATTTATACCATGTAAAAGATTGCCGAGCGCGCGCGAAATCATGAATAGAGTAAATCATAGAGCAGGCGCCAACTAGATGATGTACGTTGTATATATTTAGATAATTATATAAAATCATGCATGCGTAATTATTGTTTGACCTTGGCAAAGGCGAAATGTGGAACAATTGTGATGCGAGCTCAGTAGTGCATGTCCGCTGCATGGCGTAATGGCTAAATTGAAACACTGCTCTTATGCCTGCTCAAACGACTGAGCGATAAAAAAAAGACTAAAGTCCATGCCATTCCTAGATGTTTCGTATTCGTCTATTTATTGCAGATAGTAATAAGGTACTCTTCTATTAATAAATAGGTATTGTGTGAATTCAAATCTAGTTCACGTAATTTTCCAGAGATTATCTTATATGAACACGTTTCTAGAATACTACGAATAGTATGACTATTAGATTCCATTTATTTATCTGCAATTTTATAAATAGATTTCTACTAGGCAGAGCTTACGTAGGCATCTCGAAGTCACGAATCTTTGCTCATTCAAGATCAAGGTTGGTATTCGTGAATAGTGTGCCGATACTGACTGTTTCTGACCATTTCAGATTTATTATGACGGCTTAGCTTGCGCTTTAGTTTGTTTAAAGAGTCACAAAAAGAGGAATGTTTTAAAAGCGATTGAAGTTTCAATAGCGCACAGTTCACTATCCCTATCTACTATCCCAATCTATTGGACCCGAGTAGATAGGGATTCAGGGGAAAGAACTACGGGTCTCCCCCTTTGGATCAGGGTACTGCGGGGTCAGGAAGCCCACTGCGCCTCGAAAGGCGTGTTCTATCGACCGCTGATTAGAGTGCACTCTAATCAGCGGTGTTGAACTCGCAGGGGTGGGTATGTGGTTAGCCGCTGAGGACGACATGTTTTTTGCTCGGCAAGCATGTGACGTTCGAGCGTCGGGCTCAGGCGCGGCTAGTGCGAACCAGTCGGTCGCGCGAGGCACGGAGTTGTCTTTAGCGAAGTGGCAGTGTGGTTTCACTGCCACAACGCATCTCGGGCGCTTGCATGCTCAGCCAGTAAGAGTCATAGCTGGGTGACTCCGGCCACGCTCCGCTTTTAGGCCTATTTGGATAGGCGTATGGATGTACGTCGGGTAGTGAGCGTGTTTTATACAGCTCCGGTACCATACTGGTGACGGCTTCTCCGTCGGCTTCAGCGAAGTTTTCGTTAGCAACTCTCAGAGTTGCGGGTGGTGAGCGGCTTTATTACTCCGGTACCTGTCTGGAGAATAGGTAGTGTCACTTGGGCACGAGGTAGCTCGCTTACGAGAACCGGATCTCTGAGGTTAGGATGGAGAGTCGAGATTTGGGGACAAGACCTGTCTATAACTGGTCCCGGAAGGTGCTATCGGGCACTGGAAGGTTCAGCTGTTCCACCTAATATAACCTTGACGGTTGGTGTAGGGGAACGCTATATCATAAACTGGACTAGTCGTAGAGAGAGGGGATGTCCTCGATAATAAGTTTGGGTTCAACTCATAATATTTGTTTATTAAAGATTCGTAAAATATTGTGTATTCAGTGCAGTGACTCAATAACTAGTCGTAATATCGAGCGAGCATCAGCGTGCGCGTGGCAAATCGCATCGCGGTTGGCCAATAATTTGAGGTGAAGGTGTAATTTAGCCAAGGTCAAGGCGCGAAAAATTTATTACGCCGAGTTTTAAGACTGAGCCACACTATTGTGCTCGATCGCGGTCCGATTTCACACTGTCAGAAAAATAATCACATTAGATCGCCGCACAACTGTATTAATTGGTATAAAATATTTTGTATGTATAGAAGAGATGAAAAGGCATAATTTATTAAAGTGTCAAATATGTAGTTCCAAGTTTATATTTAAACTTTTTACTGTTGTAGCGCAAATAAAAGTAATAGAAATTAAATACTTTAAACCTAGCTATAAAAAATAATTAAAAGTATATAATAATATATTACTATTATATACTTTTCATTATTTTCTTATATATATAAGAAAATAATTAAAAGTACTCCATATTCAATTTAAAAAAATATAGATAATATCGGTAATGTCTTATTTTGATTTACATATTAAATTTACCTAATAATCCTTAGTAATATTATAAATTCGAAAGTAACTCTGTCTGTCTATCTGCCTGTCTGTCTGTTACCTTTTCACGGCTAAATCACCCAACCGATTTAGATGAAATTTGGTACAGATATAGTTTAAAACCTGGGGAAGGACATAGGCTACTTTTTATTGATGTAGGTACCAAGCGGGCGGAGCCGCGCGCAGAAGCTAGCAATATATAAATAAAGAACCTTTCAATTTCAAGTATTTTTATAAGTGTATGTGTTTATATTATGTGCACTTTCTGTATAATAAAGAGAAAAGTTAAAAGATAGCGTTTATTCTTATTACAACCATATTTCAAATAGCTTTAATAGTGACTATGCATTCATTTATCAAGGCGTGGTCAAACAAATTCTAAGCATAGTGAGAAGTGAGCAAATGTAATTTTAGCAGCACTATAACGTGAACCTAGGTTCATTATTGTATATTTATGGCAAATGAATATTCAAAAAGGTTTTTAATTTATCGATTATTGGAAAAAACATTCAACAGTGTCGTCAAGGTTGTTGACGAGCGTGGCTGTTTATGAAGTTTATGAACGTTGCAATTGATGATATGTCACGCCATTAGTTGCTGTTCGCGGGAACTAAACGTTGCTCAATGTATTATATGACTACATTGTCAATACTTTATTACTGCGCCAACTGTAGAATAAAAAGCACTACAATATATTATATACATTTATTTATTTCACCATATGACCAACTATCTTTACAGGTGGCACTCATAATACAATATAAGGTTTTAACAGTAGAATAATTTTCTATCATAATCTCGATTATGTCTAAAATGTAATTGTGCAAGTATAGTAGAATAGCGATGTTTTAGAATATTATCCTTACAATTATGTTTCAGCTCTCCGGTCTCGAAAAAACACGACGCTGTGAGTGACGAATAGTTGGACTTGGATACAATTGTATAAATATGGACACTATGCTCGTTTAATGCGAGTTGATCTATACTAAACGCGAATTAGAGCCAAAGACATTTCATGTGGCTAAAGACTTAAACTTGGCAGCTATGCTGTCATATATGGTGCCAGTAGAGGAGAAGCCGCCCCCAGTACCAGGGAAAGGCAGGCTAGCCCTCGAACTGGTGGGCAGCCCTGGCAGCCCTGAATCTGCAATGCGGCGAACACGCACCAACATCTCGAAAGATTCTTCGTCAAGTTCTTTCGCCAGTGACTTAACAATATCTTCGTCCACCCCCACGGGCGCGCTGGACAAACCAAAGCATAAACTACTCGGAAATGGAACCAAACACACCACTTTGAAGAGGTACGTTCTACATTTATACTAATATAATGTAATATTTATGAACGTTCTTACAAATCTTATTGTAACCATGACCTATTATGACAAACATAAAATCTCTTTAGTGAATCGTTATTCTTGCCACCATTTGTCCAATTATTTATTCATAATTCACTCAGACATGCACTAAACACCTGTTTGGTTATGGATCGAATCATTACCATAATAGACTACCATGGCGGCATTATTAAAATAATATAAAACAACGGTAAGTTCAAATGGCTGCGTGAAACGGGAGCGTGAGGTTTTAATAAAATTTGTGGCATCGTCATGGGAAGCTGATTTTGTGGTGTTTAGTCAAGATCACATAGTTCTCGTGTTCCGACGGGCTTTATACAAGCTGACGGAAAATATGCACGTGAAAGATAACAATAGTATAATCTAAAGTACATCAAAATGTTATCAAATCACTTATGTGCATTCGAAGAGAGATTATAATAATAATTCTTACGGTAGGAACACACATTATTTATTAGATATATCTGAGTAATGTATCTTTGAAAGGTATTTTATTTTTAGATCTCTTTCGGCAATTGCATACATACATAATTGCGCATAATGTTCCATATGTATTGGATGTAATGAATACAAATCGCACTTTGTAAACAAAAACAGCATAAGGTTAGGCGCTGTTTAGAATGAAACCGTTGAAATAGCGATTTACAGCGAATCGATTCAAAGGGTCATTACGGTCACTCTGTGTTTGAATTATTTACCGATCTGCATTGTATGTATCATACCTAACAATATATATAATAGTAAAAAGCGTACTTATAAGATTTTCATTTACTGTGTTTGCCACAAAAGTATAGTAAATTCTCAGGTAATTTGAAAATGCCATGGTAGATTTACGGCCTGCGTAAAGTACGAGTATTTGGCAGTATATATACGATTTGTTTTTAGAGCGTGATTGCACAACGTGCTCTGGGAGGCTCAGGGCACAGGGGGATGCGGTCGGGTCGGGGTGCCGCCATTGCCTAGATTTAGTACTTGCGGCTATGCTGACGTAGCCGACTACCGAACTAACCACTTTCAATATAAGTTAGTGGCGGTTATCTTCAGGCAATGGCTAGTTCTGAAACTTAGTTTAAACGCTATTACTTTTAGTTGTATAGATTAGCGATAGACTGGTCCTGTCATAAGTTTTAGGTTAACCGTGAGATACCCAAGTGCGATTGCCCGATTAGACAAAGTTGAACTGGGATTTATAGGTAATTTCTAGTAACAGCACAGAAGTCTTGTGCTCCGTAGAATGCAATAAGTTCGTCGCCTATTAAGTAAAACATAAAAATGTGGTGCAAGAAATATACTAAAGTAAGTAAGTATAATACACCTCTGCCAATTGGATATTATGATTATGAATAAATAATATAATTTATAAACATATTATTTAATAAAAGTACCAAAGTGTGATTTCAAAGATGCCAAGCCGCATTAGGCCAATTAGGTGGACTCTGCCCAGCATTGAAGCAATTTATAAACAGCGCTTATATTAATATTGTAGGTACCTATCGATTAATATCATATTTTCCATCATAGCCGATCAATTTTTTATATCTTGAATTGATGAACTTGACTATTTTTCGTAGAGTTTGTTTGTTTCATAGCTATTCATTGTCTGTTCAATATGCTAATATGAAGCGTGTAATACAAATATGTACAAAACTACTAAATGTCGTCATTTAACTTAGAATGAGTGCAATTAGAGATTGATATAACAGTGATCGCAAACCCCAGGGACCCGCGGTCGCAGTGTTATCAAACAAACCAGTGGTTTTTAATTGCTTCACCAATTTTAATCCACCTGAGGCAATTACATAGTGTTAATTCGACTGCACGGATGGCGCACTGGTTTAAATAGTGACTATAGTTAAGGGAGTTTTATTATTATAGGACAAATAGACAGAAGACGACCGGAAGGCGCAACAGGGGTAGGCCCACCACAAGGTGTACTGACGACCTGGTAAGGGTCACAGGAAGAGGTTGGATGCGGGTGGCCCAAGACTGGTCTGTGTGGAAAATCTTGAGAGAGGCCTATGTCCAGCAGTGGACGTCTTTCGGCTGAGATCGTGACGATGAGGACAAAATATAGTGTGGTCCGAATTAAGTTCTTCTAAATCCCGGCATTCAATATTTAACTACCCAAAACTAACGCAATCGTCACTACTATGAACATTTTATTAGAGTTCTATTCTCCGAACCGGAGATTTATATTTAATACAAAAATATTTTTTGCTAAATATGGGTTTGACTGTGACTTGGAAAGCGGCAGTTATTATATTTAGCATTTATAAAATATACTTTTATACTAATACTACATAGATGTTCCTGCGGTTTCACCCGCGTTTATCGTTACTGCGCCGCCCCCGTGGGTCGTAACGTGATTTTATATAGCCTATAGCCTTCCTCGATAAATAGGCTATCCAACACTAAAATAATTTTTCAAATCGAACCTGTAGTTCCTGAGATTATCGCGTTCAAACAAACAAACTCTTCAGCTTTATAATATTGGTATAGATTATTATATTTATACAAAAATGGCTTTCGTAGTTAGCTGAACCGATTTGGATGAAACAGTGAGGTGTTCATTACATCTCTTTTAACCAAAAGACCTGGATAAGCTATTTAATTGATCTGAGTCTAAGTATTCTTAGTGTCTATTTTTCCTCCATGTGTAGTCTTCCTGATACAGGCATTACTCAGGTATCTTTAGAACGGACGTCGAATTACAAATAAAATCTCATTTTAATAACTTATAGTAGGTATATATTCGATATTTTTTTTTTAAATATTGTAAATTACTCTAAACTATTGTAAATATTCATATTTATTGTAAGCGCGCTATCAAGTATTGTAACAAAAATATATACAACGTGTAACTATTTCTTAGAAGTGCCCACGTAATCTGGATCGTCCCAAGCATCGGGCAAGTGTACAGGAGATTGATCCAGCCATGACGTGTAGATCTCCAGTTGGCAATCAGGCCTGCAAAAAAGTATCTCAGTCAGCCACTGTCCCACTATGTTCGTGAAAGGGTCATATGTATGCGTATGTCTCGATGTATGTATGTCCTTTTCATAACGTGTTCTACATATCCTTTTATACGAGCCCTGCCTACATTGCAACGACGGACGGTTATTTTCACATCAGCTTTTAATGGAGATTGCAAGCGCAGTCTTTACAGACTATAAACGGAACCTTTTAAAACACATAAACCGCATGAACATCTAAACTTAAATCTGAATATTGTAAACGGCTCTTTTCCTTCCATTGAGAGCATTTTCACAAACTGTGATAAATTTACAGTCTGTAAAGATAAGGGTGTTTCTCTGTTATATTAATAGTAAAATATTGATTAGATACTGTGATTGAATAATATAATATTATAAAAAGAAAATGATGAATGGTTTAAAAGAATTGATAAAAACTATAAAACAAATAGATTTTGACATAAAATATTTTATAGTTTCAAAGGCCATGGATCGAAATTATGATAACTTGATATGTTCACGCCTTGTTTTTAGCTTTTGGGGTAACTTCATGATCGATAAAGCAGATACATACTGTAGGCACAGTACTATTAGACCATTGTATTTAAAATTAATTGCGGCTTAAAAGACACCGTATTGTCCAGCCTTCCTTTTCCCAGTTCGGTAAATCCGTTGATTGAATAGAAGGCTGGACAATAGGGTCTACCTAGAGTAGGAAAAGCTTTTTTTATATCGTTATTATTGTAATAAATTGAATTAGAAATACAAAAAGAAAATATTTTAAATAACTAAATTAAAGTTCTAACGCACTAACAATTCATGAGTAATTTATGAAATATTTATTTTGTTTGAATGATGTGTTATTAAATAGAAGTTAGATTGTCGGTTTTTGAGCAACTTCATGACAATCAATCGTTTTATTCGCATTCGGAACTTAACATAGAACTTAATATAGTTATATATACGAGAGCGGCTGATAAGTTCGCGGCCTAAGGTACTTAATGAAAAAAAAGTATATGTACTATAAAATTTTTTATTTACTATATAATCCCCCTCAAGTAAAATACACTTTTCACAACGTGAATATAATGCCTTTATGCCATTGAGAAAATATTCTGAAGATTTCTCTTGAAAATGGTTTTCCACGGGCGCCTTCATCTCATTGTCGTCCAACAATCTTCGCCCCCGTAACTCCTTTTTCAAGTTTGAAAAAAGGAAAAAGTCACTGGGTGCCAAGTCCGGACTGTAGGGTGGATGGTCAATCTCTGTGAACCTCATGGCTTTTAAGGCATCTCTCGCAACACGAGCGGTGTGAACGGGCGCGTTGTGTTGCAGAAACAGCGCTCCGCTAGTCAACTTGCCGCGTCTTTTCTGTACGACTGTCTCACGTGCCTGACCCAGTAAATTTGCATAGTATTGGCCATTCATTGTAGTCCCTTTAGGTAAGTAATACATTAGTAAAATTCCTTCGCTATCCCAGAAAATAGTTGCCATAATCTTAGAGGCCGACTTTTCCACCTTAAACTTCTTTGGCGGCCTTTCCCTCTTTTTTATCCACTGCATCGATTCTCGTTTGTACTTGGGATCATACTGTTCTATCCAGGTTTCGTCTACGGTCACTATGCGGTTACAAATTTCGTCCAAATCACTCTGACACTACTCTAACAAATCTTTACAACTCGGCAACCGTCGCTGCTTATCGAGCGGTGTGAGCATTCGCGGTACCCAACGCGCACAATTTTTTTTCATATGCAAGTGTTCATGCTAAATTTCTCTAATTCGTTCTTTACTAATTTGTAGCTCTTCTGCTATCTGCCACAATTTAATTCTACGATCGGCCAGTACTAATTTTTCAACATTTTGAACATTTTCTTCGGTTATTACTGTCACTGGGCGACCCGGGCGGGAGTCGTCTTCACAGCTCTCTCTTCCTTGTTGAAATACCCGAGCCCATTTTTTTACCATCGTGTATGAAGGCCCAGAATCCTGAAGAACCGATGACATTCAAAAATTTCTGTTGGCGTATTCCCTTTTCTTACAATGAATTTAATCACTGCGCGGTGTTCAAAACATGGTGTTGTTGCTTGTTCTATGGATGAAGTGGTAATAAACCAAATAAAAAACGGGGTGT
The DNA here is from genome assembly GCA_963564715.1 of Catocala sponsa. Lineage (NCBI taxonomy): Eukaryota > Metazoa > Arthropoda > Insecta > Lepidoptera > Erebidae > Catocala > Catocala sponsa. The sequence continues at coordinate 25,237,769 of OY751326.1, forward strand.
TATTTATACTACCAATTAGTCAGGCAATTAGTTATCAGTGATGAGATGATGAGTCATCACTAAATGCGCTAGGCCACGAATTTATCAGCTGCCCTCGTATATGAAGAGATTATTTAAGTGAATACGTGGGTAGTATATGGTGGTGTTGGGTGTGAGTAAATATCCAATGTTAATAGCAAACCTTTTACCAAGCCAGCCTATTACGCCTGTAGAGGTTACCGGCACCGGTTTCAGAGACATGGACGTTTCAGGTTCCTTGTGAATGCCAGGAAAAGCAACAGACGCCTCATTTCTAATAGCTGCGCATTCTGCCATCGCGGCTCTGAGTACATATAAACACACTGTTTTCGTAATTTTCCTTTCCAAGGTTAGAAAATGATAAGCGGTCGATAAATACCTATTAGGTACACCGAGGGGTAGTCGAGAATTATCGTCTACAATTCACCGAATCATAACTACGTATTCTTATTGATTATTAACGTTATGTAACCGGTGGTAGAATACGTGGCATTTTGTGCGAGCTCATACAGTTCACAACTTTCACAATAAAAATAAACTGCAGCCTGCAGATTTAAAACTTATTCATTTTTCTTAAAACTTCTGAAAGGTCAACAGTTTTTAAAGAATCTATACAATTTTTTATGCTGATTTTATTTGTTGGAGCAATATTCGTGAACTAGGAACGGTCGTGTTCAACATTGGTTTCGCATGAAATGCCGATGCTCACGATAAATTTGATCTCCGTGGCGAATTCCCTCGCTTTGATGTGACTCTGACGTCAGCCACTACTGCACTAACAGTTGCCCGACAATGTTTAAACTCGATCGTCTTTGAACTCCAACTCGAATGCCATTGTTAATTTGGATAGTTTCCACTTTAAATGCGACATCTTGCTATATCCTATTGCATAATAACACGATAAGTAATAATTATTTTATATAAATACACTTGGCTAGCAGCAAAATAGCAGCATAGACAATGCCATCTCTATTAAGTCTTATAAAGGTTTACAATACGCAGTAGCAAAAATACAAAAATAACATAAATTTGTCACAAATAGTACTTTTTGTCTTGTTTATTTGACAATTTACTTTATACGATATAATTGTTAGCTTTATTAGGTTAAAAATCAAATGCTCACAGTAAATGGCGTATTTCCATATTCCTTTCTTTTTGAATAAATCCTATTTTGTTGTTGTCTCTATATTCCTAATATTAATTTGTCTTTATAAGCTGATGATTTAGTACATACAGACAAACAGATAGGTACCATATTTTGTGTTATGAGGGTCTGATAGTATCTTGTTAAACTACATTTTTATGGCATATCAAATAATTTTCTACGTGCCGTTCTTTTAAGTTATAGTTTTAAAATATTTTGTCATACCGTGTATAGACCTATTAGTATATCTCATTAGTTAGTCATTAACAATTTTGCACAATGATTTTACATTCTAATATGTTGGCATATACAGACTGGAAATTGGTTTAATTTTGTTTACTGGCCTGATTTTAGTGACAGATCTAATAAATAATTATAATATATAGTAGACTTTAGCTGAAAATCAGCGCCGTGGTCATCCGCAGCATGGACCGAGCTGAAGCCTTTTTGGCGCACGGTGTTGTTAAAAATGTTACTGTCTGTATTATGTGTGTGTAAGATGTCATTCATTCCTTTATTCATAATTATTAATTAGACTATCAAATTATTTGAACGTCAATAAATAGTTTTATTATCATTTATCTGTAATATTAGGATATAGGTATTTATATATTGCAAAGGACATACTTTCTTTCATCCAGTAGCCAGCTCCATCGCTCAGACCACTGTTTCCTGCAGTTGTCGCTCTTCTTCCACTGCGCACGCATTTGGAATATTTCCATGTTTGCGTCATACTTCGGCGGTTTATCGGACATCTCTGTCGATGTTACTTACATAATTATATTGTAAATATATTGTAAAGTAACCACGAAAATCATCAAAAAGATTTTAGATAAAAGGGACGTGTCGTATGCTACCAGAATTGTGAAACAAAGTAGTGATGTGACGAAGTTGGCGGTGTGCCAGTATTCACCTTCAATGTTCAACTTTGTTCAAAGATGACGTACCGTTTATCGGAAAACTTGAAAATAAGGAGAGCCAAGAAAGCAAATTGGTTACTGAAGCCTAGCCGTGTCTCACAGACGATATTCTACCTACGTAGTAGCTGTCTATTATCTTTTGCAACAAACAGATAAACCGATTAACTGATCACCAATATGAAATAGGATTATCTTGCAATGTTTGCACCAGAATAAATAACAATTTCAATTGAGAGTTCGCAGATAAACTAATTGAAGAATAACAAAGTATTGAAAAAGCAAAATTACACAGTCAATGAACTTAGGTACCATAAATAAAATAAATTATACTCCTCACACATTTGATATTCTTGCAGGAAAATAATAAAACGTCAAGGAGCTAGTTGTTACGGAAAGCATTTAGTCATCATCATCATTTTATCAAACTATAGTACCTACCTAGGTTACGTATTTAATTTCTCAGAAATATATTTTATCTTCCCTTGTAAGCAAAGACCTTCACCTAACTACCTCTTGTTCTTCTCTTGTCCTATTATCTTGTAAGGTCAAAAAAAACGTTAAAAATAGTATATAATGCCTGGGAATATCTTCTCATACCTTTTGATAATAATGAGTAAGTGATTTTTAAGAATATAGGGTTTTTCTTACCTTACTAAAATATAACATCGCGAAAGAGACAGATCTAGCGAATAGTATAATAAAAACGAGCTCATATCAAAATTATAATTGATTGCAGCAACGAATATAAGATTGCATAGTAAAGGAACGCTAGGGGCTAAAGGCTAGCGTCAGTTATAGTTAAAGTGGGGCACACTTCACCGAGCATGTTAAGTAGCTTCTTGGGCGCTGCGGATGCGGAACTGTATTAGACGTAAAAAATACGTGACTATTGTACCGCATCCTTATATGCAGACGAAACGCCATTAGAAAGTTTTTAGCAAGCAGTAGATACGGATTGTTTCATATTTAAAGCTATGGTAGGTACAACCATTTTCAAGCTTTGACTCCTCTTTGGCGTATAAAAATTGTCTATAGTTCACCTCTTTTAGTGAAAGGGCTATAATACAGTGTGTCCAGGTACAAACTAGCGATATTCTAAATACTTATAAAACAACTATTTTAATATACAAATAGACCATAAACTTGGGTCCAACACACCTCCACGCTAAATGGCAGCCATTTTGATTTTTTTAATGAAATTTCTCTACGTGTGTACAAAAAGCATCATATCTCTAAAAGTTTTGGTCTCAATGCGATAAAATTAGGCGTATTCGACAGGTAATAATACTGTCTGTCATTTACATTAAACAATGAGTTTACTATCTACAAACTTACGAAAAAAAATCGAAATTAAAAAAAAGAGTAGAAAGAAAAACGTAAATTAACAAATTATTGTAAATTACTACAAAATCACTATCCATAACCCATTTAATGTTTTTACTATATCGATAGCTTTTGAGCTAAGCTATAATACAACATTAAATTTACAACTGTATGTCTATTACTTTAAGAGTTATTGTTATTTGAACATAGCGTAAGCGCAAGCACAAAAGGCCTTTGTCGGAACCCTAAATAGGAAAACATTAAAACATTTATTATTTTTTTTATTAAATACTTTTACAATATTGATACATAACTTTTTAATACCTAAAGCAGTTGCTCAAAGTGTCCACCTCCAGCCTGTAGACAGCTCAAAGCTTTCTGTGCCACCTGGGCAGTCGAGCGCCTGACCATGTCAGTGTCCAGTCTTATTTCTTCGGCGACTAACATAATTTTAGCGACAAGTTCTTTTCTTGTATTTGGAACTGTAGCGTACACCCTTTGCTTCATATTACCCCACAAAAAATAATCTAAGGGCGTCAAATCGGGTGAGCGAGCTGTTCACGCTACCACACCGCCGCGACCGATCCACGGTGAATGATGTTCATTTAAATATTCCCTCACTGCTCGGGAAAAGTGCGCAGGTGCCCCATCAAGCTGGAACCACATCTGTTGTCGATATGATAAAGGCAGCTCCATGAGGCTCTCAGATAGCTGCGTCTCCAGGAACTCCAAAAATCTAGCGTAGGAGGCAATTCCAATGGCCCTATCAAACGATCGTTGATTATGCCTGCCCACACATTCACCGAAAATTCGTGTTGAAACGAACTTGGGCGCACCGCTCTTGGGTTTTCGGAGCACCAGAGATGATCGTTTCTGTGATTGGTAATGCCAGCTCTTGTGAAATTTGCTTCGTCAGTCCACAATATCTTTTCTAAGAAATTACGGTCCTGTCTCACACTTCGATTAGTCCACACAATGCCATATTCGTATCACAGGATAATCACTAATACAGAACATAAACAGCACAGGCAGTAAGTGAAAGTAGCGATCAGAACGCAGGGCGAGGGACAACTAATTTAACTAGTCATTATCCCTAAAACTATGTGATTTTGTTCTAGGTAGCACCAGCACCAGATGGAACATCCATCTCGCTTACTCCCGCTGATAGCCAACAGTATTTCTATCCTTTTCTCGAATGGAATGCAGCGAATGCCAGATGTCACTTAACAAAGGCCTTTTGTGCTTGCGCATACGCTATGTTCAAATAACAATAACTCATAAAGTAATAGACATACAGTTGTAAATTTAATGTTGTATTACAGCTTAGCTCAAAAGCTATCGATTAAAAAACATTAAATGGGTTATGGGTAGTGATTATGTAGTAATCCTAATCCTAATCCTAATCCTTACTAATATTATAAATGCGAATATGAGTTTGTTTGTTTGTTACGATTTCACGCCTTAACTACTCAACCGATCAACATGAAATATTGTATACACGTGGTCAGGGGTACAGAATAGGACATATGGCACCTTTCATCCAGAAAAATAACTGTTGCAAACCTAACCTAACCTAACCTACATTTACGCGAGCGAAGCCGGGGGTGAAAACTAGTTTACAATAATTTGATAATTTACGTATCTTTTCTACTCTTTTTTTTAATAATTTTTTTTTCATAAGTTTGTAGATAGTAAACACATTGTTTAATGTAAATGACAGACAGTATTGTTACCCGTCGAATAAGCCTATTTGTACCGTAGTGACACCAAAATTTTAGAGGTATTTAGAGATATGATGTTTTTTGTACACACTAGAGAAATTTCATTAAAAACATCAAAGTGGCTGCCATTTAGCGTGGAGATGGGTTGGACCCTAGTTTATGGTGTATTTGTATATTAAAATTTGTTTTATAAGTATTTAGAATATCGCTAGTTACTACCCGGACACCACTGTATATTGTATAATATTTATTGGTTAGTTATGAAACGTAATTTTTTGCCACAAGAAGATATGCATAAAAGGTTTCTTATAATGCCTAGTGTTCTCTCTACTAATCTTTGTGCAGGGAGTTACGCTTGCAATTATTTTCTTAAACTCTAAAAATTTAGCATAAATATGCGAAATTGTAAATCAATGGTGAGAAGTGCACGTAGGTATATGAAATACAATAACATGACTTACTGTATTTCCGCCTGCAGTCTTACAACTGGTATATATATATATATCGCTCCTTGAATTTCTTGTTACAGCTACAATTTAACGTATTAACCAATAATTGGTAAATTACGTTAGATTTAATTAAAACAAGAACATTGTCTGCCTAATAGCAACAAGCATAGAAAATGTTATCTGAAAAATCTTTATTTTGTAAGTATATGCTGATATTGAAAGTTGACATAATAAATTATACCAACTGAGATACAAATTACAGCTTATGGCCAAAACTTCAAACCACAAAGCAGGACATATTAAATATCACGAAAAAGATTTTATTGCACCAAACTTGTTTCATATATTGCGTATCAAGTCAGTATACAAGCGACTTACCAGTTTATATATTGCACATGCTGAGTAGAAACCTACATAACTGTAGATTTAAGTTTAGTATTCAGTTACATACAGCCACAATTTCGCATTTCGCACGATGTTGTACGAGATGAACGACCTCGATTTACATTTTTCCTGCACCAAAATAAACAAAACAATGTCACTGTCAAGGAAACGTCCGTTAGTAGCTGTCAAATAGGCGAAGCTGACTTTGTCTGATGAAATATCTAATAATATCGGCAGTTATCTCGATGTCGATGTCGGGAGCCATGCACAAAGCAAGTTTATTTCCTGTAAGTTAGATAGGTACTTATCTAGCCGAAGGCGCGATGGTTAGGTGGCAGTGTTGCAACATCGTCCATTCCGCCTTACCATGGATAATTATAATCCGGCGGGTTATTACATATGAAGAAAACCTATTAAATTAATAATTAGGTACTTAGATGTATCAAATAAAGCTGAAAAGTTTGTTTGTTTGTTGAACGAAATCTCAGGAACTACTGGTTCAAATTGTAAAAATCTTTTAGTGTTGGGTAGCCTATTTATCGAGGAAGGCTATAGGCTATATAACATCACGATACGACCTACGGGGCGGCGGGCGCAGTAAACATAAACGCGAGTGAAACCGCGGGCACATCTAGTACCTAATATAAATAAAACAGCGCTTTCCATTGTGAGCACGCATAAACATTTAAAACATTTGTGTCAACAAGAAACACATTGCGACTTTTTGATATAATAGCTAATTTTATAATATTCTTTCTCTATTTCTAAGTTGCATTCAAGAACGTTCGCATTGAGAATTTGGTGGGCATGGGAGCATTAAATAACTTTATTATTTATTTAATTTATGTCGTTTTTTTAGGGTGTCGTTCGGCAGTTCCAAGGGGTCGATGGTGGAGACCCTAATCTACGAGAGCCCCCTGCAAGAGGAGCCGGAAAGCAGTCCGCCACCCAAGGTGCAAGAGACAGCGTTCCCATACACGCCCGTCGAAGACGAGTACGTTTTATTCGTTTGAGTATGTTAATTATTCATTTTCGTTTCGTATTCGGGCGAACGTTTCGTTTTATGCGAATTGCATTTGCACGTTAACACAATTCATTGTTTCTTTTTTATTAGAAGGAATCTTATTTGATATTATACATTAAAAAGCTTCACTGCCATTTTACAACTTTTGCTAAAATATTAACTAAATTTTTTTATTGAATCAGTTAAAGTTAATATACACCATTCATTGCTAGTTAAAGTTTGATTATAGATTTAGTTAAAATCATTTTCTGTTTATATACTTTCTCTCAGCTAAATTGTTACTAGCTGTTATAGGCTCTTATTATATATAATATCAATTTTAAAACAAGGAAATATAGCTTCCTGATGCTTTCGGTGACTGCAATATAGCTTCCTGATGCTTTCGGTGACTGTAATCTACTTCTGACTAGAAGCTTCATAATAATAATATAAGCTCACCTTGTAGAGGCCGCACCGCAACGATGCTTTAAAATTCAAATGGGCATGCGCTAATTAGGGACGCCAATTGACCGAAATGCACAAGACTTGTGAATACGTTATTGCGGCCAACTCAGACAGAGTGAGGGGATGTCACGACCTCTGTGGGAAATCGGTAGCACTTTTGGTACATTCTATTCATAAGTGAGTCTTACTATAGCAAAGTGGTTACATAATATTATTTTAAGAATAAATAGATAGAATATTAATTAAAAAACAATACAGCTATCACAAAATCTATTACATATGAATGTATGAACATAATTTGAATAGTCAGCTGCTTACTATTGTATACCTACTTTACACTATTTAGTAGTTGTTTATCTAATACCTTCCTAATAAAGCAGCGTGTGCATAGAACACCGTAGATGAGACTCCCCCTGCCTTCCGCAATCAATAAAGAGCATCGAGCGAGAACATCTCCCCTCTTTATTTTCTTTACGTAACGGGTGGGTATCAATGTGTGAACAGTGTGAACGATCTCTTACTTATCAATGTAGGGAATCATGCTTTAGTTAACTTTACACAGTTTCATTGTTTGAATTCCTGTTCTTACTTGTTGCTTGCTCTATATTTTCGTATGTAGTGCGTCATATATATTTTTTATTATTCTTCAAACATAGAATACCAAAAAGGACTTCACTTTACTTGTGTGATATATCATTCACTGTTAATAATGCCAACTCGGGTAACATTATGCCCCCCACCCATTTTAGGAGGCCGGTTATCGCCATTACACATTTTGAAATTCTCACTTGCTATTGTTGTCGACAGCTAAATGTATACACTTGGTATACACTATAATATTATGTCAAAAAATATTAATAGCCATTAGTCTCTGGTATATTTTTTTATGAAAATTAAATTAATTATTAGATTAATAATTTATATGTTGTCTCTCAAATCATGGAGACATTAAATTAGTTCTTTAACTTTTGCTATAAGTTATAACTATCGTCAGCATTGTCGAGGAGTCCTCCCATTTTTAACACGCTTTTATTAGCTTGGTATTGTATCTATGAATCTATGTACCTAACGCAATCTTTGAACGTGATTTTCACCCCTTTCAAACCGACGGATTGATTTGACATTTTGCAAGCTTATCGAGGACCGATGACAATACAATAATTTATAAAAAAATTAAAAATGGTTTAAAAACTGAAAAAAACAGGCTTTATTAAAAAAAAGCGTGGGGGGTGCTTTCTAAGATATTTTGATAACTCCCCCCACGCTTTTTTACATTAAAATTATTAAATTATTTTCAACTTTTTTTAATAAAGCGTGTTTTTTAGTTTTTTTTTAACTATTATTTGTCTCTCTAAGAGTCCTGATTACACCACTGAGTGTTCTTGTTTAATCTTTGAATGTCGGTCGTTATAATATTATTGTACAAGGGAATCAATTTTGAGTAATTTGAATTAAATGAGCATATAATACTTAATAAATCACGTTATAATTACGTTAAATATGCAAGTAGTATCATTAGTACTCAATGCATTCGAGAAATACCTGCGTTGCTTGTATTTCTCTGTAAAGTCAAATATTAGGTCCCTCTCGACCTAATAAACTATGTAAATTTAAATTAAATAGAAAGTGTTCCTGCTCAAACTAGCCGACAAGGCGATCGACGCGCGACGGCGACGTAAGACCACTTGAGTCGGTATCTATCGTTCTTGTCCTACTAGAAACGTAGTAGATAAAATAGTACACGCGTATCTACGTGTAGGTATGTACTTAGCTAACTAAATATTTGTTCAAAGTAAGTCAAAAGTGTCTCCAATTTACTGTTGAGATGTTCGTATACGTATACCGTTGTTGTTATCCTTGACGCTCTATTTATCGCGATGACTGTAATTCTAAATTTATAAAGAAGATTTTGTGTTTAAGCCATCATGTAGTTTGCAGAAATTTTTGGACCAGTCAATTTAGAATCTAAATTAATGTTAAATTAAAATTTAAGTACAAAAATAATAGTAAAACAATTAAAATCAAAATAAACCATAATATGTAGGTACATGCACATTAAAAATAAAATTCACTATGCCTATAGTGAATTTTATTTTTAACTAGCTGTTATCTGCGACTTCGTCCGCGTAGATTTTAACTAAAAAGTGTTTGTCTCAGCGGAACCCTATTTTTTCTCTAAAATCAAAGTAACCTAAGTTACTCCTTATAACATCAGCTATCTGCCAGTGAAAGTCCCGTCAAAATCGGTTCAGCTGTTTCGGAGATTAGCCGGAACAAACAAACAGACAGACAAAAAATTTAAAATAGATGTTTTCGTATTGGTACCTTATATACTTTCATATGCATTAGATAAAAAGCTGTTATTTTGACATTACAAACAGACACTTCAATTTTATTTATTTGTATAGATTGTTTATGTCAAAAGAAATAAGCTTGTTCACTTATTAAGATGCATTATACAAGCCCAAAAACCAAATCAAATATCTAATGAAATTTGGGTAAATTACTATTTCAATTAAGTATGTACTTACATTGTACAGTTCCATATAACCAATACAGTAAGGCATTTGATGTGTCTACTCAAAAATGCTGCGATTTGTCTAAACGGCGCATGTTACGGCTCTGCAAGCACATTGATTGATTTTGGCCAAAGAATTGCCGTTCAGTCTGTCTTATGAATAATATAATACACATGGTATCTAATCAATGATGTAAATAATGACGAATCTTTTTTATGGTAGAGAGGCATAGGTATTTAAAAAAATAATGTTATAACCTAATACTTAAGTAAAATTCTCTTGCATTTTGACATAATGTAGGTACCTTATAATACCATATGAATATTAACACACGTTATAGCATGTTTCAATATGATATATTATTATATGTATTCTGGTCGAACAATTAAAATTAAGATAAGACTAGTGCCATCTAGCGAGCAGGAAGTTTAACTAAAGGTAATAGTATCGGCGCGTTAAAATTTATAAGCTAATAAAGTTTAGTCGTAACATTAGCTTGTATATTTTAACAATCAATATTTTCTTGCATAATATGTAGGTAGGTACCTAGCAAAATAATTGAAACAAAATGAAAAAGTGACAGCTCTAGTGTAGTTTCGTTATGTTATCGCGAATGTTAACATTACGTCACTGGGCGAGCGCGCTGCGTGCTCCGCTCGCTTCGTTTCGTTCCGTTCCATTCCATTCGCCACGGAGCCGCGCGCGACTTCCGAGCGAGATCGATGTAGTGGGAAACATTTTTGTGTAGCGTCGAATGGACCAAACCCTACAGTGCTAACTGCGCTGATGTTTTTATTATTTTGATAAAAGGGCAGTAGCATAAATAAATTTAGTGATTAATTATTAATTGGACGTGAACAGTGGTGAACGTTGTGAGTGGATACTTTCAAGGTATGTTATTTACAATAATCACGTCATACTTGTTGTACTGCAAACTGGGTGTTCACTCGCCGATGATTTCCAGAACGTTTCGTTTAGAGTAAAAATAATATTTTTGTTATATTTTAGTATAATTGCTAAGCTGATCAATAATGTATAGCGACAGTCAGTGGCTGTTTTGATTTTTCTTTTCATATCTGCGAGTTTTGTGCGGATAATTCGGTCACAATGACGTCACAAGTGCTGATTTATAAACATAAAACGACTTTCGGTTCCATCCAGCAGTCGGGAACGCAAGGTCATTACTCAGCACGTACCTACATGTAGTAAACATGCATTGGCAATCGTTTTAAAAGCTCTATTTATAATGTCACTATCAGTGATCGAATCCATTCATGAGGGCCCGCCCTGTGGCGCTGAGCTGGACCACCTCGTGACAAGCCAATTGCCTCGCATTCCAAATTAATAAGCCCTGATTACATTTCTGACACCTTACTGATGTCAAATTATTGTACCACTTACTGTTCTGCCTATTTATTAAGATAGCTCTTTGTATATTGCAGGTGAATGTCTTTTTAGGGATGTACTATCTAAAAGCTTCATTAATTAAATCATAGATACTTAAATGCACCCAAATATATAGTACACACACACATATTCTACTTTGTAAAGATTGAATTGTATATAACTAGGTCTTAGCATGGATTAACCCCACCTAGATATTCCAGAATGGCAGTTGCATGTCTATATGTAAGGCTGCATTGGTTGTGACCTACATTTTGTACCATACAATGACGTTGAATTAAGTGACTTCATACATGATTGCCAATGAAAATGGAATAATAGTTTTAATGTAATGGATACACATACAGTCATCATAACTAGATCTTTTCTTAAAATCGTTTTTAGGCAGCATAAATAACTTGTTGCGATTTTTATTAAACAATATCATAATTGTTTTTAATTTTATATTGTAGTAATCAAGTAGTAACATAGACACATTTCTGTAAGATAGTAAAACATGCTTAGCATCACTAGCTTGAATATATGTAACATTGTGTACCTAGATTCATTCATTGGTTAGTTAGCAAATGGTTATATGTACTGCATGAGAGTTGAGTGAGTTGAGTTTACATTGTACGAGAGCTTGGGAGTGTGACAATTAAGCTGTGCGATGATATTTCTCTATTTTTACCATCTGTTGAATCATGTGTTGATGGAATTTGTATGATGTCAGATTTTTATACCATCCTTGCTATGCTCAACTATAGAATAGATGTAGGTGTTCCAATTGCTACACTGATAATCTGGAAAATATGTCACCATATCTACATTGTTCTAATGATTTTATAATGGCTCTTAATATAATGTGCATTTATTTATAACTGACAAGTATTCAATGCTTGATAAATTTCAACATTTTTAAATGAAATTGAAAGTGAATGATGTCATATAAAATCTGGCTCAAGATTGTTTATTTGGGTGTGACTGTGGTTTTGGTTATGATGTAACTAACCTTGTAATTATTTTATGCAAATACTTATAGTTTATATTCTTCATTTAATAAAATAATGTAGTGGGATGTCACACGTCACAATAAAATAATGTAGTGTTATGCAAATGGAGTCTTGTTAATAAAACTGAGCAAATTCTCCTATTTAACAAGTCAAAATGTTAAGTTTGTGCTCTAGATTGGAGCTAAATACCGCGTGGGCGGTGAATATAGTCATCAAGTAATAAAAGAGGTACCATCATTTGAGTCACCTTCGCTGCTAATACTCGGCGCTAGCGAACCCGCATTGCGAATGAATTCATATTACATGCAAAGCAGCTCATGCTCAACTTTATAAATTGTAACAATTATCTGTTAAAAAAAGATTTGTCTTTTATATACCTAGGAAATGGTTTCATTTTCATAACTTCAATGATTTAATCATCACATTTATGTGCAATCTTTAATTGCAATTGTGCACCATAACTTGCCGATCATAAATATTCGGCATCGTCAATCTCATCGGCATTATCAAGTATTTAATATGCCATTCGCTATATTTAAAGTCCATCATGACGTTCTCATAGGGCCCTTTTTCGTAGTTATATTACGTATATTCATAGGTAAAATAGAACTTAATTTAATATGGTTCAGTTAGCCTATATAATTATTTTTATTACGACTTTTCAATTATGTTTGTACGAGAAACTTTCACTAATTAGCCAATATGATGACGGTCTACATTTGAAAAGTGGACGAATTATTTACATGTGTATGTACCACGAATATTGACATTTATGTCTAGCTTCTAATGTCTAATCTAGACGATGCTATATTATAATAATTAATATTTTGATATGTTTACAGCATCAGAATACACAATATATGAACATACCTATTTAAAATAATTTAATTAAGTACAAAGTTAGGTATACAAATAATATGCTTGGGTACAAAATAATCTATTGTCATATAGAAATGAAATAATAATTAATTACTTAAAGTAATTTTATTCGCGTCATTATATCCTTAATAAAAATTACTGTCCGTTTATGAATGACGTAAAGTCTTGTCTGCCCCTAAAAAGAGGCTGACCGCAATCATAGAAAACCACTTAAAATAATGTAATGCCCTCGCCAACTTTACAGACTTTGTGGAAACTGCATAGAACAAACCATTAACGTTTATATGACGTCATATAAGACAACACAGTGAAACGTAGGAAAAATGTTTGATTAGCTTAGCGAAGGGTGTGCTAGCGGAAAAACACTCGCGCAACTCTTGAAACTGCATCGTCGGAGTGACTGACGATGGAATTATTTCGTGATGTATGTTCAGACCGAGACTAGCAACCTACGTTGCATACAAATGCGGACGATGATTTAATGTACCTATCTACACTAATTTTGTTATAAGTTTAGGTATTATTTTGGTTGTTTATCTGGCTTAAAAATATAATTTACGATTAATATTTAGTTATGATAAACAAAAACAACAGATTTTTATGTCCACTGGAATCAACTACAGATAGGTCCGTAGAGTCGCAAGAACTATATAATAATTGACATTCCTTTCATAGAAATAACATTGTATATATGCGATATATTATTAGAAGCAACTAATAGTAAATATAATAAACATGTCTAACAAGTAACAGATTGAACACGTATGTATCGGGCGTGTATAAAAATATGCTTTAAGATCTACTTCTCACCTAGGTATATCTAATCCGATCAATTTGCTAAAATGTAAGCTATAAAGACAATTGTGGTCATAAAAACTGACAACGATTGTAATTAATTAATTAATAACCGTGACGGATATGTGATTATGCGTTATAAATTACTTATTTTCGGCAAATTCAGTTGGCGTATGTGTTACTAACGAGATGATGCGAAACAGATTTGCTTTTGTTCATTCTTGTTTTGATAGGCAAGGCAAGGAAGGAACATAACATTGCTTTTTGCCTTTACACAAAAATGTTATATGAACTTATTAGGTATTTATATTCTATAGCCAGATTATTTTTAATAATTACTTTTATGCTGTAAATTTTACTGTTTATCCTAACGATAGTGTGTTTACAATTCTCAGTAGCAGATAGTCCTAATAATCAACTAAGAAACCCAAACCAACAAATCCTTATTCATTTTGTTATTTTAGGATTCAAATATTGACCGTATTTTTGCTAACGAGCAGACATAATTAGGTCATCGATTATCGCTTTAACATGCTTTGCGAGCTGATAAGTATCAAATATTGTATTTTATCAGTTACATAATGTTAATTGGTAAAATATTTTATATTTCACACTTCAATGCTGTTTTGACCTAAGCTATATAGGTCACCTGATAGCAATCTTATATTTACTTTTCGTCTATGCGCTCGCGTTCTCACGTATTTAATTTCTCTTGTTGGCACGTCACTGTTCATTTTATGGGATCTGTTGACGAGTCTCTTTGCAGAAATGATTATGAGCAACGTTACGCGTTTAATCTTAAGTTTTCCTCATATGCGCGTTAGTGTAGCTATATTGCGGATGAGATTACGAATTGAATCGTGATTTAGTATTAGAAGCTAATTGTATAATATAGTTGCGATGGTAATGTGAAGTATTTATGTAAACGTGTACGTGATGTTTCAGTTCGGAGCGGTCTAAAGTGCGCGTGTCGTTCTACCAAGGGGCGCGGCCGCAGTGCCTGTCCCCCCCGCCGCCGGTGCCGCAGCCAGATTCCCACGTTCTTTACGCGGCACTGCTCTCGGCCGCCGCCAACGCTGACATGGCAGATCACGCAATGTACAACAGACAGATCAGGTAAAATACTACCTTTTGTTCGATTAACAAAGGATTTTATACAACTTAGCGCTAATTACTAACAAGTGGCTTCACTTAAGTTCTAATAAGTTAGATATTACTAGAAATTGACACTTCTAAGATTAAACTTGATATCGATTGGCGTCGTGTAAATAGGTACATATACAGGTGTCCTAGAAGATGTGAATCAAATTGTAACGGGATATTCCTTAAATAAGGATCTTCGAAATATGCTAAATAAAAAAAAAATATGTTTTGTTGTTGGTCAAACGTACAAGATTTTCTTTGGTGCAAAAAAATACACCAGAATAATCCTGCGATTTCAAAACTACGTCAGTTTAAAAAAAAAACCGTTGTAGTTTGACGAATCAATCCTTCACAAATAATAAAAGTGAATAAAAATAGTGAAAATTAGCCATAAACGAAGCACCTGTAGTTAAAAATCTGAAAAGTCGTACTTTTTAAAAACTATTTTAACCAAAGGTCATAATTTTAAAATTAGCTTTAGCGCAATTGAAAGGTCCTCACCTAAAGAATCACTCGTTACAATTTGATTCACATCTTCTGGGACAGCCTGTATATGTTTATAAGAGAACAAATTACGCTTATTCAGGTAGTGATTCAGATAAGAGTTCTAAAGTGATAAGCGTAATCTACAGAAAACGCATCGACAGTATATTTATGTGTAGTCTGGTATAATGTATGGTAGAATACAATATTCCCCGATCAACATTTATTTAGGAAGTACCTAACTAATAACCTCGATTTAATATCAGGCTTTAGAGTATACAACAATGTTAAACTACAAATACTTGATAAATAGATGGTCGCAGTCCAAACGAGAAGTAATTTATTCACACTGAATTGTTGTTGTGTGTACAATATACATACATATATTCATAATAGACACAATACACAAATCGATGATGTCACCGGCCACACACATGTTCGTGCGACCGCCATCATTACGGTGTATACAAGCACAATAATAGCGTTCTAATGTATTTTCAAACTGTTATTCTTTACATGCCTCGATTGTGTTCGTTTAGTGGTCCCATCGAGAGGGACTCTGAAGTAATGAACTAACAAGCGAGTTAGTGAATTGTGCGTCAGACATTTATCATAATTGGCTCTAATAAAATTGTGTAACTAGGCATCTTTTAATCATTCTTATACAATTTTTCCTCTACACGGTTGACTGGTAGCATAGAATCGCTTTATATATTCATGTGCAATTTATCCAGAGATTCGTATTAGCCGATGCAATGTATTATTGTTCGAAGTCAATCGTGCGCCGATCGTTGCATATCGTATGAATAGAATTTGATTGTTGTTTTCAGTACGGAGAGTGGTTGGGACAACCCTTTCCGCCCGGATGGAGACCTGAGCCGCGAGGCTGATGAGATCGTGTCTCTGATCAAGGGCGGAAAGCCGATTACTCCGACGCCGCCACCAGTTGCGGCGCCGCAACTATCCGCCTGCGACGAAAAAGAGGAGAATGTGCACGTAAATAATGTTAACGTAAGTTTTTCTACATTACTGCGTGCTTCCGTTGATTTTACATTGAAATTTATTGTTGTTATACTTCTGTAAGACAGACCAAAACGACAGTCTTTAGGTTCAATTAATTTAATTTGATTAATTACAAGATTTTGCCCGCGGGTCGCTCACGTAAATGTAGGTTAGGTTTAGCTTAGTAGCCAGTACTTTTCTCTGTATGAAAGGTACACTGTGTCCTTTTCTGCACCTCTAACAGTATTTAAGGCTTAAAAGCGTAACAAACAAACAAACTCACTTTCACATTTATAATATTAGTTAGGATTGTCCTACTGGTTATAGTACATTTAGGTCTACTAAAGTATTTGAACAGTAGCTGAATTGAAGTATCTATCTCATCATCATGCAGTTTGACATACTTATATAAAAATATTAATGCACAAGTAACGAATAATAGAAAAATATTTGTTCATTCGTAGTCCATACTAAGTTTGGTATAATAATTTTATGGTACGACGACCTTGTTCATCTCGTGGCTTGTTTGCGTGCGGTTTCAATTTCCTGGATTTGATTCTGGATTTAGGCAAAGTGTCATTTGAAATTTCAATAGCAATTCAATAGCAATCTTTCATATCTAGAAAAGAGGCCAATGAACAGCAATTAGTTGTCGCCATTACGTGGCCTTCAAAACATATGTAGATTGCTAATAATGACTAATGCAATCTTTACTTACCATTTCATTAATGAAAGGGCACCTTCAAAGCGTCAATTGTACTTGAAGTTTTCCACGTATTTGATATGTTGGTTAATATTTAATAGAGATATGGTAATTGTAGGCGAACGCTCCATCGTCACCGCAGACGAAGGTGGCGAGCCCTGTGCAGCAGAGCACTCCGAAGGTCATGAACGGCACGAAAAACGGATCGGCGACGGAGGTGCGCGCCGGGCAGGTGGAGGTGCAGCGCGCGCCGCCGCAGGAGCCGCAGCAGCCCGAACACGTGACCATCCGTAAGAAGCCCAAGTGCAAGTGCTGCGCCATCCAGTAACTGGCCCCTTCGCTTCACACCGGTAACACGCTATGCTTTATGACGGCGTACTGCCAACCTTGGTGTTTACTCGGTGCTAAGTATTTCATTTCAAAACATGTTTATGTTCATTGAAATATTTCTACAATCATAGGTACTATTTACAAAACTGGGTAGATCGTACCTACTATTTACAAAATTCATCGCGAGTATGGCAGCTATTTTTGTGTAACCTTTACATATTGTCGTGTTAGTTTCACAGTGTTCGGTTGGATACCTACGTGCTGTGTAGGTAGCGGTTAATTGTATCTGTTATCATAAATGATTTTGATAATTTTTTGTGCTAAGTTTTTATCAAATTGTATTAGGGTACAAACATGAAAGTATTTATTTTGTTTAGCTAGTCTGAGGAAAATTTTAGTTTGAGACGTTGAATAGTTGTCAGGCTATTTAAAATAATTGTTTCTAACTTGAACGAACAATGCACTCGGTGCTAATGACGCAGAATAATGTTTTGATTATTTGTAGAGAATCTCACAAAAATTAAAAGAGCTTCAGAGTTAGAGATGATTATGGAAAAAGCTCTTATTTTATCAATATAAAGCAGCTGAAATGTTATTTCCATTTTTGCTCATTTTAATCGATTGACATATAGAGAAATATCATAAGTTTGAAAAGTAATAATTTATTTTAAAACTTGTTACTTTAAGAGTTGAATCTGTGTTGAATAATATTAAAATACATAATTTAAATGTATATTTTTATATCTTTATTTATAAAAAAGTATTATAAACCATACAAAATGGATAATTCAAATATCGACGATATCATTGTAATAGATTATTGGACAGATATTTTTGCCATGTTTCTGCTCTATCCACGAATACTATTGGACGTTACGGTCAGATTGGTTCAACATTGTTTCGGCCATTAGCGTCAAGTGCAAGTGTGTTAGCTGGCTGTAACTGGCCAATAGCGTTCGTGCGTAGATGTCCTTATTAAATGCCTATAGTTAATGTGTAGGTAAATGTTATAACTGTTATATAATTAAAGTAGCCTCCTACATAATTCCACGCTTGCGTCCAGTAGTGTTGACACTCAACCTTTTTAAATGATGACGGTATTGTGGTTACTAAGCGATTCATGAGGTAATTTTAATGCGCCTACTTAAATTTTCTTCTACAGAATCAACAAGACTGTATTTATTTGCTAATTATACTTGGCAGCATATTGGATAACTGGTTAGTGAAAATGTTACGAGCTAAGACTACCCACACTTGTGAAGCTCGACCACAGCCTTGTACTTGTGTTTAGTTTTAGCTTTTGGGAAGAGAGTCGGGAGTCATTTGTATACATGACGAATTTGATTATATAAGCTAGTTTCTGCTGAAAATAGTTTTAATAAAATTATATTAATATCAATGGGCTATTTTCCTTAAAACCAAAAAGATAACGAAATTAAAAACGATTTGTATTATAAATTATGATAAACAAACATCGGCAGGACAGTGTTCAGGAATGATGATAGTTAGTAATGTGTATAAAATCGATAGGTTCCAAAAGGAATAGAGTTTTTAAGGTAGCTAGACGTAATTAGTGAGGAAATAGGATATCTGCGTTATAAACTTCGTTATTAAACAGATAAATTATTTTTGAATTTGTTTAGATTTTGTAGGTGAAGCTTAGGAATGCGATGGAGAGCGCCAGCGATGATTTCAAGTATTAAATGTTAGCAGCCTGTGCAGGTGAATTCGTTGAGGCAAAGTGCGCTCCACCCAACAGTAGGCGTGGTCAGCCATCACCCTGTCACGCTTTACATACATACCCGCTACTGCTTCAGTGTTGTAGTATTCCCAGCATTGGTGACGTCATATAATACGCTTAGCGAACTCACCTGCGGGGTAGCCGAGGAGATAACTAGATTTTAAATTAATGTCGTATTCCATGTCCACCTATAGCATGGCTTAGCATATATCACTTTAACTTTATATCGCAAAAATAGCTTTGTGACATCATCATCGGTACTACGTGTTGTTTAAAATTAAAACTTTTAGCTAAATGTCTATAGAAGATTTAACGAACTGATAAGTATCTATTATTACTATATGCACTGGTCTATTAGATGTCTACTGTTCCGTATGGCCAAGCTACAGGTGGCTCATCCCGTTCTAGATGATGTCTAAGAGATTTCATGTTTCTTTATATTACATTAGGAGGCTTTTCCATTCAGCCCAAATTTTAAATCTCATATATTTCTGTAAGTGCTTGTTAACATCTTGTTATTTTTTATTACGTCATATTTTAAGTGCGTTTATTCGGGCACAAAATTATGTTCATGGTATATTCCTGTATTGTAACGAGTGCGGCAATTATAACATTGTTCGACATACGGCGGTTTTATTTTGTTAGATAATTCACTTTAATATTGCTCTAGAATCATTGAGGTGTTGCCATTGTCAACCAATTGACGCGCTTCATAACATTTACTTTAATTACAATGCAGTTATGGCGAGCAATGATACCAAAGTATTCAAGTGATTAAAATGACGCTTATATTTAAAGTATCGAAAAAGTACATTCAAAACTCATTGCCAGTAAAAGCAGTTCTTAAATCTTTAGTGAATTGTAATAAAAGAAAGTTGATCGTAAATCAATTTGTGAATTGCAAAGCGTGTAAATGGTATCGTAAGACGCGTCAGTTAGTGACACCAGCCTGCTGCGATCTCTTGTTTGACAAATAAACGCATCGTCACGCAATGTTATGACTGTCGTACGTTTCTGTGTAATGATGTAATTATATGTATTTAGTCATTAAATAAAATGTTCGTACCTACCTAATATCACCATTTAGGATTCCAATTGACGAAAGTATGTTCCTTAATAAAGTTTTTTATTTCTAAGTAAAATACTGGCATTAAGGTTCCATATTTCTAACTGTAGTGTTCCAAGGCGGTGACCAACTAAATTCATCGATATAAGAGTACTATCACCTTTATGCGATATATACCTAATTAATTATTACATGATTCTAAATATATGTGGAGTATCTTCTTATTTTCCATAATTTACTATGTATTACCTAGCCGTTATTTGTAATACAGACCTAAAATGACATTATATTTGTATAAAATCTTTACTTTCTATTATTATTGTCAATGAATATGTACAAATTGATTACATTGTAATTATTTATATTAAATCTTTAAAGGCGAATTGGTGTATTTCTAACAGTGTTTATGACACGGAATTGGTGAATGGGCAAATGAAATTCAATATTAAATCATGCTTTATTTATTCAGAATGGATTGTCACATAATAATGGAGTACAAGTAAATCGATGACAGCATGCAGATTACGTATGTATGTTATTTATATAATTCGAGTTAATAATTATTATACAAGGTAATCTACTCAGAAGTATAAATATACAAAGATTCTAAAAATGTATATTGTCAAGGTATTAAGTATCGAGTTAATATCAGTGTTTTGAGCAAAGATGAATTAAACTTAAAGTCCGTCTAGGGATAATTATAATAAAAAGTGTTTATATATAGTTAGTTATATTTGAGTAGGACTTTAGTCCATTGAAACGTTGGTTGGGGCAGTATATGTAGACTTTTAATATTGTATTAAAGAAATTTGTTAGCATACGAGATCAACAGTCTCATGCATGCATTTATCGCACACGAGATGTGCCAGTGTGTCACTGACATGCGCCTAAGTAATGCTGTCGAAATCTACACACCTAGGAACAATTGTTGTCGAGCTGTTATTATGACAACTTTGTTGCAATTATCCTGAAGGGAATGAAGGCTAGCGAGATGTATCTAAGGATCAACTGGACTGGGAAACCTATGCAGTTACAGAGTGGCGGCATATAGATGTTTCGGTCATACACACAGTCTGTATCCAGTAATTACAAGTAGCAGAAACCGCAGCAGTGCAACTCATTACGGTTGGTATTGCGTGCTGACTCGTGACGTTATAATAACAACGGAGAAGTATGGGATACGGAAACAACGTTAAAATATCGTTGACTTGAGTGACGATACAGTTATTTTAACGTAATCTCTTCAAGCTCAAACATCGCTGCTATTTACATTGTTCTATCATGATAGTAATATCGATGTATAGAAACTTAGACGGCTGCCCGCCGACTCAGATCGACCATGAAACAAAATTTTCTCTAGGCCGACTGGTCTCGATGGCCATATTGGAAAATGGAGGGCAGCATAAGTGATGTCAAGCACCATATAGTAAGATAACGCTCATTATTCAGGTAATTTAATACAGCGTATCTCCTCTGGTGTTGCTTAGCTGGGCGGATCCGTGCGAGTCCCATTATGTAATAATATGTTGCGCAGTAAGAGCAAGAACCATGAAATCTGATTTTCTCTCGTACTCCGCATTTGAGTGAGCGTAACAGATGAGGTAAAATGGAGAAAGAGAGTGGTACTCCTGAGATCTATTCGCTGGGAGAAGAGAGACATGTTCTCAAAGCAATACAGCAAGAAATTGCACTAGCATATTTTCGTATTACCGACGTTCGCCCTAATAATGAAATCGACTAAATGCCACATTCATATTACATGGTTTCACTTATCGCTTTGTAACTACGGTTAATCTGTACATAAATTGGACGTAGTTATACGATAAGGATCCAATCCACAAAACTACCAAAATTGAGATATGTATAGGTACCAAAGAGACCGTAAAGGTCGATACTTTCGTTCAGCAAAAAGATCCCAGTGAAATACGAACACATGACATTGTTGTCAACACGTATAGCAGGCATTTATTTTGAATCCACTGAAACAATCCAATCTTCATGGATCATTAGCGAGAAACAGTATTTATTGGTACTAGTTTAAAATATAATCTTAAACGAGATCCAGTTCACTTGGATCCTTTCTGATAATTATTGTTAATTTAAAAATTTATACATAGTAAATCGAAAAACTTTTACAAACAAGCAGAAAACTAATTGGCTACAAACAAGAGTACATTTATTAAAAAAAGAAGACATATATTATTTTCATGAAAAGTGACAAACATTATGAACTTAATATACAAAATAAAATGAAAGGAAAAGCTTTTGATTTTTCTGAAAGGGATTTTACCATTTTGTGGCCTGAGGGCAAAAAAATTGCTCGACCTAAACTAGACGATCTGAGGTCCATGTACCATTTATTAATTCCAAAAGATTACTTAGAATTTTATAAGTCTACAGGGGGACGAAAATATAGAGGATGACCTCGACGATTTTAGTCGCATGTTCCCGTTGGGTAACACCAGTTTGTGTCATACTGTTACTCAATTGGAAAAATATTTCCGAAAAGTAACACTAATTTATTACTTTTTTTTCACTATAGGTAACACTGTAACATAACAGAATCTTGTATTCTCGTTAAGTAACACCTCTTTGTAATAAAATCATTGTTGAAATACGCCTTCAACAAAATGTAACGATTAACTAATATTGTGATTATCCCGATAATTACGATATTAGTTATTTTGCACAACGACGATGAAATAAATTATGCAATATAAAATATTCTTTATTAAAAGCTTTTGTCCATCCGTACGATTCCGACTTGGAAGCGGTAGGTTGTGTTAGGTTCTCTTTTGTAGATCCACCCAGAAATAGGAGCCCCGCGAAACGGGGCGCCCGCGCCGGTCCAAAACTCCCATTAGTTCTACCATAGAACTGAGGAATAGAACAATGTGTAAAATACGCCTAACCCATAAACAATTTTATTAAAAGATGTTGATTTTGGATTAGAATGGTTTTATTTAATTTTCTCCTAAACAATAAAGTTCTGGAACTTTTTGGGATATTTCGTCCAGATATGTAACCCTGTTACATACAAAGATTATAATGTTAATTATTGAGAAAAAAAACGTTGCAATGATTTACAGTGTTACTTTTCGGGTTTTTTTTTCCAATTGAGTAACAGTGTGACACAAACTGGTGTTACCCAACGGGAACAAAGGGTTTTAGTGGGCAGCCTGATTTTAATATAGAATATGAAATATATATGTATATAAGCACATATACTAATACATTACATACACATAATTATTATAATAATGATTAAAAATCTCATTCAATCACATTAGCACACTATAATAATGATTATGAGTATGAATCTCAATTTTTTACTATTATAATTATTGGTACAACATTTTTTTAAAAATATTTATAAGAAAAGATGCTTCCGATTATAAGCATATTTTTTTTAGTTAATTATTAGTAGTTTTATTTAATTTTAAGAGTTTGTCATCAGTTCATGATGTGAATCCTTATTGAGAAACATCATTTTATGCTGGTTTTATTGAGAATACTATTTATCAAAATGATCCAAACCCCTATTTTTCTTGAATAATATTTTCAATATGAAATTAAACTTAGTAAATTTGATTTAAAATTAAAATCTAATCAGTTTTCCTTCTAATTTCAATAAAACCAACAATTTATTGCATCGCATCATAGAAGAATTCCGATGCAAACTTTAAATTTCAATATCTCAAAACTAGTTTAATGTGGATTGGATCCTTATCGTGTAACTACGTCCAATTATAGGTACGCAGCGTACGAATAAACTTATGTAATTAATAATTATACAAATTCAAACAATCAACTACGCAGTAAAAACTAATAGACAATAAAATGGTATGAGCAACATCTATACAACTGTTCTCATAGATGTTTTCTTATCAATTTTATTCCAGTTGCACAGTTCTGTGACTGTGAACTCTTTTGTTGAAATACTAAGGCGATAATTTAAGTCTCACCGCAGACCAACGTGTCACATGTTTATCCCATCGTCTGTCATTTTATAGACACAATAAAAAATCTATTGTTATGTATCTCCTGGTGATTGAGTAACGGTTAAGCTATTATACTGCACTTTAGACGTAAACATCTTTTCATATGCCTACTGTATGTATATCTCTAAACCGTGAATGTGTGAACGCTGTATAATAGTTCGGAATTCAAACTACCTTTAATTAGTTAAGACTGCGCCGAGCGTAAGACTTGATTGGACTGAATGACAGAGCTCGATATTCAAATCGACGCCGGCGCGCGGCCGCCATAGTAAAATTGTATGGAGGATTTGAAATAAATATGTATCTTTATTGTCAACCAATAACTTAAATATTTGGGACGGACAAATTGTAATATAACTGCTGTTTAAGCTGTAAAATAGGATATATTTCTACTATTATAATCTAAAAATCACGTAACACGAGCTTACGTTTTTGCATTTTTCGTGCAAATTTATGTAATTTTGTAGGCGAAAATATTAATTATTTTAAGTTTTTTACATGGAGTAATTGTAAACACATTAATTGTTATGGTAAATGTATATTTTATATTTGTATTAAACAAGAAGTGTTGATTTTATCAACTTAACTGTGACCGCCTGTTTTGGCATATTTCGCTCGGCGCAGTCAGTCTTAAGAAGCTAATTGGAACAATCAAGATTTATTCAAACTAGCTTAATTCTACTTAGAAAGGTGATATTTGAACTAATCTTATTATTGCCCTTTCTTTCAATAAGCAATTCGTGTTTATAGGTTTGGGTAACTACTGTTTATGGCATAATGTAACTTTTGTATTCATACTTATTTTCAACAATATACAACTTACTTCTAACACTTATCCTAGTAATTGATATTTAGTAATTCGGGAGTAAATTGATAGCAATATACATTAGGCCTTACTAGAAATTCTTAGATCTTATTAAGTATACTAAACGTCTAGAATATTTATATATAGTGGAAAATAGTATATTAAAAAATAACATCAAAATGTCTTTTTAGATTAATTAACACCAAATGTATATAAATGCATAAATTGTATGTAATTAACAAGATTCAGACAGTAAAACGTTAGTATAAAAATATGTGACACGAGATTCTATCTATTAAATGATATTTCGACGGCTTTGTTTAATATCAAACATACGTCCATCGGTGGGAAGTTCTGAAGTAATTTGACGTTCGAGGCGAAGTCACCGTTCAGCAGCTCGTGTCTGACTAACCTGTTTACAAACAATCATAATTTAAATCAGGATTCACAGTACCTATGAGTTGCCAGACTTTACATATTGTTACGTGTTGGATTCGATGTATAAGAATGTAAACAATATTCACAGTACCTATGAGTTGGCAGTCTTTACATATTGTTACGTCCTGGGTTCGAGGGATAAGAATGTAAACAATATTACCAACTAAAACACGTTTTATTCTAACTCACAATTAAATTTAAAACGCCACACACTACTTATACAATTTTCCACTCTAACTGCTTTAAATTCTGTGGTATTTTCGCTTCCATTTGCTCCAATGAGTACTTGACCGCTTACGATAGTAAACTGATTTGGCGTCCGCTTGCCTAAGTTGTTTTCATTAAAACTTATAAAATGTGAATAACATTGATTAGTTTGCGAGGGTATCAATCGAATATAATAGAATGGATGCTTGACAATTGGCAGTGTGCATTGTGAGTGCCTTTATGCTCCGACAACATTGATTCGCGTATCAATTGAACAGAAGAGGGACTTGAGTCGACGTGCCTCTAACTAGCTAGCTCAACGCGCATATACCTCGCGTTTACATTAGTCGCCGCTACACGATAAGTTCTGCTCCATATTGACCTATTTGAAAAGATAAGAAATACCCTACCAGTGCCATAAAGTGTGTACCTCTCACACACACACACACACACACACACACACACACATATATGTATATATACATATATGTATGTAATTAATAGTACGTAGCCATTAAAATCAGATCGACTTTATTTTTTTAACAGGAT
Organism: Catocala sponsa; assembly: GCA_963564715.1. Taxonomy (NCBI): domain Eukaryota; kingdom Metazoa; phylum Arthropoda; class Insecta; order Lepidoptera; family Erebidae; genus Catocala; species Catocala sponsa. The sequence continues at coordinate 25,264,253 of OY751326.1, forward strand.
AAAAAGTATCCTATGTCCGTTACCTGGTTCTAAGCTACCTCCCTACCAATTTTTAGCCAAATCGGTTCAGCCGTTCTCGAGTTATAAATAGTGTAACTAACACGACTTTCTTTTATATATATAGATTTATTCATAGTTGGCTGCTTCAAGTACCAGGCAAGCATAAAATAGAAACACGTCAATATTCGAATGTTTTAACAAAGCTTTATTTTTTTTTAACAGGATAAAGGTATCGTATGTCCGTTTCCTGGTTCTAAGCTACCTCCCTACCAATTTTTTGATAAATCGGTTCAGCCGTTCTTGAGTTATAAATAGTGTAACTAACACGACTTTTTTAATATACATATATGTATATATATGTATGTGTGTGTGAGAGGTATATATATGTATATATATATAGTATATTTATTTTTATTTATTTAGGTTTACTCACAGCACATACAAACATGTTATAATAAAATATTTTAGAAGTGGTACATATAATCTCATGCATATGCCTATTATGAGTTAACACAACATTGTCATATATACTTCTCATTAAGACATGCACTTAATTGAGATAAACTTCAATATTAAAAACAGAACTTAAACTAAACTAGAGCTTAAAATAATTATTACGGATACAAAGAAAACATAAAAAACAGCTTACATTTACAATTATTTCTAAAGAGATGTACTTAGGGATTTCAAAACTTTGGATTTAAATTTTGCTCTGCTATCATAAAATATGTCCACTTCAGGTAGTGTGAATGGCTGAGTTAAAGTCTACAAAAAATTCTCACTATTATAGAAATTGACTAGGAGCAAGTAGGTACCTGAAATCTTTTTAGGGTACCGTATCGAAAGGGCGTCTCCGCTGACCGTTTGTATGTCTGTCTGTCACTGGGCTACATCTCATGAACCGTAATAATTACAGTTAAAATTATTACAGAATGTATTACTATTGCCATCAAAATTATCAAAAACAACATGGCGAATTTTAAAATGGCCGCCATGCATGTACGATGGTACAGTACCCTTAGTGAGCAAGTCCGACTAACACTTAAGGTCACAGCACACATATCAACTCGGAAACGGATCGGCACCGTATCAACTCGAGCCGTGCAGTATGCAACGCACACTAATCGGAAACGTAACGTAATCGCCTCGCCTCGGGACAGGCAAGCCGTAAGCACGGCGTCGCCGGATCCGCTTTCGTTACGTGTTTATGTTAGGTTGGCGCCTGGTTGACGGCGAGGCAAAAGGCGATACGGTTACGTTCCCTTTCAGAGTTGATATGTGTGCTATGACTTTTAACCGGCTTTGTAAATTTAAGCGTATGATAACATTGTAAGCACGCGTTTCATAATTTCTTGGCAGTCACTTTACCAGAGTTTGTTAATTAATAAATATTAAATATACTTACAAGATCATCGCACAGCAGATGTATAATAGGAAGTCAAATCTTTGTGCGTCAGCGAACATTGAATCCCAAATTCGTTCAACATCAGGTAGGGAGAATTCTTGAGAGAGCAGTAAAGTCAACCACCTGCAATATAAAATAATGTAAGTAAAACCAACCGTATCGTAAAAATAACCGATACGCGCCAGCAAATGATTTTAATTCGTTCAGTTAGTGCGTAATAATTTGATTATCTAGTCATATTTGTAATCTGAATAACCGCAATATTAGAATTATGTCTATTAACAAATTTGCTAACAAACATAATTCTAAAACAAATTCAGCACTAATGGTTATGTATGTCTAGTCTTTTAAGTCAATTGCCATAGAAGACTAGTTTATCTATGTCTTTTAGTATATACTAAAATAACAATTTTAAAATCCAACGTTACTAAGTTTTGATGGAATTTGATCTCCAACAGAAAACAAAAATAAAATAGGTAATACGAGGCGTCATATAACCTATTTTAATTTTGTGATGAAATGTGCCTCTGTTAGTTCTGTCTTCTTGTGAAACACCATATTTTAAAATGTATTTTGTGACATATAATTTTATTGAGGTGATTATTAAAATGATACAAGGAAACAAATACTTACCTAAAACTGTAATACTGTGGTCTCAATTCTTGCTTTTCTAGTAAGTTATATACAGCGGGATCATTTTTCTTGACGATTGCCCCAAGCTTGCTCATTACGTAATTGATGCCACTGTCCGACTCGTCTAAGGTACGTATGAAGAAATCTCGTATCTCAGCCATGAGATTGGTGAAACAGAAGAAACAATCTGCTTCCGCATGCTCTGTTATAGTGACATAAAAAGTGGTATTTTATTTCTTTGAAGATTTCGGAGCTAAACAGCAATAGAATAGTCATGTTAGCATGGTGCAGCTAAAGGACCTAACATGCAAGTGGTTACTAAACCAAGAATAAAATGAATAAGTACTATGATGATATCACAGTGTCCTCAAAATTTTTCACATGTTAGCCTGGCATATGCTGAACATACATACATACATAGATTCACGCCTGTTTCCTAGACGGGTAGGCAGAACAAGGTCCCATATATCGCCTTTTAATATTGTTTCTAACCAAATTAAATAATTTAATCTAATATCGAATGTATTATGTACCTAGTACTTTTTGTATTAAATATACAAAAAATGTCATAAGTTTAAAGAGAATTTCTCACTTCTTCGATATCCTTGTTAATAATGATGCCGTTTTATAGGTGATACTCACTTCGGTACTCTTTATCCGGATCTATAGCAAACGTGTGGTATATAGGACCGATGATCTCGTTCATGCCCTGCACGTAACCCTGGCCAGGGTTGAGCTTCGCGTAGAGGAACAGCATTCGCTCAACAACCTCCCAATGCGCCTCGCAACCTTCATTTAGAGGAATGTAGTCACCGCAGTTTACGCTGTCCGAACGACGGATCTCATTGCTCAACTAAAACCATATAACATTATTAGGAACTTACTTTAATCTTTCTTTTTTTAAATGAAATATTAACTACTGTGTCGCCAAAGCCTTGCAAATATTCAAACAATGGAGAGAAAGAACAACTATTTGTTAATAAAAATGTTTGTTTCGTGTTAAACCCACAAGACTTGGAACAGTGAAAGTTAGTTAGTATTTTCTTTATATAACACAGGTGGCAAACGATCAATGGCCGCCCTGCCCTTCTTATGGTGCCAATGGTGGCGTAGCCTGTAATCACTGGCGATATCAATGTATCTCTTGCGCGTTGTTGGCATTAAGGAAATGATTGAGAGGCAAAGAAAGGCGACAGTGTATGAGCATATTTTATAATAATAATATTCTATCACACACACACAACACCATCTAGGCCAAACTAAGCAGAGCTTGTACTATGGGTACCTACCTACTAGACAATACTATATACTTTTTTTGTTGTTGTAAAAACACATATTATACACAGAAACACCCAGACCAAGACAAACATTCATGTCCATGCACACTAATGTTTGACTTGTCAAGATAGCCGAACATTCAAAAACTTCCGAGAACTTAAAGAATTTTTATTATTTATTGTTATAAAAACCGAACATTTGTTATGATTTTGAAAGACGGAGCCATCGACATTTTCTATCTATAAAAAAGTCAATGCCCGCCAAAGAACACCCAGACTCAGAACAATGATTTGTTGATCACACACATTTTTGTCCCGTGTGCGGTTTCGTACTCACAATACTCGATGCAGTGGCAAGGGCGAGGCAACCACTTAAACCAACACCTACAACATCTGCGCAGTCTAATTTTGCAAATGTGTATATTATATAACTTATGTGGATGACTGTTCATATAAATCATCATGTAATTATTTGTCCCGTGACAAGCTTGCACTTCCACTTACGAGTACGTCGACCAGTGTTATTAGATTTCCTTGTTATGAAATTTTCACTAACAACACGATTCTGAATTGTCACAGTAAACTGTATAGGTCGCGTGAAGATCGAAGTAATAAAGGGGATATTATTTAGGAACTCAATATAGCTGGCGGAATGTGGGCGTATTAAGTATCGGTCTAACAAAAATATATAGACTTAATGCTGTGTATGCTTGCGTTGTTTCTAAGGGGATGCGATCGCCGTTCGCAAACATAGGTGACAGTACAAATTACTAATGTGTCGCTGGCCAAGGAAAGTATCATTCTCTTAAAGAAAGCAGATAGTATTCCGGCGACAAATATACATTGCCCATTCCTCTCCTTTCATGTTATTTTAAATTTCTATTTACTACGGTCGCCAACTCGCTTTTTAGTGATACATTTCGCCTGTGACTACGCCTGCGTAAATGTAGGTTAAGTTAGGTAAGTACCAGTACTTTTTCTGGAGTAAAGGTACCCTATGTCCTTTTCTGTTTCCTTGACAACGTATATGTGAAATTTCATGATGATCGGTCGAATAGTTAAGGCGTGAAAGCGTATTTATTTATTTATTCATAACAAAAAATATTGTGTTGAACATATTTGTTTAAATTAATAGTTTTTAACATCAATTGTAATTAAGTACTAAATTAATGCGTAACAAACAAACAAACTTACATTCGAATTTATAATATTAGTTAGGATTATCAAAAGCACTCATCCTATCTACCTACCTCAACCTATCTCAATATAATAATGCTTGTTAGCCAGTTTTGTCACTTAAAGAATAACACAAGTAGGTATTGTATAATACCTACAATAGTTAGATATATATCATATAAAATACGCAGTAAAATAAATTCATTTAAATCACCGTGCAAGCCATTTTGTCCTAGCCTCAAAGACATTTATCAGCGATACCTTTAATCAAGAAACGAGCCGTTCTAGCTACGGACTGTTGAATTTTCACATATTTTTATATAATACTAGATTTTGTCCGCGGCTTTGCTCGCGTTAATGTAGGTCAGGTAAGGTTAGATTAGTAACAGTACTTTTTCTGGACGAAAGGTAACATTTATGTCCTTTCCTGTACCCCTGACAACAAACGACATATGCGAAATTTCATGAAGATTGGTCGAGTTACGTTATGGCGTGAAAGCGTAACAACCAAACTCACATTCGCATTTATATTAGGTAAGGATATGTTAAAAATTAATACTAACTTGTTTCTTTAATATAGAAACCGAGTCTCAGAGGAGTTTAATTATCTCACAATACATGATGATATATTTATAGCAGTGAGGGACGTCAGAGTGATAGTTACCTTAACAACTCCAATTCCTCTTCTCTCCAAAGTAGAGTACTTCAAAACTGATTGCTCGACTCTCTTGTGCAGTCTTTTCACTCCGTTACTATTCACTATCTAAAATAATAAAACAATCTTATCATAGACTTTGTATCATGTAACAAATACATTACGGGCGGTGTGACAATAAAGATATTTGAATATTATTTAATTATTCAAAATAAAAGGCATCTTCCGCACTAGAAATAAATCCTGTATCGCGGGAGACTTTACAAATATTCAAACAACGGACACAAAGAACATTCAGACTCGCAACAAACATTTATGGATAACACCATTTTATGTTCCGAATAGGATTCGAACCCACTACGCTCGGCGCGGTGGCAGTGGCGGCGAGACCACTTAAACCACTACGCCATCCGTACAGTCAGATCAAATTAATTAAAGCTCAATTCGGAACTAAGATTTATTTGTCTATGTTTGTTTCTTTTTTATTTCTTAGAGTTTCACGCGACAACTACAGTTTTTACAGTTTCGTGGCTTGTAGTACATCTTTAAGTAAGGCATATCTCTATTATTACTTCAGAGTAGCTTTCGTTCCCAGCATGCTAATTATTGTGCCAAACAAATGTCATACAGTCATAGAAATAGCAGAGGAAACAAGTTACGATGTTGTGTAACCAGTTTATATAAGCAATACACTAGTAAATTGATTTAATTAAAATATTTTAGTGGTTATTGAGTGATTGTAAACAATTTAAAGGAAATATGGTATTTTTGATATTATATAGGTAATCAGCTCTGTAAAAATTTGTGTGCCGGCTGTCGGATACAGCCTTCTGTCACATGAGTAGATAAACAGAACAGAGTATAAGCTTCATACACCGCGCGAATCGGTCGCACTACTACAAGCACGCGGGGCATGTGTGCCGTGTGTGCGTGACCACTGGCCGCTTGTCGCATACGCGGCGAGACTGGGAAAACCGGTTTACGCTGGCACAGCCAGTGGATAACCTCAGGGTCAGTGCGACGCACGTTGTTTGTTTTGTTAGTTGCGAGTTTGAAATTTGAACGTGAAAACGTGGTATTTCATTATTAATAATAGTTGTTTATTGTACTGTGTGTATGAATAATACTAGTAAAAATAAAAATATATCATACTTTAACTATCCCAACGAGTACAATAGGTAACTAAATATTGTATTACTACTTTTTCAAGTAAGTACCTTTATTTCATTGTATGATCCTTTTTTTAATAAGAAGAGGGTACTACACAGTGTGTTTTTACCTTTTTATTGTAATTACAAGCTTTTGCTAAACATTTGACTGTCATGGATTTTAAATATAGTTTGTTATTTACTTTAGATAGGCAAGTATTGGTTAGCAAATTATGAGATATTTCATATTTCGCAAACACTGACAGCAATGTTCGATTGTTAAAAATATATGTCAAATAAAAGAGACTCTAATGAAAATGGATTACAGTGATTATATACACAATTTATTAAATCAATTTTGCATCATTCTTAATCTTCTATGGTGCACCTGTAATTTTTATATTGTAGGTATTATTCCAGGCATCTAGAATCTATACTAATATTATAAAGCTGAAGAGTTTGTTTGTTTGCTGGAACGCGCTAATCTCAGGAACTACTGGCCGATTTGAAAAAATATTTCAGTATTAGATAGCCCATTTATCGAGGAAGGCTATAGGCTATATATCATCACGTTAAGATCAATAGGAGCGGAGCACCAATGAAGAATGTTTCAAAATCGGAGAGATTTTTTTCCTTTTGAGAGCTTCCACTGCGTGCGCTGCGTAAACAGTTAAAGTTTCGCAAAAATCATGTATGATAGAATTGTTCCCCTTTAAAAGTTCTAAAAAAAGATCCGCGTCAGCATGTCTATCGTTCAAGGTTGGCTCATTATAACCTTTTTTATGCTAACCAAATTTGTTCTAAAATAATGCATTATTTGCGAAGGTGTTTTTATAAACATGATATTAATCCTTATAAATATGAGTATTAATATTCCTCCAAATAAATATGAGTATTTAATTTAAAACAAAATTGCTCTTTACATCATTCGATTTCAATGAATATCTTAGGAGATATCGCAGTTTTAAAATAACATCGCAGCAAAATAATGATCAAGTATTGCGCGCGCATTTATGATGTGCAAGGCCTGCCGAAAACTCTGCTAGATACCATGCCGCGCGGCTCAGACGCGTGGTCATGGTCGGCTCCTTACGGAACGGTACACGGAACATTACGCTACTACCCACGGGGGCGGCGCAGTAACGATAAACGCGGGTGAAACCGCGGGAACATCTAGTTTAAAAATATTTTCACCTTCTACGTAAACGAAGTCGCGGGTTAAAGTTAGCGTTAGCCCAAAGTAACTATTCCACGCGGACGAAGTCGCGGGCAGAAGCTAGTTCTTATATATATAAGAACTAGCTTCTGCCCGCGACTCTTGAATATTCAAGGGCATTGTGTTTTTACCTCAGCGCAAGGAAACTCGGTGGCAGATTGAAAAAACGATATATCGGGGCAGAGCCTTCGCACATCCTTGTCAATCTGTAACAGAACTTCGTTATCTTTGAAGTATGTGCTCCAGGAACTGTCAGGGCTTATATTCAGAGGGTGATCACTGGGACCTCCGGGTGACACTATTATTTCATCTGAAAACATTATTATAGGTATAAAAGTTATTTTATATGCAAGAATTTATCATAGTAAAGGGTTTTTTTCAACACATTATAACAATGGATACAGAGAACACCTGGTCATACATTAACAGAACTATTTTAAAACAAAACATGTGTCTGTGGCATGGCTTTTTATGATTAAAATAAAAGATGCGAGTTATTTACTATTCAATGATAAATAAATACCTATATATTGTTTATAGTGCTGTCTCTTTTCAATGAGGGTATTCTCCCACGCATTCTTCTGGTGCGGTAGATATAGCAATAATATCTTCCATACTAGGGATCGCATGCCTTTTTCATCTGGAATGCCTGCATACAAATATAAAGCTAAATGTAAACATAGCACTATTACTGTCTAATAAGTATAAGAATTTCAATAGCATGGTAACTGCGCAAATTATCTGTACCCTAAAATAAAATCATTTGTTGTCCTAAAATTTTTGATAAAATAATGTAAATAACCTCTGTGGGATTTCATAAAGTGAAATGATGTAAGTTAATTAACGCAAACTAAAAATGTCAATAATATGTTAATATTAAAATCAATATCATCTTACTGAGTTTATTTATTAAATGAATATATGTACAATAATATACAAATAAATAAATTGTCTGTGTGTCATCTTTCCTTGTGTCTGACCGACCTTCACAACAGGAAATATCAAACAAAACAAAAGTATAATGTCATATGAATATAACCAACTGTATAAATCAATAAGCTTTGACTACAAGGAAACCTGATAGAAAATATGATATTAGAACAGATTTTATGGAACAGTTAAGAAAAGTCTGGATATAATCTAACAAATACACAAATACACACTCATCATAAAGTATAGAATTTTTTAAACAAATTATGAATTAGAACCCACTTTTGAGTTGCGTGTTCAACAAGACCATATTAAACTACAATAAATAACTTAGTCAATGTAGACATCATCTTGATAATACTTATTATTAATTTAATACTTTTCAAAACAATGTTTTATAAACTTACATAACTACTGTTTAAATTATTTAATTGTCAACGTGTAATATCTTGGAAAGAGTAAATGTGACTTATAACTTCCTACTATTCCTGCGATATTTGCTTATGGCAGACAGATTTCTTTAAATAAGGATGCACAGCTACTCTAAGAAATATTTGCTTCCTCTGACATCTTATAAACATAATCAAACACATATATATATAACTCCCGGCCACTGGCTCATGTATTCTTACACTTCACTTACGGAAAATGGCCCAAACTAGCTTAGACTCAAATATGGTCCTGATTTGAAATGCCTATTACTGAACAATTAAAACTTTCTTTAAATGCAGTAGGCTGATGATGTTATAAACCATTGTTCTCTCTATGTGTTGAGTATAAAAAACAATTGTCACTCTTTTTCACATCATTGCTATTGAAATAAGGGAACAGGACTCATCAACTATATATATTTGTTCTAAGTATGTATACTAGTATAGTATTATATTATCTGTGCTATGTGGTAGGGTCAGCCTGCTTTATTTTCCTTGACAAAGGCAAGATAACAAAGAACGGTAAAAATGCAAATAAACACGTTTTTACCTATTAACCACTACTGTATTTTGCCTGCGGCTTCGCTCGCATAGGTTAGGTTAGATTAGTAACAATATTTTTTTCTGGATGATAGGCGCTATGTCCATTTCTATATCCCTGACAATATATATGCAAAGTTTCATGATTATTGGTTGTGTAGTGAAGGTGTGAAAGTGCAATAAAAAATCAAACTCACATTCTCATTTATAGTATTATATAGTTAGGATTAGCATTGTTCAGTAATCTGCATTCAAACATAATGTTTTATTATTAAGTTTTAATATGGATAAGCTGTCAGGTTAAAAATATATACTTATTTGTGTAATCTTATAAATAAATATAAATTTAGAGATTTTTCATAAATAAATACCTTATACTTTTTATTACAAGATAAATGAGATAATAATATGCTGAAGCTTACCATTGAATGCAAATTTTCTTAGCTTTTCTATATCAATAACATCTTCTTCAAGTATTTCTTCAAATGCTTTTATTCTAAAAGAAAATATTGGAAGTATTATCCACACTGTTACTCAAGCTATTGTATTGTATAGTTGCAGCAGCACACCAGTAGTCGGATATAAAAAGTTTAAATAATATCTGGTATTCCAAGACTGGACTGGCTAATCTAGCAATAGGGTAGTAAATGCAGAACTGATATCACTATTTTTTTTTTACATGGCATACCATGCAAAGCAAAAAATGTAACTTCAATCTTTATGATTACTGTATACATTTGGGCACAAAATCTTTAATTATTACTTAAATGAGCAGCACATGTATTATTGTACACTAATTATTTTTGTTTTCTGCTACATAAATCATTAAAGCATAGCTCATGAGACTGCCATGTACAATTTATATTTTACTATATAATACAGTAAAAATTTACAAAAACATTAAAAATTCTTAAGATATGAATAAGAAAATATATGGTTGGAGATGGGACTGAAACTTTTCATAAAATTAAAATTCTCATAAATTATTGTTTTCTTTATTCTATCCTATAAAACAACTAAAAATAAGCCGAAAGTTATCTTGGAACTTTTTGTCTATGACGAGTGGTTCTCCAGATAATTGTCGCTTTTGGTGCGATGGAAGAATTTCCTTAGAAGGTAGGAAAACACTCCGACTCAGAGCACACAGACTCTGTTAGGATGGCAGGAGCGTAGCTCCCGCTGTAGTCTTCGATGGTTATTTTTTTTGTTAACCACCCAGAAAAAGGAGCCCCGTGGTGCGAGGCTCCGGCAACTTAGTCTCTTTGAATTGCACCGTATCTCATAAACCACTCATCTTAGACAAAAAGTTCCAAGATGACTTTCGTCTTATTTTTAGTCGTTTTATAGGATAGCATTAGAAAAAAGAAATTAAGAGAAATTTTATTTTCCCAAAGTTACACAGCCTTTGCTACACTCTGACCAAATAAATTGCAATTGACCATACTATAACAAAAGCACAATTCAGTTAAGAACTAACCTATGCTTTGTATGTATTATCAATCAATACCCAATAATAATTAGCTCTCACAGTAGCTATACGCCTTTTCATAATGTCAGCAAGTATAACACTTGTTAGATAGAATATCATGCTTTTATAACACTGGTAAACATAAATATAATATAAATTTATATTACCTTGCTTTGTGCAAACTCATGTTTAGATCCAGTTAAAAATTAAAACGAATATTAAAAGTTCATAAACTGTAATCGTAGTCTTGTCCCTGTTTGATAGACGCAGACGTCAGAGATCACAGACCGTCACAGACACTTCAAAAACAGGTATACTAATCTATGCTTCAAAGTTCAAACTTTAGTACTTATCTATGGTTTAAACTGGTCTTTTAGACCAGGGTCGATAATTTTTGAAACCAAAAAAAATAATACTAGGATGAAACATATTGGAAAAGGATGAGAATATAACAAAAATTAAAGGAAAAATAATTTATGGGGGATATGAGGTCGGGAAGTTGGGGGGGGTAAGGGTAAAAAACGGTTTATCTAAATTATTTCTCCTTTAATTTTTGTTATATTCTCTTCCTTTTTAAATGGGTTTTATCCTACTATTATTTTTTTTCACTTTTTACCATTTTCAAAGGCTTCGACACTGGTCTATTTGACAAAATTGTAGCTACAATATCTTTGGTCTTTGATAGAAACGTGTGGATAGAAATCACCAAAGGAAGTGACAGTCATACACTCTCGGACCAAGTAGTACTGTGTGAATTGTGATAATTGGTCCGAGGGTCCGAGCATACACTTGTCACCTTATGTCACATATGACCAACATACATGGGTCGGAATCACGGAGCAAATACGTATTTAGTTTTAGTTTTAGTACTTTGTATTTGCTCCGTGGTCGGAATCTTATCTACATTGAAGGAAAACTTCGACACAGTCGCCCTCTTTTTTTAGACAAGGAACTATTTTCGTTCGTAAGTACATACGTCACAGCCATCCTACCAGTTAAACTAAAACACTACCTATTAGTAGAATTTAGCTTATGAGTTCTGTGACTTACAAATTCAAATCGATACTAGGAAAATTAGTAATGAGATAATAGAAGATATAAATCCTATACTTTATTTTAATACATTTTTATAACCACCAAAATATGCATATGTTCATACAATTTTTTTCTAGTATTGTAACCGAATGGTAGAAATATAGTTTTTCACAACGTCAATCTTCTTTCATTAGCTGTCATCACACAAAATTAATGGCTGCCGATTTGTTTACGTGCTCTTGTGCAATTATTTTTATGTTTCGCTGTATTTGCGTTGTTTTCTGTGATATTCACGTCAAGTAGAGCATCAGTTCCTTCGAGTCTACCAGGAAATCAAGCATCTTCACCGGTGTTGTGTCTCTTCACGTCAAGTTCGGTACTCTGTGTAAAAAGCCCCTGCCCTCCAATTTGGCAGTTTGGATCTTATTTACTGAAGAATTCAGTTATACAATGTTGTGATTTTGGCAAAACCTTTAAAAATTGTGTTCTTTGTTTATATATTGTGAAATGGTGAATAATAAATTTTTCGTGATTGTATATCCTATGGTTATATATTTTGTATTACCAAAACTATATACTTGACAAGTTAAATATATCAAAACTAATACTAAAATTAGCGACATCTATCGCCATTTTAATCGAAACAAAATTGCAGAGTTGCTTGCTAGTTTTATAGACGGCGATGCAATCGCTTAAATGTCAAAGATTCCAGTCTATTACCGTTATTATCTCGGGTGATAATTATTGGTCCGAGGTTATTATACGTTATTATAATATACTAGTCTATGCCACCATATGACAAAGACCAAAGACAATTACACGGAGTTGCAAGGGTCAGAAATGAAATATCGGTTGATTTTCGAAGAAATAATACCTGACCGATTTTGCATCTTGCCTCATACCTAATATAGGCGTACGGTTTCGTAGATACGATTATATAATCATATCCACGAACTGGTATGCAGAGGTGTAATAAAGCCACTTATGGCCACACAAGTTTAAGGTCCCAGAAAATTGGGTCTATAATCATATAGACGTATTAACAAAAGCTTAAATTGATACTGCGAATAAAATTTATTTATTTATCCAAAAGTAATACTAATAACGGTGTTATTTATCTACAGCATTTATAATTCATAACTTGGCGTCAAAGCTGATACGGGCTTACTTTAAAGTAGTTATTAAAATTAGAATTATTTTATATTATTATAAATATTGATAGGTACATGGTATTTTTCGAATAATAATATATTAAGTTAATTTTCGCTTTTTAGTGCTGATGTTTTTTTTTGAAGACGGTTTTACTTTTTTTTAAAGTTTGTTTATTTTTCAATTTTTGTTAATTTATAGCATCATGGGTAGACCAGTAACTGCCCAATGGGTGGTTGCACTGTTTTATTCTCTGGAGATTTCCGTCAAATTTTGCCAGTTATAACTAGGGGAACGAGAGCAGATGAAGTCAATGCATTGCTCAAAAGATCGCATCTTTGGCCACATATAACCAAAATGTGAACTTAAAACCAACATGAGGATTTTATCGTCTAGCGAAGATAATAGGCAATTTTCTAACGACTTGCTCCAAATAGGAAATGGTGAATTTCAAGCAGGAAATGTATGTATAAATCTTAACAATATTTGTGTTTTAGTACAAAATATGGAAGAAATTATTGAAACAGTTTATCTCGATATTAGTAACATATCCACTAAGACACTAAATTGGTTTCAAGAAACAGCTATACTAGCATTCACTAAAGAGCAAGTGGATAAAATAAATGAATTTATTATTTCCAAGTTCGAAGCATTATCGCAAACCTACTACTCAGTTGACACAGTTGTGGATAGAGAAGAGGCAGTACATTATGCAACAGAAGTTTTGAATTCTTTGACTCCTCCTGGAATCCCGTCACAGAAATTAATATTAAAAGTAGGTGCCCCAATAGGGGCAATAATATTACTAAGAAATTTGAGTCCACCGAAACTGTACAACGGTACAAGACTCAAAGCAGTCAAATTTAAAAAAAAGGGTGATCGAATGTATCATATTAACTGGCAACGCAACTGGTGAAACTGTTTTTATACCAAGAATTCCCATGATACCATCAGAATTGCCTTTCCAATTTAAACGGCTATAATTTCCCGTAAAAATAGCGTTTAGAATGACAATAAATAAAGCGCAGGGTCAAACATTAAAATTTGCGGGAGTACACTTAAGCACACAGTGCTTTTCGCACGGGCAATTGTTTGTTGCCCTGCCCTACCACGTGTTTTACACATGATCAGGTTATTAATGTCGTATACAAAGAAATATTAATATTTTTTTTATTTTAAAAGTAATATACTTAAACTAATCTGAATGTTTTCTGTTTTGTTTGCCTCATAATAAATAATTGCCACTTAAAAAATAATCTAAATTAATATTATGTATAACAAGGCAAGATGATTGATTTTTTGTTTGTTACGATTTAACTCAAAAACTACTCAACCAATTTCACCGAAAGCTACATCTCCTCGGAGTAACATAGGCCTTTTTATATTTTCTGTAAAGAACCCGTGCGAAGCCGGGGCGGGTTGCTAGTGTATAGATAAATGCTTGTCGCGAGATTTAAGTACTCGTATTTACTTGCTATCTATTAAAAATTTCAAACTAAGAATTTATTAAACTAAGAACTATTTTTAAATTTTTAGTTCTATTTATTAACAAGAACATAATAAAAGCTTGTTTTTAAAAAGATTTTTCTTTTGGTTTTATTGTAACTTTTTAGTATTATTTTATATTTTAATAACTTTACATATCAATTAGTTATGTAATTACTGGTTAGTTGTTTGTAACATTTCTCATTCTATCCGTTTCATTTAATGCGTCAATATTACAAGGTTTCTTCGAAGTCAACTTGGGACAGCCAAGTTCTTCGATTTGAAGACCCGCTAAAGACCGAACTCGGCTTAAAGCCACATAAGCTTGACCTGAAGCAAACAATTTGGAACCAAGATAAATAACAGCATGATCTACAGTAGTTCCCTGCATTTTGTGCACGGTTGAAGCCCAAGACAAGACAATCGGGAGCAATCTTCTTTCAACTGTGCCGTGATTAAATTTAGCAGGGAACTGAACTGATTTAGGCTGTATGATGTGAATGCTGTCATTACCAAAGTCTACGCGAACCGATGGTACCTATATCGCTATCGTGTAGTTGAGCACGTCTGTAATATTTCCCAAAGATGGAGTCGCATATTTACGTCCACCAAACCACCATCACCCACCACCCATCAAAAACGGTCCACCCATTAAGATGAATCAAACTCGACGCGGTTGTGTCGCTTAATTACTGAGTTCTTATGGTAACCTTCAGCTCCATCATCAGACCCTGGTTACCATCTAGAACTAAAGTGCTCGTTAAGACGTATCAAACGAGCCCATACTCGATGGGGTTATGTCGTTTAATTACTGAGTTCCTATGGCCATTTTCCAGCTCCATCATTAGATCCTGGTTACTATCTAGTACCAAAGTAATCGTCAAGACGAATCAAACGAGCCGAGACTCGATGGGGTTGCGTCGTTTCTTTACTGAGTTCCTATGACCACCTTCCAGCTCCATCACCAGATCACACCCTGGTAACTATCTAAAAACAAAGTACTCGTCAAGACGAATCAAACGAGCCGAGACTCGATGGGGTTGCGTCGTTTCTTTACTGAGTTCCTATGACCACCTTCCAGCTCCATCACCAGATCACACCCTGGTAACTATCTAAAAACAAAGTACTCGTCAAGACGAATCAAACGAGCCGAAACTTGATGGGGTTGCGTCGTTTCATTACAGAGTTCCTATGACCACCTTCGAGCTCTATCATCAAACCCTGGTTACTATTGAAAGAGAAACTACTCGTCAAGACGATTCAAACGAGCCCAAACTCGATGAGGTTGTGTCATTTAATTGCGAAGTTCCTATTGCCACCTTCCAGCTCCATCATCAGATCAGCACCATGTCATATAATATTGCATTGTCACGCGATTTACACATGCATGCAAAATTTCAGCACAATCGGTAACCGGGAAGTGGATCATATTTAATTTGCAAGATTTGATGACAAACATCGGGACAGGTGAAACTAAATAAAAGCTTGTAAAATAAGGCTTATGTTTAACTTATCACCAGATATAGTAAAAAATAACAGTCAAAAATAGTAAAAGATCACCAAATTGCACAGCAAAATATATATAAAGAGATCAAAATAAGACGACGGAGCCGGATTTTTGGGTGGGTTTAAGAAGAAACCTAACATAACCTAATCCTTCCGAGACGGAATGCTGTGATTTGAGGTGTATAGGTGCTCGTTATGATATATTTTAGTATGCATATTTTGCTGCACAATTACTATTTTTGGTGGTCATTATATTTAATCCCTAAAAATAACATCTGGTAGCAGTAGTTTATGTGAAGAGGAAAGCAAAATAGAAATGGATAAAGAAGCAAAGCAATCTCACAACAACATGATTAAAAAAACTAAAGCCATACCTCGCTTATACATTGGTATAACTAATGAGTGTTACTTTTTGGTGGATTTGATACACATGAACACCAACAGAGCACATTATATTGTTTAATAAATTAAAAGTATAAAAACCTTTTTAAAAACAAGCTTTAATATAAACTTTTAGGGCTATATTTCACCGAGACACCATGGTGGCGCCACCAGTCGCCGCTACCAACAAAATGTGTACAGCTCTCTAGAGAGTTACTCACCTGGTGTCCGTTTGGTTGCGCTGCCACGCTGGTCACGCAACCACTAATTACTATAGCGCTGTATGGTGCCTCACTCACTCGGCCGCCAGTCCGGCCGCCAGCGACGCCCTACCTCATTGCATGCAACACGCGTGCACTGGTTCGAGGTCCATTTTGATACTGTCTCAGTGTGGTGTGGCGACTCTGGTGTCTGTATGGTGTCTAATTTGGTAGCCACGGTGGCGCGACTGGTTGCGCTGCTATGTTGTCCCGGTGAAATATAGCCCATAACGTCATTTCACATTTGACACAATTTATATGATATAAAAGCTTGTCGCGAGATTTAAGTTCTCGTATTTTCTTAGTTTGAATTTTTTAATAGATACTTAAATCTCGCGACAAGCATTTATCTATACAAATAAATAAATTTGAAGTGTCTGTTAGTAATATCAAAATATCAGATTTTTATCTAATGCATATGAAATCAATTAATCTATATAATAAAGATATAATAATATCATCTCATTTTTCCAATTCGGTTAGTTTAACCAGACGTATAAACTAAAATATACACGTAAATGCATGATTCATTAATCATTACACTTGTCGTAGCTTACTTCTAAGAAACACAAGCGATGTGACGACTTTGGGTTCCAAATTATAAACATCTGTGAGGTGTGTCGAATGACGCTCAAGTGGCACTCAAGTGGCGCGCGCCGCGTCACGTGGGGTTGTTGTTGTTTACATTAGCGCGCGCGCGGGGTCTGACAGGTAAAAATAATAAACGGGATGTGTACGAGTTACATCGTCCAGCAAAGGTGCCGCGTCGGCAATTTACGCCATGCACGCTTTTGTGCGATGTAGTTCGATCGGTGTTCATGTAAACCGCGTCGCGTTCACTCATATCATTTAGCAATAATTATTTCATATCATTGTATTAATTACTTTGAATTCAATACATCCGTTTTCTATCATAACTCGCGGTATTATTTATCATAACCCTTATGTTCTAAGTGAACAGCTCAAACAGGATGATTGTTGAAACTCGCCGAGCGGGCTGATGACGTGTCAATGAACTTTCCCCGCGTTGACAGCTGATGCACGCCTTGGCCCATATATCTTTGTTTATAGATGGCCAGAAAAGCTTTTTCTTTATTTTTCTTGTTGTACGAGCGCCGGGGTGACTTAGTTCGTGTTGTGCTTTGAAGGCTGCGACACGATAAGGCAATGGTAGGTATGGTCGGATGTTCGCTGTCGATGTTTCTCACCAAATAGGTCGTAAAGGAATAAACTATTATACGCTGCAGCAGCAGCAGTGTTTTAGAGTTCAAAATAATAATCATAAGCAACATGCAGATGCCCTGCACTTAGATTGGTACCTAAATATCTCCTGTATGCTAAATTAAAAGTACCTAAGGGTCTAAAATTGAGTTTTGTAGCACACCCATTGTGTTTGGTAATCTAAAAGAGCTTTATGCGTTGAATTTAACATGTTCATGGCTTAGGTAGGCTAGCGTGGGCCATATCATCATAAAAGAAAAGAATAAGAAAAGAAAAAGTCGTTTATTTCTTCAGGTTTGTTACATTTTCTAAAACAACACAGATATATAATAGGTTCTGATGCAATTTTTCTTTTACACATCAAGTGCGCGTCTGTAAATCACATTTTAAACAGTATCTGTATGTTAGAAAAGCTGACAGTTATGAACAAAATATGACTTTTGATTCCATTATACTTTAAAAAATATTAAACATATATCAATTGTATAAATGCTTATAGTCATAAGAGCTATAAATCCCACGTTAATTTTAAGTTCATATGTAGGGGATGACTTATCCATGTAAAATTCATAAAAAGCACAAATGCCAGCAACTAAATTTAAAATGATAGACGTAATGATAAAAAAGGTTTCTATAAATCCGTTAGAGATACTGATTTGCAATCCTGCCTCAACCATGAGGCCCCCTGATACAATCAAGCAGCTCCCGAATGCTCCTGATTGTATAAAAACAGTAATTGTACTTAGATTTTGACTTTCAGAATTGAAGAACAGTCCTACGGCCATTAATAATAAAACGAATCCTCGAAGAATCATTTGAACCATTTTGTACGAAGACATTATTGTGTTGAATCAACTTAATTAAGTATAAGTAAATGACGTAAATATTTAAAATATAATAAAGCTTCTAAAACGCTAGTACAGAGTTATGTACTGTAAAAATAATTGCTGTAACAACCGTGGTAACAACATGATATTAAAATATGATTGTTACGTCTGACGTATGTTTGTCAAAGTCGTATAATTTATGGTCCACAAGTAAAAACTCTTTTTCTTAGACAGGCGTTACCTTTACTGGATTACCGATGCTGAACGATGTATTACGCATGTTCACTTCACAATATCCTCCAATAGGTTTGGAAACATCCCAAACAGTGCCAAATTAGAATGCTTCTCAAACAATATAAAATCGACAATGCATTCGGCGAAAGACCGTTTTTGTAAGTCTAGTTATAATTATATAGGACAGGACAGGAAGTGATATCGTGTTGTTCTTCATAAAGATATTGTATAATAGAACTATAGATGGATCATATTTAAGTTGAACTATTTTACCATAAGCGTTACTCGTCATTCTAATGCAAGCATTTCGGGTGATAAAAAGAGATAACAACAGACGCTCGACTTGTGTCAAATCCATGCGCGCCACTTGCCGTTGACAGTTGTTTGTGTTACATATAACACAGAATCTGCCTTGGGTTTTTTGTAAAATATCTTAGATTTTGTGAACTTCGACAATATTTCACTATTAAATAAGAGTTATGGCATGTACAGTGTCCGATGGTTCAAGTCGAACAGGATTTTTGACGAATAATAATAATAATAATAATAAACTCTCGAAGGGCCTCTTCACGTTGGACCCATGTCTCCGTGTAAGCCTCCCAAAGGGCCGGGTATTTTCCTAACGTATTAGGAATATACCCGTGAAAGAGAAACAAATAATAATAATAAGTTTTATTTTTTTTCCACCAAACATAATTTTACAATTTCGCACAAGTGTGATATTTCAACTAGGTAAGTAAGTGAGCAAAGTAAATATAACAAGTAGCGTATTATGAGGGGTGGACAGGAGCCTACACTAGGGAAATAATGGAAATATATAATTAGAGCATTAAATATATTATCAAGCTGTCAGCTTGTGACCACGGCCGGTGTAACCTGGTCGAAGCGTCAAGCCTAGAAAAGGTAAAAATTATGCATGATCGCGTTAATACCTGTTACATATTATATATCGGAGTATAAGTATTGTTCTCTATGGCCACGTCAGTAGTAATTGCGGGTTTAATGGGCGTCATCAGGTAATATGCGAGCACAAAACAGAACGATGCCGGTTTTACACTATTTTTATTTAGAATAAATAATATTTTCACTTCACAATAATAAAGTGGCAAGTGTTGTACCAATTTGAAATTTAGACTAAATAGGCCATATTTTGAAATAACTTGCCAAGGGTAGTATGGTAGCTTTTTTTCCAACATGGAGTGTCAAAGTTAACTGACAATAATTTTGTAAACCATAACTCATCAAAATTTAATTTATTTTACTTAGTTAACAATGTTTATTACTTTGATTTGTGGTTGCGATTAATAGCACTGTTGTTTGAGATTATATTATAAAAAAAATCACTGTAAAATTGTGAAAATTGTGATCACAGTAATTAAAAATGCGACCAAGGGTGTCAAATTTTCAACTTTTTCGAAAAATGTCTATAATTGCTTGACTAAGTAACATGGATTTTTTTTCTTATTTTTATCATAACTGGTATACCTTGGCCTCTAGCCCGGTACCATCGTATCGTTTTCGTATCACTATTTATCAAAAACTTGGTAGGGAGGTAGCTTAGAACCAGGAAACGGACATGGGATACCTTTTATCCTGTTAAAAAAAATAAAAAATAAAGCTTTGTTAAAACATTCGAATATTGACGTGTTTCCATTTTATGCTTGCCTGGTACTTGAAGCAGCCAACTATGAATAAATCTATATATATATGAGAAAGTCGTGTTAGTTACACTATTTAAAACTCAAGAACGGCTGAACCGATTTGGCTAAAAATTGGTAGGGAGGGAGCTTAGAACCAGGAAACGGAAATAGGATACTTTTTATCCTGTTAAAAAAATAAAAAAGAAAGCTTTGTTAAAACATTCGAATATTGACGTGTTTCCATTTTATGCTTGCCTGGTACTTGAAGCAGCCAACTATGAATAAATCTTCAAATATATAAAAGAAAGTCGTGTTAGTTACCACTATTTATAATTCAAGAACGGCTGATCCGATTTGGCTGAAACTTGGTGGGGAGGTAGCTTAGAGCTAGCTGAGTGAGCGAGCAATTTTGGCGGCTAAGAATAAAGATGTAGATGACTTAAACTACATAATTCAGAATGAGATCATTGGTGCACTGCATTCATTCAAATCTATTGACTGTGTAACAAATTAAGATGAAGCCACCAACTATCCAATTGAATTTTTAAACTCCTTGGATGTGCCTGGCTTACCACCGCACAATTTACGACTAAAGGTTGGATCCGTAGTAATCATGCTTCGAAACATAAACCAACCAAAACTGTGCAACGGAACGCGTTTGGTGGTAAGTAAATTGATGAACAATGTGATTTACGCCACGATACTCAAAGTAAAATTCGAAGGTGAGGAATTTCTCATTCCGAGGATCCCGATGATCTCAACCGATATGCCGTTTGAGTTTAAACGACTTCAATTTCCGATCCGTCTTGCATTCGCCATGACCATTAACAAATCACAAGGCCAATCCTTGAAAGTTTGTGGTCTGAATCTAGAAAATCCATCTTTTTCGCATGGTCAATTATATGTAGCATGTTCACGGGTCGGAAGACCATCTGCGTTATTTGTTCCTGCGCCTGATAATAAAACGAAAAATGTCGGCTATCACAAGGTGCTTCACTGAAAAGTGCAACCCATGCACCAAAATACATGCCAATAAAGAATCATTAAAATACTTGATTTTTTTAAATTTATATTTATTATCCTAATAAAAATAAAATCCAAAATCTGCTCATTTATTGCCTCTAAGGCGGAACAAAGTTCGCCGGGTCAGCTAGTATATATATATATGTTACATATATGTAATTATGACTGTCAAGCCTTAACTTTCAACCTACAAAAAATAATCACGATATCAGAACCCAAAGTCAAAATATCTCTAATGCAAAATTCATCCCGTCGTTCGATTGAGTAAAGCGACTAAATTATAACAACAAAATCTTGATTTACAGAAACTTGGCTTGACTTACATATATATATATATATATATATATACATATATATATACATATAATATATATATATATATATATATATATATATATATATATATGTAATTAATAAAACGTAGCCATTAAAATCAGATCGACTTTCAGAAAAGTATATAATTATTATTAATCTTTTATTCGAAAACCGCCAATTATCCTATATGTGGCCATCAAAGTCTTTTATTTTGAGGATGTTGCTGTAATAAGTCTATATACGTATAAAAGTATGTTCCATAGATTATACAAGGGAACTGTTAGCGTTCAGTTGGCCAAACAGGACCAAACAGTTGGCATTCGGTCGCTAGAATTGTCATGTTGCGAAGATTTTGAAGTTTTCTTTCATAATGATTGTTATTTCTCTTATTTGTAGTAGTTTTATTTTATGCAATGTTCTTTGTAACAAGAATCAATCACAAAATACTGTTTCAAATAGCTACTGTACACATCCGGATTGCTCATTAGAAAATCAACACACGATGTGCATAGCCACTAAAAAGCAAAGTGCAAGACTTTATGCTTCTGGGATGACCTCATGGATGAGATACCAAATGCTGCTGTTGCATAATAGACATAGAGACAACATCGCTTTGGGTATGGAGCCCGGACAACCTTCTGCCACTAATATGCGTAAGATGTATTGGGACGACGAACTGGAGCAAATGGCTGAAGTGTGGGCGCGTCAGTGTCAAAAAAGACACGACGAATGTAGGAACACCATTCGATTCAACGTTCTCCAAAATATGGATGTTCGCGCCGTTGTCAGCAGAGTTACAGAGGCTCAATTATTAGCAGATGCCGTTGGTGCATGGTTCTCAGGGTCCAGGGTGCTTGCTTCAGAAAATGTTTGGTCTTTTAGACTCAGCAATTGTAGCGCTCCTGGCGGATGCAACGCTAACTGGTACTCAGCGGTAGCCTGGGCGTCAACGTGGCGAATTGGTTGTTCTCAAGCTTTATGTACAGCCAAAAGACCATCATGCGCCCTTTTTCGGAAACGAAGAGAAGCTGAATCTAAGACCACAGAACGAAGTTTGAGAAATTCCACAAGATCATCGAATATGGGTGAAAATATATTGCGACGTACTAAATACATGACTGTAGCAAAAACAGAGAATTTTGAAGCTTATGCTACCACTGACTATCGTAAGGTAACAGATTCGCCATTGCATCGTGGCGAGTTGCAGCATGAAAATAGGGATAAGAAACGAAAAGCTACAAAAATTATAGCATACACCTTTTGTAATTATGGACCGGCCGGTAATATCGATGGCTTTCCAATATATGAAGCAGGCACAGCATGTTTGAACTGCCCACAGGGCACGAGTTGTGCCGACCGCACTCATAGAGCACTATGCACTGTCACGGGCGATCCCGAAAATCGAAAAGTTTAGCATTATTTTTTGCATTATATATTGTTATGTGTGTAATATAATGTCTGAGACGCAAAGCACCTGGGATGTTAATTAAATTTTTTTTTGTCACGTTCTCAGTTTCACGCGGTACTAATGTAGAGAAGGGTAAAGATGGCATATATTAGACACCATTTTCATTTTCGCGTATTTCTTCTAAAATATCAGGGTTAATATGGTAATTTTATCTGATTATAGAGAATATTTATTGCATTATTCAAAACAAAATGACTCAGTTATGAAAAATCCTAACTAATATTATAAAAGCGAAAATGAGTTTGTTTGTTTGTTTGTTTATTACATTTTCACGCCTAAACCACTGAACCGATCATCCTGAAAGGAAAAAGAAAGCTCTCTATACATGCCTGGGCCCACATGTTAACTCAATCAAAGTAGATTTATTTAAACATGATATAATCACAAGTCTTCACTGAAAATTTGGTAAAATTTGGCTATCCACGAACCAAGATATATGATAATCAAAAATATGGTAAAAGTGAGGTTATAGCTCAATATGGTAGTTTTCTTTAGGTTACTTTCTAATTATTTTTAAAGTCTTATGCCTAGAAGTCGAGTTACTGTTATAAGTCATAAATATATATGTTGAGGATATTTACACTCCCAGAAACCTTAATTAGTACTACAGCAAACCGTAGTACTGTTTGCAATTGCATTATTCTGTCTGCCGCCGCGCTGCAGTATATATTCAGCTATCATCATCCCATAAATAAGTTGATAATGGTATTTGTTTTAAATAAACGATTATTAATAAACTCACTCACTAGTTTATTAAGTCGTAATAGCACAATTAACACAGCAATTCATGTCGTCAATATCCAATCGATAAGCGTAATCGGTCGTCCAAAATAGTGAGCCAGGTAATCCTAAATAGCAATCCGTCGTATAGTCCTTTATAAAGACGAAATTATTAGAAATTGAGAATAATAACACAACGCAGTGCACTCTAAACAAAAACAAACGACCGTTTATTTAGAATTTTGACACACCTGACATCTGTCAATCGATGATCAGTATTGACCGGACTAAAATACAAAATCTAGATTCACGATATAATCTATTGGGAAAAACTATTTAGTCAATTTCCTTACATTTTATATCATTTTACCGATTTTTTAAATCTCAATTACTAGGAAATCGAATGAGTTCTTAACGATTCTTTATTTTGAAAACTTAAATGTTAATATCTCGTTTTCTAGATAGAAGAATGCTGCTATATTTTGTGATTTAAATCACAAAAATATAATGCATTTTTAAATACACATTTCAACTAGTTAACTATTGGGCCCAACACTTTCCTTCTCCTTTTGCATATACGTTGACAGGTGTACAGAAACGGACATAGGCTACCTTTCATCCCGACAAAAATTACTGTTCCCAAGGAAAACAATAATAACGTTCTTATGATAATATATGGCGCCACGTGTCTTAAAATCATGATTGAATTATATTATTACAAGCAGAGTACAACCCGAATTGATTGTAAAATTCTAAATTAACGCAAGCGAAGTCGCGGGCAAAAGCTAGTAACTAATAAAACAAAAAATACGTTTTTAATATCCAACCACCAGAGTATCCAAATAAGATATACTTGAGGTTCCTAAAATTGTGATGTCTCATTTTAAGCAAACTCACTGATGAGGTTATTTAAATAAAATTCATTGAATAAAACTATTTAATTAACTTTAAGTATCAATGAGTTTTCCTTGCTAATCTTTATTATTTTTTATCTTCATCCTCACATGTCCGGGCGAGGCGAAATGTTGATTGACAAGTTAAAAATCTGTCGAGTTGGCAATGAGGCGATTTTAGCTATTGCAAGTTGGTACAAACTTGCAATAGCTAAAATCGGCCGTTCAAAAAATAATTTTACGATGTCTTCGTCGAATTCTATTATCCATCCAACAGAAACAGCTTGAGGTATCCTGACTGATAGTTCAGAATGTCTGAGTATAAAGTCACTTAGCCATTTTAACCAGCAGAAGCCTTTTTCAATCTATACCTGCATTTAATGGCCAACTGAGATTTCATATAGTAGATTTTGTTCAGACGCTCTGTCATACAGAGCGTCTGCCATGTCATGTAGGTATTGACTACAGAGGACGGAGTCTTAGATTTTGCGTTCCAGGGTTCCTTTTTAAACGCTATATTCTTATAAAACATTAAAAAAATTATCTTTAGTGTACTTTTCATAAAACCATGTTTTCTTTTGATTGGTGGCATCTGCAGTGCTTGACAAAGCCCTCTTGATATACTTGGACTATCTAATATAAGATATTTCATATTTTGGACTCATTATAAACCCAACATAATCAAATCATATATTTTTTATATACCTCCTGAGTACTTGTGTCCTTGTGGCTATTGTTGTTTTGGCCAGTTCCTCTGTTGCATAGGCCGGCAGGAGTCAGTGGATGTCATCACTGCGGCGACTGCCGCGATGTTGTTGTGGACACGACGCTGTACACTTTGGCGGAATGCCCCGCCTGGGCATCGCAGCGCCGTGAGTTGATTGCAGCAGACAGACTGATTGCTCTCTCACTCCCGGCCGTGGTTCAGTCTATGGTCCGGAGTGTGAGATTGTGGAACGCCGTCGCCTCCTTCTGTGCCCCAGCCCAGCACTCCAGCCGCAGAACCGAGCGCCGGAGCGCGCGAGATGACCTCCAGTCACCCTGGTGAGCCCGACATAACCCCTCCTTCGCCCCGCGGAGAGGTAAGCGTCAAAGCATTCCGCAAGTAAAAAAAAAATATTTTAGCATTTTACATATTAAGTTTGTGCCAGTTATAACCACAGAACAATAAAATTAATTTGGCAATAATTCTAAAGGACCATGGGCAAAAATGTATGAGCTACGTCCCCGCCTACGAACATAAATGGAAGTAATAATAATAATAACAATAATATTTATTTTGTCAAAAAGTTACATTTAGCATGAACACAGTACATAATAAATCAAAACAAGTTAATACAGAATTTGTTGTACTCTGGTACCCAATGTATCTTATCTTATCTTGTGTGTGGGGGCCAGTCTGTACTGACCGGCGACACCTCGACCCAGTGGGATCTTTTGTGTCAGCCCCAAGATTCATCCTTTAGCTATCTCCTTGTGAATGTACTGCATTAGCTGCAGTGTACAATTCAGAGGGAGAAGCCTAAAGTCTTCAGGGTTTGGATATGCCAATCCCATCAGACCCATCCTAAGTCCAGCCAACGCGTCGCATTCACACAGTAGGTGCGATATGGACTCGTCCTGTTCACCACAGGCTCTGCAGATCGAGTCGTGTGTCAATCTCAATCTGAACAGGAAGTCTTTGGTGCCAAAATGGCCAGTGAACGCTCCTGTGAGCAGGCGCATTTGACTCTTACTATACCCGCAGAACCAAATGTAAGATTTAACTTGTGTTTTGGGTACCAGGTCCCTCGCAGTATTACATTTACTTTACAGTTAAATCATAATATAATATTAGGTATTCGTGTAAGCAGCTATGAAAATATGCGTAAGTAAGCATAGGTGTGTGTATGTTTGTGAGGGTGTGTTTGTGTGTGTGTGTGTGTGTGTGTGTGCGCGCGTGTATGTGTGTGATATTCATCCAATTAAAGTACCGATAATTTCAGCATGATCTCAGTTTGAGCATAAGTTTTGGTCATGTGTCGAAGTGATTTATTTTTGTTTGTACCTAATAAACATAAGCAGTTAGTATTTGACTTGTATATGTGTTTGTCTCGTAATCTGTAGAACTTTTGTATTTATGTTTAATCACACTTTTTGAGCATGTTGTGTTTGCCTGTAATAGATTGTTACACTAGAACATAAGATCTTTATATGTATTTTTGTAATTGTATGGGTGTAATCAATTGTTGGTGAGCCAAATAAAATAAAATAAAATAAATAAAATAAAATAAAGTGATACCAATGTGTTCCTAAAGACACAGACACAAAACATATTAAATGTATTTTTAACTGGTAGTTATACTGTCGAAGACAATGAATGTAAATTATTCATATTCTTATAATGCTCGTAGTAGGCAAATCAAAATAGTGAGCGTGTTTCTTTTGTTCGTCTATTATAAAACTGTTTAACAGCTGCGCTGGCAGATTAAAATCTGTATGACGACCTATTCCCATGTACCATATAATTGATATGGGCACAACTTCCTATAGTCCGACTGCCCGTTAAACTTCCCTATCTACAGGACCCGAGTAGTTAGGGTTTCGGGGGGAGAACTACGGGTCTCCCCCTTAGGATCAGGGTACTACGGGGTCAGGCTAGCCCACTGCGCCTTGAAAGGCGTGTTCTATCGGCCGCTGATTAATAACAGTCTCCATAAAAATGACTACTTAATTAACTCTTAATATCATAATATTGTCTTACGTTACTTATACCATATTAGAGTGTTTAAAATGGTTCTTTGCATAAAATTTTAACGCGGTATAGGTTCATGCTAATGTCGGCAATTGACCTCGATTTCTAGCTGTGGGCGAGGGTGTCAGTTGCCTATGTCAACATTTGTCGATATGCGCCCTAAGTCGGGCCCCGTACCAGTTATGACCTAAATTCCTTCGTGAGGTTACAGTTACCTACAGTATTCTATAGTATAGTAGCCACTAGCTTTTGTTTTGATGAATATAATAAACGCAATTTTCTTCGTACAAACTACAATTTTACTCGATTGTTTAGTAGATTTAGAAAGCAATACTACGGTTAATATCGCATATCTACAATTATTTGGTCTCAATTTAAATTGTTTCAAACGGGATATAATCTTCAACGATCATGTTGCATTTGGTGGTGCGGTTGTATCCCATCTCAAACACACTGTTTTGTATGAAGAGATCGCTTCTAATGTCTTTGATTCTTATATTTTATTGATAAGCTTTCCCTTATACTATAGAAATTTTATACTTATAGGCAGATAGATGCGTTAATAAACAGTACAATAACTTCGATAGCCCAATGGTAAGTCGATCCATAGGTCGCGAGTACGATCTTGATTATCCTCTAAAACCTATTTCTCTCTAACGTTGTAGAATACTAGCTATTTGAAACTAACGTGTTAATCAGTAAAGTATTTAATGAAGGAAAAATCATGTGTTCCGTAATTGTAATCTAACCATGATCAATGGAATCGATATACATAGTATCATCAGACCTTATTCATCATTATATTATTAATGTTTATTAACTCTATTAATGAATTGATATGGAACTGAACAATAATAGTGGCAAGTGATTTCATTTTTATTATTTCATCACAAGTGCCAAATATTTCACATTGATAGACAATAAGGAATAGATTTCATGCAACTTTATGTATACATATATATATACAGGATGTTAGGCACACGGTTGTCCAAATGGAATAGAGATCTGGTTTGCCAACGCGTGGGACTCAGGCAAATTACATTTTGTCTCACTGTTTAGGCGACGCGATTTAAAAAAAAAATTAAAATAAAGGCTCGTATATTTGGACTAAAACTGTAAAAATGTTAAACGAATATGGGTTTAGCTGTCATAATGATATTTTTTATTTTAGTTAACTGTTGCTACATTTCATTAAAATTATTATTTCCTATAGACACCCTTTAAAAAAATTATAACAGGCTGTCAAAGTTTCGGAAAGAGCTAAAAACAGAACATAGTTCGACAATGCATGATTAAGAAAAATAATAATAACATTTAATTTGCCTGAGTCCAACACGTTGGCAATAGCCCAAACCAGATCTCTATTTCATTTGGACAACCGTGTGCCTAACATTCTGTATATAATAAATGTTAGACCTACTAGTTATATGTAAGTTAGTAGTAGGGTAAGAATGCCTGTTCCTAGAGGGTTAGGGTCAGATAGTCTGGATAGTAAAAAGTCTGAGTAAACAAAATGACTAGATTGCAGAATGACTGGGTAGGCAAAACGCCTAGGATGCTAATTTACACATATATATTATTTATTTTAGAACGTCCAGGTATGCAGAATATATTATGATTGCGTAATCCCTTGATATGCAATACGTTAAACGTTAATTGCAAAATGTCTGGATTGTATAATAACAAAATAAGTATATAATTATGTAACCGTATGATATTAAGGATGCTTATTTTATAATAAAATATGAATTCCTTAATGATTAAGTCTCGCCACCATCCAAAGAGGCTCAATTTATAAGGATTACTCTTTCTGTATGACCTGGTTCAAGTCTTTACTGCTTAACGCGGCAGGCATCGTGAGTAGAGGAACCTCTTCCTATCTAGAGAACTACTAACCAACAATAAATTGAACCCTGTTCCCAATAGCGGTAGGTTTTTATAACTTTTACTTTTAAAATAGGGATTTAGATTTAGGGAGTCGAAAATGTAATTACGATTCAACTGCAAATAAAAAAAGGATAATATACCAGGCGCTCTCAGGCGCTAGATTTAAAATACGGCATATAATAATACTATCAGTCCTGTATTAAACTGTCCCTCTGCTGGACACGGCTCTACTTTTCTCAGTGTGAGATGGTTGGGCTATACCACCACGCTGACCCGGTGCATGTTGGCAGACTTCACATATCTTCAAGAACATTATGTAGAACTCTGAGACTTGTAGGTTCCCTCACAATGTTTTCCTTCACCGTTAAAGCAACCGATAATTAACTATTTAATACGCACGTAACTTCGAAAAGTTAGAGATGCGTGCCTCGGGTTCGAACTTGAGACCTCTGCGTGGTAGACCAACGGTCTTCCACTAGTCTAATGGAACTAAAATATAGTAACGGTTAAAATTTTTGGTGTTTTTAATCCTTGGTGGTCTTTATCGCTATCAAGCCAATTTGTTTAAACAGACTCTATGGCACTAAAGCTGCATTTTCACTAGGCGATATGTCGCAGATACTTATCGCTCGACATTCACGTAGTTGTCTCTGCAAAAGTTGTGGGACAATGTCCCGCGACATATGACTCGTTCACATTGGCCAGTCATGATCAGTATGTCGCCCGAGCAAGTAGTATGTATTTTCATTGGACCACACTACTGCCATTTTCAGAACACAAAGGACACACGTTCTCACCACTCAGAGCCTGTCCGGCGACTTTCGAGGGACACGAAAGTCGCGTGTGTCGACACTCGCAGAGCATCGCCTAGCGACAAGTTGCGCGACCCGTAAATGTCCCAAGCGACGTCGGACGACGTCGGGCGACATCGCGAGGGACACGTGAATTTCGTGTCGAGCGACAGGGCCGCGCGACAAATGTCGTCTAGTGAGAAAATGTGGCTTTAGAATTTGCGCCTATTCAATTATGCCTATACCTACATTCTGCAACCCAGACTTTGTGCAACTAAGATGTTTTATCTACGTAGTCAATCTGCAATCAAGACTTTTTGAAACTTAGACGTTTTGTCTACACGGACATTCTGCAATTCATTCTTTTAGTAATCTAGAATTTTTTCCCACCCAGTCATTCTGCAATCTATTCATTTTGTTTTCTCAGATGATGAATCCGGAGATTAAGATACGCTGCAACACTGTTCTTAAATGTTTACCTTTGTTAAATAGTTTTCGAATCCCTCGTATTGTAGTTTGCTATTCGTACAAGGAGCTAGAAATTCACATATTCACCGACGCTTCTGAGGGCGCATACGATGAGTGCGTATATATTAGAAGCATTAATGATGAAGGTGAGTACATGGTTCGCCTGTTACCGGCTAAAAGTCGTGTTGCACCGAGCCCGCAACTATCCCAAGGCTGGAATTGTGCGGCGCAGTAGTAGGATCACGTCTTTATGAGAAAGTCCACAGGTCACTTTGAACAATTATTAGTCGTACCATCGTGTTGGGATGGTTACACATGTTGCCTTCCAAGCTTCAGCCTTTTGTACGCAAACGCGTAGCTGAAATTTTAGATATGGCGGCTGACTGTACATGGAGACACGTCCCAACCGATAAAAACCCGCAGAATTAATATCGCGAGGCGTCGATATTAATACTCTGCAAAATTATGATCTGTGGTGGTCGGGGCCAGACCTTTTGAAGCTGAGTATGAGCAGTTGGCCTTCTCAAAATAAGCACTTGGCTCAAGAAACTTTGACCGAAACTGATATTTCGTTGAGCGCTGTTCTTGGTGATAGCGAGTGTAATAAATCATTTATTGAATTTAATTGCTTTTCGAATTATTTAAGGCTTGTGCGTTCCATGGCTTACGTGCTTCGTTTTATTAAATTATGTAGAAAACTTTCAGTTGATGATAAATTTATTTTAGAAAATGATTTACAAGATGCATTAAATATTGTAACTTTTCATAGTCGACACGAATTATTTCCCGAGCATAAAATCTATATATATAAAAGAAAGTCGTGTTAGTTACACTATTTATAACTCGAGAACGGCTGAACCGATTTGGCTGAAAATTGGTGGAGAGGTAGCTTAGAACCAGGAAACGGACATAGGATACTTTTTATCCTGCTAAAAAATAAAATAAAAAACTTTGTTAAAACATTCGAATATTGACGTGTTTCCATTTTATGCTTGCCTGGTACTTGAAGCAGCCACCTATGAATAAATTCTATAAATAACTGCTGAAGCTGAACCGATTTGACTGAAAACTGGTGGGGAGGTAGCTTAGAACCAGGAAAAGGACATAGGATACTTTTTATCTTGTTAAAAAATAAAAAAAAGACGTGTGGCACTCGGAGACTGCCGCGGTAAAGGTATTGCATAGCATTTTTTTAATTAATATTTATTCAAAAATAATGTATACATGAATTAAATTAAATGAATGAATTAAAGACAAATATTGTAGTACGAAACTAGATTTTGTTTCCAACAAAATTCCGGAAAATTATTAAAATGGTCTCTATAATATAAATAAAAAAAAAAAAGGATAGAATTACTATATTCGATAAACAAAATGATTAAGTCTGTATTAAAAAATTATGAACTCAATAAAAAGATACCTAAATATAATAGGTACTACATATTTATATTTTAGTTTAAATATTTTAATTCATGAAATTACTATTATTATTAAATTTATTAATTTTTGTTAAAAGAAAATTATTATCAAGTTAAATAAAAACTAAAATATTTAATTGACCATTTTTTTAAATTGATTATTAATATGAATAATATATTTCATATTAAATGGTATTTCTATCGAATTTGAAAATAACAACGTTTCGTTGGATACTTTGCAACTAGCCTGTATATGAGTTAACTTATAGTCATTAAAAAAAATATATACTTTTAATTCTATTCTGTGGCCAACTTCAACAAGTAACATTTGTGTCACAATGATGCGCGCGCATCTTAAAATTTCACTCTCATCATTTTTTCATAACGCGCCTAAAGAAGTATAACTTCAAAAAGTATCACCGCTGTGCCGGTCGGAGTGGGGGGTGTTAGGTTATTTTCGTTACGGAATTTCTGGATTCGGTCTCCATGCTCAAGGCCCGCGATAGAAGCTATGCAATAGCTTAAAAAAATAACTGTTAAAACATTCGAATATTGACGTGTTTCCATTTTATGCTTGCCTGGTACTTGAAGCAGCCAATTATGAATAAATCTATACAAAATCTAATAATTAATAATAATAATCTAATAATTTATTTATTTATCTATAAAATAAATAAATAAATATTTATTGCAGACCAGGGTCCATAAAGTGTTAGTAACAGACAAAATACTTAACCTAGTGTTAGTAACATATCAATTTTACACATAATATTATGAGCCAGGCCCAGTTTCTGGACACTGTCTACGTCGTGTGTAGTCGTATCCAGCGTCCCAAAATCGGACTGTCCCACCGATCACACAATGTGCTTAACAAGCTGTGTGAGCTACCACGCATTCTACGTAGCAGGTAAGCACACCGTTTGCGGATAATGGCATGAAAACCATCTACTCTTGCCTCCGCAAACATCCCAGAAGCGCTGCAATAGCGGGGCAGCCCAACCAGCATCCTGAACGCGTTATTATATTAAACACGCAGAGCGCTGTAAGACCTCTGCGTATAGTGAACCCACAGACTGCACGTGTAGAATGTCTGACAGGCTCTAAAAAGAGTTAAAGAAAGAGGTAAAGTTTGTAACTTTGATTGTTTGTTTGTAAGGGCTAATCGTCGGAAATACTGAACCGATCATGAAAATTCTTTCACAGTCAGAAAGCTATTCACACTATTCAGGAGTGCTACAGGCTATATTTTATTAAGATTTAACAAAAAGTTCAGAGAAAAATAATGACATGTATTCAAGTCCGCGGAAATTGGGCAAGATGTGATGCTTTACCGGCGTGCGCTGACTAAACGGTTCGATATAGACGAACATAATGTTCATCAAAAATGTTGGTCTCTATTAGTTTTACAAAAAAGTCCGCGATACTGTATAGCTAGCTTTTATATTTGAATAAAACTATAAAGGCTTTTTTTATTAAATGAAAGAAATAAATTTTATGTGAAGTTGAGATGTCTTTTCCACGAACAAAACATGAATCTATATCAAAATAAATGTTTTGTCTTCAAGATAATTTTATGAAGATAAAATTTGTCGTTTAAAGTATGTTATTTGGTTGTGTAATTTAGGAGATAGGTAGTTTGTTATGATTTTATACATCGCTGGAGACGCCCGTTGCCGCACGTCGCTGTTGCGCGGGGGGAAGCGGGAGCGGTGAGGGCTGCGCACCGCGAGCCGCGCATCCCATGCCCGTTTTACGATTCATCTATACGATAGGATGCTGCGCGGCTCATCCGCGCGGTCGACTCTCTACCAAGCAGACGTCAACGAAATTGAAAATTTTAAAGCAACTTTTAATTTTAAAATTTCACTGCGGATGCCGTTTAGGTCAAAAGTTCTTTTTAGAACTATTTCTGTTTCGATATTTCTATATTTTGTTAGTATTATAAAGCTGAAGAGTTTGTTTGTTTGTTTGAACGCGCTAATCTCAGGAACTACTGGTTCGAATTGAAAATTATTTAAGTGTTGGATAGCTCATTTATCGAGGAAGGCTATAAGCTATATAATATCACGCTACGACCAATAGGAGCAGAGCAGTAATGAAAAATGTTGCAAACACGGGGAAAATTCTCTTATATGAAGCAAACGAAGTTGCGCGGGTCAGCTAGTATTATTAAATAAAAATAGATTAACAAAGAAAAGCGCTCTTTTAAAATTTAATGTTTATTTGGATGAGGAAATCATAATGCGTGTTGGCGGGCGTCTTGATAATTCGAATCTTATGTGTACATAAGATTGTCTGTAATAAAATGGGATGCTTTTTATTGTAACAAAAAGCATCCCATTTTATTACAGTTCATTCACGAATTCACTAAATTGTTATTTGATTTTGAGCGTAAGAGATTGATGCACGCGGGCCAACAGTTATTGTTAGCCTCTATTAGGGAAAGATATTGGCCTATTGATGCCCGTAACTTGGCGAAAGCTTGCTTTCATAAATGTGTACGTTGCCGTAGAATGGAAGGAACTGTATTTACTCCTTTAATGGGGTACTTTTCACGGCAGCCGCTTCTTCCATGTTTTCTATTTGAGAGCACAGGCGTAGATTATGCTGGCCCTATAATGTGTGCTAGTCGTCAAGGTCGTGGTTGCAGGCTAGTAAAGGTGTACATAGCTATATTCATTTGTTTTACCATCTTGGAGCTAGTGGGTGATTTAATTAGCAATAATTATTTACTAGCTTTGTACCGATTTATTTCGCGACGCGGCAAACCTGTTAACATTTGTTCCAACAACGGTACCTCATTTTTTTGCACGTACAATATCTCAAAATTTCTTAAATCTAATGCAAATTCTTTAGGAAAAAATTTGGCCAATGATGAGATAAGATTCCATTTTATTCCTGCGTATAGTTCTCACTTCGGCGGACTTTGGGAGGCGGGTGTGAAGTCAACAAAATACCATCTTCTACGAGTGTTGGGAAATTGTTATTTAACTTTTGAAGAACTTTACACCACTCTAACGCAAATCGAAGCGATTTTAAATTCTCGTCCATTAACACCGCTGTCTTCGGATCCTGAGGATGACACACCGTTAACGCCGGGACATTTCCTCATTGGTCGTCATTAATCTTCAAGACCATTCTACGATTCAGTTGTCTCGCTATCACAGGATAGAACAACTCCGCCAGCATTTCTGGGCTAGATGGAGTAAAGAGTATGTTGCCGAGCTTCAACAAAGGACGAAGTGGCTTTCATGTAAAGATGGTTTGAAGATAGGATCGCTGGTCTACGTGAAAGAAGAGAATCTTCCTCCTTGGAAATGGCGGCTAGGAAGAGTTGTTGCAGTCTATCCTGGATCACATGATATCGTTCGTGTGTCTGACATCCAGACGTCTGCTGGTGTCTTGAGGAGGGCATTCAATAAGATTTGCCCTTTGCCTGTTTCGTGTTCTGGTTGAAGCTGTAACTTCAACGCCCATGTTGAAGTGCCTAACAGTAACATCATAGCAACAACGTAAACCTGAACGAGTATAATATTCTTTCGACAGACATTTTTTAACTGTAACATACTGTTTTTGGTCCCTAAGATAGTCTGCCATGAATTTTAGGAGTTGTGAATCAAATCCTATTGATGAGAACTTTTTTAGAAGAATATAACTATCAACAAGATCGAACGCTTTTTGAAAATCGAAATATGCTACTTGGCACCCTGCTTTTACTTTGGTACTGATGTAGTCAATAAATTTAATAAGATTTGTTAAAGTTGAGCGCGCGAATATAAATCCATGTTGAGCATTATTTAATCTGTCACGAATTTGTAGAGAGATTTTATGGTTAATGATGGATTCCAACAGTTTACCGAATACCGATAATACTGCAATAGGTCTAAACTTTATAATATCAGATGGTAATTTACTTTTGGGAACTTGAAATAACATAGTGTTATAAAGATTGCTATAATTAATGCGAATCTAAAACTACTTTCAAGGATCATCTGTCAATGAAACATATTCTGTTTTAGGGCGTTTCATAAGTTTTATGAGCTACAGTTACATCAACAATATACTAATTAATCATATTGAAGTTATGTATTTGCAAAATATATATATGCATTTTAAGTAAACTTTCTCTGCGAGGTAGATGTATGTTATTACATTATAGCGTACATCTCATACAGATCTTATAAGATGAATTGAATAGGAGTGCACTAGCAGCAACTGTTGATTTCAGTGCAGTTCTGGCAATGATGAGCAGGTAGCTAACAAATTAAGTCATTTTATACCAATAAACTGTATGCAACACCATCAATATAATAATAAATTTGAAGATAAATTTAGATTATGTAATATAGTTTATTTGTTTATTTTTGCTTGCATAACATTTTCCTCGAGGCAGTAATAAACACACTTTAAACAGGTTTCCAGCGTAATCTAATCGACGTCGAGAGGAAGAGCGACTTGCGGCGTTAGTTGCATAGAAAATCTCGTTACTACTAAGATTCAATTTGAGCCGTTGCGCCAAAGATATTAAAATTATTTAAATAAATTTTTTCCCGTAGGGCACTTCGTTTAAACCTGAATTAGCTTACTAGAACACTTTTTCATTACGAAAGCGAGCATGAAAAATATATTGAAAAGACATTCCTTAACTTTATGAAAAATGGAAACGAAAGTAGTAGCTCGTCTCGTACTCAAATAACTTGAAATTCATTAAGCGCTTGGCCATAATAAAATACCGCTATCCACATCAAAAGACTTTACACTTGTCAGCTAAGAACGAAAAATATACTAAACTTAATAGTTTATTTATATGGCCAATGCCAATAATGCGCTGTTTTAAGGTATTCCTTTTTTTTTAATTAGCTATATTTTAAATGATAATTATTATGAGCATTTACGCCATCTGGTTCCGAGTGAAAACGTCGTAATTAAGTGATAAATTAACTTGGCTTTTTTATGTCCAAAATGATTTGACAGCCTTGATGGCGTAGTGGTTAGTGTAACCGACTGCCACGCCTGAGGTCGCGGGTTCGATTCCCGCACAAGTCAAATATTCGTGTGCATGAACATGGATGTTTGTCTTGGTCTGGGTGTTTCTATGTATAATATGTATGTATTTACAAAAAAAAAGTATATATGTATGTTTATCCATTGTCTAGTACCCATAGTACAAGCGCTGCTTAGTTTGGGCTAGATGGTGTTGTGTGTATGTGATAGAATATTATTATTATTATTATTATTATTTAGGTATCTCTTAAAACTAAAGGTAAAAAGTGAATCATAGATAAAAAATAAATATTGCTGTTTCTACTATGCATATTACTTACCTGTAATAACGACCAATTATTTACAAAGAAAAATGATAAAAGCTATACTCTTACAATGTCCCTTATTAGACATAATAGAAAATATATTTTTACAATCATAATATGTGTATCACATATCGGACAAGTAAAAAAGTTAATTATTGTTGTTTCAGTGCGACTGTGATGCGACTACTGAGTATAATTACAATTTTAGAAGCATCGAGCTTTTTCTAAATGCTTAGTGGTAAAATTGTGACCACGCCAATGCCTACCAACCATCACGCATTTATTGCAATTAAGTAAGACTACTCTACAGTCAGAAGAAGAATTGAGCAATGAGACCTGCATACTAAAATACCACCTCGAGATTCAATACTTTTTCGGTAACATTGAGTAACTCGACCTCGATTCGCCAAAGAACACTCAAGGCGAACTCCATAGCTTATAGGGTTAAATTCTGTGGGCCGATGAATTCAGAATGGCCTTTAAAGTTTTGAGTAACAGTGAGCGTTTGTAGAAAAAGCGTACTAAGTGGTTCCAATAAAATCCCGGCGAACCATTCATTTATTCAGGATTAGTTCAGATGCACGTATTGAATTAGTGAGGGTCATCTAATGGCAGGGTGATATATTTAC
This sequence comes from Catocala sponsa, assembly GCA_963564715.1. Classification (NCBI taxonomy): domain Eukaryota; kingdom Metazoa; phylum Arthropoda; class Insecta; order Lepidoptera; family Erebidae; genus Catocala; species Catocala sponsa. Next base: position 25,302,525 of record OY751326.1, read on the forward strand.
ATATCAAGTATTCATCGGTAGCGAGAAATTCCTTTTATCCTACTAATAACGGGTTTTTCAACAAGAACTTTGTTTTTCAATATGGTCACACCGGAACAACATGACAGTTCCGACATCTCATTTTTTGGCATATCTATAATAGAAGATTGAGCAATCGTTACAATGAATTCAATTTCACTGGAAAATCGCATTGAAATAATAAAAATTCCCTATGAAAATGATAGATCTGTAAAAGTTACATTTCGTAAAATTCGGGATATTTTCGGTCAACATAATCGTCCGTCTGAGACGTCTGAGACTATTAAGAATTTGGTACACACATCAACAGAATCTAGGTATATTTTACATTTCATCAAATATCTAAAATCTATGAATAATTTTCTGATATAGTAAATGGAAGAATGATAGGTTATATAATAAAAAATTAAAAACAAGTCATGATTATTTTGTTTTAAATAAAAATGTTAATTTTTTTTATCGCCGTAGAAAATTAGTATGATAGAAATCTTTATTTCTATTAATAAAACTATTAATTTTAATTAAAATTGAAAAATCTTATAAAATCTGATTATTTATTAATAATCAGTGTTCCCACCTCTTACATTAATTACACATCGACATAGATTGTTCAAATTTAAAATTAAATTGTCAATGTGTTGCTGAGGTCCCATGTTCTTTGCAAGTGTTCGTAAAGTTGTTGTTCCGTCGTCAAATTTGGCGAGAAATCTCTCAAACCTTTTCGTTGTAACATGTCTCAGGCATGCTCGATAGGATTTAAGTCGGGCAACTGTGTAGGCCAATCCAAAACTTGAATATCGTTGACTCGGAGAGCGGCCGACACCAGCCGCACCGTATGGGAAAGAGCATTATCGTGCATGAGTAGGAATGCCTGGCCCATTTGGATTCTGTATATATATTATTATATCAATAACAGACTCTACTACCTCCTCGTGGTATTTTTGTGCAGTCATGCTGCCTTGGATCCAAACGATCTGGGTTCGTCCACCAAGACGAATTCCTGCCCACACCATGTTTGTCCCGCCTTGGTATGAGTAGACAGACCTCCCGAGGGTGCCGTAGACGGCTAACTCTCCCCGGAGTTCTCCAAACTCCATGTTCTTCGTGAATCCGGATAAAACCTAAACCGGGACTCATCGGTGAACAGCACCAAAGACCGTTCGTCACTCCATGGTAAATGCTCCTGAGTCCACGAAAGCCGCCGAATTCCGCCACGTCGGAATGCTGGAACACGTAGCGGTCTTCGAGCATGTAGACCAACTTTATGCAATCTCCTTCGCACGGTTTGGTCGCTTACCAGCAGCTGGTGGTCCTTCTGGAGCCTTTGTACTAGTTGCATCGCTTTGATATTGGGTTGTCTTTTTGCGGTCATTAGGAGAAATCGATCCTGTCTCTACATAGTAACGATATCTACACGTGTGCTATTCAACCACATCCCCAGTACTGCGATAACGTGACCACAACCTTGATATCACGTTTTGGCTGGTCTGTAGAGCCTCAGCAACGACGCGTTGAATGGCACCATTTTTAACCCCCGACGCCCACGGCTCGTAATATTTCATCTCGACTCAAATGACGTGACATGACTCTTAAAGCTCACACGGCACGTTAGACTAAAAAAGTAAAACAATCTAATCCCACATCGTTAATATTAATTAATGAAAAGGGATTAGATTGATATTAATCAATAAAACAATAAAACTATTTTAATTTTCCTTGTCGTAACCAATTACTAACAATTTTGAAGCCTATTTTTCTTTTGTTTTCTTAATTACATTTTTAAATAATAATTTTAGAAATAGTATAAAAGAGGTTTCAATCTGTATATAAACTTTTTATGGAAACTAAAAAGTTTTTAAACTATAAAGTCGTAAATAATTTAGGATTAAGGTATCCCTAGATTCTGTTGATGTGTGTATATACATATGTGCCAATGATATTCACAGTTTAAACTATAAAGGAGTGCATTATCAGTCTCGATGTCAAGTTTGAAGGAATTTTAAATGTAATTTTATTTTTTAAATCCTTAAAAGTTATATGGAATCTGCTCTTACAAACTAAGCTATGAGTAATATCACGGATAACGGTATGTAGATAAAGTTTCGTCGTATACTTACGTAAAAAAGCATACTACATTGGCTTATGTTCTATATCTGCTGTTAAAAACGATAACCGATCAACAATCGATTGGTGAAATGAAAATAGTGTGAAGACGTTGTAATGAAAAATGGCCTAAATAATACCATCCCCGATCCCCAACGTCGAAATTGGCAAAGTGAAAAATCTAAAATAATTAAAGTTAATAGAGATTTATGTAAAGTTTACAGGCAAAGTAGAAAGATGTCTGTAATAACGTAACTCAGTTTTAGGCATCAGCAGTATTTGTTTGAGTTTAAACAAAATTAATGCATTTTTACGAAGTCGATTGTCTCTTTTGAATTCATGAAATCTAATTAATTACTCTATATCTATAGTCTTTAGTTTTACGCTTGAAACGTAGGCAAGAACCATGCACCTGCTCAACATATACGAGTATGTAGAGGTACTAATTTGCTTGGCAGCGTAATAATATCGAACATTGTTCAAAGTCTGAATTATATTTTAGTTTTGCTTTGGATAGAGTTTTATCTTTCTGCTTCAAATTTGCATTAAACATTGCTAATTGTGATGTTTAATCAGATTTTCTTTATAAAATATGTATATTAACTACATTATTATTGATATACCAGCTGTCAGGAGACACGTGCATAGATCTCTTTGAAATCTTAATACTGCGCCGAGCGTAACACAGATAATAACAGAGCTCGTGCGACGCATATTCAAATCGCCGCGCGGCCGCCATAGTAAAATTGCATGCAGGATTTGAAGTGCTTTTTTGATAAATATGTATCTTTATTGTCAACCAATAACTTAAATATTCGGGACGGATAAATTGTAAAATAACTATTTATGTTTCGTTTAAGCTGTAAAATAGGATAGATTTCTACTGTTATATTCTAAAAATCACGTAAAACGAGCATACGATTTTGCATTTTTCGTGCAAATTTACGTAATTTTGTGAGCGAAAATATTAATTATTTAAAAATTTTTACTCCGTGTAATTGTAAACACATTCATTGTTATGGTAAATGTATATTTTATATTTGTATTAAACAAAAAGTGTTGATTTTATTCACTTAACTGTGACCGCCTGTTTGGCACATTTCGCTCGGCGCACTACCTATTTACGGCTACTACCTATTTACGTAAATATTTTATTTATTTCGTATGTATTAATTGTATTACAGAAGAACTAGGTCCTTGAAGGAGCGTTGGTTGTGATGCAAATTCAGTGTACACTTAAACTAAATATACTTAAGTGGTGGTAAGACTAAGGCTAAGCGAACGAGAATGAAGGCAGCACTCGGTGATTTTAAACTCGATTCCTCGGACTGAGAGAAACTTTTATTTATTTAATTATTGTTAGCATCCTATTTACCGCGACTAATATTTAAAACGTTTATCCGATAGGTACTTATTTACTCCATTTATTCGGAGAGCACTCCAGCTCCCAGTGAAGACGGGGCTAACGGCCGCTCAGGAACGATTACCTAACGACCCATAATTATTTATTGTGAGCTTTGAGCCTTTGATTATAACATCACAGTATCAATACAGATTAATGATGAAACAGTGACGTTTTGATCACCATCCTGATATCCATGTGAAATAGGTATACTGATAATACTTGAACTTTAATGGTATCAGTGCACCGGGGTAGGGTTACGTTACGTTTTTTAATAAAAATATTCGGATTATCTAAAACAGTAAATATGGAATGTATACAATAATAGACGATATATTTTAAATATACCGTGTTTAGTGAAATATTCTAATTTCAAATCAAATTATGTTTAATTCATAATTATGGCGGTGGGAGTGTCACTTAAGATTAACAAGTTCCCTGTCCAATGAATCACATATGATACATAACAATAGATTTTCTATTGTGTCTATCATGGGACAGCGAATGGGTTAATGAATATTTTGGGTAGTGGTGAATAGCCGTCACCAGTTGCAAAGCATAAAGATTCAATGGTTTACTGCCACTACCAATGTTCTTAGTATTGTAGATTCGCTGCACGCATGGACAAAACTATAATGCTGAACATTATTGTGTCGTGACTGGGCGTTCATTGTATCCGCTGTTTCTTTAGCTGGAAGGTGCAGCGTCAATGAGTTACTCCCAGTCAAGTAATTACTTTCTAAGGTTACTGCTGTGGCAACCGTGATATGTTGCATTTATAGAAAACTCCGAAGTGTATTTATCGGCAACGAAGTACACACGTTTGAAGAAAGCTAAAGAGTAATTAATGATGGGCTGGCATGGCTGGCAAGACGAATGTAGCATTGCTTTATAAGTTGTGTAGGATCGTTTCCATCACCACTGGTACAAAAGATCGATGTGTTTACACTCTTCTATAGACCAGGTAGAAAAAATTGCAGTTCGAAACTAAAACGATCCGTTTCTCTAACGGGGACCGCAAAAGTGTTACGAAATATGATACCGTGTCGGCTAACTCTTACTAACACGCCACACTTTTAGGTCGGCGATAGGTTACCATGTTATGTGTATAGTTCACATAGGATTATACAACATAATATTGTTGTATAATCCGCTTTATTTGTTTTTCCATCCAGACTAATATGTTTCGAAGATAAACGTATATGGTAAATTAGTCCTATCGTTGCTAGCAAATATAATTAGCTATATTTGTGATACTTATGCTGTTATCGGAATATTTATGTGGCTCTGTGCATGGGGTCTTGTATTCGACCTTCAGATAGGGCAATATGTTATTAGGGTTTTCTGTCATAGAAAGTTTGTATGTGTGCCCGGTATACGATAATAGGCCTGCTCCCTTTATTATTGGACACCCAAAATCTTAGCTGCTGAAATAGGTACTTTGAGGCAAGTTATGTACCTATGTATTTTAGTGACTACTATGATAAACTTTAATGATATCATTAAAGCGGCTCAGTTTACAATGATTTGTATCTACATTATAAAATTTATATTTCTCGCGATTTTGTCGATTTAGTGGTTTTCAATGCTTGATTCGAAAATCATCAATTAAAAGTTAAAACTAAATAAACTAAACTAAATCCCACAAATATAGCATACACTACATTTTGCTCACAGCAGTACTTTTGCCCGGATAAACGGTACCCTATGTTCTTTTTTGTACCGAAATTTCATCGGTCGTCATCGGCTTTTCCGGTCGAATAGTTAAGGCAGCGTAACAAATAAAAAAGCAAACTCACATTTGCGTTTGCAATGTTGGGTGTTAGGAGGCGAAGTAAAAGATGTTGCTTTGACAGTAAACTATTGTATAATACATACACTTACTAACAATCCTTATATTATATAGTAGGCAACGCGCGTCACACATTACATTTAAACTAATAGTTGGGATAATAAACGTAGTACTTACGTGATATTTTCATGTTATATCGACCTACTTTAATTCTGAACCAACTCTTATATTGTGCTGTATCAAGATGGCATTTTGCATGTCTCATCGTCTGTCCTTGAGTACCTATAACAGAAAGAAAGTGTGAATCAGTTTGTTATACAGTCTCTTTCAAGCCTTGATTAATGTTTTGTGTACATGCAAACTTCATACAAATTAATTTAACTCTTTCTAGTGGCTAATTTAACAAAATAATATTTGTATGTTAACGTAATGTTATGAAAAAATTAGGTAGATAAGGTATGGTACCCTTGGTATGTTTTTTTAAATTAAAACAGATTTTTTTATGTGACCTCTTTTTAGATTTCATTAACTGCTCGAGCATTACGATATTGTTTGCCGGTCAACGGCTGTTATAAATATTCGTATACACTCAGAAAGTTTCGCGAAAATAAAAAAAAGTGTTCTAAACGTAATTTTTTTTTATTTTGTTTTCAAAGTACTCTCCATCAGCCTCTATACAAAATTTTATGCGTCTGAACAAATTTTTGAAACACTTTTCCATTCCGCCGCAGACACCTCGTTTACATCCTGCTCGAACGTTGACGGTGCATCTTCCGTCGACGTACGAGTATATTGTATCCGTTTGAGCAGATTTTTATTTTCGGGAATAATAAGAAGTCACAGGCGATAAATATGTCTTGAACTTAATGTCCTTCCTTGAACATTGAATATGTCTTAGCACCACGTCTAGCAACAGTTCTATTAGCATTCTCATAATGACCACGAATAATAGGAGTTACAAAATTAGCATGATTATAATAAATAATAATAATAATATAATATTCTACCTCATACACACAACACCATCTAGCCCAAACTAAGCAGAGCTTGTACTATGGGTACTAGACAATGGATAAACATACATATATACTTTTTTTTTGTTGTAAATACATACATATTATACATAGAAACACCCAGACCAAGACAAACATTCATGTTCATGCACACAAATGTTTGACTTGTGCGGGAATCGAACCCGCGACCTCAGGCGTGGCAGTCGGTTACACTAACCACTACGCCACACTAAACATAGTATTAATTACAAAACTATCAGAATTAAATAATGGATCAATACGCAAATCAGTAGGAAATTCGTTATTATGATCAGGGTATTGTAGAGTTTGTATACAGGCTGATGGAGAGTAATTTGAAAAGATTTAATAATGAATATTTATCTATAGAACACTTCTTTATTTTTGCATATCTTTCAGAGTGTCCTACGTAAAAACAACGGATGACCGACTGGTTCCGCCGTGAGTACTCGAAAGCCATAGAGGTAGACTGTGACTCGAGCCACTAATAGGTTAGCTTAACTGATTAGCTGCCATAGTTAGAAAATCCTCCCTCTCTCCTCTCTAAATTTCTAAAGAATTATATTATACTAGATCTTGTCCGCAGCTTGGCTCGTGTAAATGTAGGCTAGCTTAGGTTAGTAATTGTACTTTTTTTGGATAAAAGGTATATGTATTTCTCTGTTCCCCTGACAACGTGTATGCGAATTTGTATGATATGATCGGCAGAGCAGTTAAGGCGTGAAAGCACAACAAACAACCAAACAAACATACGAACTCACATTCGGATTTATATGAAGTGAATTTGCATACATGATAGTAAACCAGTCAAGCAACCCTAAATAATGGTTGCAGAATTATTATAAAACTATAACCTTTAGAAGAACTTAATTAGTTTTATAGGTATTATAATATGACACAATGATGGAAAATGAAATATTAAAATATTATAGTTAGGTTAAGGAGCAAGCAAATCACATAGAGAGCCTGAACGGCCCCCTGTGTCTGACGATTGGTTGCATTATTTATGTGTAAAGCCTATATAAGTATGTGATCGAATGCAATGGTTCATACATCGCACAATGCAACATTACCTTATGATAAGAGCGCGCACTCCGACAGCTACATCGTACTCCGTTGCTCGTCAGTATAGCCTGCCAATCTGCTTAAGTGAGTGGGTCATTTCAAATATCGATTGCTCTTTAAAGTGTAAATAACCCAGTGTAAGATATTTTAAAACCTCTGCTTTTATCTTCATTTGGCATGACATGATCGAAGAGTTTCTGAAATCTCATCATATATGACATTAGCATATCGCATGTAGGTAGTGGTGATATAAAATGTTCATTTACTTTTATTTATCATTGCAACTGATCGTTACATTGTGTAGTCCATTTGGTAGTTAGTCCTAGTGCACTGCTCGTTTTAATAGTTAATGAATAACTGTTGTTAAATTTGTCACGCTACATAAAGCTAGGGCTGACTCACTTCGAATGCGCAGCGACTTAAGGCTTTGTTTGAACCCTACACATTAAACGCTCTAGCGGAACGCGCCGTGTTCCGAGTTCAGGAAGTTGCACCATGATATGATTACTGCGTTCGTTCGTCCAGGTCACGACCCAGATTAAACTATACTATGACGAAAGGTTCCTCTTTTAATAGCTCTCTGATACCACGACAACACGCCATGAAGACACGCTACAGGACACTCATAAGTCTATCTGTGTTCATGAGGACATTAGACATACAAACTCCTTTGGGTAATGTAAAACCTATTTAAAATAAACGTCATTATATTATTTTAATTACTTGACATCAAAGAGTAAAGTAATATATAGGGAAATATTTACTGTGCTGTCTGCATTGTTTTTGTGTCGCGTTTTTACCAAATATATAATTATCAGTTTATAGAAAAAGTTAATTTATTATATTGAATCGTCATGTTGTCTGCAGCAAAAATTCGCATTCATGGAATGCAAGATGAGAATTGGGTTATTAAAGACAAGATTAATCAGTACCGTGGTCTTATAAAACTATATGGTAAGTAAATATTTGTACTTGGATTTGAATTAAGATCAGTTAGTTTATGAACTCTTAGTTAGTTATTTTATAGAGAACAACGAACGATAATAGGACCAGTTCCTTTGTCGTGAGACTTTAAAAATTAACTAGTGAAAGGCAGGTGTACCTACAGGCTGCACGCATTCAGCCTGTAGGTACAAGGTGAAGGAACATCTTAGTAGGTTTAGTTGGTAGGACCGGGACATCATCATATTTTCTCCGGTTAAGTCCGACATAACCTCTAAGCCGCCACGCTAAGAGGGAAGCGTCAATGCATCACAGGTAAAAAATAAGTGTAATATACTTCTATTTAACCCTTGTGTATCCCACACAGGGTTGAGTCTTCACATTTTAATACTTCCACATGTCAAAACAAGCGTTAAGTACTTCCTAATAAATGCATGTTACACAGGAATGTATATAATAGTCATTTTCTAAGTTAAGTTTCTATCACGATCTGCCGAACACATATCGATCTAGTTACCCACATTAACAGTTTCCCTAAGCTGGATATTTATAATCTTACGATTGGCACATGTTGACATAGCTTAAGTAATTAAAACAACGAGGCCACCTAATAACCACCTAATAACCCACTCTTCAGTTCAAATGAATGCTAATTATTCAAAGTCGAACATTTTTGGCATGTCAGGATCGTATAAATCCATGTTTATGTCACCAACCGTACCTAAAGATATAATTACAATAATAAATTCTCTTAAAAACACCAACAGTACAGGCTATGATGATATTAGCACAGGAGTAGTCAAGTCAGTTGCTCATATCATAGCACCCATATTAAGTGACATTATAAACAAATGTATTCAGAAAGGCATTTTTCCCGATAAGTTAAAGATTTCAATAATAAAGCCATTACACAAAAAAGACGACAATACACAAGTTACCAATTATAGGCCAGTTGCACTTATACCAATATTTTCTAAAATTTTTGAGAAGATCTTATACAATAGTATTAACAGCTATTTAGAAAATAATAATGTTTTTTGCAAGGAACAGATGGGCTTCAGAAAAAATAGAACCATTAATATGGCTATTTATAACTTTTTGGAAAAAATTCATCATAATATGGATAACAGAAGACCGGTGATGGCGATGTTTATGGACATGACTAGGGCATTTGACTATGTAGACCATAAAATACTATTAACTAAGCTCGAAAGATATGGTATCAGAGGCAATGTGCTTAATCTGATAAAATCATATTTGGAAAATAGAAGTCAAATTACACAAATTAACAGAGTTAATATAAAGATCAAAACCGAGCTAGTTTACTGCTCTAGCTCTAGAATACTGCCATGTGGTGTGCCGCAGGGTTCTGTGTTGGGACCGTTACTTTTTATTTGCTATATTAATGACTTTCCTCAAGTTATCGAACATCAAATGTCACTATTTGCCGACGACAGCACTGTTATTTATGACTCTGGCACTACAAAAGAAATAGAAGCGAAAATAAACAATAGCCTTATTCCTATTATCGATTGGTTAAATGCAAATAACCTTAAAATAAATCTAACCAAAACTAAAGTTATGAATTTTAAAATTAGGCACAAAGAACAATCACAGTTTCAATTTCACTATAAGGGGAATGAAATACTTGAAGCTAGTGTAACGAAATTTCTTGGACTACATATAGACAACGACATGACATGGAGAACTCAAATTGAAAGTGTTTGTGGAAAACTTAGTAGATTTTCATATGCTCTCTATATGCTGGGTAAAATTGCCAATAAGACCGCCCTACTAGAAGCATATCATGGTTATGTCGCCTCAACTTTGCGGTATGGCCTCATATTTTGGGGTAATGCACCTAAGGTTCAAGAGGTACTTGTTGCACAGAAAAAATGTATCCGAGCTATTTCTAAAATAAAACAAAGAGAATCATGCAAGCCACATTTTCAAAAACTAAATATATTAACCTTACCGTCACTTTATATTTATGAAGCCTGTATTTTTATAAAGCAAAACATGAATTTATATAGATTTGTAGAAAGTAAACGACGCTCGAATAAGTTACAGGTGTTGGCAACAAAAACAAACTTTCATAGTAAAAGCTTTTATGCAATGGCTCAAAAACTTTACAATAAGTTACCAGGAGAAGTCATCTCATGTAAGAACATTAACGAATTTAAAAGGAATTTATTCAAATTATTAGTTAACAAGGTGTATTATTCTGTTGACGAATATTTAAATGAGAAATTTTGATTGTTTTTATTCATGCATTAACTAAATAGAATCGTTTTTCGTTATCTTATGTGACATGCCTACTGAATGAATTTGATTATTGCTGTATTATTGAATTGGTGACATTATTGTTTTTATTTTGTATTCTTTTCTTTCTCATTTTACTCTATTATAATTTGACATGTTATCTAAATTAATAATTATTGTGATTGCCTAGTTTTGAAGATTTTTTTTGATATTTTGTATGCTTTTTGGCGGAACTCAGCTTGGATCTTATTTATCATCATAACATCTACTTTATGTACCCTGTGTTCACGAAATAAATGAAATTGAATTGAATTGAATTGAACCTATAAAATTATTTGTCCTGACTAATTCCTCATCGCGAAGCCAAAACCGCTGAAGTTGGCATGCAATTTAGACATACATAGGTAATATATAAAACATTTTATATGATGAAGGTGCTAACTAAGGACTTTTTTTAAATTTTCTTAACGGGCTTCAATTTTTTGAAAACAGTTGAACCGAAATTCTTAATTTTAATTATATATCTATGCAAATTTAAAATTGACCTTTCGGTTAGGAATAAAGATGAATGTATGTTATGAGTAAGATAGGCGATGAAAATTTGAAAAGCAATTTTGTTAAATTTGTAGACACATACTTGAAAATCAATGTTTAACCTTACAACTGGACATAAAAAGCTCATGTAGGTCATTGGAGGTAACACAGGAGATTAAAGTTTGTATGTGAATTTCTTAGATTTTTTAAAAGTATGATAAAAACATGAAAGTCGGTATTTAATCTTTTAGTTGTTCTTTTAATAGTATGTAAGTAAATTTCGACTTAAGTAATAATAGTTTATTTTAGTTTATAAGGGCATTCCTACAATAATTTTCATATAAACTTTCATACCCTAACTTGGTAACATACCATGAAGGTCAATTCAAGTCATTTATTACTATACAACGGCAACTTCATAATAATAATAATAAGGGGTGGAACTTCAAGAGCGCCCGTACGACTCTTACCTCTGGCTTGCTTTGGCCGGCCGGTCAGAGGGGAGCCGCTAGAGCTATATGCTTGGGGGTGGAAGTGTCATTGTCAAGGGCATAACTATGGGGAAACCAGCTCCGGGTCTCCGTTGTCACGAGACCCGCGATGGTGAAACCGGCGCTGCACCGCTCGGTACCCCTAGCCGTTCGCACCGGTGTTGCCCTCTGCTGCTGCCTATGGCTTGTATGCCTATGGTGGCTATTCAGGGGGCCCATCTAGTGAGTTGCCGAGTCACCGTCGACCCATTGCATTGATGCTATTAGAGTATTCAGGACAGACACTGTTTTTCATCCATCCTATCCTAATCCTAACTTCCTAACTAATATTATAAAAGCGAAAATGAGTTTGTTTGTTTGTTTGTTACCTTTTCACGCCTAAACCACTGAACGGATCATCCTGAAATTTTGCATATACGTTGACAGGTGTACAGAAACGGACATAGGCTACCTTTCATCCCGAAAAAATACTGTTCCCGAGAAAAACAATAATAACGTTCTTATGATAATAAATGGCGCCACGTGTTTTTAGAATCATGATTGAATTATATTATTACAAGCGGAGTACAACCCGAATTGATTGTCAAAAAACCTAAATTAACGCGAGCTAAGTAGTAGTTATATAATTTTGTGCCTGAATTGAGGATGAGAGTATGTGTTTGTCGGTGAGTGTATACATGTGGGTGTCTGTGTGTGTATTGTGTATATGTACATATTATGTGTGTCAGGATGTGTCTGTGTGTATCGGTATGTGTAGGTGTGTGTATATGTATGGGAGTAAGATGTATTTGTTATCGTGCTATGATGTCCTCACATTGTGTATAAGTTTGTGAAAGAACAGACAGACTGAACAGAGAGGCCTGTTAGTTTCAGCACTTTCAGCTTAGATTTATTATAAGTCAAACGATAGATTATATATAAGCACTCTATTTATCTTATTGTAAAGTATGGGGCTTAGAAAGTAATATTGACGGGATGCCAGAGAAGTCCTGTGTGATTTAAAAGAACAGACTCTGTCATAACTACGGTTTTTAAAATAAATTCTATGTCATACGGAGTTTCAATATGCTTACGGAAAACCACCTGCAGTATATATATATTTGTCGTACCGTCAGCACCTTACAGAGATTATAGAGATTAGATTAATTTATTAATTTTATTAACTTACTATAAACTCTGTGTGTAGCCGCGATTAAAATATATAATTTAAATAAAAACAAAACATGTCGTTGTATTTAAGTTTTGAATCGATTTAAGCATCGTATGACATTTTTTATGTTTTGGATCGATTCGTATGACATTTTCATGTCATACGATGCTTAAATCGATTCAAAACTTAAATACAACGACATGTTTTGTTTTTATTTAATAATATATGTTTATGTTTACATTCCAATGTTTTTAACTCATTTTAGATTATTGGTTTATTATTATGATAACCGTATTGTTTGATAGCTACGACACAGGTTGTGCCTAGTGTGCATACCATAATAAATGTAATATGTATAACTTAACTAAAATAAACATTATCATTATTATTACTTTGGGGACGGTTGTCACATTTATATCGACTATCTAAACCTTCAGCTATCTTATCAAATTGTCTTGTTACTTATTACAAATTAATTTGGTAAAAAGGAATAGATAAAGCCTAGAGCGGAGATTACAAATCCTAAAGTTCATTGCCTCTGTAAAGCTCTGTCACAATTAATTTTATTGTAATATTAATATTTGTATATCGATTCATTCGTTCGTTCAGTGGCGTAAGCTTTAGCTTTAGGTTCATATCAATTGTGGTGTCTTGGATTTGATTTCCGTGCAATAGAAACGTATTTCTTAGCACGATGGAAAATAGCACGGTACTTAATGAGCGGCTATATCTTTTTGTTATTTTAAGTACTAGTAAAACGTGAGTGTGTAACTGTGCTTATTTTCACAGAGATTTCTTTTTATTTGATGCATATGTTTCGGACATAATATGTATTTAGTTGTATGTAACGCAGAACGCGACTTTCTTGATTAAAACATGCATATCATGTCACCAAACAAAAATCACACATAGGTATTGCAGCGCTTATTAAAAAAACATGTTGGGCTTCTAACATGTAACAACTCACTATTCTATTATAATATATATTAGTACAGCGCCAGTTTGGTAACCTATGAAGAATTTAGTTAAGGTCTAGCTATTCTCTTAACTTTAATGTCAACGTCTTTGACAGACAAAAAAATCTATGTTGTCTGGACCAGATATGTGACAACACAGACGAAGGTTTAAATGCTTTTGTAACGAGTAAAAGAATACTAAGAAAACAGGGTAGTTACTAACATAGATTAGTGCTGGGGTGGTTTAGATATGTAAAAATGAATTCTCTATTGGACTAGGTAGCAGAGGTAACTAGCAGAGTGCATGCTTTGGCTATTAGAATTCATTGAACTGAATCAACTATTGGTTACGAAAGTATGTTTGTAAAGATCCCGCGACACCACTGGATCTATAACTAGTGGAGGAGCTGCCATTAAAAACAAATATGTGGTACTTTAGTATATGTTGGCACGATGGATCGATGTACGATCAGATTTCCGTTATGGCTATCAAGGTTTTCAAAGTGGATAGCCCTCAATATGCAACTGTCTTGAGTGGAATATAGGTGTTGGACTAAAATAGTCTTGTAGTACCTTTCACCATTCTGCATACCCAGCAGATTTACTATACTACACACGCTTTACAATGGACAGGATAAGAGTACCGTATCACAAAGTAAAAGTTTTAATTGTTATACAGTACACTTTTTATGTTTTAGCAGTTATCATTAAAATTAACCAAAGAATATTATTCCGTTATTAAAATTATTATTAAATTTGATAGAAATGGAAGTTAAGTTTATTAGATAAAAGAAGACAATAGAAATAAAATAATATTTTTTACAAATAGATATATTTAACAGCAGAGCCTCGCTGATTTCAACATGAATGGGCCGGCTCGACCGGGGAAGTATTACCCTCTCACAAAATTATCGACGTGAAATAACAGTATTCCTACTGTTGTGTTTCGTTTGGTGAGTGAGAGTGTCGGAAGCCCAATCACCCTCTTTCCCCCTCCCGCTCCTTCTCCTTCCCACTTCCTTTTTTGTCCTAAAGGTTCGGCAACGCGCAAGTGATGCCTCTGGTATTGCAGGCATCCATAGGCTATGGTGACCACTTACTATCAGATGGGTCGTATGCTTGTTTGCCACCTTAGTTGCATAAAAAAAAATATTTTTTCGTATTCATAATATTTATTGCCTACAAGACGTGTACATAGTCGTTATAAAATTAAAGCTCTAATCAACATGAAACCCTGTTATCATGCACAGTTTTTAGGATATTAGTACAAATAATGAGAGCTTTGTGGTAGGTTCTGAGCGGTGTTAATCGACTATACAGCCTCTGTAGTGTAGCGATAGTGAATGCGATTGCTGTGCATGAGGTCTCAAGTCTGGCAAAAAGTAATTGTGTTTTTCCTTAAAAGAATTTCCCAGAGAGCGCAGATCGGGGCTGGCGGAATGACTTACAACTAAAACTACCGAGATGTAAATATGAAATTTTGCATGTATGTAACTTTTTATATGTTTCCCTCTAATAAACTGTATCTTCAGTGGAGCTTTAATACATAACTAGGACATCATTCAAATTGGTTCAGCCCTCGTAGAAATTAAAGTATACTAAAATTGCTCCCGTTTTAATTAAACCGCGAACAGTTTTTAATTAATACACGCTTTTCAGCATGCTAGGTATTTCGTTTTTACCTATATAATATATAGATAGGTATATTTATCTATAAAGAAATGCCACTACCGTAGGCAAACGGGTATATTCTTATAATACCTATATTAATTCCTAAATATTAAAAATAATAAAAGGCGTAGGATAGTAAAATATAGACGAGCTTTTGAATTACGAAATCAAGTTTAATTGTAAAGCTTTACATATTGAACTGCGGCAAATATGTACATATATGCTTTTAATTAAAATGTTAATTTCAATTAATAAACTATATTTATTATTTGGTAAAGCAATAAAGGGTGTGGCTCATTTGGATGCGGGTGGCCCAAGGCCAGTCTGTGTGGAAAACTTTTGGGGAGGCCTATGTCCAACAGTGGACATCCTTCGGATGAGATGAGAGCAATAAATAAATGTGGACATTCCCTCTCTTTACGACTAGTCCAGTTTATGATGTAGGTAGCGTTCCCCTACACCACAGGACAGTTACTTTAACAGCAGTTACTTTAACTGTTCTGTGCCCTACACCAACCTTCAAGGTTATATCAGGGGAGCCGCTGTACCTTCCAGTGCCCGAGAACACCTTCCGGGATCAGTTATAGATAGGTCTTGTCCCCAAATTTCGACTCTCCATCCTAACTTCAGAGATCCGGTTCTCGTAAGTGAGCTACCTCGTGCCCAAGTGACACTACCTATTCTCCAGATAGGTACCGGAGCAATAAAGCCGCTCAGCTCCCGCAACTCTGGGAGTTGCTAACGAAAACTTCGCTGAAGTCGACGAAAAAGCTGCCTCCCATATCTCCAGTATGGTACCGGAGCTGTATAAGGCACGCTCACTTCCCGACGTATATCCATACACCTACCCAAATAGGCCTACAAGCCGGGTGTGGCCCGAGTCACCCAGCTATGACTCTTACTTGTCAAGCAGGCAAGCACGCGAGATGCGTTGTGGCAGTGAAACCATACTGCCACTTCGCTAAAGACAACTGCGTGCCTCGCGCGACCGACTGGTTCGCACTAGTTGTGCCTGAGTCCGACGCTCGAACGCCACGTGCTCAGCGGCTAACCACATACCCCTGCGAGTCCAACACCATGTCAGACACCGCGCACAATAATCAGCGGTCGATAGAACACACCTTTCAAGGCGCAGTGGGCTTCCTGACCCCGCAGTACCCTGGTCCAAAGGGGGAGACCCGTAGCTCTCCCCCCGAAACCCTATCTACTCGGGTCCAGTAAATATAAATGTGGACAGTAATATCGCTGCAGCTAGAACGTTATCAAGGAAATAAAATACCAAAATATAATTCAGTTATTTTAATAAATAGCCTAGCAGACGCTAAGTTACCGGAGCCAAGAAACGCTTGCAGTACAAAAACCGCTACTCTACAAAAAGTTATGGTTTTTGTATTGCGTACCTATTGGTGGCCTACCCGGTCTTGCTGCTGATAAGACAGTGTTTACTTGGCTGACATATTACATATAGACGATGGTGAGTTTGCCTTGTTATGGTGTTTGGACGATGGTTATGGTTATTGTATTATGGGGCCTTGACCTGAATTAACACACACGCGGGTATTCTACGGGAACTCATATGAGACAAGGTATAAGGTACCGTGGAATTCGCATGGAAGCCACGGGCAGAAGCTAGTATCGAGCAAACTTTTATACTGCCTATGAAAAGTTTATTTGAATAACCCCAAATTTAGAATGATGGGATTATTAAGCTTTAGGTTGCTTACGGCTTACATTTTCGGATTAATCAATGTACGTACGTTCTGTAAGAATTCTAAATATTTCGTTTTCTAAACTAATGAACGTAGATAAACAATTGTCAAGTGGAGATACACAGTTTATGCTCAACTACACAAAAAGGATATAGGTATAAAATACTAACTAATATTATAAATGCGAAAGTGAGTTTGTTTGTTACTTTTTGACACTTTCATTACTCGGCTGATCGTCATAAAATTTGGCATACATAATATTGTCAGGAATACAGAATAGGACATAGGGTATCATCCAGAAAATAAGGATCCGGCAAAAGTCTTTTACTAACTTAACTTACATTTATGCGAGCGAGAAAAATCTAGTAGAGTTATATTTGTATCTGACTTTCAGAACGAGATCGCAAGATACATGAAGGGGACTTAGCGAAACAGAAGAAACGGTACTCCCGGGATATACGACAACTTCGCAAGGACATTAGCGCGAAACGCGAAGAGCTCGGCGTCGCTGTTTACGGCGACAAGCAGTTTCTCAGAAATGCCTTTCAAGAACACAGGAGGCTGCAGCTCACATACATGAACAGCCAGGCCGATGTTAGTATTATATAATATGTACACCACGTTCTTAAGTCTCTAAACGTATCATTTTCCATTTCGTTGATACCAGTTATCATATAATTAATTTATAATTATATGAAGTGCGACAGTAATCTTTACTAATTTTATAATTTCAGTACCGTTTAGTGCCAATAGCAGAGATATTAAAACTATAATTAGTTAGTAAAATATACACCGCAGAATTTTAAATAGAGCATATGAAGTTATCTATATTTCTTTTTCATACCTCTTTCATGTACTAGATAAAATTAATTAGGCTCTCCTACCGAAAGAGTCTATTAGAGCAAATTTTTGAGGTGTACTGAATATACACCATGCACAAAGTGAATCATACTTTGATTCGCAATAAAAGTATTATACAAGTTTATTCGACAGGTACACTGATAAAACATATAGGTTTCTCTACTCGTATACTAGGTATATAAATTGATCGTATTCTGAAAGCCCTGCCCGAGTTCGCTCTAGCACCAATATTTTATCTTTTTGATTTCTGACATTGACTTTTAGCTGACGTCGAATATCCATTTCTATATTGCGAACGCGATCTTCTAATATTACATAATTATATAGAACATATCGGTCACCGATTTAGAGTCTATATTCACATGTTCTATGTTCACATTATGTTTCTCGGATTACCTATATACATAATGAATTCAAATAAAGTACCGACTGTAAAAATGCATAGCCTTATGCATATAAAACTACGTTTCCAAGAACTAGGCGAGTATCCAGATAATAAATTGTAGCCTGCCCACCGCACCTCGTGATTTATCGAGATCAGTTATCGCATAAGCATAATTATGCACACTGATGGGAATTTGATTTTATATTACTATCTACATAATTTGTGTCTAATAAATGAAGGGCTGTCATAGTTTTATTTTAAAATGTATTTAATTAAATTGTAACAATATTTATCTTTTAAAACGCTTCTGGACTGACATAATTACTTCAAAACACAGACAATAATGCGTAATCAAATTAATTAAATTGTTATCTTTTTTGCGAAGAGTCCAGGGGGCTCGAACTTCTTTAAAAGTATTTCGCATAGCGTATTATTTTGTGCTGTGTTTCTAATAGCTTAAAATAATTATATATGTTATTAAAATTGTAAAGTGCAATTATATATATAGATACTACTATAAAATAACGTTGACCTCTTTAGTATAGAAATGTCAGGTTAATTTACAATACGCATAATGTACTATTTATTAAATAAAGTTACATTTAGATGAGGATAGAGGTTACTATTCAATTAAATCGAATTTAATAAAAAGAATATAGATTCAGCTAACGAGACCCGTTTATGACTTTGAATGCCTTGCTATAGTATAGAATCTACAGGAGACTGTTATTCAAATTAATCCATTCGTATCATTATTACTTTATCTAACGTTACGTCTGGGAACGCAAAACATTGTTGTTCTAATTGACCGTACTAAGAACGAAATTTTGCTATCTAATAAAGGCGTGTCCTCACTATTAATAAACTAATTAATCTAATTTCAGAAAGTGCTGGAGAGTATTCACCAAGAGAACTTCAATAAAAGAAAACAACTGGACAGAATCAGATACATAAAGAAAAAGAAAATGGAAAATTTCCGATTGGCGCAGGTTATACATTAATATTGTGCTATTTAAATATTTTGATGTCGTAGTTATTCTATTGGAAATCACATTGCTACACTATTTCCAAAGCAATCTTGTTTACTTATACCGAAATTAGTATGGTGTGCATACTTTATCGCCTCGGATCACATAAATTGCGATCACTCTAAATATAATGTGATGTTTAACATCCTGATAGTCTAACAAACATGCTATGCATATACCGAGCGGATAATGCATCGTACAAGTGTTTATTTTAGGAACTGCTGAGTGAATAAATAATTGGGGTGGGTCGTTACGGCGAGCGCGCCCGACGCCCGACGCTCGGTGCCCAGCGCCCATTCGAGATGAGAACTGAAAACTTACATAAATTAACCTCACTGTTATTTATTTTCAAGCCACAATTTATTGCAATCTAAAGTGGTACCATTTTATATTAAAGGCAGCTAATAATTGCGTAACAGATATTTGCTACGCTACAAACTAATGAAGCAATATAAAGTGAATATTTCTCTTAATTAACTCCTGGAACTGGGATTTAATGAATTTTGATTTGATTCGTCGAAGTATGATCACATAAATATGAAATCTGCTCGAAGATTAATGGCAATTATTGCTGGCATAAGTAAGAATTACTAAGTTTAAACTCTAACTAGTTTAACCTGTACTCATAAGCTTGAGCTGCGATTTCGGCGCTTATGGTCATAACTTTCGTAAATTGTGCAGTTGGAGGCGGCGGAACTACGGGACCGAGTGCTATATGAGGTTGGCGGTATGCTTCCACCTGAGAAGAAAGAGCAGGCCGTAGCCAACTATGTACAGCGAGCTAATATCAAGAAAAACGCTGCGCTAGCGATCAAAGTCATGTATAAGAAAATTCTCGATATACTCAAAAAGGTAATTTTCTATCACAGATTTGAGGTCTATATGCTGATGTAATTATATGTGAATCTATGCTAATTTATACGCAGAATCACACATATAAGACTTGTTTTAACTGTCATCAGCTTTCCAGAAACGAGAAGCTATATAATAAGCCACAACTTGATTTGATTTTCCAAACTCCAGAATACGTTTACGTAGCTTGGAAGTTTATTAAACATAATTTTGAAACGTTAAAACTTTATAATTCACATTAATGGTACAAATAAATAATTTTGTGATTTCGAATGGTAACGAAAAATATGTACGTTGGAGATCGGACAAACGTGCAAACTTTAATCATGAATTGAGTTTAAGTTTCTATCCATTTTCCTGTATTTAAAATATGTTTCAGAGCATGTACGACTTATATAATACGCCGCTAATAAAGAATCGAAGAATTTAAATGCGTTTGTAAGTAATAGTAAAAGAACGATAAATATAATTATAAGACTTTACTCGCGGTTTTGTCCGCGTAAATGTAGGTTAGGTTAATAACAGAACTTTTTCGGAATGAAAGGTACCCTATGTCCTTTCCTGTTCCCCTGATAAAGTGTATACGATATTTCATGATGGTTGATCAAGTAGTTAAGGCGTGAAAGCGTAACAAACAAACTCACATTCGTAATTATAATACACTAGCTGTACCGCGGCTTCTCCCGCATGGAAATAATAATAATAATAATAATATTCTACCACATACACACAACACCATCTAGCCCAAACTAAGCAGAGCTTGTACTGTGGATACTAGACAATGGATAAACATACATATATAATTTTTTTTGTAAATACATACATATTATATATAGAAATAAATATAAATCGGTATACAATGACCTTTTATTTTTATATAATTAACGTGGCAAACTAGCATACGACCCACATGATGGTAAGTGGTCACCGTAGCCTATGGACGTCTGCAACACCAGAGGCATCACTTGCGCGTTGCCGACCCTTTAGGAAAGGAAGTGGGAAGGAGAAAGAGCAGGAAGAGGGTAAGGTGGTGATTGGGCCTCCGGTGTTCTCACTCACCGAACGAAACACAACAGTAGGAATACTGCTATTTCACGTCGATATTCTAAGAGAGGGTAGTCCTTCCCCGGTCGAGCCGGCCCATTCATGCTGAAATCAGCGGGCTCTACTACTTTTCTTTACCGCTGACAACGTGCATGCAAAATCACACGATGATCGCTTGAAGAAATTCAGATTTTCCATGTTAGTAAGAAGTATTAGAAAAGATATTAGCTGTACCCGCGGCTTTAATTCTTAGCTCTTCCTTTCATCTCATTCTTTAACGACTGTTACAACTGTTTGCAGCACACTGACTTTCGGTAGGTAAGTGTACTCGCGATAATTTTTACACGATTGCCCAAAACAGGAGTGTAATGTTTTAAGGTTCATGTATGTATGTAATGTCTGTCCATAATGAGCCGAGCTTCATACTGAGAAAGCGTCTCAGAAGCGCGGGACTCTAGATGGCGTTCTCAGTCAACCGTCAGTCGCGTTTCATATTGAGTAAATGTCTCCGAATTATTATTATTATTTATTATAAAGTTAGTAAGATGATGACAAAAACTATTAGGTAAGTGCCTAGTATGTCTATCGGCATGAAAATCATGAAATTCCGGAGAGCAAGAGCTTTCGATAGTGATCTGTGAAGACCTCGAAACAACAAAGACATCCAATTCACCTTTTCGACGCCGAGTAACTGTTGTCAGAATATTTATACTGCTCTCTGAAAATGTTAACATCGACTTTTAAAAAGTGACGTCATTTAGTAAGCGACATCTAGGGTAGAGAATATAACTCAAAGCATATTATATGGACTGGTTAAAACTATTACCGCTGCATGGCAGTGACCAAATGACGTCATTTTTAAAAGCCGAAGTTAAGAGTCTTCGCAAAGAATATAACTATGGCAAAAATGTTTAGTTTTATTTTTCGGTTTTTCTTATTACTTGATATTATAAACTGTTTTTTAATGTTATCAAAATAATAAATAATAAATTGTGATAAGTTAGATACAAATAAAGAATTTCATGAAATAAAGTCTAAAGGTTAGCCTAAGATAGACACTATGCTTTTGTTAATATTTCATTACGATCAATTTAGTGTGATGCTTAAATTCAATATGCTTTAATAAATGGCACTGCTCGGTGGCCATAGGTAATAGCGTGATAATTGTTAAATATATAAGATTATGGTCAAGTCTTCAGACAACATATTGGCGAAAACAGCATTTACGAGATTTTGCGTGATAGTATAACTTCCTAGGTAACTATTATCTAATCTGTAGAATAACAAATAAACAGACAGACAATAATTACAAAAAAAAGTGTTCTATATCTTTAGATGCCTAAGGTATGATACAGTCCAATTGAAATTTCGCGAAAATATATATACAATGTATAGACAAAGTGCTATTTGAATTTTATTATAGTAGATATGGCA
Source organism: Catocala sponsa (assembly GCA_963564715.1). Lineage (NCBI taxonomy): Eukaryota > Metazoa > Arthropoda > Insecta > Lepidoptera > Erebidae > Catocala > Catocala sponsa. Next base: position 25,325,255 of record OY751326.1, read on the forward strand.
GAGTTTGTATGCTAAGATAAATTATGGCACAGCTATAAATGTAATTAAAAGAAATGTAGACAATCTAAACTAAAAATGTTTCGCACAGCGCCATCTAGTATCCGTAAGTGTACCTAATTTATGTAAATTTTAAATTAGAATAACTTACGATAGAATTAACGGATTTAAATGAAACAAAAATCATATGATAACCCAAGACACTATGCTCATGCTCATCAATTTAACAATTAAATGTGATGCTGGTATCCATGTATATTAAGTTTGATAAATAGCACTGTTCGGCACTTATAGATCATAGTGTTGTTATCTAAGATTATATTATGGTCGGGCCTTCAGGTACCATATTGGCGAAAATCCGATCAAAATCTGTTCACGGGTTTTTGCGTGATAGTATAACAAATAAACAGACAGACAGACAGACAAATATATTTTTATATTCCATAAAAGTATATTTTGTGTTCAATATCGATACTATGATACATTCCACTTGAAATTTTACGAAAATATTTAATGTACAGACAAAGTGCTCTTTGAATTTTATTATAGTAATATATATACATGTTACTGAGGATTAGGATTCCATCTATCATACATTTTACCTTAGTCTGTAGAATGTATTAAAAAGATATTTAATAAGAACTCCAAATAAGTTAATTACATTAAAAATAATATAATAAGTAATTTATTTGCCAAAAAATATACAGACGTTTCCTAAACAATAGACAGTGTTGCCACCTTGATTTTTGAAAGGGAGCTAACGGGCACCAAAATAGGGCTCTCTCGATGTCGGAAGGGGGAATAGGTCCCCCGCTTTGTGTGTGATGGTTGTGTGGGACCCGCCATGTTCATCGGCGGGTCGAACTTTTGGCGGGGTCGCGATTTAAATACGAGAGCGATCTGCGCGGCTCCGCCATAAAGGTGTGAGGAACACCGTAGTGGTTTCAGTCGGTTCAGCCCAAATTTCCATCTTGGGCTGGATCCCGACATATCCCCATCGCTCGCCCCAAAACCAGACATGGGGAATGTGAATTGCACATATACGCGCGTTAAAAAAAAAAACCAAAGTAGGGCTAGATTTTACAAATTAAGTCTTAAAAAGTGGGGCTAGAAAAGGGCTAAAAAAATTAAAATCAGTGTTTAAAGATATTACCAAAATATTTTAAAGATGCTACTAGCTTTCTTGGCACGATATCATCCTTTGACATTTACGCGGTGGAGTTCTACGATGCTGAATAAAGTTATGTAAATAGTTCTAAACAGCTTAGCTTTGTTATTATCTTATATTTTTTATAATTATTTTCATTTATAATTATAATTTGTAACAAATATTGGTAAATAAAAAATCTGTTATGAAATAAAATTTTAATCATTAGTTAATAACTAGCAATTAAAAATAAACCTTTGAAAAATCAACTGACCTTTTTTGTAAATATTTAGTAGTATAATTATCTGTGTTTTTGTAATAATTTAATACGTTTGTAAATATACTATATTAAGTTAATTCGTTTTAAAATTAATAATGTAAATATTTGTGTCATACTAACAAATATATGAAATGAAAAGAAAATCTGTCAAAAATATTTATCCATACACCATTCCAATGACTCGGGGTTTGAACACACGAATGAAGGACCTATAACGATTAAAAATCGGAATCTTCCTCAGACTCTTCCAAGATTACATCTGCCAAAGTAGAAGTTGATGGCTGATTAAAATCTACATTTCTGTTCAATTTAAATGTGTATTTGCTATTACTTTTAGTCTTTTTTATAATATCCATAGGCACCTTGTGTGAACAGCACGATTCTTTTGAAAGTTTTAAGCTCCATCGTATTACACATACTATATATATATTGAGGTTATAGTTTTCAAACCCATATTATTTCTGGTTTTAGTCTTAATGATGTTCATAGAACTGAAAACGCGTTCAACATCTGCGTTAGAATGGGGCAAGGATAAAATCATTTTTGTCAAATTTCCAAGCTCTTGATATGAGTTGTTTCCGGCAGCATCCCTGTATTTGAGAACTTCGCACCAAAATGTTATAGTATTATATTTGTATTCCTAGTTGTTTCCCAATGTTTCTATATTGTGTTAAAACTTTGTCAAAATCTTCTGGGGATAGACAAAATGCCTCGGCAAGGCTTACGACATTTAGAGGTGTTTTGTTTACTTTCGAAATTTCTTTGACAGAAAGAGCGGTCATAAACGATTTTTAAAGATTTCTGGAAGTTACTGCTGCAATTCACTTATTAAGTTTAACGTGAAATTTATGTTTCTTTGTTTGAGTGCTTGCTTTTCTCTGTTTTCCAACGACGATTTACTCAAGGTATCTTCAAATAGATATCCCATGTACGGATTTGGATCGACGTAATCATTAACTCTTTGAATACAATAATTGATTCTGGCATTAGCATTGATGATTTTATAACAAAAAGTCTCAATAAGCCTTTTTAGTGTATCTAGTAGAAGCACTGGATCAATGCTTTTGCCTTCAAATACTGAAAGTATGTTTGTTGGACGTCAGCAGACACGGATTTTAAGTAAATCGGGTACAATTTGTTTCTTTGATCTTAAAACATTGAATAAAGTATCGTGGCAATTAATGGGCGATCAATAGTAAAATATACTGAAAGTTAAAGACTAATAAGCAATAAAATATTAAACTGAATGGAATTACATTTGCATTTCAAGTAGGGATGTTCAAACAAACCAAGAGGTTCAACTTATCGATATAGACAGGTGCGACGGTCAAGGTTAACGGAAATCGATCTTAAAAAGCTCTGCGTCTTCCTCTGTTACACCGATACTGACCTTCATACTAGAGTCCGTTTTGTTACCGACAGGCCTCAGTTGTGGCACACTGAAATGAGATAATATTTTATATAAATTTTTATTGATTAAAATGTAATATGAATTTAGACGTAAATTACCAAATAACCAGAGGACCGATATTGTTATTGTTATTGTAATCAATACAATTAGATTTTTGTAAATTTATATTCTTATTGGCAGGAATTGAATCTATTGATTTAAAAATAGATCAGTATCTATATATTAACACGTTCGCGGACAGTCTCAGTTAAAATTGTGTTCTAGAATGACACTATAAATTTCCATACAAATAGATTTGGCGTTTAGATACGTTGTGTTGCATGATATTAGATGTTTTTAAGACAATATGACAGAAACGTTTTATCACGTCATCGTTTGTTTACGTTCTGTCACTAATAATATTATAGATTTCAGTCGTAATAGATGGAGTCATAGTTGGAGATTTAGGTGGTTTTAATCGTTTAGCTAGGGAAAAAATTTCTTCAGAAGAACTCGTATCATAATCTGTACGTGACGGTGATTGCGTGAAATTCTCATTAGATTTCTCTTACGCTTATCCATCTAAAGCAAACAAAATAACTCATGAGAAACAGTTTTCACACAATACAATTATAACTGAATTAGTATACAACCAAACAATAACAAAATAATAGCATAATATTAACACTTAGGATGTTTCTTTGTCTGCAAATATTACGATTTACCGCAACTGCGCCGATGGTACGCGCGCACCCCGCTACCGTGACACTGTCGAAGTGAGTGTAGGGACGCGGGAGGCGCGGGGGACGTATATACACGTTGTGCAATTGCGTGCAGTGTTGCCGCACATTATCGAGAGCACTTTTTTGAAATGGTAAAAAGCTATGTCTACGTGACAGTAAAGTTTAGAGTTTTCGATATGTTGTGACACAAGGTACATTAAAATGAATTTTAGCTTTAAAGTTCATCGGATATCAACGTTCTGCTGCAAATAATAATCTGTTTTTGAACGTTATCGTACGTTGTGTCGTATCAAAATCTTAAACTATGACGTACAGTCACGTTCATGGGTCGGAATCTTGCCCACATTGAAGGAAAACTCCGACACAGTCGCCCTCTTTTTTTTAGACATGCAACTATTTTCGTTCGTAAGTACATACGTCAATGCCATCCTACCAGTTAAACTAAAACACTACCTATTAGTAGAATTTAGCTTATGAGTTCTGTGACTTACAAATTCAAATCGATACTAGGAAAATTAGTAATGAGATAATAGAAGATCCTATACTTTAATACATTTTTATAACCACCAAAATATGTATATTATTATGTTTATACAATTTTTTTCTCCTATTGTAACCGAATGGTAGAAATATAGTTTTTCACAACGTCAATCTTCTTTCATTAGCTGTCATCACACAAAATTAATGGCTGCCGATTTGTTTACATGCTCTTGCGCAATTATTTTTATGTTTCGCTGTATTTGCATTGTTTTCTGTGATATTCGCGTCAAGTAGAGCATCAGTTCCTTCGAGTCTACCAGGAAATCAAGCATCATCACCGGTGTTGTGTCTTTTCACCTCAAGTTTGGTACTCCGTGTAAAAAGTCTAAGCCCTCCAGTTTGGCAGTTTGGATTTTATTTACTGAAGAATTCAGTTAAACAATGTTGTGATTTTGGCAAAACCTTTAAAAATTGTGTTCTTTGTTTAAGTAATGTGAAATTGTGAATAATAAATTTTTCGTGATTGTATATCCAATGGTTTTATTTGTATTACCAAATCTATATATAAGGTACTTGACAAGTTAAATCAATCAACACAGCTAATACTAAAATGGGTAGTATTTCATTGCACAGCAAAAAAATACTAATTGCGCAGCAAAAAAAGCTAATTGATCAGCAACTCATGGCCAGCAAACTTTAAAGAGATCAAAGTAAGTCGACGGAGCCCTATTTTTGGGTGGGTTTAAAAAAGGAACCTAACATAACCTAACACTTCCGAGACGGAATGCAGTGATTTGAGGCGTATAGATGCTCGTTAAGCTGTGCAATATTTGCTGACCAATTAGTATTTTTGATGATCATTATATTTAATCCCTACTAAAATTAGCGACAATTGAAACGAAACAAAAGTGCAAAGTTGCTTGCTAGTTTTATAGATGGCGATGCAATCGCTTAAAATGTCAAAGATTCCAGTCTATTACCGATAATATATACTAGTCTATGGTCACGTTGTGTCCGCGAAAGTGTTAATACGTGAAGCAAAAACTTTGTACCTGATGAGATAAAAAACGAATGGACTGTATTTTTTTAATTTTTATTATTTTATTTTGCTCATCAAAATGACCACACTCCACCTGATGGTAAGCAGTCGTGTGATCTAAGAGCAGTGGCCTCCACACCGCCCCCACAGTAGCGATGTTGAGGTCTCTACTTTGACGGCCTGAGAATATGCTTTTTCACGCCTCGCTTAAAGGACCCAGGATTGAAGGAAGAAGGAAACACGTGCTTTGGCAGAGAATTCCATGCCTTGATCGTTTGGCAGAGGTATGAGGACCCAAACTTTTTGGTACGCGCTCTAATCGACTCTACCGTGTAAGGATGGCATCTGAGCCCAGCACGCGTTGTTCTGGATAGGAAAGGGGAGGGCGGGATAAGGTGGAATAACTCTTCAGAGCACTCCCCGTGGTATATTCTGTAGAAACATGCCAATGAGGCAATGCCCCTACGGAGTTGCAGAGGTTCCAGTGAACTCGTGACCTCTGGATCTCCGATGATACGGACAGCCCGCCGCTGTAACCGGTCGAGAGCGTCCAGCAAGTACTGCGCGGAGCCATCCCAAAGATGAGAACAGTACTCCACGCTAGGGCGCACTTGTGTCTTATAAAATAGGCACAGTTGCCCAGGCGTGAAGAACCGCCTCACCCTGTTCAGAACTCCGAGCTTTCGCGAAGCTTGCTTAAGCTTGCGTCATTAATGACGCTATTTAATTAAATGAATTATAATAATTATGCTATATGAATAAGTTACTTAAATTAAGAGTCGTAAGTATATAAGTTTGAGACCTCGAACACGACGATGCGTTAACGCAGATCTCAGCTGACTGAATGTCGATCGGGCACCGTCCGGGTCGATGGCTGTTGTGCCGCACGCCCCGCTCCCCGCAGTCCCCGCCTCAGGCACAGGCGAGTTGTATGACTCAATAGTACCCCTTTTTACGAAAATTGCGCGGACTAAGGAGTATGAAATTTGGCACACTTATATGAAGAAGGAGGGGCGAATCCTAATATTTTTATAAAATATACATTAGAAATAAGTACATTAAATTAATGAAAAAACACTACACGCACACAACCATGCATTTGGCACACGCAGTCGAATCGCGTTCGTAGTATTTCGACATTGTTCGTCTGACGTCGTACAATTCTTTGTAACTATTGTTACTTAACCCTTATTTATATATAATAGAGAAAAACAGAAAACTAAGTAAACTTAGGAATTTTGGTCGAGAATTTTGAACACTAGGCGACCGCTAGTTATTATTATTACACCAATCCATCTGTTTAATCTTTTTTGAAAAATAACCGATAGGTATCGTTCTTTTCTAACCATATCATATTAGTCCAATTGTTAGATGCATTTGCAAATATGTATGTGTACAATATATCTAACGTTCAAGTGGTACCTATTAAAATACTTTTATTATATATATACCACTTGAACGTTAGATTGTGTGTTTAAATTAGTGCTTTTAATTTTCTCTTACGTTTTTATTAGTCCTGAGATCCCGGGATCTATTACTAATTCGAGTAAGAAGCTATTGACATCTTCCCTTAAGGAAATCTATTGATTCCCTATTGTATGGAGCTGAAGGCTTATTTATTATATACTTTTATGCATAATTCTGAGGGCATTAGAGAAAATAAAAAAAAAACACTAATGTCCTACACATACATTCGACATTATAGTAGTGTTGTTTTTTTATAATTGTAATAATCATGTAGTCGTTTTACGAAAGTATTTATGTGTGTATATATTTATAAATAAAATAAGTATTTGATTCGGGAAGTGCTTTATATTTAATAGTTTGTGCTTATTACGTGCCCTGATAAGTACTTACTATAAAAAATGAAACAACTTCGGCCATCAAAAGTTACGGGTTCTGCGCAATGTAAACTTTTATAACAACCACTGATTGATGCCAACGCAACATCTGTCGACACCATTCAAGTTTAAGACCTTTTTTGACCTTAAAACACACTTGAAAATTTACACAATACAAAAATAACGTTACAGAAAAACTTTATAAGTAACGAATATAATTATTGTGTAGTCATTTACCATCTTTCAAAATTTTCACAAATAGACTATTGTAAATACATAGGTCTCAAATCTTATTTAAATAATAAGATTGATATATCGTTGTTGTAAGTTCAGTAAATGGAAATAAACAGAAAGTTACAGGATACTTGTTTTTGTTTACATCTACACTTGTCACATTAAAATGTCTATAGAAATGGACGTTTTATATCAATGTTTCTCGACGAGAGTGGATTTTATTGTTCTGCTAAATGCCAGAGTTCTTTGAATCACTCTTATTGTTTATTACTGTGTAATGTGTATGCTTGACACAACAAAGCAAGTATTCAATTGGAACGCAGGTAAACCAAATAGCAAACAGATGAAATAAAATGTACGAAATACTGTTCGCATTTGTACTGCCACACAAATATTTTGCGGAAAAAGAGGGTGAAATAAAAACGGCAACACCTGTGCGCGAAGTCTTCATTTGCTTACATAATGTGCGCGATTCGTTTATGAACTACCCTTAACACGACTTGACATGGCCTATTTATGCTTGGATTGTTTAGATGTTGTTTACAATTATTAATTTTTGTAGGGTTTCAAATAATACATGCTAATTTAAATCAAATATTAATTTATTTTATCTTATTAAATTAGCCGGCAACTAGATACAATGAAAAACTTATTGTATCTGAGAAAGTTCGCTGAGTTTTAAAATAAATTATCTTTACAGGATTCTTCCTACTTCACTATTGTCCTGGAAGCGTTAAAACTTGACTGCCGAGCGCAAGGCAAGTGTCTAATGGGCGCCACGGAGATGGGTCAACTAGCTATGGAGTATTTGGATGACCGGAAGTTTGAGTTTAATAAATTAGAAAGAGAAATCAAGGCGAATATGAAAGAGAGAGAAAGGACTCTAAAACTGGCCCGTCGCGAGGTGGCCTTTTTAACGGACTCATTTCCAAATCTTATAAGGAAGGAGGTAAGTGGAAGCTGTTTGTACAAATAAATGGTTGGTTTAACGTTTGATCAAATTGTGTTAACTATGATAAGCCGCGCCCTTGCTGCCCACATCTACAGTTATTAAATAAGCTTAAAATGTGTATGTTTGAATTGCGCGCATTATTTGATTGTTGTTTTATTTTGTTCCTGTTCTATTGACGAAAGTTTATATGTCGCTTTGTGTTATGTAAAGCGTAAAGCTACGTACAAAAATCGCTAAGTTTGCGCTGCGCAAGGCTCGCAATGTATGTCCCTGATTCAGGCTTTCGAGGTTCAGTGACGGAAAACATTGCATCAACATGCATTCTTAGTGGAATAACTAAAATTGAGGACTTAGCAGATAATTTAGTAATACAAATTACTACAATGTGTGTTTTGCAGACTGTAGCCTCTGCACATACTGTGATTCAATAACAATAAAATACACATATTGTACTAATTCACATACTGATTTCATCCTTATGATAAATTATAAAGCATCTCATCATATAAATTTAAGAAAATTTTGTTCTGATTCTAATATCTTAAATTAAAAACAATCACCTCGAAACATTTTCACTTTAAGATGGTAAATGCAATATGTAGATAAATATACATATACAGACTTATCCTCGACGACAAAACTAAAATAAACAGTTGTCTAGATATTATGTGCACAGGCATCTTTTCTAGCAAACTAATTGGCACAATAAATGTGAATTTCTGTGTAATATCGAAATAGAAGATGAACTCGATAATTGGTATTCAATGTGAAACTGAAGCGCGCTAGAAAATTTAATTGCAACGGATATTTGTTACTAGGAAGCGACAAATCTCGACGACTTATACGAAGATGAAGATGCAGGAAGCGAGCGATCTGTGCACTGGGAACTTGAAGAAGTTATGAGCATTTGCAAGCGCTTGCAAAATGCCACTCTTGTCTCTACGTTTGATCAAATTTTATTGAGGTACGAATGCTTTATTTTTAGCAGATTACAAGAAATTATTGTATTGTATCATATTATAATTATGTTTATAGCATGATATAAGTACGCAGCAATGGTAAAATCAAAATCATAACAAAAATACTTTTATTCATTTGGGTCACAAAGTGAACCTATGAATCTCAAGATTGCACTAACTAAACTATAATATGAATTTATATTTACCTGTTGCCATGTACAGCAAAACAAAGACGGAGAATCAATTTATTATTCATTCTACGTTTACGGGGAACGGCCAAAGGTAATGAAAGAGACTGAGTATCAGGTTTTCTGTCACGAAATTAGCAGTAGCAGCACGCATTGTAGAGCTGTATTCATTGGATGATAATCAGCTTGCTGCGAATTACGTGGATTTTAAAACTAAAGATGGCAAAATGCAGGTGCAATACATGTTCAAAGGCTTATTTCTTCTACCCCTACAGTAATATAGGCGTGTAGTTATTTATGTACCTACACAATTATGTTTTTGTTAGTTATGAAGCAGCTTCTTCTAATTATACTAACAGCAATAACTCAGGTTGCATAATAAAGTTTACGAAATAAGTAAACACTAGATGGTTTATCACTTTTAATAAATATGATGTTTGACAAGATAATTGACGCATTGATTTTCATCTGAATGTTATGTGTTATAACTAGGTTTGGTTAAATGCAGAGGCGACTGTTTACAGTTTGTGTGAGTTTACAATAGAGACACATATGTATATAAATTCCTCGGTAATAACAAATCGAAATTAATAACAGCTGGTGGTTTTAAATCAATATGTCCCAGATTACTGTTCGTTCTAGATGCAATATTATTTTACACTGATGACGTTGATATTCAGAAACGAATTTCATTCCGTACAGATTTTTACCGCACTCATATGTACGAGTATTTGCCTCAGATAAATTGCCTTTTCATTATGACGTTAGCTGCTACCTTTACTATGAAATCCAGTGGATATTATATCGCATTAATGAGATAAGATTTTGTGTCGTTGAGTGTTATACTTATAGGCTGACATAGACACCAACGAGAATATTCTTAGCTGGCAAATACTCAATAAGAAAGATTTAAATGTTAAATAAGCAGCTCAGAGGTAAAGTAAGTTTCAATCGTAACTATAAGGAATTATAAAGAGGAAGATTAACCTGCGTAGTTGGGAAAAGCATTTCTTAAATACCTAACTATTATCATGTTTTCTTGGTGTAGGTTAAAAGAACAAGATTACCAAGCGGGACGGTTGATGATGGCTCTGAACATCTACAATATGAAACGAGATGCACTACTAGATAATCAAAAACATGCCATCGTTATGCTGGATGTTCTCAAGAATGAAGGCCAAGATAGAACTGCCAAGTAAGTGTCTATACATTTACTTTTTTATTTTGTAATGATTACTAATAATTTCAGTTACTAATTACAAGAATTCTTGTTAACCGCTCCAGCTAAACTAGAATGTTTCTAGTACAATGGGTAGGATTCGAACACACGACTTCTCGATTGCAAGTCCAATGTTCTATTCATAGAGCAACCGCCGCCGCCGCTTTATCACATTAATTATAGCCCTGAAGTTGCATGACAAATAATTACCGCCGCAAAAAATATCTTTAATGATATGAACTACTTTGGAGTACGATGCTAATCTTATCCAAAATCCAGGCTTATGTATAACAGGTCAATGTCCGATAACTTGTTTACCTAATTCACAATACTAATATTATATAAAGTTAGTATTGTGTACTTTGTGCAATTTAATTATAGTGATTTTGTTATGAGTTATAAATTTAACGTTTTATGAAAGCCAAATATATTATTATACTGATCTAGCATGGATACGTTGTACCATTATCACGAATAAGTTACGTGTCGTTGATATAATCAATAGTTATTATTAAAATTCTCCATAATCAGACAGGCGAAAGCACTTGAAAGGAATAGCTTATACGCGGGCACATATCAACTGCTATCAGCAGCCCAGTCCATTCATAGTTCCAGGTATATATATATATACATACATATGTATCTCATGTCACTCTAAATGATCAAATGACATTTCATATTCGTGAAACCGTTGAGGCCGAAAAATCTTCATGTTAGGTATTAAAATCGTACTTCTGGAAGTATCAAATAGACATTTTCATGTAAAGCATAGCGTATGTTATCGTTATATATATGAATAAAAATCGAGTTATTTTGCGATGGTCGGTTGGCAGCATATCACAGAAATAGACATACTTACATAAATACACCCGAATATTAATAATAAAATATATACCCGAATTTGTCGCACTTGGGTAAAGAACGGTGCTTTGGAACTCTACACGACGAAAATAGTCAAGATTATCAACCTAAATGAATGCAGAATTATTCGTGTCTAACTCAGATAATAATATTTAAATTAGCACACTAGCTCCCGATTATCAAACTAAATTAATGGAGAATTACTCGTGTCTAACTCAGACAATAATATTTAAATTAGCACACTAGCTCGCTTATGTATTCGCATAAAATGTTTTAACTGTGATGGTTTTTAAGTTAATATTTATTTAGAGCTACTCGAGGTAGATAACTGTATGAAACAACAATATAGCAATGAAACCCAGTCCGCGAAAGCCAGCCTGAGACAAAGCCGACCCTTTGTTGCCATTGCAGTGCAAATAAATAAAATAATCTTTGTTTGATCAAATTTTCTAGTTAAACTGAAGGTCTGTCATAACTGGATATTGATTGAGTCGTCCCCAGTCAAATGCTGGACTTAGGCTTCTATTTTATCCACGACGAACTATTCTTTATTGCTTGTGCTCAATTATTGCTTTAGAAACAATATAATAAGACAAAGTCGCTTAGTCTCTTATATCTTCGATGCCATTTAATAAATTATCAATTAGATCCAGTTATAAAATATAGCGACCCACATCATATTGATTTCGACAAAATGTCGTCTAACGTTTGACTTGTGATTACCCTCGATTTCAAATTAAAGATTTTATAGCTTTGAGGCGTACGGTTCGTTCAGGTGCTTCTGGCTTCAGGTGTCAGTAAAGACATTCGACATGTTTTGGTTAATGAGAGGTGATTCATTTTAGACATAACATAATATATTTATTCTGCTTGTGTTGATTACTTCATCAACACTTATTGAATGTTTTTCAAGAATACATCATAATTAATTAGTTTTTAAAAGATGTACTATTTATTATCCGTTGTATTTCTTTGGTAATTTGAGGGTTCGTTTGTAACTGGTAAAAATTACAATCGCGTTGTTGCGTGTATTAATGATGGTAAATTGGTTGAGTTCTTATACAAAATGATTACCAATTCCAATAGGCTTTTAAAACTTATTGACCCAATTACGCTTAATACAGTCTATAAAACAGAACAACAATTCGCCTTCTTTCTGAGTAGTGTGAGCACTTCAAACTTTAACGTACTTACTATCTTACTAGTGGATTTCAAAAGGTCGTATCGTTCCTACCGGTTGGAGCGACTGCGGGGTAGGCTATTAGAGTTCCGTTTTTACCTGCGGTGCGGAACACTAAAAGCTTTATGGGCACGACGTATTGTGAAAGCCAGTGTTGTCTGCACTGTTTGTATTATAAGTAACTCGAAGCTTCGTACGGCAATATTACTTGACAAATATCATGATATTCATGATGCACATGCTATGTTAAGTAATACGAATGTTCTACATCAAATATGCTATTTATTACCATTATTATATTCAATTGTATAAAAAATTAAAATGCCATTATGAGTTTCTTATAATATTGCAATTCAAACGCCTAATTAATTTTTAATGAAACATATAATCAAGTACATAGTTATTGTGTTTTTTCAAGTTTACTAATTATATATGAGTTACATATTATTATAATATTCTTGTTACCCCTTCAGCTGAGCTAGAAAAGTGTGTTAGGAGTGGTTTTACGCCGTCACTGAAGTAGGCGGAATTCAAACCCATTGAGCTCAATGAGTTTGAATCGCCTTATATAATGGTAGCGGTAGCTACCGCCGCTATTTATTGAATCACATAACATATGTATTTATTTTTAAAAGTTCCCCTGCCATTAGTTATTTTATGAGTTATGTGTCGGTGGCAACTTCACAATTGACTTTAAATATAATATAATATATAATATTTTATTGCATAAAAGTACAACAAATAATATGTAAACAAAATATGAGAAAGCATACATTATGATGGTTGTACAATAACATAATAAGGGACACAGCGATTCCTAAACTGAGACTTGCTCGTATTATAGAAACCGATAGCACTCCATTTAGTATCATAAATGTATCATCAGACTTCATCTCGCTTCTGTATTAGATAGAAAATACATACAATTTAAAAATTCTTCCCTTTTTTTTGTAGGTAGGTAAAAGTCTTTACAATTTATGCTATAGTAAATAACTAAAACCAAAACAAAAACAATGGTTATGTATTTATAAAATGTGTCATTAGTGTTTCTGTTTTTTCATAGGTCAAGGACTGTAACCAGTTTTGCAATTTATATTTTAAATCATGTTTGTTCAATTTGCATAGTGACAATTTTTTGTAAATATACGATTAACCGGCGCAAATTACCTACTCCCAGGCTTAGAACAATTATTGTTATAGTGAATCACACAAATAATAGACTAGTTTGGAATTCAAACCCTCAAAACATGGTGCAGCGGCAGCGGCGAGGCGAAACCTTGTCTGCTACGGTATCCGTGCATTCACGATCAGCAAACTTACTGTCACAGAAGTGCTAAGTCTTGGTTTGATATCACTAAGCTTCTTGCAACAGATACGTCGCCTTGTTCAATTCGGTGTAAGTATTTCGGCATGGCCGATTAACTTGATAGGTACTTATTTTATATCGCTGACGTACTTTGTTACCAAGTTTTAGTTTCGAGTACTTGTTCTATTATTAAATTACTTCAAACACTGTTTATTAAAAGAGGACCGCCATAAACAACTCCTGCTCACAGTATCAATATCACAGTGTTTTAAGTGGTTCGGTTACAACGTATCCATAACAAATAGTAGGTATACGAGTATATTAGACTAGAAAATGAAATCGAGGCTAGTACTTAGATGGTCATGTGATGTCTCCACAATCTGTATGATGGTTAACAGGGTGTTCCAGAAGATGTGAATCAAATTGTAACGAGAGATTCCTTAGGTAAGGACCTTTCAAATGTGGTAAATAAAAAAATAAAAAAATAGTGTTGTGTTGTTGGTCAAACTTACAAGATTTTCTTTGGTGCAAAAAATATACACCAAAATAATGCTGCAATTTCAAAACCACTGGTCTGGTGGGAATCAATTTCTTTTCTAGTTGTAAAAATCTTAGAAGCGCTATCTCTTTCGTATTCCCCTGAGGTGATTGTGGACTATAAGTTTTAAATGGTAAGCGCACTATATATCTTCATTCTTCGTCTCTTGTGGTCGTCTTTTCATATAATTCTTCACACCGGTGTCGCTATTTCCCAAATTGATTTCAACATTTATTTATTTTATTTATTTATTTCACCACATCAAATAATATACAGACTAAAACGTACAGGTCATGCATACAATGTTCGTACTGGATAATTGTTCTCATATTTAACACGTCTTCTATGTCAACAGTATGATGCATGACCATAAATCTCCGTTCCTTCCCCTCCCTTCTCTGAAGAACACTCCACTGGTGATACGTGACAGTCTCTCCATCTTAGGTATGGATCTTTGCCGCTCCCTTAATCAGAAAACCTATATCGAGAGCGTCATTAAGCAAGCTTCGCGAAAACTCGGAGTTCTGAACAGGGTGAGGCGGTTCTTCACGCCTGGGCAACTGTGCCTATTGTATAAGGCACAAGTGCGCCCTTGCGTGGAGTACTGTTCTCATCTTTGGGATGGCTCCGCGCAGTACTTGCTGGACGCTCTCGACCGGTTACAGCGGCGGGCTGTCCGTATCATCGGAGATCCAGAGGTCACGAGTTCACTGGAACCTCTGCAACTCCGTAGAGACATTGCCTCATTGGCATGTTTCTACAGAATATACCACGGGGAGTGCTCTGAAGAGTTATTCCACCTTATCCCGCCCTCCCCTTTCCTATCCAGAACAACGCGTGCTGGGCTCAGATGCCATCCTTACACGGTAGAGTCGATTAGAGCGCGTACCAAAAAGTTTGGGTCCTCATATCTCTGCCGAACGACCAAGGCATGGAATTCTCTGCCAAGGCACGTGTTTCCTTCTTCCTTCAATCCTGGGTTCTTTAAGCGGGGCGTGAAAAAGCATCTTCTCAGGCCGTCAAAGTAGAGACCTCAACATCGCCTCGGCTACTGTGGGGGCGATGTGGAGGCCACTGCTCTTAGACCACACGACTGCTTACCATCAGGTGGAGTGTGGTCATTTTGACGAGCAAAATAAAAAAAAACAAATAAAAATAAAAAAAAATTATTCTCACTAGCGGTCGCCTAGTAGTCAAAAATTCAACCATAATTGTTTTAAATTTTATGTTTGATCGTTATTAAGGTTTTGTTATCTATAACTTTACCCTAAGGGTCAGTTCACACTGAGACACGACGACACTCGAAGAGGCCAATGATTTCGCGCTGCGCCGCGCGCCGCCGCGAGACGCATCGCAACGTCGCGAGGCGGAGGCGCATCGTAAAATCGTAGCAGCACGCCTCGCTGCGCAGCGAGACGCCACGGGGCGCAGCGGAACGTGTCTACTCGCCGCGGGCGACCGCCCCGCCCGCGCACCCGCAGTCTACCATTTGCAAGCGCGCCACAGCGGCCTCAGGCTGCGTTTCGCGGCGTCGCGCTGTGTCGCGCGGTATCGCGAGACGCAACACCGCTCTTGCACGCCACGCGTACCGGCGATGCACCGCTGCGTCGCGATACGCCGCGAGGCATCTCGAGGCGCAGTGCTGCGTGGTGCACCGTATTCTGAATTCTCACAATGAAATGTGTATCTTTTAAAATAAAGTATATTTTGAGTCGCTCTATTAAAATGTACGCGCAGCGTCGCGTCTCGGTGTGTACTGACCCTTAACACCACATTTTATTTAGATTTCGCCAAGGCTATACAAGTTAATTTACCTATCTTTTTCAAACAAATTATTATTTACTAACTATACTCTTTCATTGAAGATATTCCTAAGCTTGCTTTCATTGACGATATTCCTAAGCTTGCTACTTTGTTTTTTTTTTTCTTTTGTACGATGTCAAACGAACAATGCCAAAATACTACGAACGCGATTCGACTGCGTGTGTCAAATGCATGGTTGTGTGCGTGTAGTGTTTTTTAATTAATTTAATGTATTTCTAATGTATATTTTATAAAAATATTATTATTATTATAAGTGACGTATACGTATTATATGATGCCTATCTGTCGGATCACCTACCATTAGTAATAGAGGTAAGAATTAATAGTATTATTTGTAAAAGACTGATAATAGATAGTGGGACTGATTGCAATTTAAAGTATAGGTGGGGCTGTAGGAGTAATGAACAATGTGATAAATACTGTGAACTATGTACTGAAAATCTAGGTTTACTATATCAATCAGAGGAGTATAACTTGTCATGTAAGAGCAATATGTTATGTAATGATGTAGAACATATAAGTATAATTGACGGGCTTTACTGTAATATAATTCAAGTTTTACCAACTGCCGCTGAACGCACATATACATGTAATAATAATAGAAAACGTTATATAACCGGTTGGAACCAGGCTAGGCAAACATTTTTACAGTGGAATACATATGGTAGGCCTAGTTCAGGATATTATTACGATCTAATGCGTACAGCGCGTAAAGACTTTAAAGCTGCCTTGAAATATGTTCAAAATAACCAGGAGAAGATTAAAATGAATATGTTAGCGCATCATGCTTCGTCTAAAAATTTCGCGGGTTTTTGGACGGAAGTTAAAAAGCTCAACCCAAAAACCAGCACACCAGTCAGTGTAGAGGGTGAATCTGACAAGAGAGCTATTGCAAATAACTTTAGTACGCATTTTAATGTAAAACAGACTTTAATTAATCCAGCAGTACCTGTGCCTTCGTCAAGTTGTTGTAAAAGTGTTGAGGAGGGGGCTTTCCAGGTGTCGACTGATGATGTTGTTGAGGTTCTCAGGACAATGAAGCGAGGGAAATCCCCAGGGCACGATGGCTTGAGTATTGAGCATCTGCTATACGCAGGAAAGTATATTGCTGATACCTTAACTTTACTGTTCAATCTTTGTGCACGGCACCAATACTTGCCTGAGGAACTTATACGTACATTGGTTGTACCTATAGTTAAGAATAAAACTGGGGATGCTACTAGCATGTCGAATTATAGACCCATTTCGCTGGCAACGGTAGTGGCCAAGGTGCTTGAACGCCTGCTACATAAAAAGTTAAGTCCCGCACTTAGCCTAAATGACGGGCAGTTCGGTTTTCGTCAAGAAGTTTCAACAGACATGGCTATCTTCTCCCTGAAACAAGTTGTATCGCAATATGTGGAACAGGAGACAAGTGTTTACGCTTGTTTCCTTGATCTAAGCCGTGCTTTTGACACAATCAATCATGACTTGCTATGGGAGAAACTAGATAAAACTTATATCGCGCCTGGAGTTGTTGGACTGATTAGATATTGGTATTCCAATCAGGCGAACAATGTCAGGTGGGAATCAGCTAGGTCGGATAGCTATAAACTATCATGTGGCGTTAGGCAGGGGGGGTTAACCTCTCCTGACCTATTTAATATCTATATGAATGACTTGATTGAGGAGCTGAGTGGGACTGCGGTGGGGCTTAGGCTTGGAGACAGGTATGTCAACAACCTGAGCTACGCTGATGATATGGTCCTACTCAGCCCCTCAATTAAGGGTTTAAGGAAACTGATGGCAATTTGTGAGAGATACGCTAGAGAACATAACTTGGTGTATAATGCAAAGAAGACAGAATTGTTAATATTTAGGTCAGGAAGAGGTCCACAAAACGTCCCACCAGTTTGGATAGGAGGTCAGCGAGTCAAAGTAGTAGAGAAGTTTAAGTACCTTGGTCATATACTGACGTCAGACTTCAAAGACGATGCAGATATAGACAGGCAACGCAGAGCGCTGTCAGTAGTGGGCAATATGATAGCCAGGAGATTTTTTAAAGCCAACACTCAGACGAAGGTACATCTTTTTAGGACATATTGTCAGTGTTTCTACACTTGCCAACTCTGGACGCGTTACACGAAGAGGTCTCTGGATGGTATTCGTGTTCAGTACAATAACATCTTTAGACAGCTAATGGGTCTTGCGCCGCATTGTAGTGCGTCGGGTATGTTCGCAGAAGCTGGGCTGGATACGTTTAATGCCATCCAGAGAAAACGAATCGCTGGATTCATGTCGAGGGTTGGTTCGTGTACGAACAGTATTATCAAAGAGTTTTCTGAAAGACTGTATACTACCACAATGTACAATAAATGGTTACAGATTGCAGCGTAATAATTGTATCTAATAGCGTCATTTTTAGTAATAGCGTAGAGAGGTTATATATATTCATTTTGTTTGTTATGTAACTTCATTTATTTTCTTTTTAATACGGATATGTTATTCTTTTTTTTGTTCCTTTTCTGTGTAAAATATGGAGTGTAAAGATTCCGAAATAAAGATTTATTATTATTATTATTATTATTAGGATTCGCCACTCCTTCTCCACTTTAACTGTGCCGAATTTCATACTCCTCCGTCCGCGCAATTTTTGCAAAATGGGGTATAAAGTTTTTTCTTCACGTATTAATTTATGTTTTCCTTTTGTCTTGTGTGGACTTCACCGAAAAGTATCCATAAGAAAATAGTTTTCTGTGTACTCGGGGTTCCCGGAGGACCTTTGATGAAAGTTTTTTGTAGAATTTCAGTGTATTCTTTCACACCCAAGAGAAAATCTAGAGGCCATGCTTGTGCTTTGACGGTTTCAATGGATATCTTTGTATATTATATATATATATATATATATATATATATATATATATATATATATATATATATATATATATATATATATATATATATATATATATTCTTATATATCTCTTATGTCGGTTTAAAACTTTATAATATAGAAATTGTCATATCGTCACACCACGGATATCGTCGTTTAACACAACGCCAAACAAAATTGAAGCTTAACACAAACATCATATTATGGTCCAATCGAACCGGATCATATCTGCGGATCACTGGGCTACGATAACAATAGGTTAGCCGCGCTAATCCGACCTTTTTTCAAGAATTAACAAGTCGTTTACTACATTTATTTCAAACAAAAGATTATCGAAATATCATTACGGCGTCATTTGCATCGAGTATCAGCTGTATTCAAGATTCTGTACGTGTTTACGTGAAGCAATGGCTAATACAGAACAATAATAGCTTATCTGCATGTTAGAAGATACTGCAAATCTTTTGCAAAAGACACAAACTAACCTCAGAAAATGTCCCAAAGTGCGCTTGACAAAGGGTTACATAGAAGCAAGGATGAAAATTATTGATGATTACTGGAAATCGTTCAAGAATGCGCATCAAGATCTTGTAAAAATTATACCAATGGATGTCAAAGGAACATTGCTGTATTTTTTAAATGATGAGTTTTATATTTATGAAGATTTGTATAATGTGCTACAAGGAGACAGCTTACGAGTTTGGTGAATAAGTCGACCAGAGATTCAGTGTCTGCAAACAACTGTTTTACAAGCGGACATAATAATATGGTACATTTACCGAAAATACCCAAGTTCTCTGGTAATTATGAGTCATGGCAAACATTCAAGATTTATTTATTTCACTGGTGCACGATAATACTTCACTCAGCGATGTGTAGAAACTTCATTATTTGAAGACAAGTGTCATACAAGAAGCCGAGTCGCTGCTAAAGCATATACAAGTTACCGCCAGTAATTATCCTCACGCATGGGAGATTTTGAGAAACAGATACGACAATAAACACTTAATTTTGAATTGCACTATGAAGTGACTGTTTAACCAAAAGAAAATGTATGCTCAATCTGCTTTTCAGCTAAAGAGCTTGTTGGATACAATAACCGAGTGTTTAAGTAACCTACAAAATTTCAACATTCCAGTGGGCTCTTGGGAGTACTTATATATCTTCTAGTACAGAAGATGGACTCAGAGACACACAAGAGCTGGGAGGAGTATGCATACAAGGAAAATTCGGATTTTTAACCTACATGCTGCGACCTAAAGACACTTATGGAATGAAAATTCCGCAGTCTTGAATTAACCAATCAGACTAATATAAGAGATAATAAGCCAATTAAAGAGCTTTCATTTCATGTTGCCACACCAGTTACAGGAAGAGTTTGTGTTATGTGTAAAGATAGTCACTCACTAAGTCATTGCAAGTTTAGTAATTTGGAACCCAGTAAAAGAAGTCAGTTTGTTAAAGACAATCAACTATGTTTCAACTGCTTAGTACCAGGACATTAGGCATTTAAGTGTAAGTTGCCGGTGTCCTGTCGAGTGTGTTATCGACGCCATCATTCTCTTTTACATGACCAGAAGATCAAGCAATCGGCTGAAGCGACAAGTTTACAGGCGATTGCTACACATGTAAAAGAAGAAGGGGTACAAGTCAATACAATGATAGCGTCACATAGCAGTACTAGGCAGAGAGTAGCATTGTTAGCAACTGCAGTAGTACGAGCAACAAGCGAGCATGGTCACACAATATTACTGCGAGCGCTGAAAGATCAAGGTTCCGAAGCAGCATTTATTAGCGAGAAAGCAGCACAATCATTAAAGTTAGAACGACAACCTATAAAGAGAAGCGTTGTAGGGGTGGGATCTTCTAGGACCGAAATCAAACATGTGGTCACCCTACAAGTTAGTTCGGAATGAGACCGAAACTTTTGTTTACCCATTAAAGCTTAGATTTTATCTTAAATGTTCGTTGCTCTAAAGCAATGAAGAGACAGATAATAAAAAATAATTTTATTTGGAAATGAAATTGTGTCCGACCACCGATGTTCCGCTGTGTGAGGTTGAGAAATAATTTGCCTTAAAATGTTGAATGTTAGTCACAGGTTGGACACTGTCTGATAATGCTATAATCTAATAATAGATGAAACGACCTTAAAATATGACCACACCTTACTATTACACGCTATATAGGTTTAATATAACATACGAACTAAATAAAGTATTAAAATGAACTGCAAGGTGGCCTTTCACTACAAAGGAAAATTTGATATGAGTCAGGGTGTAAAAAGGGTTAAAATTCGAATGCACTATTGTGACAGAGAAAATGGAATCAATGCCACCTCGCATCAATCAGGCTTAAAAGTGTCGCTGTATCCCATAGCGATAAGCTCACTGCCAAGTGGACTTAAAATACTGAAACAACGCGACGTTCACAAAGAATACCCAGACGCCTTGTAACTATATGAAAATCGCAGTTTTGTATCTACATAATAATCACTGGCAATTGTCCTTTCGATTCCAAGATCAATAACAGTAGAGCTCTTAAATAAAAAAGAACATTTATGTGAGACAAAATAAATGCCTCCATTTCGTTAATAAAACAAACCCGGCTAATATACGTAGCGAGCACTTGCCCCAATTTTCCAGACGAATGAAAATAGAAACAGATAGTTATATCCATATGGACTTTAAAAGGTAATCAACGCCTTTTAGCTTCCAGTGGGATGATTAAAATAACATATTTGAAACGAGCGCCGCGCTGCATGTCGTGTGTGCATGTATTTAATATACTAAAATGTGAGATTATAGTTGCATACTTATACATATCCAAACTTGTCATCAATGTTGATTATAACGTTGTTCGGAGATAGCTTTAATCACGACGCAAATATAGGCTTCGATGGAGACATCGTTTGCATATAAAAGAAATGCTAATGATGTTGTCGGCAAAACTCTTATGATATAAAATTGACAATAAATAGCTATCTTTAATTTAATAGCTTATGAATCTATTGTCTTACGACCTGGCTTATATCTTGATTATACATAGTTATTTATACTTAATTACTGACTTGACGTGATACAGGTACGACTAATGACTATGAAAGTTGTTTCCCAGTATCAATAATGACTTAATGACGTATCGCTAGTTTTAGCGACGTTATTTGATGGAGTCAAGTTAATAAAATAAATTATGTTACATTTCAAGGTACTTAGCTTTTCCTGCGACTCCGTCCACATGGACTTTAGTTGTTATCTGCTTTTTATCATATCCCGAAGGAATTAAAATTGTATGTTTAGGTGAAAGGTTTAAGTTACATGAAGTCAAAGTCAAAGTCAAAAGTCTTTATTTCCATAAAAATGTATAAACAATTCTTGGACACGTCGATTAACTGATATATTAGTTAAAATATAATATTATAATAAATAAAAGGAAATAAAATATAACATTGAAAAAGGTCTGTTCAAGGAGTAGAGCTTTCATGAGAAGAAGCAGGCAAAAAATTCATGACCACTATTTTCAAACGCCAAATGTTAATCCAATACAATTAAATTTTATATTCTTTTTCTTGTATGAGCTGCTTTGTGTAATTGTTATTATAGTTTATTTTAATAAGATATAAAGAGAATCTTAATGAATTTCATTTTTATTAATATATAAACAAAATACAAAATGAAATATTTGATGCGTAATATCAGTGCCTTTTATTACATCGGCGTTGTCCCAACTCAGCGTTGTCCATGAAATCAGACATTAAAAACACGTCCCCACATTCTAAGTACCATCGACAGTTTCTTAATGACCAACTTAAAGTTGTAAGCTCGTGATATAATGTAGTACAGGCACCACCTATAGTGTTATCGAACTGGTAATAACGGAGCTAGTAGGTCGAATTTAATGAGGTTAGCTGTTGCAGTCGCGTGCGTCGAACTCCGGGCTTAAAGCGCGCCCGGATACTTGGGTTATCTCAACGGCAAAGTGCTATAGCAGTGTCGAAATTAAACCTCGCTACACAATACACAAAGCTTCTGTTAACTGGTACTAAAGTTTTGTGCGTAGACCGGCATTTCGGCCAACATGTACTATTAAAATTATGTCAATAAGTAAAAATGTTTGCTCTAGTATGCTTTATTTTGTAAGCTTTGATATTTCTATATGTATTTAATTGGGTTTTTAGTATAACTAGAATACTAGACACAACTCTATACATAATTTAATTAATAGCTACATAAGTTCTTGTAGATTTCGTAGCATAACTTTGCGTGCAATTGTGAGATCTCGGTTCGAAATCCGGATAAAGCAAAGTGGTATTGGCGCTTGTGTTAGGTTAGGTTAGATAATTCAGTATCAGTACAGAATCTGGTAATGTGTCACGTTAGGTTAGGTTACAACTTGAGGCGCTGGGTTTACGGGTGGCTTTTAGCAAGACGGAGGTCCTGGTGTTTCATGGGCCCTGTCGCAGTCCACCCCGCGGCGCCTCGATAATGGTGGGCTCGACGCGTGTTCCCGTCCAAGGCCACATGAGGTACTTGGGTCTGATCCTGGACGGAAGGTGGCTTCGACAAGCACTTCAGACAGCTCGCTCCGAAGCTTGACGGCACTGCACCCGCCCTTGGGTGGCTAGGGCGGGCCCAGTGTCGGTTTCCGGTGACTTTACACGGGGGTTATCAGGTCAATGGCGCTTTACGGCGCACCGGTGTGGGCAGACTCACTGACCGCTCAGTGCAAGACTCTCTTGCGGAGACCGCAGAGAGTCATAGCGGTCAGGGTAATATGAGGATACCGCATGGTGTCGGCTGACGCAGCTTGCGCATTGGCCGAGACACCCCCGTGGGATTTGCTCGCCGAAGTATATACAGTGAGTGAGGAAATGCGAAAGGAGGCAGGTTGTCATCCCTTCCCGGCAATCGCGAGAAATCGCAAGAAATCGAGCCCACCAGGGCATGATTTTAAAATGGAAGGTGCGGCTGGAGGCGTCTCTGGCCGGTTTCAGAACCGCTGGGGCTCTCCAGCCGGTGTTGGAGCGGTGAGCAGGGTGGCAGCATGGGACCCTTTCCTTCCGGCTGGTGCAGGTGTTGTCAGGGCACGGTTGCTTTGGCAAATACCTGCACACGGTCGCTAGGAGGGAACCGAGTCCCGTCTGCCACCACTGCTAGTTTGAGGAGGACACGGCGCAGCACACGCTCAAATAATGTCCTGCTTGGGCAGTGCAGCGCCGTGAATTCATTGAAGTTGTGGGTGAAGACCTCTCGCTGCTGGCCGTAATTAAAGCCTTGGTCGACAGCGAGAGGAAGTGGGCAGCGGTCGCATCATTCTGCGAAGTCATCTTGCGGAAGGAGGCGGCGTAGCGGATCCATGAGGAAAGTATCCTTGCGGATCCGAGCCGCCGGTGAACCGGGTGTCGCAGGCGCGCGTATACGCGCCTTATGCTGCCATAGTGAAGGCCGCGGGCGGGAGAACGGGGATCTCCTGCTCGCCAGTCATTGAGTCGGAGCGATGCCCGCCAGCCACTGAATCCGAGCGACGTCTTTTGTTGTGCTGAGGCGTCGCCCAGGAGTCGTAGTCCTAATTTGTTCTTGGACACTGCTAGGTGGGTCACTGATGTACTCCCGTTTCCAGCGACCCATCCACTATACAAAGCAGCGAGTTGTCACACCGTGGGGTATAGGTCCATACATAACCCTCTCGACTCCCTTTGTGGCGAGGGGGTTTGCATAAGGTGCGTTTCCCTAGAAAAAAAAACATTTTAAGTTACAACAAATGTCTCATATATTACGGGATCGTTAAAATTATAATCGTAAATCTATATACAAATGGATTTACGATTAAAATTTCAACTATAGTGCGTTTCAAATACAAAGTCCCTTATGACATTTCATAGCAAGTAAGTCTGCACATTTCGTATAAATTGCTAAAATAAACAATGGTTACTTAATTAAAGAATATTTCAAAATTATTAGAATCTATACACAATCTAGACCGGATGTTGTGGCGAAAAATGGGAGAGGCCTATGTCCAACAGTGGACTGCGGTGGGCTGATTGATTGATTGATTGATACACGATCTGATAAAATTGTTTCACAAACATAATCAAGTAATAATTTCTATTGATATTAGTCATAAATAATTTGTTTTAATAAATCCTTTTTAGCATATTTATTTACTCTTTTACTAAGTATGGAGTAAGTATGTCATACTAGGAATTAAATAAGGATAAGCTCAGACTTTGTTTTTACTATATAACTGTGCACGTTCTATATACCTGTGACTTTTCTATTCTTCAAACTTAGATGGACTCCTTTTTTGTTTTTCTGTACAGTTTGTTTGGAAAGTTAATCGGTAATCGATTTCGTGATGTGTCGATTGAAACGATCTCTTCACTATAGCTGTTCAGCGATCATCTGTCAAATGGGACTTCTTATTTGAAACGCACTATAGTTGCAAGCTACCTTTGAGCAATAGCGTAGTAGCGCGAAAGCAAAAAGCTAAAAAATAAAAATGCAGATAAAGGTTAAACGATACTTATAATATAAAAAAAACAATTTTATCGTTTGTGTCTGTCTGTTTGTTCCGGCTGATCGCTTAAACGGCTGGACCGATTTTGACTGGACTTTCACTGGCAGATAGCTGATGTTAACAGAAGTAACTTAGGATACTCTTATTTTAGAAAAAAATAGGGTTCCGCGATAGCAAAAATTCCACGCGGATGAAGTCGTGGGTAACAGCTAGTTTTTATTAAAAAGATGAAGGGGTGTTCATAGGCATGAACACCTACTTATACTTTACGAGTATAAGTATTCTTGTAGAGTATTATTAAGTATTTGTAAAAATATAACGTTTGTTTATACAACGAGACTAATTAAATTAGCTTAGGTATATGAAACGGAAAGAGTGGAGATCTCAATTCGTTTCTGTTTTCAACATCGGCACGAGTCCATAAAAATAGTGGCCGGCTGTCCAATATTGTAAAAGCGAGCTAACTCGCATCGAGCAAAGTTTTAAGCTGATAAATAACTCGGACAGTTTACCTGACCAAAATAAAATGCTTTTAACTGCGTCAGGTGCATCTATCCGAAAAACATCGAATAATAAAATTTTCGGATAGATATTACCGAATTCGGCAACTGAAATTTCGATAGGGTATTACGTTGAATATATATTGAGTATTTATATATATATAAATACAGTGTTTTAGATAAAGTGGTTATCAAATAAATCGGTTAGATTATAGCAAGTTAAGAGCGCCACGTGTTTTTACCAAAGTTGTGATTTCTACTTGAGTTCGTGACGCAGCAGTATTAAATACAACTGTTGTGCATGAGAGTCGCATTGTGTCCCGCAGCGATTATTTCATTTTTGTCATTGTCCGAGTAGCCCAGTTTTAATGACCTTTTCTGTCAAAGAATCGCACGGATCAGTACGGTGTCTGGAACGATACCCTATAAACAGTAATAGCTATAATTCGCTCGTGCGTGCAGTGCACCTCTGATTGTACTTACGTAAGATTTTTATAGTACATGTGTAATATGCAGGTAAGCAGCGTATCAATAGCTAGTGTGAAAGTGGATCGTATTTTTCTTCTTGTTTTAGTATCTTGGGCTGGTAGGTCATTCAATTGATTTTGGATTACAAGATTGCAATGCTATTATACAGTTCTACAATAATGCCATCATAAGGAAAAAACTATTTTATATAAATATACTGGCAGATGCGTCTTTCTTAGTGATTCCAAATACGTAAAATATCAGTTTCGGAAAAAAATATATATACCTCTTATTTCCTTATGACGGCAGAGTAAAGGTAATATATTATATTATGTATTTCACTTTATAATTTAGGGTGACATACAATAAATATGTATGTATGCAATAAGAACAAATTAAACACAAAAGTTACTTTATTTTTTATTGATTGTAAGTACATGATTTATATATTGGAAAGAGATTGAACACTAACAATTCGATGTACATACATAGACGTATTTACTTATAAAACGTACCTTTTTAAACAGTTTACTTTTACCAGGTTATACTACTAAAGGCTATTTGTGACCGTGGCTAATGCTAAGCAGAAACGTCATACGTTTCAAAAAGGAATTTAAATGATGGAGTTTATGCCCATTTCCTTTAACATAAATAAAATGCTAACTAATCCACTAATTTAAATTCGGGACGCTTAAATTTTGACCTTACGGAAACCTTACTAAACATTTATGGTAGAAAATTGTATACTGCAGTCGGAAGAAGATAAGTACCTAGTAAGTAACTCAAGTTTCAAACTAATGCGCTGATCAGTAAAAGAGAAGTAAGTTGTTTCGAGAAAAAGCTAGAATATTATGACAACTGCATTCAGGGAACAAGACGTCTATTGAGCGCCTCGAAGAGGATTCTTTTTAAATACACTACAATGAGGTGTGCACGTTATATCTCTTATTCAGTACAACAGTTTACTGAATGGGAGATATAACAGCTCTTCAGCTCTATGCGATTTTATAAAAGTCCCTGACTTGAATGCAGGTAGTTTAGATAATGTTGGTTACCTTCAATGTATTAAGATGGATATTTATATTAGGTACAATCAATTATATTATACACAAATAATTTATATGATACAAATGCAAGTTATATTCATAGAAACTGACGGTTAAAATCAGATCACGCAGTCTATACATACGATAAACTGCAAACATATTGAAAAGTTGCATTAATGAGTAGTACCTACAAAAGATACATGGCACACATAAACGAAAGAAATAGCTATCATTTAAACGGCAGTGCAACAGTTTTGTCGATTTTACTATTTCATCGCCATTTCTTTTAAATATTCGAAGCGAATACTAATGTGTCGAAATATATTGCATTGGACATGATATTTCGTGTGTTTTAATAACCTTAGAATAATCATAATTGATGCACTTTTAGTGGATCGCCGTAAGGCGGAAAAATTGTAAAAACTCGGAATCCAGGGGCAGTCAATGAATCTTTATAAAAACTGTTGGACTGCATTGTTAAAAGCTCAAATAAAAAAGGTAGAAAAAAATTGTGTGATCTTGATTACAACAATTTATAACAATAATTTACTGAAAAATGAGAGGGAGAAGGGAAAAAAATGTTTAGAGCAAAGATTTCAATTTTATACCTAACTAGCTTCTGCCCGCGATTTCGTCCGCGTGGAATAGTTACTTTGGGTTAGCGCTAACTTTAACCCGCGATTTCGTTTATTTATGTTAGAATAAAAATAATTGAAAAACTAATTACTAGTAATTATTATACGATAAGATATTATCGCCTATCCACTGTAAAAGAATTACCCTAACATACTACAAAATCAAAAACAATAATTAAAGAAAATTAAATACTACAAAATCAAATAATGTATCTATTTAGAAGAAATTAACAAAAATAACGAAACTAAAACAAAACTTGTTCATCTAAATACGATGATATTTTGGCAAACAAATTTAAAAAGTAGTTCGCTGAGCACAACCGTTCCGTAAGGAGTCGACCACGCGTCTAAGCCGCGCGGCATGGTATCTCGCATAGTTATCATGTGGTTAACTGGGGCCACCGCCCTTCCCCCTTATGACTGCCCGCCGGCCTTACACATCATAAATGCGCGCGCATTACTTGATCTTTATTTTGCTGCGATGTTATTTTAAAACTGAGATATCTCCTAAGATATTCATTAAAATCGAATGATGTAAAGGGCAATTTTGTTTAAAATTAAATACTTGTGATGAATAACGTATTTATTTAGATAAGGATTAATATCATGTTTATAAAAACATTATTTTAGAACAAATTTGGTTAGCATAAAAAAGGTTATAGTGAGCCAACCTTAAAAGATAGACATATGCTGTCGCGGATTTTTTTAGAACTTTTATAAGGGAACAATTCTGTCATACATGATTTTTGTGAAACTTTAACTGTTTACGCAGCGCACGCAGCGGAAGCTCTCAAAAGGAAAAAAAACCCTCCGATTTTGAAACATTATTCATTGGTACTCCGCTCCTATTGATCTTAGTGTGATGATATATAGCCTATAGCCTTCCTCGATAAATGGGCTATCTAACACAGAAAAAACTTTTCAAATCGGACCAGTAGTTTCTGAAATTAGCGCGCTCAAGCAAACAAACAAACAAAATAATTGGTTGTCTGTAAAGTCAGTTTACGGACGATAGTTTAACGTGACAACGTCCACGTCGTACAAGCCGATCGTGCCTTTAGCTCGCTCGTGTAGCGCTCTCGCTCCGATCGTAACGTTACAATGAGCGTAACGGGACAATGAGCGCAACGGGACAATGAGTCATCCTTTTTCGTGCGTGCATCCGGCGTTCATCGATTTATTAGACGTTGTCACGTCAAAAAACTCTTCAGCTTCATAATATTAGTATAGATAAATAATATTAATTTGCATAGTAAATTTAATGTTAATTTTATTTTTGAGAAATTATTTCGCAAAAAACGAGTTACAACAAAAATTGGTTGTCTGTAAAGTCGGTTTACGGACGATAGTTTAACGTGACAACGTAATACAAGCCGATCGTGCCTTTCGCTCGCTTAAGCTCGCTTCAAGATGTAGCCAATCTTGTCAGTGACACCCTTTACATAAGGCAGTATGGCAGGCTGGCGCTCGACTGTGGCTGGCTTTTCCCGGGATCTGTCTCAGATCCCGAGAAAAGCCAGCTTCAATCAACACATACTTCAAGCCGCCAACGAAGATAAGTCAGTTTTTACCATCCGTCAAGTGCCAACTACCTTTACAAGATGCAGGGGTCTATAAAATAGATTGTGACTGCGGACTCTCATACATTGGTCA
Organism: Catocala sponsa; assembly: GCA_963564715.1. Taxonomy (NCBI): domain Eukaryota; kingdom Metazoa; phylum Arthropoda; class Insecta; order Lepidoptera; family Erebidae; genus Catocala; species Catocala sponsa. The sequence continues at coordinate 25,355,123 of OY751326.1, forward strand.
AACCAAGAGAAGCATAGGCACCCGCATAAAAGAACATATAGCTGATGTAAAACACAAACGCTCGTTGAAGTCTGCTGTGTGTGAACATGTGCAACAGGGGACCAACCTGAGATTTGACAAACCAGAGATGCTCGCTAAAGAACACCGATTCCTACCAAGGATGCTTCGCGAGGCTATTGAAATCAAAAAGCATCCTAATTTCAATAGAGAAGATGGTTGGAATGTACCACCAGCTTGGGATCCAGTAATTCAAATAGTCAAACCCAAGAAGAAGCAAACCACAGCTAGACTTCATGATACTTTGAGCTCATTCTGCGTAAATAGAAACACCCATGATTAAATTATGTTCGGGTACTTTAAAATAACTACACTGGAACATTGAGACAACTGCCACCTTAGTCTCCCCGTGACCATGGCTGCTGAAAAGCAACCGAAACGTCGGGGAAAGTGTAAACACAAATATAAATAGTATAATAGTATAGTAATAGTATAAATAGTTTTAATAGTTTCAATAATTTAATTAGCTTAAAAATTAGTAAAGTTTAATAGTAATAGTAGTGTAACAGTTTTCAAAATTTTGTAATAAAGTGTCAAATAAACAACGCGATAAAATCCGTATATAGTAGTTTAATTTCAATGAATAACATTCGCGTAAACAAAAGACAATATTTGATTATTTAAAATAATACGATCTCGACGAGTAATATATGAAATATCTACATATTTCTTAGTGAGAGGGTTATCCTACTTGTAATCTTGGTTGCTATACAGGTGACTGATTTGTGTGTTCTCGGCTTCTCAAACCATCAATACCAAACATCATTTCGCTTCTGCGGTGTTGGTACTCTGTTCGTATCTCCCAAAGGTCTCTCCTATCAATGGCGTCATGCGCCAGTAGTCATTGCATATCAGTAGCCAAACGACAAATATATAATTATAAGTGAAATGTATCAACAATATGCTGTAACAAAAACGTACGACAAATTTATTCATGAACTTATTGAACCAAACAAACGTACTCGGATCTGCTGTAACTATTCTTATAATATTGGGATAAATAAGTCTTGAACATAACCTGCTGCCAAACCATACATTTGATAGTTGACACGTGGTGAACGCCACGAGGCTATACACGTTGTCTGCCACGTCTGAGGCTCAGATTAAAAACTTAAAAGTCGATCGCGCGTGACGTGCAGTCTCCATGAAGGTATAGATAAATAATGTTTATCTATACCTACATGGCAATCTCGTACCGTAAGCGGCTGACCAAAGTTTATTAATATGTACTGGTGGCACATTTGAAACGTGTCATTTGTGGCGCAGAGCTGTCACTTTTAATTAATGTTTATTAAATATGTATCTTTGTGCGCTCTTAAAAAAATTTACATATGTACATGATATTGTGAAAGCTTTCGTGTTTTTAGAAATAAAGTATCTTCTTTCTTCACAATCCGCTTAAATATATAAATCTCGCTTTGTTTTACGTTTCACGTATTCACGAGTTCTGGACCGCGTTTAATACATATACATAATACCAGCTTGGACCAGCTGTAATTGTGCGATAAGACCTTCACGCACGCTTACCTACAAGAATTTCCTTGCAGATTAATAATGGTTTTCATTAGTACATACTATCCTTATTATTATTATAATAGACCGGATTATACGCTAAATTATAAATATGTAAATTATATTTGTAGTAGTTGTAGTAGGAGAGTATTTATATTAAACGATATATTAAGGCAACTAACGAAGTACATTCTATTAAAATATAAAATATCTATATTGCATTGCGCATGCTAATGAAAATTGATGTGAAATAAAAAGATCAACTGAATAACTGAACTGATAGAGAAATTATGCATTTTAAGCCTCGCCACTGCCAATGCGACGACTGTTGTGGGTTCAAATTCCGGTTTAGACGAAAGATTGATCCACAGATAGATATTAAGGCTAGGTGAATTGCTTTAACGTTTATAAAGTATCCATTATACAGGAATAATTCCTAGGCCTAGAGCTGCCTATTTTTTAATAAAATTAGATGTTCCCTACATTGCGGGCAGCAATAACGTAAAGGCCAAAAAGAAAATAGTTGGAAATCGATTCAAGAATAAGAATTGGCGCGAAAGTAGACAAGAATATATTTTGAAACAAGCAAGTTGTCCATCTATTAATTAAAAGAATTCTCTTTTCTACTACGTACTTTAAATTAATAACTAATAAAATCCAAAATCTGTAAATTTAGAAAAATCATTTGATTTTGGATTAGATTTATTTTTGATTTTGACCACTAGGCAAGACAAACGCAAAGTTTCACCGGCAGCAAACATACTGAGCTAGGTAAGTCAGAATTCACGGTTGTGTTCATGACTCTGATAAATGTGCTGTCTAAAGCGAATATTAACATACTATCGTGTGTATATGTTGCACTGAAGGCGTCCGTTTGATGCGCCGTTGTCTTTGACGTCAAAGAGACGCAAATGCAGGTTTCTGATATCAATCGGCTCGGCCACCATCTTTAATATCCGTGCGAGCTGTATTTGAGACGTCACCAGATGATAGCCTTGTCAAAATTAATACTAGTGTATGATGGTGCGCCCACGCCTAATTGAAACAGGTCATTATAACAGCTTTGAGAGAAGCTCACAAAGACCGTCTGAATTCAACGTTTTCTGAGTAATGCTCTGTCTACAACCATATTGAATTGCATAGTGAATAGATAGAATATTATAACGATGACCAAATTATGTTCCTATTATACGAAATACGTTCATACCTTCTAGAAAGTTTATTGTTAAGAAACAACTTAACACGGGATATGCAATGACATCAAGTACCAACTAATCAGTACTCAAATACAGAGTGTACTGAACGCGATGTGAACACAAATTATGACAGCTTCGCCTGTGTTTTTACCATCAGTCATATGGTCAAAATTATTGTTATAGGTACCTACTAATTTCAACATCATTTCTATGGACTATGTTTTTTGTTTACCAAGTAGGTATGTACGGCGAAGGTAGATAGGGCGGAAGGGAAAATAATGACATGGGCAAACCAGGTCGGAGATATTTTGGGGAAATGCCAGGTTGAAAGTCCTAACCGACAAACATAGCGTGGTCTTCGTGGGCTCGAATCCCACCCAATGAGCTACCAACGTGAACCAACTTTTAAAAAAAGCATGTTGGCTTAGACAGAATAGTAAATACTAGTAAAACATTTTACTAGTAATCTTTTTGAAATTATCAAATTCAATGAAGTGCGAGACACCTACATCGTATGATCGCAGCAAGCGCGTAGATTTTGTCTACCCCCTCTGGAAAACTGACATCAGTCTATATAACTAACACAGATGCACATATAAAATTGTGAAATCTTGACATTATGCGAAGAGAAAGTAGACATATATACAAGTAATGAATCATCATTACTTGTACATATGTCTACTTTCTCTGTATGTTTTTGATTTAATATCCATATAAATATTATCATAATGACATAGTAGGTAATATTTATACATACATACATAGATTCACGCCTGTTTCCCAGAGGGGTAGGCAGAGACTACGGATTTGCACTAGCTACGATCCTGACAGACTTCTCTGGCTTCATTCACTTTCATCACATACCTCATACACGCCCGTCGGTTCAAGGAGCTCTTAACCTGGCCTTTGTCCAGAACGCCTCCGATCTGATCGAGAAATAATATAATATTTATATGGATATTAAATCGAAAACATTTGCTTACAACTGGGTTGTTACATGATTTAGTATTTTTAAATGATACTTTGGTACTCAAAGTTGGTACTTGAGCGTCGAACAAACTTGTGTATTTTGTGTGCCTGCGTTGCGTTAATATATCATTCATTTAAATGTTAAATCTCGGAACACATATGCTTATTGTTATGGATCTTATATCTCATAGGTCGTATAAACGTAGAATATTTTAGTCAGTAATCACAATTTTGTCTGGCCGGACCCGTCGGTTGCCTAAATTTTACCGCACTAATCTAAATACATACCTTGAAAATCGTTTACAGGTTGCTAAACTTCTTATATATTGTAATCTAGTAATAAATAGATTATTTATTTAATTCTGATTATGATTCTGTGGGTTTAATGGTTTATGGTAAGCATCAATGTGACTGCAACACATAGATTTTGTATTGAAGTGAAACTTCTTTATCGACGTATGGGAGAAATTTTGTAGCAGGGTAAAAAAAAATCGTCACGTTTTCGGTTACGCGCCATGTTGCTTTTTTATCAAAGTTTAGTATAGTGACGTAAAGAATATAATGTAATATATTTATAATAATAACAACAATATATTAGTTTTGAAGTTTGGTTTGAAATAAGAATAACAATATATTAATTTGAAAGTGATAAAATAAAAAGACTTATTCAAATTTAAGTGAATTTACAAGAAAAGTGAGAGTGATTATATATTTCGTTTTATAAATTCAACACGTATGAGCATGATTTTAATATTTATTTGAGGTTAACCTCACTTTTTGATTGTAAGTATCAGTGAATGTATATAAATCTGTTAAAATTAGCAAGTATTAATAAATATGACTGTAAATCTAGTGAACATGATTAATTCTAAAAACAATAAAAAATATAAATTAAATAATAATTTAAAAATAAAACAAAACACGATTAGAAAATAAAAATATGTATACGTACATCTTTTTTAATTATTCGTTTTTAATGATTTATTTATTCATTTTTAATTTTATAAAATCGTTGCATTTCTATAAGATTAACTGTCATCATATAATTGTATTACTTTGAAAAGATAATTCCAATTATTTATTCATAACTTGTGTAATTGATTAAGTCATTAAATATCTGCTTTGAATTATTTTTATTAAGTTATGAAATAAATATTAATATTAAAGTTAGTTAAATAATTTTTGTTAACTAATTAACTAATTTTTAGAGTAAATAATGGCAGAGTCCGAAAACTCTATTGAGTATCCAAATGCAATAAGAACAATGATAAAATAAATTACTCATTAATTGTATGCATGTCTATAATAACAAAATAGCTTTAATTTAATACGGAAAAAAATGTTTTTCTTAAGGCTTAAAGCCTTATCTACCCCATTTTCGTGAAGTTGCAAATAGTAGAAAAATGATATGTCGTAAAGAAGTTTCACTTCTTACCTGTGTACTCTGGTACACACACACATTTTTGTATTAATGATATTGTTGTATATAATATAGGTACAATGTCATTTTTGTTATTGTAAAAGTAATTAATATTTGCTAGATTAATATAAAAGTATATTTACAGGTTATTTAAAATTGCTCTCAAACGAAGGACAGCTGTCTCAGGAGTATAATTTACGACCACATCGCATTCACGGTCAATACCATTATATCGGATAGGATCCGCAATACCTGGCGCATTGGTAGTGAGAAGGTAATATATCATCGGTGCAATCAAGGCAAAAGTGATAGCTATATAAATATGCCTATTTATCATTTAAATCAGAACAGTGCCCTTATCACGAACATTTTTAATAACTGTGTGTCATATTCGTATAGAGACAACTACACGATTACGTACTCGATTCTATTACTATAGTTGACAGCTTTACGATTTTGACTATTACTATTCTATTACGATAACTATTCTATGACGCAAAATGTTCGTGGTAAAAGCGCAGTTTTCGACAAGTACCATCCGCAATGACACAACAATGTTTCATTTTAAACTTATATAAAGTTTGTTATCACATAAAATATAGACCGCTAAATCAGACTCTAAAAACAATATAAATTATCTCGTGCTTAAAAATTAAAATCATTACCCTATTGCGTAGTAGCGGCCAGACACAATAGGTTTCCAATTATGTCTGACACTAGTAGTAAGACCTCAAATTCATTGTAGCTATAATAATTATATGCAATAGTATCATAAATACAAATTCTTCTTCTCCCTAGTAGTCACTTGGGATCGGCTGATATTCAGTCAAATCCGGTTAGACTAGAAAGTCTAACCGGATTTGACTGAATATCAGTTTTTACACGGAGCGACTGCCATCTGACCTCCGCAACCCGACGGTTAATGATACCCTAAGGCTAGACCAGTGTCAGGATATTATAATTATTATTGTTAATCAATACGCACATAATTTCGAAAAGTCATATAACTTGCGAAAGTCAGAGGTGCGCGATGTGGGTTCGAACCCGAGACCCTCTGCAGTCAGTTGGTCTCCCCACTAAGCTATCGCTGCTATATACAAATAAATAAGCTAAATACAAATTATAAATAAATATTATTTATTGTAAATAAACGTCTTTGAACATTATTTATAACAATACTAGCAACCCGCCCGGCTTCGCACGGATTGTTTACAGAAAATATAAAATAGCCTATGTTACTCCGAGGAGATGTAGCTTTCGGTAAAACTGGTTAAGTAGTTTTTGAGTTAAATCGTTATACATAGGTAATATTAATTTAGATTATTTTTTGAGTGGCAATTATTTATGAGACAAACAAAACAGAAAACATTTAGATTAGTTTCTAAGTCGTCAGCTCCATTCGCTCCAAGTCAGTTTATTAAAGGATCACGCGCGCGTTATCGTTCGGCTTATTAGCTAAACAGTAGGCAAGACGGTGCGGAGGGAGGGTCGGCGATTGCATCAAGCGAAGCGAGGCGTTTGAATTTTATTCTCGCGTCCGTAATTTTTTTGCGATTACTCCTAAGATATTCGTTTAAATTGTATGGTGTAAAAGAGTAAAATAATGTGCATGAAATGCTGTGAAAATATCTTTTACATTAGGTACCGCATTATAATTGCCAAATTTTTAAAGTATTAAAATGGATATAGGTAGTATGTTATCTTTAACATGTAGACATATGCCATCGCGTACTTTTCTGTAGGCATATATAAGATACACGATTCCACCATACATTGATATACTACCTAAACTTTCGGACCCCCCCGGCTCGGACGCGAGGCGCAGGGTCACGGGGTGCCCGCACGGCCCGGTCGAATCACGGCGACACGAAATTAATTTCGTTGCGCATTATTTTAATTTTGCTATAATATCTCCTAAGGTATTCGTTTAATTTGCATGGTGTAAAGGGTAAAAATAATCTTCATGAAATACTCAAGCCAACTAACGTATTTAAAATGATAAGGATTAATTCCGCTTTATAATTGCCCATTTTTTTAAGCATTAAAATGGATATAGTATATTATCCTTAAGAGATAGACATATGCCATCGCGGACTTTTCTGTAGACCTATTTAAGATACACAATTCCACAATACATTATTTTGTTATATCTCAAAGGGCAGCGTTTTCGTTGAAAGCTCCCACCTAATTTTTTTCGACACCTCCAACAAATATCGTTATATTTTAGCCAATGTATACAAAAACTTAACAAATTATATACTAAAACCTTCCTCGAGAACCACTCTATCCATTGGTGAAAACAGCATGAAAATCGGTGTAGTAGTTTTTGAGTTTATCGCGAACAGACAGACAGACAGACAGACGCGGCGGAGGACTTTGTTTTATAATATGTAGTGATAGTGAAGAGTACGCAATATATCAATTACTTGTAAAGATATAGAAGTCTACACAAATTCTCGGAAGACATTTCATGCACAAAACATATTTTTGTATTAGCCTTTGGGCCGTTTGGTTATGTTTCAGTTGCACTGGCCGTAGCGCGCCTAGCTCATAAACTGGCAACTTCATACCTACGTAATAAATATCGTAATATAAGATATAGGTGGTAAATTTTGTCATACGAACTCGGCTTTCTGTCGAATATTTAGGACACGGCCGAAACTGACACAAAACTATTTGTCGAATATATCCTACTGGGACGTTGCAAAGGTTAAAAGTTTGTTCCATTATCGCATTCCACTGAGAGGAATGGCTGTGGTACCTGGTAGGTAGACATGTTAGTAATGACCGAGGCTGAAACTTTAACAAATTCTTATTTATCTAGCTTTTTAATCTAAATGAACGGTATCTACTCGGTACTTTTATTGAGTAGGTATGGGTATTTCGGATTTAATCAATATTTTTCTCGTACAAGGTTTTCTTTACGCGCTATTATTTTAAACAAATATCTAAAATATATTATTTTGTTTGTAATATCTAGATACAGCTTTAATAGCACTACATATTGGGTACTTCGATTTTCAATATATTTTGTCAAAGTTTTCACTAGTATCCGTAAGTGACAAAAATAATAATATTCAGTATTATAAATATGAATCATTGAACAAATTAATTGTGTTTAATAGATGTTCATAAGATTACCAACATAACAATTTTATAGACACAAACTATTTTATTTTTAGTCAGGCTAAATGGATGATATCCCTAGCTGAAATGACAGTACATTTTTTATCTATCACAAAATAGGTAAAATCATCAATATAATAATAATAATAAAGATTAACGTGATATCGGAGTGCACAGTATCCTTAACCTTTTAAACTACCACCTTCGCCTTATGATATAAACAAAAAATGTATCACCAGGTTAAATAAAATCGCACAAACCGCAGGGCAGCTTGTGGCGAGCTGAATGTGAGTGGCGACACTGCGGTCCTGAATGCCTCAGACAGTCGGTTAGGGCCTCATCTCCGGCTTGCCTCCACTGGTTGGCTGGGGTGGAACTTCAAGAGCGCCCGTAGGACTCTCAACTCTGGCTTGCCTTGGTCGGCCGGTCAGAGAGGAGTTGCTTGGGGGTGGAAGTGTCATTTTCAAGGGCATAACTACGGGGAAACCCGCTCCGGGTCTCCGTTGACACGTGATGGTGAAACCGACGCCGCACCGCTTGACACCCTTAGCCGCTCGCACCGGTGTTGCTTTCTGCTGCTGGCTTGTATGCCTACGGTGGTTATTCAGGGGGCCCATCTAGTGAGTTGGCGAGTCACCGTCTGCCCATTGCATTGATGCTATTAGAGTATTCAGGGCAGACGCCGTTTTTCATCCATAGTTACCAATATACAGGTCCATCAAACACCCATACCCATAGCCCATATATTAGAAGCCATACCTAGCAATAGTCCTACGCCTGCTGCGGCTAGTGCCGCTGTCGGTGTTCCATCCTACGTTTGATTAAAACTCTCGAAGAGTCTCTTCACGTTGGACCAATGTCTCCGTGTAAGCCTCTCAAAGGACCAGGTATTTTCTAATATAATATGTTAGAAAATACCTGTGATAAGAGAAACATAATAATAATAAAAATAATTTATTTTCACACCATTTTCAGTTGAAATAGGTACATTTGATATCAGACATAAATTTAGTTGACTTATAAGTACTGTGGGAGACTGGTGCGTAAGGTAGACGGAGAGTCTGTGTTTCAGGACACTAGGTCCCCGCCTCACGGACAAGTTACATTAACTGATTAAAAAACAATAATAAAAAAATACGAACAAATACAACTTATTGGTGCGGTAAGATAATTTTAATATAACATCAATCTCGTGGACTGTCCGGATACTTAGGAAGCCATGACGACAGCCACCTCCGTTACTTCTCTCACGTTATTGCGGGTGAGAGAAAAGGAAAGACATAATTATCGCTCGCTTTCGTAACGTAACTTAATAAAGGTATGTATGCTTTCATATTTTCTCGTTTCTTTCGCCTTACTATACTATGTCTAAGACTTTACTCCATTTCGTTATCTTAGTGTTACTATAATCCACGTACCTATATAATAATAATTATTATAATTGCAACTTGTACATAAGTGTTGGTGCTACAGATAATACTGGTGCAGTCTAGAATGCAGTAGTTATGTATAGTATATATTACTATACTTATATCATATACTTAGAATGTCATATGGAATGTGTAACAAAAATAAATGCAAATGTGTGAGTGCAATAGTGTTGTCATGATTCATGTTGATCATTATGTCGATAAACTAGTGTTCCTGACGGCTTCGCTTGTGTGAATTTTGATTTAATAATCATCTTTGGGTTAAAAGTAATAAATAAATGTTATTAATCATAATATTGCATTGTATTAATGCACTAAAATAGCCATTGCCGTTGATATCGAATATTGAAACATATGACATAATTATATGCCTAAAAGCTTACACAATTACATTTCATATTATTTATTTAGTAATGAAATATAATATAGGTATAATAGCTCAAATAAAAAGTCTTAAACAAACGAGCTCAAAAAAATTAAGCTCAGCCAAACAAGACTTCTAGCGATTTAACATTTAAACTTTAAACCAAATTATGTGCCATTGTGATCATGAATTCTATATAGATCCAAACCGTAGAAATACATTAGAAGAGGAATAATAATATTATTAAAATAAAACAGTTTAAACGTCAGGCGAATCCAATAGATTCGCATATGAATTGTCAACGATCAAAATGGAACTTGGAACAATCTGTATAAATAAATTGGAAACTATAATTTATTATTTATTGTCCCCTGAAAATGATAGTCTTATTTAGGTAGTAGCCTATTATACAATTCATTAACGACTGCATTGAAATCAAACAGACGTTTATTTAATCTTTTTGATTTAGCTTCAGTTTATATTTTGATGACATTTTATCTTGTAGCTTACAATACTTTGTCATATAATATAATAATAATTGACGAATCAGGCAATCGTTGCAACGACGAAGGTGAAATATCTCTGTATACGTAAGAACAGGGCCTTCTTGATTTCAATTGGACCTGTATGAAACATAATTTAATTTTTAATACCAGTGTATAATGGTAGTAATTACCATATAATAGGTATCATACTTACGGGTACAAATTCAGTAGGCACTGAGTCTTTCATGAAGACACGTCGTGGTTTCCTTTGTATAAAGCAAGTTAAATTAAAGTGCTACTACATATGGTAGAATTTATAAATATATATAATTATGTGTGAGTTCATTCACCCCTATCCAGTAACAGTAACCATTTTTCACGCAATAAAGGATTCTTAGGGATTCTGAAATAACAACAATATGCAATCAAATGAAATTCACTTTATATTGTATTGATTTAGTATTTAATACTATGCAACAAAATCTTTTAAAACATATTAAATGTCAAGACATTTTGGTAAAATAAACAAACATATGACCATGCCTAAGATTATCTGGATTATAAATATTATACTTTATATTCTTAAGTTATTATTATTATTCAGCTGGAAAGCAACTGAAACTTTGGATGTAGAAGGTGTGTGAAGTGTATGAAAAGTGTAAATTTAAATAATTTAATAGTTTCAATATTAACTAAAATTTGTATTTTCAAATAAATCGCGGTAAAATCAGTATAAAGTAGATTTTAATTTGCACTTGCGTAAATGTAAGACAATATTTTTCTTCTTGTAATCATTACCTCACTTTTTATTCATGGCAGTAAAAATAGCTGATGACGTTATCAAATATCGATACTCACGATGCCTTTGTCAAGCCCTATAGTAAAAAATATTTACACGAATTCTCCTCTTATTCTTTATTCTACACTGAATAAAATTATAGTAATACGTGTGAAGCAAATAATTAGATTTATAATTTAAATCGTTCTTTGTCAATTTATAATCAAAATCTGCAAAAATATAAATATCAACAATGCGACGAAAATTTTCATTTGTCACGTCACATTCACGTACTGAACATACTAGCAAATCTAATTGATAATATTTTATTGCAAATTTTAATGTAAATAAAATTATTCCGCCTTACAACTGGCCGTGGAGCAATGGGATCTTGCTCGCAAAAAATATGACATACGGATACTTTTTTCGCTATCTCTTTTTCACTCCAGTGATGTATATTTAATCTGGACTTCTCGCTCAAACACTTCGTTGGTTTTCTAGCGGAGCGAAAATATACTATGTAGTTATATAAAGCACAATAAACCTTTTTTTTAGAAGTGGTCTAATGTAGGTCATATATACAGGGCTGATATTATTAATAAGTAGCTTTGGCGGCTTTGCCCGTATTCTAATTATGAGGGCAAATTAAGCTCACGTAATATACAAGAACCAATTAACTTGTAAATAGGCAGCTGCATGCACCGAGGTTTAATCACTACAGTTTATACCGCCGCTCTAGGTTTAAGCCGATATTGCCCTTTTATCGAAACTGGTTTTGAAAATCGATCACTGTTTATGCATATTAATCCATTCAAATTTGAATTTGGTTTTTGTATAGTGAACGTAAGTATTATTCTAAATATTATGTTGGCACCACTTGTATATTTGTTTTTCTTTTGTGGTACTGTAATTGTACTGCCAATTTAATGTTTAATGTTGCGTTATGACGCCAGCTGCAATATATGTAGGTAGTATCATATACTTAGAATGTACAAGACAAACAGTCATATGAAATGTGTAACAAAAAATATCAAAAAATGTCAATGTTGTCATGACTCAATTTAATCATTACGTCGATAAACTAGTGTTCCTGACGGCTTCGCTTGCGTGAATTTCTATTTAATAGTCATCTATAGGTTAAAAGTAATAAATAAATGTTATTAATCATAACATGATATCGTATTAATGCACTAAAATAGCCTGATGGCTATTTTAGTGCATTAATACGATACCATTATATTTTTATACGATACGATATAATGATATCATTTATATAAGTATCGATATTCGATATTAACGATAATCCGTTAATATCGAATATCGATACTTATATTCCTACAAGTTGACACAATTACTTTTATGATTACTTATTTAGTAATTAAATATGATATATAAAGCCTAAATTAAAACATTTAATGTATAATTTAAATATAAGGGCAATCACTTTTAAATATAAATTTCAATAAGTGTCATTACATATTATACTTACAAGAAAGACATGCCTTACTGTTAATGTACGAGGAGTTAAAGTAAAAGACATTAATAATTGTATATTTATTTTATTGCCTTTTCTCTAATAAAAATCTTAATCAAAACGAGCTCCAAAAGTTAGGCTGAGTTAAACAAGATTTTTCTCAATTTAAGACAACGTTCAAACAAAATTATGTATGGATGCCATTGTTGGATCATGAACTCTATATAGACCCAAACCATCGAAACACATTCCAAGTAGCCTATTATACAGTTCTTTAACGACTGCATTGAAATCAAACAGAAGTTTATTCAATCTTTTTGTTTTAGCTTTTAAATTTCTTATCAGTTTATTTTTATATGATACTAGTTTTCACCCGCGGCTTCGCTCGCGTAAATGTAGGTTAGGTTAGGTTAGGTTTTGCAACAGTTCTTTTTTCTGGATGAAAGGTACCATATGTCCTGTTCTGTACTCCTGACAACGTGTATGCAAAATTTTATGTTGATCGGTTGAGTAGTTAAGGCGTGAAAGTGTAACAAACAAACAAACAAACTCATTTTCTCATTTATAATTTTAGTAAGGATTTTATCCTGTAGCCTACATACAATACATTGTTATGAACTTCTTTTTCCTCGGACTCAGTGCTTGGATCTCATCTTCTTGATTTTAATTGGACTTGTACAAAACATAATTTAATTTGTAATACCAGTGTCTAACAGTAATCGTAATAAATACCATACAGGTATTCGGTATTGTACTTACGAGTACAAATTCAGTAGGCACTAAGTCTTTCATGAGGACACGTCGATGTGTCCTTTCTATACAGCAATTTAAATTAAAGTGTTTACTAGGTAAAGTAGAATTTTTATGTGGAGCCCATTCTCCTTATCTAATATCCGTAACCATTTTTCACGCAATAAAGGATTCTTAGGGATTCTGAAATAACATAAATATGTAATCAAATAAAATCCACTTAATATTGTATTGATCTAAGGCTATGCAACAAAACAATAGCTTTTAAAACATATGTATTAAATGTCAAGACATCTTAGTAAAATAAACAAACATATGACCATCCCTAAAATTATCTGGATTATAAATGTTATTTCTTAAGTTATTTTTAGTTGTAATTTAATAGTTTCAATATTAACTAAAATTTGTGTTTTATTATAGTGACTGTGAACCTGCCTGTCACAAAACACAACGTTTATAAATGTTGTGTCGCTTATTTGCTCAACTATTCTGTTCTTTGAGATAAATATAAGTATTTGTTCTTTGTTTTGTTCTGCTGTTTTAATTTAGTATGCAAACAACAAAACAGTTAAAAGTATAATTTATTATAACATTGTTAGTAAACGATGCTTTTAACTTAATAATACTAAATTTGTTTTTGAATAGTTCCTTTGAACGCTTATACTTAATAAATATAATATAAGTATTATAAAACAAACGAGGATACGATCGACGTTGGAGCACGCTTGTTCAACAACAACCTTTTCACTCAAGTCTTGAACACGGTCCAGATTTTTATGGCTTAAGTATAAGAGGTATAGAAGGCCGCGTGGCTAAGAACTGAAGTGTGTGGTCCTTGGCAAATTATTATTTTCTAAATTCGAGATATTAGTGTGAGTTGCGTTATCAAAAATTAACCTATTGAGTCGCAATGGCACACCGGGATCCAAACCCAATAGGTTTTCAATGATATCATGTGTCTGGCCACTGCAGCTCGGGACGGTAACAACAAATCTAATATACATTATACCCCAATACATTGTGAGTTTCCGAATGCATTAGTGATTATGTTATCACCGGGTATAGTGCACAATGGTTGCAATAACCAAACAAATAAGACGAATAGAATAGACTATCGATCACAGTGATGGTTGGAGTTAATCGATTCGTAGCACCTTTGTGTAAGACAAATGATATGACGTAGGTATAGTAAGTAAGTGGGTAAGTGGGTCACGCTAGAGCACATTGGTACCACCAATGTGCTCTAGCGTGACCCAATGCGGGCTTGCATTTATGAACATATGTCTCAAAAAAAGATAAACCAAATCAAATGTACTTAATTCCTCCCAGAAGAATGATTCCATAAATGAGACTTTTGTTGGATGGTCATAACTGTGTAGAGATTAGGTGGCCGTACTTTCTGAAAAACGTTCCAACCCACAAAGTTAATATTTTGAGATAATCGTGATTGAAGTTCAATCCCATAAAGCTTCTTCATACATGTGGGTTGGGCTACTAAGTCATAATTTCATATTTAGAGTGATAGTAGAGCTACCAAATTTTTCCAGCTAGTAAATAGTAACCCCGTGACTAATTGGCTAATAACAACTCGATTTTGACCCGAGTGTGGGTTGGAACGTTTTTCAGAAAGTACGTCCAGGTATACAAATGTTGTGTACAAATGTAACTGGATGTCAGATTTACTCATTGTGTACTATTAAGACTATTATTTGTATATGCTAATCTGTTATCTGTTTTTGTACCTACTGAATAAAATAAAAATAAAATAAATAAATACAATATGATCTTTACCTTTTGCTATATTGAAATTGTTTATCGGGAGCTTGAGAGGTTATCACGGAATGCTATTAGCGTAGTTCGATGAAAGCTGGTAGGTAGGTACATAAGTTAATTGTTTCTACTAATATTATAGATGTCACAGTTTGGAAGTTGTTGAGATGTATGCCGCTGAAGACAACTCGACATAATAGATGACTAGTTACACCTCGGGAACACTTAAGTACAGAACAGTAACATTTAATGTAGAATAAGATTTTTTTAGATTTAAGGTACTCCATGTCCATTTTTCGACCCCTGATAACCTGTATGCATCTATAATATTAGTTAGTATAGATAATAAACAATATACTTTTTATCCCAATATGTATTTATTTGCGCTATGGCGCTCTTTGGGGGAGGGCTATGTCCAGCAGTGGACTATTATAGCCTGATGATGATGATGTATTTCCAAGGCATATACGTGAGTTTAAAAAGAATTGGTTATTACATATAAGTTATCAATCGCATCGTTGTTATTTGTTATAGTTAAGGGGCGTTAACGCAAATCTGATATAGATAGATGTGTTTTACTGCGGTTCGATTAAATTAGAACCAATTCAATGAGATTTACCATCTACCATAAGTATGATTACTTGCTGAAGTAATCTCTCCCATAATGCTATTTTTGTTGTAAGTATAATAGTCTACTTTACTTTTAAAATGAGGATTCGGTTGAAATGTTGTACTTCTTTTAAAAATAATACATATGAATTGTCGCGTTTTAGGAATAATTCTTGTTTGGCATGTGACTTTACGTGCATTAAAACACAAAACATAAAGAACTCCTATATTCGGAACAAATACTTATATATCACACAAGTTTTTGTCCCGTGCGCGAATCAAACCTATTCTGGGCTCATTGGCAGTAGCGAGGCGTATTAGGATCAAGGAATAAACCCGAGTTTTAATGTAATGTTTCTTATATGGTGTGTTGTTTGGTATTTACTTATAGGTATACACACGCTTTGTTCTTTGGTCGTAAGTTATCCAATTGTAGCCTTCATAACATAGGGCGGTATACATATTATATATGAAACTTTTAAATATAGGAAGTAGCTTTCTTACAAAAATTGCATTTGTCATAAGTGTATATAATCTCCTAGCTAGCCTGGGCAAGCGTGTAAAATCGTTGGTCATGCACCCGCTCTCTCTCTTACTAGTCGTGCTGGCTTACCATACTATCAGACTATAAGAGTTAGGGAATAGGGCTAGAGCTTGTGCGCTATGTTATCCTATGCAGATGGTCAGTCTTCGTCAAGATTGGCCGACGTGACCGAAATTAGTTTTGGATGATATTATGAAAGTATATAATATAATTATTGGTGGAACCAGGTTCATGATCCGTTTTGGTACTATGTTTTAAATAGTTTTATAGTTTCAATAATTTAATTAGCTTAAAAAGTAGTAAAGTTTAATAGTAATAGTAGTGTAACAGTTTCTACATTTTGTAATATAGTGTCAAATAAACAACGCGATAAAATCCGTATAAAGTAGTTTAATTTCAATGAATAACATTCGCGTAAACAGAAGACAATATTATCCAATAAACATAATTTTGTTAAAATAACATTTAGGAGTTTTACCAACGGGTTACAAGTCACCATCTTTAAGTCGGTATAGTCATATCGTGAGATATATAAGTTAGTAGTTTATCACGAAAACTCATTTTTACTAGGAATATAAAAATACAGTTTGCTCAATTATTGATTGATTTAGTGTTCAGATTTTGTAAAGAATACATACTTGTCTATACTGTCGAATTTCCACCTAAAGTTATCATACAAGATAATATTATTATGTGGCCTTTCCTTACTCTCACAATCTCAATGGGAGTATAATAAAATTAGTCTATAGACTTCGCTTGTTACGGTTTTGCCTTTATGAAGTTTCTAATATCACTCAGGCATTATTTAATCAAGCCGAGAGCTATTTCTGTGTATTGAATGCAAAGAACAAATATATTAAGGCGCATAACATAATATGTTGTAAGAATATCATTGCATTAGATAATATATTCGAAACGGGCATTTGTTCATTCAGTTGTAGTAATATCGGATCTCATATTCAAATATTAGGGTTACAAACGTGTTTTATGATTAATTCAAGAACATCAAGCCGACAATAATATTATTATTGTCAGAATATTATAGGAAGGATGACTTGCATAATAGATGTCAGAACGTTTTCCTACGATAATCTATAGTCTATACTAATATTATAAAGCTGAAGAGTTTGTTTGTTTGTTTGTTTACTTGAACGCGCTAATCTCAGGAACTACTGGCCCGATTTGAAAAATTCTTTCAGTGTTAGATAGCCCATTTATCGAGGAAGGCTATAGGCTATATATCATCACGCTAAAATCAATAGGAGCGGAGCACCAATGAAGAATGTTTCAAAATCGGAGAGTATTTTTTCCTTTTGAGAGCTTCCGCTGGGTGCGCTGCGTAAACAGTTAAGGTTTCGCAAAAATCATGTATGACAGAATTGTTCCCCTTTAAAAGTTCTAAAAAAAAGTCCGCGACAGCATATGTCTATCTTTTAAGGTTGGCTCACTATAACCATTTTTATGCTAACGAAATTTGTTCTAAAATAATGCATTACTTGCGAAGGTATTTTTATAAACATGATATTAATCCTTATCCAAATAAATAGGTTATTCATCACAAGTATTTAATTTAAAACAAAATTGCCCTTTACATCATTCGATTTCAATGAATATCTTAGGAGATATAGCAGTTTTAAAATAACATCGCAGCAAAATAATTATCCATTACAGACATAGTACAAACGATGTTTCTTCTGGTTTATTCTGCGTGATTACTACTGGTTCTATTTGAAAAATTCTTTTAGTGTTGGATAGCCTATTTATCGAGGAAGGCTATAGGCTATATAACATCACGCTACGACCCACGGGGGTGGCGCAGTAACGATAAACGCGGGTGAAACCGCGGGAACATCTAGTAATATTATAAAGCTGAAGAGTTTGTTTGTTTGTTTGTTTGCTTGAACGCGCTAATCTTAGGAACTACTGGTTCGATTTGAAAAAATATTGGATAGCCTATTTATAGAGGAAGGCTTTAGGCTATATAACATCACGCTACGACCCACGAGGGCTGTGCAGTAACGATAAACGTGGGTGAAACAGCGGGAACATCTAGTATCAGAAATAAAACGGCATATCACCTAAGACGGCGGTATACAAAAAACAATCAAATTGAACATTATCGGAAATTTGGTGAAATTTTAGACTACCAATTTTACAGCAGATTTCTCTATTGACTTTGATACAATACTGCTAAATGTCGAATGTAATTTTATATATGATTAAATTTAAACCTAAAATATATACTTAGTGAAAAGAGGACACCAATAAAATAAATGGGGCAGGTATGTGGTTCCGATAACTCGGAGACTTTTACCGTATACACACATCAAGAAAAGTCCGCGTTCACTTGGAAAAGTTGAGAAATTATTTAAAATATATTATTACGTTTGTGTTCTTTATTTAAGAATACATCATTTAAATGTAGAAAACATACAATCTTCTTTTGTTTTTTATATAAAAACGAGGAATGATAAATGACCCTCATTCTTGTTGCCGCCTAAAAGCGGTTTTAATCTATTTCTCTAAAATTGTTCATTTGAAAAATGCTAGGTGGACTGGTATAGGTAGTTTGCAGCCGGGATGAGTCTCTGACTCGACTTACAATTGGAAAGATCGAAATGCGTTTAAACTCGGTAAAAATCAATCAGGGACAGCCGTCTCGTTTGTGAACAACAAACAAGTAAGTGCAGTAGGAGCGAGCGCCCACGATCGTTGATTCAGTTTTCCATTTTAGTTGCCATATTTTGTAGAAGTTGGAACTGTTTATAAATTAATTGGAAAGTATATTTTGAACTTAGTTAGCTTGGCTTCTATGCTATCGAGCCAGCTAATATCAATTGTACAGAAGGTAAGATTAAGTTACAATAAGGCAATGTTATTCTTTATTTTAACTTAAAATAGCGATGCTATGGTGTTCTGCGTATGTAAATATAAATTGTATATATATATAGATATTACATAATTATCATTGTATTATTTAATATTATATATACTACTAGCTGACCCTCGCAACTTTGTTTGCGTTATTATAGTGTAAATAAATTATGCTCATTTCCCCTTGTTATTCCCAATGGCGACATAAGTAACCTAATACTATTACTAATAAACTAATACATAAGTAATCTAATTGATTAAAAAAAAATAAGGCATAAAATCATTGCAAGGCTTCTCTGTAAACTATATTTGATGTACTATTCGTATGAAGCAAAATAAATAACGGAATGTCCGATTTCAATAATATAAATAGTAATGTATAGATATTGAAGCAGTCTTGAATACAACATGATTTAATTGGATAAGGATATCAATAACATCATTTGAATTTAGACGGAACTTTTATCAACTTTTAAAATGTAAAAAAGGACTTGTTTTGACATAACTGTAATAATTAGACATGGTATCCGGACTTTTTTGTAGATATTGATACGTTCTATAACATTGTAGAACATTTTTTTTGTTCTATCAATAGTTTCCGCAGCGCATGCGATGACAGACATTTTATGACTCAGTTTTTCACAGCTTTATCATCATCATCATCATTTCAGCCTATTGCAGTCCACTGCTGGACATAAGCCTCCCCCAGGGTGCGCCACAAGGCCCGATCTCCCGTTTTCGCCATCTAGTCACCTCCGGTCACCTTTTCCAGGTCATCGGTCCATCTGGCCGGAGGGCGTCCTACACTACGCTTGCCGAGTCGTGGTCTCCACTCGAGAACCCGTCTGCTCCAACGATCATTGGTTACATTATTTCAATTATAAAATTTCTATTATAAACGCAGACGTTCTGTTTTTCACACCTTGGGTTACATTATTTCAATTTTAGTAGGAATCCCCAATTTTTTGAATATATGTTATAGACTATATTACTCAGGGAAGATGTAGCTTTCTAATGGTGAAAGACTTTTGGAAATCAGTTCAGTAGTTTTGGAGCCTATTCAGTACAAACAAACAAACAAAAAAAAAACAAACAGAAAAATCTTTCCTCTATATAATATTAGTGTAGATGTCTTACGTTTACGCGTTTGTTATACATTGAAATTAAACTACTTTATACGGCTTTTATCGCTTTGTTTATTTCTTTTATAACA
This sequence comes from Catocala sponsa, assembly GCA_963564715.1. Lineage (NCBI taxonomy): Eukaryota > Metazoa > Arthropoda > Insecta > Lepidoptera > Erebidae > Catocala > Catocala sponsa. Next base: position 25,375,694 of record OY751326.1, read on the forward strand.
CTATTAATAAATAATTTTAAAACTTTAAACTACTATTGTTTAACACTGTTACAAGATACTGTTTAATTCTATTTAAGGTACCTATAAAAACTGTTTAGATTTAATTTAATAATTAGATTATCTTCTTTCAGTACCGTACAAATATAAACTCTTGATTATTTTATAGCAGTGAGATGATTTTTAATAAGGATTATGTTTTATTGACATATATCTTAAAATCTTGTAATTTCTGAATTATGCATTTCAATTAAAATACTCCGATAGTTATTTATTTATTTATTTGGACATGGAAAACTTACAACTATAACACATTAGATATTACGGCAGCATAGTTATCTGAGAGCCAATTACAAGTTCTCACTTATAGATATAGAATAAATTAATTATAGTGAGCAACAAAGAGAAACATCAAGTTAATGCTATGTATGAATATAATAAAATAGTCTGTTAAGACTACTTAAAGAATGGTAGACTTAGACATCTTCTTGCTGTAAAATGTATTCTTTGATACCAGATAATATATTTAACATTATATAATTAATTAATTGTGTTTAAAATTTTGATTGTAAGAGGTTAATATAAAACGGATGTTGTTGGACTATTTATGTCATCCGACATTACGTGAAATTTTGCTTGATTTGCTTCTTCGATTACATAATAATTACGTTCCTAGAATGTATAGAGGTGGGTTAATACTTATTGTTAATTATATATTTAATTACAACTACCTGTAAAAATGCAAGCTAAGCCACTCTTTGCTCGCGTTGTTGACAGCAACTTTTAAGGATGCATATTTGGTTCAAAGATGCAACGCGTGTGTGTGCGTGCGTGTGTGCATGCGTGCGTGCGTGCGTGCCTGCGTGCGTGTGTGTGTGCGTATAAGTTAGTTTCCTCATAACTTAATGGTAGTAGAAAGTAAGTTGTTACTTTTTTATTTTCTTGAAAGTCTTTAGTGTAAATCTCTACGATTTTTTAAAATTTATTGTCTCCAAACGACTGTTATATTGTCTATTAGCAAATGAGTTCCTATTAGAGTACGAGTAATAATGATGTATTTTCTTCTTTTTGGTGTAGTGGCTGGGGTAAAGTTGGTGGTTATATGTTTTCAAAACAGTATAAAGAATATAAAGCTTTCTTACTGATAGGACTTTACTGATGGAGTATAGACTGCTTGTAGAAAACCTTCTTTGTTTAAAATACATTACTTTTAGCAAGGCACGTTAAGCACGTTCTAGCTCCAACATTTTTGTTTTACCCGCTCGTCTCCATACAGGTATGCAGTAGGTTAGTATGGAATGCGCCAATGCTGTAAAAATTGCCTTAAGAATATTCATTGAGGCGCTTTGAATATTTTTACATTTTGTCAGTTTTTCTGCCAGTACAGAATAAACTTAATAAAAGGTTTCTGTTATTTCATGACTAAAGCAATCTTAGAGATATTTTTGCAAACAAGTTAAGGTCGATAGATATGGATTTCGGGACGGTATTAAATATATCTTGATATATAAACCCAATTGATTTTGTTGGTGCAACCCTATATACCAAATTGACACCTACAGCAATAACTTTGTAATGAGAGCATCCCGAGACTTTCGCCGTCCATCTACTTTTCTGCATCTATATAAGTCCATAATTAGGCCACAAATGGAATACGCAGTACCCATTTGGAATCCGTACTATGCAAAATATAAGGATGCCACTGCACTAGTGCAACATAAATTTCTTCGCACTATACGATGCTTTCGTAAAAGAATATCATACCAACAACTTCTTAATAAATATGACGTATTGACATTAGAATCTAGAAGAACTTTTCTCGGTATCATGACCTTATTCATTGTAAGCCGCAACAAGTTTGACTGGCCTGACTTGGTAAATAGATTGTGGTATTTTGTTCCTCGTACAGTGCACGGACGTGAGGTGCGAACCAGACGCCTATTTGCTACTGGTCTGTGCAGGACGAATTCTGGCATGCGCTCCTCAATAAACTGTTTGGTAGACACTTATAACAAGAACTTTACTGACATCGATATACTACATCTTAATAAACCTAGATTTTAAAGTAGCATCATTAAAATGTAAAAGGAACGAACGGCGGTAGACCCAAGAGGCATAATATATTAGATAAGATTTTTATCAACTTTTATATATACATTTTTTTGTACTTTATTTCGAATAGGCATAATTACTACTTTATACTGTCCGTAAAACACGTACTGAATTAATTCTAGTTAACTTGCTTATGTATCATAGCCCGTTATTATAATTTTTTATTTACTTATTTATTCTCTTTTGTTTATGTCACAACCTTTGCTACGCTTAGTTAACTCGAAATGACAGTTATTGTCTGCTTATAGATTATAAATTTAAGTATTACAAGTCATCTGTGGAAAATGTAGTGGGTAGTAGGTATATTTGTTAAGTTTAGTGTTAAGTATTCAATGTATCCTCCTAATATACTAGTGTTTGTTTTCCCATGTGAATTAAATAAATAAATATGAAATGTCACCAAAAGGCAAAGTGGCGTAGTTGCCCGTGGTTTTCATATGCACTCGAATACACTAAGTTGTAGAAACACTTACCGTTTTTAAAATACTCTACTGTTAAACACTAGGAAGGCGCATTTGTATTTAAGGACACTCGTCCGACATCAACAATATACACAGAAATTAAAACTTGTAAATTGAACATACTACGTGGCTGCTATTGTGAATTATTTGCGTATCGTGCTTACCTGAATTCAATTAATAAGGTTATCGACCTTACCCATAGTTACCGTTTGTCATCGGATGGTACACTGGCATCTAGCACCGAAGGCAATAAAATAATAATATAAAGACGTCAAACTCAAGCGGCTATGACCGCCAAATAGACGTAAAACAGGTGTAGCACTGTTGTGCTATTTGGGGGTAACTAATTCCCTATTTAGAACTGTCAGTTTGGTTTGATCAACTTCATTTTCCTATCGCTGAAGTAGTGACACAACTAGTGAGATGAGGTAAATACTTGTTTATACAAAAGTGTCGACAAGGATATGTCCTCGCACGTCTGATGTTCACTTTAACGTGCACCTAGGTGGCATGTTCATTGAATATATGCTAACTACGTTTACCGAATGTATCTATTTATAGTCTACTCCAATCCACTCTGATGAAAATATATACAAACCATATTAATGTTAAATTTATCACATAGGCAATTACTTACTAAATGGCATAAGTAACACTTTTGTACATATTTTCAAAAATTTCTCATGATATCTTAGTGTATTTTAAAGCAATTGTCGTTTGATTAATAAATAATTATTTGTTTTGAAAAATCTTAGACCAAAAGTGAGGTTATTTGTCAGATGAAAAAATGTCTATAATTTATGATTGTTATGCAATCATACATTATAGACATTTTACGACCCAGTACGACAAAAAAATTCGTTTGTCGTAAAATTTTTAGTAGGTAATTGATTAGTAATCGAAATTTATTCAACAAAAAGAAAGTAAAAATGAATTCGCAATAAAATACACGGTATTTAGAGGGATTTCAAATTAAAATTAATCTGTCAATTACTGGCATTAAAGACCAAGCAACTATTGGTAAACGAGATGTAAACATAGTGCGGGAGTTAGAAAAAGAGATAAAATGTATGTAAGCAGATGCAAAAACAATAAAAAAAAAAAAAATTTTGACCATTCTAAAAAATATTATCCTGGCCATCAAGAAAACTGTCATTTTGTTTGTCTTTTCGTCGCTGATTCTTTCATGTGTTCTGGTGCTCTATTACTTTTGTGTGCTTTGTCTGACGACTTGGCTTGCTTACGGAATATTGAGTGCATACAATACATACTGATTTCGATTGTGCTTCTCCTTGGAACGACAACATTTGTCTAAAATAATCATTAGTTTATTAGTTTTATCATGGAAAACTCTGGAATTTCGTCATCCTTCTCTCTTTTGTCTTCACCACCAAAAAATGACGAAAGCATAGTCGCTTGACAGTTAATTAAAAAACCATTGCTATCAAAAAACGATGGCCACATATCCTTACAAGTCTTAGGTGTTAAATTAGCATTAATGCAGATAATCATCTGCATTAATGCTAATTTAACACCTAGGGCAAAATGCATTAACCATGTTATTAAAGAGGACGAGAATAAGATACACTTAGATGGTCTTTAGGTGTAGCTATAACAGGCATTAACACGCCATTTATTATAAAATTGGCTCAAAATCCAATGATTCTAAATCAGACTCTGATAAAGAAAATTATAATGGATCAACAAAACCTGCATTTGGTCTCCAATTTTAATTAGTATTGTAGTATTTTTATAAGTTTTGTAAATTTAGTTAGCTCACTATAATAAGCTTTGACGTTCATAAGTGTTATTTCGTGGCCTAAATGAGTAAATATTTTTTGACCTTCACAACTTTAATTGTAACTAACATTAATCACTAATAATTACTAATTATACCTTAGGTTATGTTTTAAAAATGTAAAATTATACATCTTGCAAACGTTTTTTACTTTATATTTACTATATTCTGTTTGCTTAACTGTGGACATCGAATGATGGGTACAATAATAGCGCGATAAGATATAATTGTTGACCTATAATCAATCTTAGTTATTAGTTAAGCACTCATTTATCTAATGTAATAACAAGTAGTACAATTTTTGACTGTTCACTTCTAGGCCGGTGATATTATGAAGGGTGGGCATTGGCATTGACTTTAACTATGCCAAATTTCATACTCCTCCGTCTGCGCAATTTTCGTAAAAGGGGTACAAATAATGAAAACTGGTAGAAGAAAAGTTTTTAAATAATGTATAAACAAGTCACAGGTTGTTAGTATTTTTTACTATATTCTGTATAATAAGAATAATGATAATTACAACTTTACGTATGGAGTCGCAGCAGCACACCGGTGGCCAGACACAAAAGATTTTTAAATATACTAGCTGACCCAGCAAACGTTATTCTGCCATATAAATTCATTAGATAGGGACACCCTAATCACCTAGCGGTATGAAATATACTTATCTATTCTTCTTATCTTATTCTTGATCTATTCTCATACCTATCAAGTATAATTAAAAAATCATTTAAGTCGGTCGAGCCGTTTCGGACGACTGTCACCACAAAAACCATGTCTAGTATTCTAAGACTTGACAGACTACACACTAGAAATAAGCTTAATGGATATATTATAAAGTTAACAACCCGTTTACGATACGTAAAAAAACTACCCAATTATATAAAAAAAATCTATACTTCAATCTAAAAGTGCTGTTAAAATGCAGCTAATACGATACAGTTATTATTTAATCAATTAACAAGGAATACAAATTCATGGCAATTGTTGCTTCTTCCAAACAATATTTCAATCACCTTGTTATATATTTGTATTAGATACTTATAAATCAATTTAGTAATAATTATTCGTATTCTGCTTTACGTTTAGATATACATATATTAAAATTGTTTAAGTCATGGATAATATATGTATCTATGTATAAATTCATTATTTTACATCTCATACCAACTAAGTGTTGCCGCCGTTATCTATACTAATATTATAAAGCTGAAGAGTTTGTTTGTTTGTTTGCTTGAACGCGCTAATCTCAGGAACAACTGGTCGGATTTGAAAAATTCTTTCAGTGTTAGATAGCCCATTTATCGAGGAAGGCTATATATCATCACGCTAAGATCAATAGGAGCGGAGCACCAATGAAGAATGTTTCAAAATCGGAGGGTATTTTTTCCTTTTGAGAGCTTCCGCTGCGTGCGCTGCGTAAACAGTTAAAATTTCGCAAAAATAATGTATGACAGAATTGTTCCCTTTTAAAAGTTCTAAAAAAAAGTCCGCGACAGCATATGTCTATCTTTTAAGGTTGGCTCACTATAACCATTTTTATGCTAACAAAATTTGTTCTAAAATAATGCATTATTTGCGAAGGTATTTTTATAAACATGATATTAATCCTTATCCAAATAAATACGTTAGTCATCACAAGTATTTAATTTAAAACAAAATTGCCCTTTACATCATTCGATTTCAGGGAATATCTTAGGAGATATCGTAGTTTTAAAATAACGTCGCAGCAAATAATTACCCATTCCAGACATAGTACAAACGATGTTTCTCCTGGTTTATTCTGCGTGATTACTACTGGTTCGATTTGAAAAATTATTTTAGTGTTGGATAGCCTATTTATCGAGGAAGGCTATAGGCTATATAACATCACGCTACGACCCACGGGGGCGGCGCAGTAACGATAAACGCGGGTGAAACCGCGGGAACATCTAGTACCAAATATTACTAATTATACCTACAAAGTTAAAAATAATGACAATATAATATTTAATTATATAGGCTACTGAAATCTTCAGAAGGTACCGTATTACAATTTAATAATATTAAATTATGATGATAAACTTTACAGTTTGGTTTTGGTTTGGTTACCCAAGCATGATTCCACATACACGGATACTTTGTAACAATGCAAGGACATTCTTAATTTTCGAAATGATCGCTCCTGCTCTAGGAATAGTTCTCAACAAACACAAAGAAACCCAGACTCAGAACAACCATTTGTGGTTCACACAAGTTTTTGTCCCATGTAATCAGTATCAAACCCACAACACTCGGCGCGTTGGCATTGGCGAGGCGACCACTTAAACCAATACGCCTTCCGTACAATTATTAGTGATTAAAATGAGTAGCCTTGACTTTATAGGCTCACCTAAACCTAGCAAGTAACATAATTAATAATAATTAAGTAACTTCTGTAAACTCACCAATAACTTTATCTTGCGTGAGATGCAAATGCAAGTGTAAGTTATTTTTAAAGGTAACATAGTAACAACTATGTGATCTTTAAAATAAATAATATTTTGCTATGGTCAGTTCGCTCAAATTCTTTTTAAAACCTAACTTGTATATACATAATATATATATATTTTTTTCATTTTATTTGAAAGGCTTTGTCGCTGAGCGGCCACACCGCCTTATTAGAAGTAGTACATAGTAATATGATCAACAAAACATTAACTCAATAATTTATACAATTGCTTGGCCTCATTGGAGGCCGGGCTAGCTAATATGCTATTACAAAATCCGATATCAAAGGTTTTATTGTTACCAAAAAAAGTAATCCTTAAATTCTTGTTCCGGCTACATTCCATCAAGATGTGCAGTACATCATCAATAACACCACAAGAACAACAATTGGGAGAACGTACCTTTTTCATCAGGAAACTGGGAACATGGAAACATGGGATGTGGCCAGAACGAAGTCTAAGGGCAATAGTTAAAGTCTTTTTATTTAGATTTGCTTCATCAATCCATGGGAATTTATATATATTAGATTGAATCGTACGGTACCAGATGCCTTTCTCTCTAGATCTTTCATCAAAATACTCCTGCCAATTTGTCCAACAGACTTTTTTCACTTGACTAATGTAGTCTGAGAGGAATCACGTTAAATGGAATTCCATCAACCAGAGCCTGTTTAGCCAACAAATCCACTGTATCATTTTCTTGTAAATTAATATGCGACGGAATCCATTGGATAAAAATAGACTTGGAATTTCGTAATCTTATCATCGACTTATAAATCGCATAAGCTATCGGGCTTCCTCGCCCAGGCGAGGTGTACCGAGAGCCAGATGTTGCAAGGAGCTCTTTGAATCTGTCATGACGACAATTTTATCAAATGTGACTGATTCAGCTTAAGACAAGGCTTCAGCTAAGGCAATCAGCTCAACATGCATTATAGAAATATCAGTATCAATGCTTAGTTTTATGGAACTCCCAAGTTGCGGATCCAAAAAGGCTGCGCCTCCTGTGTTTTGATTTTTGGAGCCGTCGGTGAAAATTTTATAATAATCAGGATATTAATTTTCTATAAATGTAGTGCATATGTTTCTAATTCTCTGAATATTATAATGACGTTTAGCTGGAGATATTGCAGGAATGCAATATCTAATCATTGGGGAAATATTAACATTACTAATCCAACTATCCAGGGAAAACATATCAAGTTGAGTTGGGGCATATATTTTAAAGGAATTAATATAATCAAATAAGGAAACTAGCAAGGGAAGTCTTTTATTAACCCAATATCTAGCCAGCCTATTTCTATACAGTTCTTCTAATAATACCAGAATCTTGTTGTCATGAAAGGATCTTGCTTTAAGTAAGAATTTCACTGCTAGATAGTTTCTACGAATAAAAAGGGGTGATAGGCATAAATCGTTTTCCATGACATGGATAGGGGTGCTACGAATATAGTGACCAATAATGCGTAAAGCCTGATTTTGTACCCTATCTAGTCTAATTAAATGCGTTTTACAACTGCTGCCATATAAAAAGCAAGCGTAATCGATTCTGCTACGTATTAAAGAAATATACAATCTTCTTAAGTGTTTTTGATGAAGACCCCACCCCATCCAGAACCAGTTAATATTTTTAATAAATTCATGAATTTGTTTACTTTTTCAATCAACTCATTGATATGCTTGCCCCACGTAAGAGAGCTATCTAGCCAAACACCCAAGTATTTAACCTGATTAACTACAGGGATACAAGTATCATTATTAATAGAGCACCTAATATTGCCAACATTTCTAAATTGACCCTTTTTAAAGATTCAAATCTTACTCTTCGTTAATGAAATTTCTAAGCCTAGGTCGCTCAAGAAGATATTAATCTTACGTAGAGCTAAATTCAGTTCTTCTACAGCCACAAACACATCTCTCGTGGATGAATAGAGGACATAATCGTCCGCATATTGGGAAATCTCAACATTTGATATACCTTTACATACACTTATAGTAACAATATTAAACAGTAAGGGAGAAAGAGGATCCCCCTGAGCTAATCCACAGCTAGTTGACCTACTAAGATAACCCTCTGCGAAAGAAATGTTAAGTATTCTTCCATTTAAGTAAGACCACAAGTAAGAACAGATTTTAGAACCGACACCCATCCGATCCAAGATTTTTAGTTGACAAGTAACATTTACACAGTTGTATGCACTATTAATATCAATAAAACAAGCAACGGTAGCCAAGTTTTTGGCAAACCCTAACTGAATAAATGAAACAAAATGAGAGAGATTATCAAGACAAGACCGAGCCTTGCGAAAGCCTTACCATATTTACCGGGAACAAACAGTTTTTTTCAAAATACCATTCTAGTCTCCTATTCAAAATAGAATGAAATATTTTGCAGATATTAGAGATATAGGACGCAAAGAGGACAGAGACATGGCATCAGTGCCCTGTTTGGGAATTGGAATTATTTTTACATTTCTCCACTGAGAGGGAACAAAACCCTGGAGCGGACATCTGTTGTAAATTTTTAGAAGAATGTCTTTACCTGACGATGGAAGATGTTTAATCATGAAAAAGGATATTTCATCGGATCCAGGTGCTGTATCCTTGTTTTTAATACAGCTCTCTAATTCGTGAAATGAAATTTCTGACTCGAACTGGCTGTTGACTGAAAAGAAAGATGGATCAGGAGGACAAACAAAATCTGGAGTAAGGCTTAGTAACAATTCCTCGACTTTATTCTTTGTAACGCACAAACCAGGCAAACGATGACCTTTGTGCCATTTCATTTTACGCCACATTTTAGCAGAAGATTTCGTTTCATCTACCGAAGAGCAGAATTGCCGCCAGGAAGAGCACTTGGCACTACGAATTAGCCTCTGAGCTTCACGAATCCTGTTTTGCAAGACATCGTAATTTGCAGGTGATGGATTACGTCTCAGATTAGCCATAGCTAATCTGCGTGCTGCAACAGCTTTTGACAGTTCAGAAGACCAGTATGGTTTCGGGCAGAAACAATTTGTAACGTGATGGGGAACCTTAAAGTACGGAACATGCTCATCTGACGCTTTTTGCAGATATACATAATATATTCATATTATTTGGGTAACACTTGTCTAAGTCTATTTGTAAGTGGACAACTCAGTCCAAGTTTAATCGGTGCCAAAAAAACAAAATAAAATGACTGTCCCCAATAACAAACTAGTTAAAATTATTTACGAGCTTCGATCAAATATACCATGGTATATTTGATCGAAGCTTACGACTATCAAAAATAAAGGATTTAGTAGTCGTGTATGTAGATGTCGTCGTTCATGCGATATGAAGTCATACCGCAAAATTGTTAATAAAAATGAATATAAAAATAAAAATATATAATAACAATATAAAATAAGCTATATCATTGTATCTATGTCAAATATTTTTGTTTACTTAACCTTTTTATATGAACAGGCTTCTCAACGCTTTAATATTTTAATATAATAATTAATATGAACTCATACATAAGTACCTGTCCATTGCACAAGGCGCCGCTTTAATACGTTCACAAGTTGAATAAGGTAAAACGAAAGGGGTAGGTCTTTTCGTGTAGTGGCCTGCTGTTTCATATGGCGGGCCGTAACCTCGGCGGGGTCGCGACCGCATGTGAAAGTGATTCGTGCGGTCCCGCCGATAGTGGTTTGTCGAGGAACACCGTGGTAGGTTTAGCCGGTATTCCGGGCGGTTCATTTTATCGTTTTAACGTCTTAGTGTTACCCCGGCGAGTCCGACATAAGCCCTCCGCCCGCCCCCGCGGAGGGGTATGCGAAAAAGAATTCCCGCACGTAAAAAAAAAAATAGGGTAACACTCGTAGTGTAACATAATATGTTAACTCTTTTTTTGAGCTTTTGAGCTTTTTTTAACCAGTCCAAAGTTTCAGTTGAGTGTAGCTAAATAATAGTGTTACAATATTTTATCTGTAATTTATAAGATAACTTTAGTATGGTCTGTATATTGCCAAACTGTAAAATTGTTGTTTATCGCACCCATATTTCAGGAGTATTGTTTCAAAACCCGCCAAAACGATATCAGAACAAAAATAATGTTCCCATTGAATAAAAAGCTGCTACGATACTTCAATTGCATTGCACTGATAGTTTTCAAGAAAACTCACTAAAATTCTATTAAATCAGCTCACAAAAGTAGCAGTTTGTTGCACACACCGCTAAAATAGTCCATTTATATTATGTCTTTAAATGTTTAAGATTTAAGATTATATTATTTCTTTTTCTTAGAATTATGACCCGATTAAATACTTAACGACAGGTTGTTTAACCCACCGCCCTTCGAAGAATTAACTTCGACATGGCACGATTCATAAAGTAGGTATTTATTTCAAAGTTAATGACACTTCAAAAATTCACAGAATCATGTTGGTAATTTTGCCGATGGAGTTATATCGTTTTAATTATTATACCTAGGTAATTTATATGAGAAAACACGACAGTCAAGTACACATAAATATTTATAGTATCGATTAGGTTACCCTGATACCTACTTAATTTATATTATTCAAGTACCTCTCGATTTCAAATTATATTTATTTGCAACACAAAATGTTGCACCACTTCTAAAATACTTAGTTCACAATATTAGTTTATCTATCAGCGAAGTTCTCGGTGCATAAATCGGTCTTCGAATGTCGAAGTTTAAACTCGTAGCTATTTTGGTGTCACGCTTCAAATGGTTAATTTAATGATATTTCAATACTAGCTTCTGCCTGCGACTTCGTCCGCGTGGAATAGTTACTTTGGGCTAACGCTAACTTTAACCCACGACTTCATTATCATTATTATGCTGCGATGTTATTGTAAAACTGCGATATCTCCTAAGATATTCATTGAAATCGAATGATGTAAAGGGCAATTTTGTTTTAAATTAAATACTTGTGATGAATAACCTATTTATTTGGATAAGGATTAATATCATGTTTATAAAAACACCTTCGCAAGTAATGCATTATTTTAGAACAAATTTGATTAGCATAAAAAAGGTTATAGTGAGCCAACCTTAAAAGATAGACATATGCTGTCGCGAATTTATTTTTTGAACTTTTAAAAGGGAACAATTCTGTCATACATGATTTTTGCGAAACATTAACTTCTTACGCAGCGCACGCAGCGAAAGCTTTCAAAAGAAAAAAGAACCCTCCGATTTTGAAACATTCTTCATTGGTGCTCCGCTCCTATTGATCTTAGCGTGATGATATATAGCCTATAGCCTTCCTCGATAGATGGGCTATCTAACACTGAAAGAATTTTTTTAAATCGGACCATTAGTTACTGAGATTAGCGCGTTCAAGCAAACAAACAAACGAACTCTTCAGCTTTATAATATTAGTATAAGAGCTTTATAATATTAGTATAGATTGCTGTGAGTTGCAAGCAATGCGACAACTTAAGTGAACTTGTTAAGAAATTATTTCGATCAGCGTAATTGCGATGTGGTTTATTTAAAAGATCTTATAATAGAATCATCGATAATTACCAGCCTTAATATTGTCTTACGTTTACGCGCATATTATACATTGCAATTTAACTACTTTTTACAGCATATACCGAGTTGTTTTGATATTATTAGTCAAAATGTTGATATTATCAAACTACTTCTACTATTAAAATTTACTAAGTACTATTTTAAACTTTTGAAGTGTAGTTATTTTAGAGTATCCAAACATAAATTAATTGTTACTGTTTGGGTGTACAAAATGCTTAATATGTTCCGCGAGATCACATTCACGTTTGCAATTGTCTATTAAAATGTAAACGAAACCGAACAGGTGACGATAAGTTGAACACTTACGATAACGTTGCGTGATAAAGATCGTGGTTAAAGTAGGTACGGAAAAGCTCCAGAAACTGTGGTGTGTGGTGTGCGGATTAATGTACAATAATGTAATGTTGTGTGTATGGTAAGATTGGTAGGTTATGGTTCATTATTAATTTTTATTGAGGGTAAAACCATCGTATTTGATTTCTACTGCCAACAGCCATATGAGACTCTAGCAAGAAATTGAGGAATACAGCCCGTAATTCGTCTAAACTTGCATACGTGCATAACTCGTAAGCGTCGATCATTAAAAACAACTTATAGCTCGCCTTTGTAAGGCAATGACATAATAAGTAAAGTTTTCTTTGTTTGTAATGTAGTAAATTTTCTAAACTTTGTAATAAAGTGTCAAATAAACAACGCGATAAAATCCGTAAATAGTAGTTTAATTTCAATGTAACGCAGTAAATGAAAGACCGAGGTCATTTGACAAAAACCTTGCCTTCAAAATGCAATATATCTTCATTGTATTTCCCGGTAATGTAACGTTTAAAGAGGTATCTAGGTATATTGATTACTACGTCCTTGCACACCCGTCATTACACAATAAATATTCAAGTGCGCTATCGAGGTAACTGCACACACCACGTCATATAGCCAATATTTATCCCAGTCACAAAATGGCATACGTATTTTTAATATCTTAGAAGTTTTATTAAGTTACAGTGCCGTTAAGTTTGTTGACCTAAAGTATAGGAAAACGTTAAAATTATGATCTTTGAATATATATTTTCACGAATATGGTCACTCACACATTGCCATAGTTTAATATGTTGGTGACAGTTTGCAATAAATTTCCCTTTTTATATAGACAGCAAGTAATTCGGATTGCAAATTACTAGACAATGGTGCCAATTCTGTTGTCACAAAATTCTCTAAGCTTAACTAAAAATCACAAAAATTTTGTTTAGTCCTCTCAAATGACATTTCGTATTCTGAAATCGTTAAAAACGACAGGACTAAAAAAATCTTTTTGTGATTTTTAGTTAAGTTTAGAGAATTTTGTGACAACAAAATTGGCACCAGTAGCTTTGTTAAGCCCTCCAGCTAAGCTAAATGCTTGTGTTAGGGTCAATCACGTCGGTAGTGAACGGCTGGGATTCTAACCCACGATCTCACGATCGCAAGTCATTGCCATATTTAATATTAATCATACATATCAACCTACAACAGAATGTGGATTTAAAAATTTATATTTAAAAATAACATTCTATTATAATGTCGCAGTGCCGACAGACAAAGTCATGCCATAACGTTGGCTTAAAATAATGAACATCCGATCGCAGCGTCACCGGGTCTAATATTAAATCTAAACCCTCTAGCGACCCACCTAAATGAAATTAAAATTGGTCAAGCCGTTAAGTAGCAGTTCAGTAAAAAACACACACGTATACAAATAATTATATATAGATAAATATATATCAACTTAGACACGATTAATTTTCGTTTTCAATAACAGATTTTGTAGTATATCATAACCATTTTTATGCATATATTACCAATATAATAGAATATTAATTTTCGTGGCGAACTCTCGATGTTTTCCTTCGCCGTAAAGCTAGTGCTATTGACCTATTTAATACGCACATATCTTCAAAAGTCAAGAGGTACGTGTTTAATAACTAGATGTTCCCGCGGTTTCACCCGCGTTTATAGTTACTGCGCCGCCCCCGTGGATCTTAACGTGATGTTATATAGCCTATAGCCTTCCTCGATAAATAGGCTATGCAACACTAAAAGAATTTTTCGAATCAAACCAGTAGTTCCTGAGATTAGCGCGTTCAAACAAACAAACAAACTCTTCAGCTTTATAATATTAGTATAGATATAATTATTCAGTTTAACACCTTTTTAATTTTCAGTTGTTTTAAAGATAATTTTGTGCAGGGTTCCTTACAAAAATTTGGGATTGAACCCACAACACTCGGCGCAGTGGCAATGCCGAGACAAGATTCTAAGCCACTTCGCCATCCGTGCAGTCTACCTTAGTAATTACTTCTAAATTCTTTTCGATCTGATTAAATGACCAAAGTCTTATTGTTGTCACTATAATATTGTCTAACGTTTACGTGAGTTTAAACGTAAGGCAATATTATACACTATTAGCAATCCGCCCCGGCTTCGTACGAGTAGTACGAAACCTTAACAAATTATACACCTAAATCCAAATCAGAGTGATTCACGAATCACTCTGTCTATTCGTAAAAACCGCATAAAAATCCGGACAGTAGTTTTTGTGTTTATCGCAGACTGACAGACGCGGCGGCAAATTTTATTTTTTAATATATAGTAATTATTACTTAATTTTGAAATAATTATTGAGCTACTACTGTGATATTTTACTAGATACTATGTTATTTATAATGTTTTTGAAATAAACAACACGATAAAATCCGTATTAAGTACATAATTCAATTCCAATCAGAATTTTGTTAAAATGATGTATAAACTTGTACCTATTTGATCACAATTGTACTTGATGTTATACGATCATTTGTTCGACCATATGCCTGGTCCAAGTCTGCCAGTGAAAATACTGTATACACATAGAAATATATAATTTACAGTTGACCTAAACGTATACATTTTCTGTTAGGTCATCACGTCATAGATGACCGGTAACATAATTATATTATGAACTCGTAGGTACATAATTATATAGAGCACTCTAGATGGTACAACGTAAGTTGGTAATTACTAACTCGATGAATGCATGGAAATCAGACTCTGATGAAGAAGACTGCCTTTGGACGATGATAAAGCTAGATTTCTGAATAAATTTTATTTCACGTCGCATTCAATAACGACAGTTTTTAGGTTATTTATAACGGAATCAAATTTGAACTCAAAGCTTTAAGAGGATACTTGTAATAAGTATGTTAACATGTGAGTAGCGTAGAGTTGTGTATAGGCATTTCCTAAGTAATAACAGGTGAAGCATGCATAAGTACATTTTATGCTAAATTGCTATGTAAAGGAAAATAAAAATGTTTTTCCGAGCCAAGTTAATTGTTGTTATTATTTGATTTGATAAGTAATTAGAATAGTCTTTATTTTATAATACCGTCTAACATCTGTAAAGCATTTGTTAATATCGGGATTGCTAGTGAGGGTGTCCGCTACCGCCTGCAAACATTTCGTGGTATTTTTTTGTCGAGCATATATTTTCGACGTATTGTTACAAATAAAAAGACAAACATTAATAATATAGGTACTGAAAATGTCCTAGGTATAATGTTATAGTAGTTGCACTATCCGTTCGATTATTTATTAGTAAATTTGTGCGCCGTAACCCAAGACAAATGAGGAAAATGAATACCTAGTCATCAGTAATATGGATATTTTAAAATATAATTGATAGGTAGGCCATTAGGTTGGTTGCATAAGTGCAGTTAATATCGGTCCAGTCCTGAGAAATTGTCCGTCTGTCGTTGAATGCTTAATATTAATGCGTTGACTTATAACGATAGTGGTAATAGAAAATCGATACCGATCGATCGATACGATATTAATTTAATATACGACAAAGTAAGTAGATTCATCAGCGATAAAAATCTTCTATTATATTAATACGTGAAGCAAAAACTTTGTACCCCTTTTTACAAAAATTGCGCGGACGAAGAAGTATGGAATTTCGCATAGTTAAAGTTTATATGGAAAAGGAGGGGTGAATCCTAATATTTATATAAAATATGCATTTGAAATACATTAAATTAATGAAAAACACTATACGCACACAACCATACATTTAGTTTAGTATTTCGGCATTCTTCGGCTGATGTAGTACTATTCTTCGTAACTGCGGTTACATATTATACCAATATATAATGACATAATTATATCAGCAATATTTTACAATCAAATTTTGGGTGGATTGGAATGATATATACTATTTATATTATAATATATTTCCGTATTTATCCTAATCCTATCCTAATCCTATTCTAACTAATATTATAAAAGTGAAAATTAGTTTGTTTGTTTGTTACCTTTTCACGCCTAAACCACTGAACCGATCATCCTGAAATTTTGCATATACATACGTTGACAAGTGTGCAGAAACGGACATAGGTTACCCTTCATCCCGAAAAAAAATACTGTTCCCGAGGAAAACAATAATAACGTTCTTATGATAATAGATGGCGCCACGTGTCTTTCGAATCATGATTGAATTATATTATTACAAGCAGAGTACAACCCGAATTGATTGTCAAATTCTAAATTAAAGCGAGCGAAGCCGCGGGTAAAAGCTAGTATGTAATAAAGAAAGAAGAAAAAGTAGCCAGCTTAGGAATATCGTCAATTAAAGAGTAGTTAAGTAAATAATCATTTGTTTGAAAAATATAGGTAAATTAACTTGTACCTATAGATCGAAATCTAAATTAAATGTGTTTATTATGGTATATAGTTCTAGACAATAAAACCTTAATAACTATCAAACTTAAAATTTAAATCAACTATAACCGAATTTCGACCACTAGGCGACCGCTACGCTAGTACAAATAAATGAAACTATAAACAAACTAAAGCATAGCGCGCTGGAAGCCAGTTCTTCTATACTTTATATCTTACTGTCATATGGATGTACCACGTTCCGTACTACTCATTGCAAATATACGATGGCGTAAACACTAAGTAACAGTTGTTATGTTAGTCCTCTTTTCAAAGGATCCGATACAGCTTCGTATCATCACGGTTAACTGAACACTACGATAACATTAGGCGGAGAGTTGTTCACCTTTACATGATTATGCTTTTGTAAAAATGGGGGTAAAGGAAACGGTGAAAGTTTAAGAATATACCGACTTGATGTGCGCTCGGTGTTTAACATTTTTCACCAGCCACATTTTGATACTGGCTGTAAGGGAAAATATATTTTATTTAATCCAAATATTGTGGTCAGTTTGTAACCTAGAGCACTGATTTGCTAAGACTTGGACCCCACGACGTGCATCTCTAACTTCAACAATCAAAAGCTCAGGTCGTCGTCGCCATGCTCCCATTATCAAAACAGTGGACTGCTCGGGTGCTGTAGAGGTTTATGTGGTTGTCTCGTCACTGCCAGTGTGCCAAGTGTTGTGGATTCGACCCCCAGACGTGACAAAAATTGTATGATTCACAAATTGTTGTTTCTACTTTGGATGTTCTTTCTTTCCATTTTTTGGATGTTTGTAAAGTCCGTAAAGTGCGAATGTGAGTTTGTTTGTTTGTTACACTTTCACGCCATAATTACTCAAATTTCGCAAGCACGTCACGACATAAGGTAACTTTGATCCGGGAAAAAACTGTTGTGCGAGCAAGACGGCACTCAGAATCTATTATCATAATAATTACCAAAGCAGCAACTATTGATCAATTATCGCAGGTGGCAACTCGGATTACTGCTAGTTCTTAGAGATAATCAGGGATGTGACTTTCAGAATCACCGTTGTTTGTTCTCTAACGTCCTCAGTGCCATACTTATCCTTTTATTTTTAGGCTAGGTTGTTATTTATCAAAACAAGTTGGCGAATAAGGTGACATTATCAAGATCTCTCATGTTTAAGAGCATTCATCTTTTCATTTAATATATTAATGACTAGATTTTACCCGCGGCTCGTAGTAACAATACATTTTTCTAGATGAAAAGTACCCTATATCCTTTTCTGTGCCACTTTCAAAGTAAGTACCTATATGTGAAATTTTATGATGATCAGTCGAGTAGTAATGGCGTGAAAGCGTAACAAGCAAACTCACATTCGCATTTATAATATTAGTTAGGATTATTTAGGATACGGAAATAGAAATTTAACCGTTGGTTACAGAAAGATAGACGCAACGAATATACGATTTCGTAAAATAGTTTCGAATAACCGACAATCAGTGAATACGATTCAATATAGGTAGTAATGTGTAATATGATGTTAGGTCGCTAGTTGTCTTACCAAATAAAAAAGCACTCTTTAATAATGCGTCTACGTGTATTACAGACAGGCGTACAATTTAACCCATTGTGTTAACGCGTCATGACGTTTCTCGCGAATGTAAAGGACGTTCAGATGGCAGGTATGACTAACACAAGAACAGTCTAGACTGCTGTATTCAACAAAAATACCCTTCTAAAAAAATTTAAAGCAGGTAAACAATACCATAGTTCTTTTATCATGGCGCCCTTTGACGCCAAAAGCTTTTAGAGTAAATATTCCACAAAAGAGGGGTGGTCAGCCAGTACATTGTTTTGTTTGGTTTTACTGGATTTCTATCAATGGTGTAATATATTTTATTTAAATATAACATTACTAACTCAACGTAACTAATTTGTAATTATAAATTTTGTTGGGCGGCTGAAGACGGTCTATGTGTATATCTTGGTGGAGACTTGTCCAGCAGTGGATGTCTTTCGGCTAATATGGTGACATAACTAACGTTTTGTCTATAGTGGGTGTTTTGATGGCGTAAGTAAACTTAAATCTACTTATTTACTTTCCTACCGATTAGAACCAGGTTCAATTTTATGATCGGGCTAATCGCTTTAGTGTTTTGCTATCAAGCCAATCACCTCTCATCTTTAGGACACCTAGTGTTGTTGATTAATATTCTTTGTATATATTTGATTTACTGCCTAATTTAAAAAATAAATAGAATATAATGACTCTTACATGGTGACCCGAGGTTAGAAAAGTTTTTAAATTTAAGACAAAAAATAGTTGCCTTTTTAGGGCTAAGTAATTTTATTTATTTATTTAGGCATATTTACAGGGTAAACAGACATTCACATATAATCGACAATTATCCTAATAATAAAGATAATAATGATTGGTATTTACTTTTTTTCCATTCATCGATAATAAGAAGGTACTCGCACGTAGGTTTAAACATTACTATCTAAGAGTGATTTGTGTTCGCTGTGTAAATATTTGTAATGTTCCCCACGATACAGGCTTTATATATTTATGTAATGCTGTCGATATCCTTTTTCAATGGAAAATAAAACGAAAGGATCCTTTATACCAACAGTCAATTTATTAGCCTTTTATGTGCTAAATGTAATTTCCTAGACGTTAGGCTCATGGCTTATGATATTCTCGTGTTTTGTACAAAGAGCTCGCGAAATGTTTGGTCGACGCTTTGGAAGATCGGAAGCCTAGGCTTTTTTGGGCACCAAGAATTAGCATTGCCATTCAACGTGACTATGTTGTCTGCTGTTAGGCACGTTATCAGTCAACACCGATGTTGAGAAATTTAATAAATTAAACTAGTTACATAAATGGATGCATAAGTGGTTGAAATTCGACCACAAATTTTCAACGTTTATTTATGTGTACTTTATTACTAATATTCTTTCATTTCATATTCTGAAGGATATCCACATACCTATATCTGGAGTATAGCACTGTATGGCTCAGAGACATGGACATTGACACAAAGGGACAGAGAGAGATTGGAAGCATTTGAAATGTGGTGTTGGCGTAGGATGGAAAGAATAAGTTGGACTGAAAGAAAAACAAATGAGGAAGTTATAAATATGGTAAAGGAAAAGAGACATATTCTAAAAACAATAGAGAACAGAAGAGGGAAAATGTTGGGCCACTTGATACGAAATGACACTTTTATAAGAAACATCTTGGAAGGAAAAATAGAAGGCAGAAGGGGAAGAGGAAGGCCAAGTAGGACGATCATAGATCAAATGAAAGAAAAGGTAAAAGTTACGTCGTATCAAGAAGTCAAAGCGCTGGCTGAATATAGGACATTATGGAATAGACTCCACCGATAAGAGCTTGGCTCTTAAATTGAAGAAGAAGTATTTCTGGGAATTTACGCTGGTATATGAACTTTTATAGTAAATACCTACATATAAAAGTGTTAATTCTCAGATATACCTACTATGAACAAATCTATAGTCAAATTAGAAAAATGCAAACAGCTAGTCCAGAACCATCATAATTGAAAATACTAACCGATTATTTTCTTTTTTATTACTAATATTCGTTTTTAATTAATAAAAATAGAAAATTGTAAGACAAACAGAGAACAAGAATTGTCTATTTATATATTAAAGTTTCAGGACGATCGGTCTTTTTAGCTTTATTAATGTTGGTAACTCAGCCCAACCAAATATACCTACAGTACCTAATGAAAACTACTGACTGCACGGATGTCGTAGTGGTTTAAGTGGTCGCCTCGCCACTGCCGTTGCGCCAAGTATTGTGGGTTCGATCCCCACACGGGACAAAAAATTGTGATTCACAAATAGTTGTTCCGAATCTGAGTGCTCTTTGTGTCTGATGTTTGCATGTTCGTAATGTCCTCCGCGACACAAGAAGTATTCTTTGAGCGAAAGTCGGCTTTTTTAAAACTACAGATATACCACAGTGCATAATGTACACTATTTATCAAACTCATCTCTTTACTGACCGCTACATGGCAGGGAATTCTGCTATTCATATGTAAATGCCCAATGATCGTATGTAATGTATTCCTCATTTAGCCTCGTAATTGGTTACGTTGACACATATTCATTGTTGTTATCTAGGTAATGGTAACACTCCAGCATGCGGCCGCTATTGATGCAGTTGGTCCTGACGATTAGCGATGTAGTGAGAGTATAGTACCTACTTACCGAAATGATGCCTGAAATATGTATGTCATTGTTAGACAAGTACACAAAACTAAGAGTACACATCACTTAACATGTTATAGGTAAAAATAAATACGTTATATTATTATAGCATTGTAGGTTTATTCTTATATGTATTCTACTTAGATAAAGAGAAAATATTATTACAAATAGTTACGTTGTAGTTTTTGTGTAAAATTTGTAATAATATAAGCCTTGTCTCACTGTTAGGCACGGTTTTCTTCTCAGGGTCAGAAGAGCTTGGCCATGGTCCATCACGCTGACCCAGTGCGGTTTGGCAGAATTTAAATATCTATATAAAGTATAATTACGTTAGTAGCAGTATGTACTTACTTATTTCTGGATGAAATGTCCTTTTCTCTTCCCCTGACAACGTATTTGCGAAATTTCGTGACAAACGGTCGAATAGTTAAGGCGTGAAAGCGTAACAAACAAACAAACTCACAGTCACATTTATAATAAAGTATTTTTCATTAATTTCATTTCATTTATTCATTAACAGTTTACAATTGTGTTTGAATGTTTATACATAAAATAACATAACATCCTATTTTCCTAACTAATATTATAAAATCGAAAATGACTTTGTTGTTTGTTACCTTTCACGCCTAAACCACTGAATCGATCATTCTAAAATTTTGCATATACGTTGTCAGGTGTACAGAAACGGACATAGGCTACCTTTCATCCCGAAAACAATTACTGTTCTCGAGGAAAATAACAATAACTTTCTTATGATAATAGATGGCGCCACGTGTCTTTCGAATCATGATTGAATTATATTATTACAAGCAGAGTACAACCCGAATTGATTGTCAAATTCTAAATTAACGCGAACGAAGCCGCGGGCAAAAGTTAGTAATGGATAATTTACCAATGTCATGTCTATAAAAATTCAAATGAAATTAAATGAAAAGATTTTATTTTTGTACCACACTGCACATGCATCATCAAATTATTATTATAGAATGCGGGATAACAAAAAGTAAATAAAATATGTAAGTAAAAATATTTTCTTAAAAACAATTAAAATGTAAATATGTGCAGATGCACGTCCCATCCGACGGCACAAAAACAACGGTGATGCGCTCAGCATAATGCTGTGGCACTTGCATTGCTGCAAGCAGTACACAGCGCTGATTTTCAGCGAACACCACAATTATTGACGTTTGGTCCGCCAATAGTGCACTCAAAATAAAGAAATAAATAATACATAAATAGATAGCCATGAAAGAAAATATGGCATAATAAATACTATTTTATTAAAAGATTATATTGAAAAAGTAGGTAATAGGTAAGTAAGTACAAAGTAAATAAATATTAGTTATGAATATGTACCTATGTAATTGTGTAAAAAGAATAAAACGACGCTCATGACGTAATGACCGTCATAAGATGGCCTCATATCTGAAAACATGTTTCTGGCACTATATATTTATTTGTCTAAAATGCAGATACATCATACCTGTATATTATATTGTATTCTTTGCATCATACATATATGATTAAGAGATATGTGAAGTGTATTGTGAATAAATTCATCAACAGAATAGAAACATTTTTCTAATAGAAAGTTCTTAAGCTGTCTTTTAAAAATACATGTATACATACATACATTTCATTTTTTAAATCATTAGGTAAACAGTTAAATAGTAATAATATAATTTTATGTCATTCTCCATAAGCTTCCTAATGTGTCTTTATCACTTTTAACTTTGTTAAAGGCCTCCATTATTGCACTACGTAGCTCCTCACGACTTTCTGAGCTGCAGTTAGAAACCATACGTCATCCTCGGTACTCGCCAGACCTTGCTCAACGGACTACCATTTTTTTCGTGATTTGGACAATTATCTACGTGATAAAAAAAGTTCTTCCCAATACGCAGTACAAAATGCTTTCACACAGTTTGTCGAATCTAGATCCCCGGAGTTCTATCGTAAAGGTATAAAGGAACTTCCGTTTAGATGGTGTAGGTATTGTTATAATATATTGCCGGTGGTGGGTAATCCTAAGTTATAAATGTTTTAATTGAAATATAAAAGTTTACGGCGGCACAGTAAAAGAATACTATATAAACCTCTCCAGTACGTAGGATTTCTCGTAATATAATCCATTACCGTCAAAGCCAATGATGATCAATTGTATAATACCGATGTAACTTAGAAATTGACAGATGCGTGTCATGGGACCAATATAGAAATCACTGAGGAAGTACAGCTGTTTGGCTACAACAATAACCAAAATCGTTTAAATAAAGTCGGAATAATAACCTGGCTATATAATAATCAAAAGAATATTACAATACTTACTTGAAAATTTGATTTAAAATTATAGAGAATATATATATATATATATATGTATATAATCTTTTTTGCAAGAGTTGTGTTAATAAATTAACAAGCCTAATTAATCTATGTTTTCCGATAACGTTTATAATTGGTGAAGTCTCGTTCACAAAAGTATTCTTTTTCCAACAATACATGTATCTCATATATATCACTACTGTCTTCCTTTTATTACTTGCCCAAATCTTAAATAGAATATCTCATACCGTTCTGTAATAACTTATTATATTATTACATATTTAATAATGCTTTCTACTTTATTGCTAATTTTTCTAGTTTATACCTAAGAAAAAGAGTTATGTACAAATTTTCAAATAGGGAAAATAGATGAAAAATAAATGAGTCATATAGTTTGACGATATTTTTTCCGCCGATCTCATATGCATCTATGTATATATGTATAAGCACCCGGTTGGGCAGTTCTAATTTGATATTGACGTCATCTGTGTCATTACACCAGCAGCAAACATTAGGTAAAACGTGTTATATGACGAGTGAATTTGTATAATACAACACTGCATATACTAAACGCATTAGGCTGGTGGATAACATTTTCATATATGTATTTCCACGTAATTTGAGCCTACATGGTGGGGAAGAGGTTATTGCCAATTCTATAGAGTAGAATGCTAAATGCGTGCTGGTGAGAATTTCTTAACAGAAAATCCCAATAAAAGTAACAAGCACATGTTTGACTCCGAAATATGACTCGAGGTCTCATAACTAGCAATTGCTCAAGTATTTCCGCTGATATCACTGACCTATATAACCTGTATACTGCGTCGAAAAAGAAACAATCTACCCACGTTCATGCCACTGTCTGGGCACCATATACAAATAATGACTTATTTGTATCTCATCTCTAATATTCCTATAATCGTATAGACTTGACCTTGACATTCAATGATTTGAAAACAAAGGTTAACGTCAACTCAGGACGCCCGTCTCAATGTCAATGTATCGATTATATGCCCGACTAGAGTTAAGCTCACCAAAATGTGAGGTAGTAATATACATTAAGTGTTTTATTTTCTATCGATGGAGTCAAAATGCACAAATACGACTTAGCTTTTGGTTCAAGGAAAATGGCTGTGAATGTGACGCAAGCTAATACGACTATTCACTTTGCAATAGCGTAGCAATTCTTAATATCCAATCTGGGTAATTGAAAGCGAACGATAGAATAGATCAACTTTAGTCGAAGGTAATTATGGAAAGATAGTCGGAGCGGATATCTAGCAAATGTAGGTACCTTAGCAAACCATTAAAATCAAAATCAAAAATAAATTTATCAAAAACCATTAAAATCAAAATCAAAAATAAATTTATTCAAGTTAGGTTACAAGATAACACTTATGAATGTCAAAGTCATTGTCATTTTAATACCTTTCATTAAAGCAATTTCTTTAATCCTCGTTTATAAGAAGATTGACTATGACTATGAGTATGAGTACGATTATGACCCAATTTGTATCTATGTTTCTATATATGCATATGTTTACTTGTGCTAACCTCTTCATGATGGTTCGCCCTCATACGGGTTAAAATGGATACGTTTCTATACATTCCTGATTTAATGATTATAATACTTACTTTTTACTGACAAGCAACTCATAAATGAAAATATTGTCTGTTTTACATTGCGCATCATATAACATTATGCCGAACAAAAACAGAACTTGTATTTTGGCTTATAAATACAGTTATAATCATTGATTTATATGTTAGTAGTTATATTAGATTAAAAGCTGCTTTGCTAAAGTCTTGCTTTGGCATCAAGACCAGCAATAATCAATTTGTAAATGTGAATTTCTTTCTGACTTCTTCATATTATTTCATATATGACTATAGTCTACTTCAATCTATTCTGATGAAAATATATACAAACCAAATTTATGTTAAATTTGTTAAATTTATTTATATATTTATTTGGAATAACAAACAGTTACACATTATGTCCTTATTTCTATTACATTTTAAAATAAAGTTTGTTTAAATGTGCAACACCCCACCTTTATTCACAGCTTACATAATTATAAATTTATGACAATGTTGCAAAAATCAAACAAAATATGAATCAAAATTTTGAATTTTACACAATTAATCGCATAATTACTTACTAAATGGAATAAGTAACACATTTATCCATATTTTCAACGTTTTCACATGATAATATCTTAGTGTATTTTAAAACAATTGGCGTTTGATTAATAAATAATTATTTGATTCGAAAAATCTTAGACGATAAGTGAGGTTATTTGTCAGATGAAAAAATTACTATAATTTATGACTGCATAAGGCTGTACGACAAAAAAATCGTTTATGTCATAAAATTTTAAGTAATTGATTAGTTAATCGAAATTTATTCAACACATACACATATGTAATATTGTATTTTAAATACTCTCATCATGATCAAATAAACAAGCACTCTGAACACGCAATCGTAATTAAGTACATAGTAAAGAGAAGAAACAGCCTATATTCAATGTTTTCTCGCTGCCTATATTCTCTGTGTTATGAATTTCTACGAACACGAATAACACCCAGAATCAGAACATTTATTTGATGAAAACAAAAAATTATGTCCCGTAAGAGTTACACACACCACTCAGCGTAATGGCAGTGGCAATAAAACTATTAGAAATAGCGCGCCATCAGAGCAGGCAAATTGCAAATGGAATATAAATTAAATTTAAAATAGCGTTAGTTAGTATCAATACTAAGTGCTGCACAGTATACGGACGGCACGTGCTTCACTAAACCCACTCACTCTTTTGTTCTATTGTTTTCCAATGTTCAGCTGAATCGGTGCAAATTATTTTTTCTATACAAACCATATTTATACTACAGCTTTATAAAGCAAATTGAGTGTCTGCACTCACAGAACTTACGTCTGAATATATATAGGAAATATAATCTTCACCCATTTCATTTTACACGTCCCTTTCAGAGCTACGTGTAAAATGAAGATATTTTATTAGGTAATAATAATATTCTTCCACGACTAAATTAGGGAAGTGGGGTATGTTACGTCATGTTGTCCTTAGAAAACGAATGATAATACTGATAAACTAAATGAGACTGATGAACCAAATAAGGCCCGGGCCAGATGAGATGAGAGGGGCAGAAATGGCGGAGATTGCTTGTTCATTTTATTAGACGCCTAAGTACTCGTTTTATTAGAGTTCGTTCCGTCGTGCCGCTTATCTAACTTAACTCATTATTATATATATATAATCTAGTTTACTAGTCCATTTAGGTGGAAAATAAAATGATTTAATAACATTCAGTTTCTGCTTACAGACTATATTCGTCTCTTATAAATCTATATATTAATACGTGAAGCAAAAACTTTGTACCCTTTTTTACGAAAATTGCGCGGACGAATGAGTTTGAAATTTGGCACACTTATAGTTTATACATAGAAGAAGTGACGAATGCTAATATTTATATAAAATATGTATAATAAATACATTAAATTAATTAAAAAACACTACACGCACACAACCATGCATTTGACACACGCAGTCGAAGCGCGTAACTATGGTTACATATATCAATATACGAGTATAATGACATGACATAATATATACCAGTTGGCCGAATTTCGAGCATTAGGCGACCGCTAGTATATATTAAAGACTATACATAATTATGTAGATACCAGGCCATGATTATTTATATGTAGAAAAAGGTACGTTCTAATTTCAAAACTTCCCTCTACATTTTTGCAACTAAATTATTGTGTTTCATTGAAAAATGGATCTGCGCCTGGCACATTTTCGCGCTATGATTTTTTACGATTTGAAGTATCGCCTGAAACCGGACGTATCGTACGATAGACTTCAAATGGCATTCATGGATGAAGGCCCTTCCAAGGCAACCTTGAATCGTTGGTACAACGAATTCAAGGGCGGTCGATTAACTTTGGGGGATGAAGAAAGAAGTGGTCGCCCTTTGACGGCTGTTACGGCAGAAAACGTGCTAGCAGTGAAAAAGTTAATCTAAGACAATTGGCGAGTTACGTATCAGGAGATTCAGCACATACTGCAAACTGGATTAGAAAGCCTTCACGAGATTCTACACGTGCATCTTCGCGTGAGGAGTTTTACGGTGGGTGCCGCACAACCTTACCGATACGCAGAAGCAGGCCCGGGTGGAATGGTACCGTGATATGATAAATTTGAAGCAGGCTTATCTCGGCGTGTTTACGACATCATTACAGGTGATGAATCCTGGATTTATCAATACGATCCAGAAACGAAGCGTCAGCCGACGGTTCGAATTCTTTTACTGGAACCAAAGAAGCATAGACGCCGAATGGTATACTATCAAATGCTTTGCAGAAGTTTTCTCTGTTGTGAGCAACAAGTGACTAAACACGGATCCGTGGGCTACTGCTCCACCACGACAACGAAGCCGCGTATACGGCGCTCAAAACGAGGGACTTCCTGGACAGTACGTCGGTTAAACTCTTGGACCACCCTCCATGCAGACCTGACCTAGCACCGTGTGACTTGTTATATTCCCGAAAATAAAAGATCAGCTCAAAGGGATACAATTTTCGTTGCCGGAAGATGCATTGTCAGCGTTCGAACAGGCTATAAACGAAGTGTCTGCGGCGGACTGGAAAAGTGTTTCGAAAACTGGTTCAGACGCATGAAACTTTGTGTAGAGGCTGATGGAGAGTACTTTGAAAAGATTTA
Organism: Catocala sponsa; assembly: GCA_963564715.1. Classification (NCBI taxonomy): domain Eukaryota; kingdom Metazoa; phylum Arthropoda; class Insecta; order Lepidoptera; family Erebidae; genus Catocala; species Catocala sponsa. Next base: position 25,404,068 of record OY751326.1, read on the forward strand.
ATAAAAAAATATTGACCTATAAGAACACTTTTTTTTTATTTTCGCAAAACTTTCTGAGTATCCCACGAATAGGGTGTCGTGGGGCTTTTGGGACCGGGACCGTGTTTTCGGCTTCCACCTTTAGATACAATAATTATTTCTGAGTAATATTTATAGGTCTCTATGAATTGTCTTTACCTGCCAGTAGGTATTATTTCTTTATTAAACTATCAAAACGAATTTCATGAATCTATAAAAATTTAATTTGTTCCTTCGCCACTAAGTTTGCACAAGTCCACTCGTCGGTGATCGTGCGGTATACCTGGCTAATGTGGCCTGTATGTGCCACTTAAACAAATGGAACAATTACAAAACTGAATATGCCACCGGTATGAACACGTGAAGAGCAATTCTTACTCGCGCTGCACGCCGTATATAAAGCATTTAAACTTTCAACTGCCGCCTAAAACCTGCCTGTAAATAAATTATTAGCCAAATACATTGCTGTAAAGCCTAAATTATTTTTAAACGGATTCTTTACAATGTTGTTTGCATTAACAACATTGTAACAATACTCTTTATGGTCATACTTCATAGCACTTTTGTTGGCAATAAGCTACCACCTAAAGTGTAATGCCTTCTGTGTATGCACATGGATGGTAGTACACGTTAGCAGAGGGGTTGTGCTCAGCAAATAACCCGACACCCTGAATAAATCAAGTATGATAAGCTGCCTGATTCAGCGGTAATGGGTTATATGGTCACTATAGATTAAATATGCCTTACTGTTTGCGGTCAATCGATCCAGCCATGCACGCCGACAGGCGAATAGTATAGGTACACACATCAAAAAAGTCTGCGTTCACTTGGAAAAATTGAGACATTTTTTCTTGTGTCAAAATATAATTAATGAATACATTATTTATTGCTTTAACATTTAAAAACATATTAATTAAATGTAGAAAATATAAAATCTTTTGTTTTTGTGAAAAAACGAGGTGAATGATGAATCATTCTTGTTTCTGCCTGAACGCTGTTTTAACCTATTTCTCTGAAATTGTTTATTTGAAAAATGCCAGGTGGACTGTCTGATGTCTCGCGACCAATAGCAGTGTTATTGCGAGAAAAAGGATATTCTACAAGTCGAATCGCAGCCAGTGCCTCGGTTTCTTAAACCTGCGTCGTTACTACACTGCAGAAGTACTGGAGCATGGGCAACCTGGCTGATCGACCTCGTAGTGGCCACCCGGCTGTCCTTAGTGATGTTCAGAAGCGCGACATTAGACTTCTTGCTGCCCGTGATCCAATAATTTACGCTACGGAACTGATATTAGACCTGCGAGCTGCTACTGGACTAGATATTAGCACCATCACACTGCACCTGCAAAATGAAATTCCGTAATTTCCGGACGATTGGCATCTTCGTGAAATTCATGTCATATTCTATATTTAATAGAGTTACAGTTATAATCTAATGTTTTTATTACAGATTTAAATAATTAGTGGTCTAATCATTTGGTTGTCTAGCTGTGTATCTGATATTATACATGCACCTGTATCGTGTACGTAGCCCAACACACTTTGAAATTGGCGTACCTATTGATTTGTCAATTGATATATTAAAATATGTTAGTTTAAGCTTATGTTTTGAACTTACTGTAATTCATCTCCTAACTAAAGTTAGAAATATTATGCATCTTGTAGTTGTCACCGGCGCGCGTATATATTTAAAAGAAAAATATGACCAGTAAGTTCTCTTGTATAAATACATAGTAATCCGCATTCTGTGCTACATAATTATGGACTACAGGCAATTGATGCGTATTTGTTCATTTTAATATGTTATAGGAAGCGTATATTATAAATATATGATGTAATATACATACATATATATTCTTCTTTCTTTCTTTCTTTTCGTGTGGTTAGTGGCCAACCTGTTATCAAGAGTTATTCAAGCCGCCCGTAGGCCTCTGACATGGCTTAACGACTGCTGTCAATTTGACAACAACCGGGACCGACTTTTTACGTGCCCTCCGAAGCACGAAGACGCTCTGATGAAATACCACTAAGCGGTCACCCAACTATAGACTGACCGCACCCAACGTTGCTTAACCTCGCTAATCGTTTACCGATCAGCGAGTGCAACTGGCTATGAGCGCCTCTACGTATATATTATGTATATGGGATTAGCTGCAAACCCTGTTAATATTGTTATGCTTTTGTCATAGAGGACTGTTATATTGAACATTAAATTGACATATTACACATGCAATATTATTATTTTTAAGGCATCTCCAGTACTAGGAGTACGTATCTCCAGTGTCGCGGGCGACTAGTAGTAGACTAGGGATCGACTCCACAACACCCGCAGCAGTGGCGCAGTGACCCTTTAAGTCATTAAGTCCAGAAAACCTCTGGATGTAGGCATATCACTCATGTAGAGTAAGCCCTGACAAAGATAGACGTGCTCGTAAACAAGTAGTTTGTGTAATAAGAGCGGGCTAGTGTGCCCCGCGGCCTCGCCTCCCTCTAACTCTGACATCATATCTGAATGCTCTTCCTATTACACTATAATGGCACATAATTATCGTCTGTGGTAATTATGTGCCATTATAGTGTAATAGGAAGAGCATTCTTAACAATATTTAACTAATATAGATTGTTCTATAATAAGTTACGATTACATAATTACTTATTTATATAATTTTGTATTTAAATATTAGTTGACATTATAATGTTTATGAAATAAACATAGGATATGTCTAATAGTTGGAATCTTAGCTAACTAGTGTAAGTGACGAAAATATAAAAAAAATGGCGATCTAGCCACTCTCATAATCTATAAAGTTTATGTACCTATATTGAACTTGTTTTCTGGCTGGATAATGAGTTTCACCCAACTAGTGGTTGCTAGGCTTTTTAAAACGAGAGCATGAACCACATTTAGGGGCATCTTCCTTCATTGTACATTCGGTCATAGAATGTCTAACTTCGTTACAATGTCTACACGTAGGGGTAACCTCTCTGCAAGATTTCGCTGCGTGACCGTACTGATGGCATCTTGTAACTAGTGTAAAATCTCTCACGGGGCAAGACGTCCAATGTATAAAAAGTCTAGCCTGTGTGACCAAGGCTTTTCTCATGTTAGCGGGCACCATTATGCGTTTATGCGTTTGATGTAATTAGGTTAACGCGTGACTCGCTTATTGCAGACTAAGGTGTTCGGTTATATTACACCGAACATTGCTAATTTTCACATTTTTCATGAACGCTCTTCGGTTTAGCTATATAAACAGTTAATATCCTTGTAAAACAAATATAGATAGAAATTGATTGACACGCAGGGCATGGGACATGGGACAGGCTATTCTTATTTTATACAAACACAAGAGACATCGATTTTCATATTCTATACAATCCAAGCATATGAGTTACAAGAATAAGTAAGCAAACCAAATATGACATTTATATTGTCGAATTGACAGTGCTTACGTCACTCGGCGAATAACTTTATTTTGTGTCTAGTAAAAGCATGGCAAGTAGTATTCTGTATTTTATACCCTGTTTTTTAATCTCGTAGACTAAATTGACACATGCAAATGTCAAATTTACAAATAATGCTGCCAGCTCTTTTGTGCAGTGTTGTACCTACGATACCGGTGTGTTGAATCGTAACTATTTATATTTATTAGACGAATTTTATTTTCATTCAAAGTTTTATATTTAAAATTCACGTACGTACACACGGCCGCACAACGTGCTACAAACTGCCAGGGAAATCTGACCACGCAACGCCATGCGTAATCCGACCATTCGATGCCTTAAAATTAAACAAATAAAAATTATAGACGCCATCAGTGTTGTTCCCGTACGCGTTAAAACGGCAATCTTAACCCCTTTCTCTTACGAAACGGAATTTTTTTCATCTTAATTAAAATTGAAGATGAAATGTGTCACCTGGGCCATATAACCGACGACATTACTGACAGGTTTATCATAGAAGTAGGTGGCGATTCTGATGATTCAGAATATTCCTCAGATATGGAGTCATTATCTGAATCAGATTAACGCGAATACCTGTAATTAAGTTATGTAATTAAAAATATATGTTTTACATTATTAATTTTGTATTATTACGTTTTAAATAAGTACCTACACATTATTTCAGGATAACTTTTTATAAAAAAACGATACTTGATTTTATTAACGTCAAGTTTCGGTTGTGCCACATCACTATTTAAGAATTGCAATAAACTGACAACACTCGTAATGTCAGTTTAGTCTACGAGATTAAAAACAGACTTTAGACAGTCATAGACAATGCATATTTAAGACTAAGATCTTTGAATATTGAGAGTCATCACTATATATTATAGGTAAAATAAAGACACCGCCGCGTCTGTTCACGATAAACTTAAAAACTACTGAACGGATTTTCATACAGTTTTTACCAATAGACAGTATGTAATTTGTTAAGGTTTTGTACTACCCTTCCGAAGTCGGGTCGCTGGTTTAGATATACATATGACTATATAATACGCTGTATTGTCTGTTACTTTCGGCCACTAAGAACAACTATTTATGTAATAATTTTTAAGCATTCGCATCGCATGATGTATAGGTATACAATATGTAGGTGACGGGTAATAACGCGATCATGCATAATGTTTACCTTGTAATGCTTGATGTTTCGACCAGGTTACGGTCACAAGCTGACTCTTTGTGTATCACACTATGTTTTGTCCCGTATGGGATTCGCACCCACAACGCTCGGCGCAGCGACAGCAGCCTGGCTACAAATTAATGCACATTAATACACAGTCAATGCAGTAAAATTCACAATAGCATCACATAAAAGATAGAAGGCAAGTTGACAATAGCTTCGCCTAAAAATATAAACCAGTGAAATTTGTAGTGATATATAGGTAGGTCTATAATGTGTGTATGTATTTTATAAATCTGTAGCGCGGTGTACACGTATTGATATGCATTGAAAGCTTGTATTACAATGGCTGCTATAAAGTTGCTGGTTTATTTGAACTAGCGATCGCCTAGTGCTCGAAATTCGACCAAAGTTTGCCTGTAAGATATTGCTGATATAGGTATGTCATTATATATTATTGATATATGTAACCATAGTTACGCGCTTCGACTGCGTGTGTCAAATGCATGGTTGTGTGCGTGTAGTGTTTTTTCATTAATTTCATGTACTTCTAATGCATATTTTATATAAATATTAGGATTCGCCTCTCCTTCTCCATATAAACTTTAACTGTGCCAAATTTCATACTCCTCCGTCCGCGCAATTTTCGTAAAAAGGGGTACAAAGTTTTTGCTTCACGTATTAATATATAGATGTCATGAAACAAGAAGGTCGATTTCTCCTTAGAATAATATTATGACAGTAACCATTGTTCTCTATATCATTATATTTACGTCATGTCATGTTTCAAGTTAGAAAATTAAACCTTACTGATAATTAGATCTCACAGAATTTATTGTCAAAACTGGTAGACCACTATCTTGGCCGACCGCATCCACTTATAACAATATACTGACACTTGTTTTAACCTGGCAATTGTTAGAATGCCAGACATAATTAAAAACCTATTGTGTCTGATCGCCTGTATGCCGATGCCACGCAATAGGTTAAGTACCTTCTTAAATAATCATTATATCTTTGTCATAATGATATTCAGCGAGTTATTCTTAAGCTTTCATAAGCTTAAGGATTTAAGTGTCTAAGACTGATGTCTTATAGAATAATAAAACCATGCATGCACGTATGACCTATAGGTAATTGCGTTTAAAACTATGATTCCAACGCATAATTTCAAGTCAGTAGACTTTGAGGGAAATTATGCGTTGGAATCATAGTTTTAAACTTCTACCGACATTTAAAACTGTGTACCCTTGGAGTACCAAGGGTACACATACGCGTCGGTAGAAGTTTGTATGTTTGACGAAACTTTATTGATTAAGTTCCTAATTCGTAACTGTCAAATCCTTAGTTAGTTGAGATACATTCTTAGTTTTAAACAAAGGTCGCTATCTATAGATATCTACTAGTTAGATTATAATAATATAAAGTCTATTATACAGAACATTGAGTGAAGCGGTATAATTTTAACTACATTTCCTCTCCATTCAGTAAATCTACGAAAAGACGTTGTAGGTGTACTTGAATAGTCAGAAATTCTCAGTAGCTGCACGGATCCTGGAACTGCCTGGTAGACAGGAATAATTCTCGCCTACCGGGTGCAGTTCCAAGTCCTGTGCAGCTGCTGAGAATGATTTGACATTACACACAGTTACCCTGACCTGGGTATTCGAGCCCGTTACTGATATAGTTTCAAGTCCAGTGACCCACCCAACACTCAGGGCAGCGAGCTAGCACACCGTGGTAGCTTTATTCGGTAGTACCCGGGACATTTCATCTTCTCCCGGGTGAGCTCGACATAACCTCTTCACTCCCCTTTTCCACGGAGAGATAAGAGTCAAAGCATACCGCCACATAAAAAAAATATATATTCGAGCCCGTGACCGATGCACAGCAGTTGCCTTCACAAGCGTTGGAACACCGAGAGATTCTTACAATTGGTTATTATTTTTGAATTTGCATAGTAATTAAACAACGCCCGTATCAATTCTAAATACATATTCATAATTTTATATCAGTATGTAGTTCTGAATATTAAATACTAGATTTTGCTAGCGGCTTCGCTCGCGTTAATATAGGTTAGGTGCCGTCCCCTAGCCGGCGGATAGTGCAACAAGCATTTTTCCTGAGTACCAAAAAAAAAAAAAAGGTTAGTACTTTTTTCTGATGAAAGTTACCCTCCCTATGTCCTTTTCTGTTCTCCTGACAACGTGTATGTGAAATTTCATGATGATCAGCCGAGTAGTTGAGGCGTGAAAGCGTAACAAACAAACAAACTCACATTCGCATTTATTATATCTGTTTATTATATCTTTGTGTCTGTTATTAACTGTTTGTTAAGTCCTGCTACAGAGGAAAAACGCCTAGAGTAAAAGTTTTTCTGAAAGTATTAGCATTAGCTAAAGTATTTCTCTCATGTTCTTGTTACACTCGAATGCAATGAATTCGAGTCACGAACATAAACCTTGCGTTAGCTTGTTTAAATAAACAGTATTTTGCAGAATACGTTAGATTTACAAGTGCTTACGTATCTCATATAGTGCAATCCAAAAAGAAAGAAAGAAAGAAAGAAAAATAATTTATTAAACTCACTAAAAACACAACATATATATAAGAATATGTAATATACTGACTGCTCTTATAGTAAAGTCCTTGAGGTATATTCTCTCAGCTGATGTTCGACTTGTTAAATAATAATTAATGGCGAAAGTATGACAGGATACGAAAATGGAAGAAAAAGAAAATTATGACATTTTAGTTTTAAAGTTATAGTTTCTACCAGCTTTCGTTTTCGGAAGTGCTCTGTTCACACCCAGTATAATAATATCCATAAAATATTATTTAGAATTACATTTTCATTCCAACAAAAATAAAATCAAATTTCATATAAAATATTTTTGTCTTATCTACTTTATTTAAGCTCTGTGTAGAAATGTTTTAAAATGTATCGCCATCTGTTAGACAAATCATCAATTTAAATGTATAGTCCTAATAGTTCACAACAATTTCTGTATTTAATGTGCGGTGCTACGTTGTCCAAATGATTGTGGGCGTGACTTAATATGCAAATGCTCAAGGTCATTTGGATATTGTCAGCGTTTTAATGACTATTGTTAATAGTCTAACATCCGGTATAAGAAATATATAGGTACCCCCATCTGTTATTTAATGATAATAATTAATATATGTAAACAAATGGATACATTTATACATCGCAAATAGGTTGTCTGTCTATATCACGCACCGATGAAGTTAAAACAATAAAGTGTGTAGTTTTTTATCAACTTTCCTCATTAATTATTTTAACAAAGTCGAGCATCAGCTGAGAGAATATACCTCAAGGACTTTACTATAAGAGCAGTACATTTTCATTCATATTACATTTTCTTTTTGGACTACAATACATTTTGGCTTAGAATGGTATGGTAGGTATGGATACATTTTTCAGAAGATGGTATTTTAATACTACTTACTCATTGCTATTACATATTAAATAATGTACCTATGCAATCAGAGGTAGACAAGTAATCTCATTGCAATACAGAGCATTCTGTCTCTTACACGGCTTAATACCTATGTACATCAAAAACCACAACTACGCAATTACTGTTAAGGCAGTGGTCTGACCGCCGACGATGAACGAGAAACGAGTAGAACTAGAAACTATAAACGAGTTGACGATTATCAATTGGCGAGTGCGTAGTTTCGATAGTTTTATCGCCGGGCTATAAGCGAGTGTGCAAGTGCGACGAGCGATTACTCGCGCCACTCGCCCGCGGTCGCTCAGTCCTGTGCAAACCTGCGCGCGCGACCACAAATTTTGCACCCAAAATCGTCCTTTCTTCCCTCTCATTTTCTTTCGTTTTTCAGAGTTCAACAATGAGAGTTGCAATGATTTGTTGATATCCATACGTCTACTTTCAAAGCCGCACTGTTTAGAAATGATCATTAAAAGAAATGATCAAGCGAGCGAGCATCGCTGAACGAGTATCGCTGAGCGAGTTTATTTTTGAAAGCTCTTGTCGCTCAGTGACAAAACTAGTAAAGCGAGTCATTGCCGGCAGTGTAAACAGTCCGAGAGCAACTTTTAATATATGCATCTCTTTCGTTTACACGGAATGTATATTAATTGTGCGTTTCTTGGGTTAGTCTTTTTCTCGCCGGCGGTCGGACCACTGCCTATGACGGAGTTCGTGCTTAATATAAAACGGAAGCTTGGTTAGTTTGAAATAGGAACGTATTGGCTTGAAATGTGTTAGGCTTGTGTCACACGTACCACAACCACACCACATGGGCGGGCGCAATTTTGTATTGAAAATGAATAGTAGAATTTACACGGACCACATTTTGCCGTCATTCTCGACCACGTGGGTAATACGAACCACAACGCAACCACCAGCGACACCGCGAACTAGCGTCCGACCACATCGCAGAGTCACCGAAACTGCGCGCACGCCTGCGCCTTCCCTAATTATTGATCTGTTTAGTCAAGGCGTGTTTCCTCAATGTAAACCAATGTCGAACTGTCTGTCTGCACTCTTAAGCGTCGTTGCGTCTTCGCAACCACATCGCAACTATTAACAACAACTCAACCACATCCACATTTTGTAGGAACCACAACGCAACTGCAAAAAGCTGCAGCGACACTATTCATACGTAACCAATGCTTGATCACCTTTTGTTGCGTCGATGTGGAACGTGTGAATGAAGCCTTAGTCATTAAAGTCGGTCGCTTACACATCCTGCCGCTTGCGCCTCGTCCTAATTACATCACTACTGTTCGACGTCTACCTGAGGCCTAGAACTTTGTTTATTGAATTACTTGTTTACCATGTGTAATTTAATGGAGGTTGCACTTAACAGGAAACCTTCTAGTGGATGGAATTGCATCGAAGTATAAACGCGATGTATTAAACATGCTTGTTTATGAAGGAAGAGAGGCTTGCTAGGATAGTGGCCATACCACCTGTGCGGAAAACTGACATAAATCTATTTAGTCTACTTTGTGTAATACCGACCATTTCGTCGCGTCGTATCGGCAGCTACGTGAAAACACATTGTCGTTAATTTGAAAGGTAACTAGGTTGTCCATCGGACCTGCTATTTAAAATATGGGATACTAACAATGGCTGTTACAATACTAGGCTCATAACTTGCACAGGCGACGTAGGTATAAACCTCCAAGAGGAAGATGACTTAACACCTTTAAGCACCAAAGATTATTAACCGCACGAAAAAGTGTCCACACTAAGAAGAGTGAGTGCATTCCTTTAATGTATCTAAGGAGTGCACTCTCATCTTGTACAGTAGTGAGTCTACTGTCGTAGATGATTTTTAATATGAGTGAGCGTGATAATAAAATATTCATAATTCAGATACACATCTGAAGCGTTTAATCTATACTAATATTATAAACCTGAAGAGTTTGTTTGTTTTTTTGAACGCGCTAATCTCAGTTCCTACTGGTGCGTATTGGAAAATTCTATTAGTGTTGGATTGCTCATTTATCGAGGAAGTCTATAGGCTATATAACATCACGCTACGACCCACAGGGGCATCGCAGTAATCATAAACGTGAATGAAACCGCGGGCACATCTAGTAAATCTATAAATCATAGATACACCCTTAGTACGTTTAAACATAATTATCATATTCTGGACGTAAAGACTGCGCCGAGCGAAATGTGCCAAAACAGACGCTCACAGTTAAGTGAATAAAATCAACACTTTTTGGTTAATACAAATATAAAATATACATTTACCATGACAATGAATGTATTTACAAATACTCCGTGTCAAAATTCGCCTACAAAATTACGTAAATTTGCACGAAAAATGCAAAAACGTAAGCTCGTATTACGTGATTTTTAGATTATAACAGTAGAAATCTATCCTATTTTACAGCTTCAACGAAACATAAATAGTTATATTACAATTTGTCCGTACCAAATATTTAAGTTATTGGTTGACAATAAAGATACATATTTATTAGAAAAGCACTTTAAATCCTCCATACAATTTTACTAAGTTATATATTTTTTTGACATGAAATTAATGAGATTGTGTTTTAATTATTGTTGATCTTATTATATTATATTTTTTTTTATTTTTTATTTTACTCGTCAAAATGACCACACTCCACCTGATGGTAAGCAGTCGTGTGGTCTAAGAGCAGTGACCTCCACATCGCCCCCACAGTAGCCGAGGCGATGTGTTAAATTGTATTTAACTTTTTCATAATATTAATGTGCTTGTTTTTGTTTTTATTTTACTTAATGCAAAATTATTTTCAACACTAATTTAATTTGTTCTGAAATAAATGACTTACGACTTATGACTATGGCGGCCGCGCGCCGATTTGAATATGCGCCGCTCGAGCTCTGTCATTATCTGTCTTACGCTCGGCGCAGTCTTAAGTTATTATCTGACACATAACGACAACATAACTGTTGGCGTTATGTTAAACGCTTAAAAATCCGAATATGTATATATCAGCTTATTAAAAAAACATTTATTTGTATAAAATAATACATAAGGCTGATATTGAGTAGCACAAAGAACATTATGTTTTGCTTAATTTATACCCACAATGCAAATGCGAAGTGCATATCTCTTATATGGGTTATGAATCTACGTTTCCTTTATTATGTCTGTCACTTGTGAAGGATGAGAGTGGCATTATTGTTTCCCAACGCTTACAACGTACGACTGCCTAAATTGGAATGCCAAAACAGTATCATTTAACCAAGAGCCTCTAGAGAATCACAACAACATGTGTACAAAGGATAATTTCTAGACTTGGTTACGTAGATTACCTATAAAGTGATGAAAAATGGATGGGATTGACCCTATTTGAATAAGGGTAGATAAGGATTATGGTATAAATTTACGCTTCGCTTATAGAGGCCTCGAGACTTATTCCCAGGTCGATCATGGTGTTACCTAGTGGGTATTCCTGTTATTGCGCAAAATTCATCATAATTTCTTAAGACGACGTTTCGCACTGGAGCCGTTAGAAAATATTCATTAATTATGCAGAACTGTTTTTAGACTGTCATCAGTCTGAAAAATAGTTCTATTTAAGAGGATAGAGTCGCCTTCTGCGAAGTGAACATAAGCATTAATAGAAACTAGAAGCAGTAAAATTCTAAATTAGAAAGTATTTTTGTTACAAGCTTCACAAGTGTTCGTCTGAGCGACGACTCCATAGCACTTTGTCTGTCGTAAAGAAGTGCAAAAGTAGGCAGTAAAAACCACCTGTATACTCTAAATCCTACCCGATTACCGATCCGACTTTGATTTCCTTTCATTATGGCGATGACTTGTAATGGCGTCGTTTGTATCGATGATACTTTGCTGATTTCTTGCATCAATAATGTTTATCTCTCCAATGCGCTATGTATTCTTATGAGTCGCTACACAATGCAGCAAGTAATTATTATTGTGACGCATCATACTTTACAAATGTTGTACCGAGCTCGTATTTATCATTAAATAGATGTTCCCGCGGTTCCACCTACGTTTATCGTTACTGCGCCGCCCCCGTGGGTCGTAGTGTGATGTTATATAGCCTATATATAGCCTTTCTCGATAAATAGGCTATCCAACACAAAAAGAATTTTTCAAATCGAACCAGTAGTTCCTGAGATTAGTGTGTTCAAACAGACAAACAAACAAACTCTTCAGCTTTATTATATTAGTATAGATGTAACGCATAGAGTGATTTTTTGGACCGAGTAGCCAATTCAGAGCACTCATCTTAAGGCTGCAAATTCGGAACGGCGCCGGCGGCGCGTGCAGCAGAGCATTCCAGCGTGCATAGTCGCGTTGAACGCGACGCTGCACGACATTAGTCTAAGGCCGCAAATTTGGAACGGCTTTATAAAAATTTAACATAAACGGTGATCCGTTTATGTTAAATTTAAATCCAAAGTATGATAATTTATTTAGTTAGTTACTGAGCGCTTTCCAATCTTTTTAGCCACGCATATATAGACAATAAAAGCTGTTTGATCACACAAGGTTATATCCCGTGCAGGTGTAAAACTCCGTAATTCAACGGATTGATAGTCGCAAGTAATAAATGAAACCGCTGTGCCATACGTGCAATTCACTTGATTTGTAAAATTTATTATTTTGCAACCGCTTGTGATCATACAATACCTAAATGCGTCCATAAAACGACATCGATATAATTTTAACTGTCAATCTTAATTGGTTTCTCTAATATATGTATATTAATATACATATGTTTATTGAGCTTTCTAGAAGGCCTGGGACGAACTTATTTACTCTGCCAATATTATATTACATAAGTACCTTTAGTACGTACGTCTAATAAAACCATGTATAATAAATTGTATTCTGTATCACCGTAACGTGACATGTGAAAACAAAATCCTTTTCAGCATTTGCGTGACAGGATTCATGTTTTCTTGGGTATCAACAAAATTATTGGTTACGTAAATAAACATCTACCGGGACACCTTCATTGTTCCTGCTACAGATGTTAATATAGCAAATAATTTCTAGGAGGAAGCTAAAACAACGGCACCAGTAATAAACAAATACGAAAGTTTATATCGGATGCCGACTTAATCAAAGCTCAGATAAAATTTTACATCAAATGCTCGGATATTTTCTAGGAATGCTAAGCGTTGTGCATAATTCCATTCGATTTGTATTAATTGAATGAAATGAAATGCACGTCATGCCTCTATAGAAACTACGGGTAAAGATGAACTTAATTAGGTTACGAGCATTCTCTACTTCATACTTTAACAGGTCACCGATCATTGCATTTTCATTTTTATTGTACTCATACAATAGTCAACATTGTGAAACCTACAACTTCTATACGAATAATTAATACCGATATCTATTCATGCAACGTGTAGCGATATTATCTGCCCAATTCAATATGGCTAATGAAATTATTGTATGGCTTCTTTACATTGTTCCAACTGGCCGGCTTTATTCGATTATATTATTATATTTACTCAATTGGCTGTATGCGGTCATTACCTGTTTTTGGTCACCAACAAGTATTTAACCACAAACTGATGAATGCTACCTGATACGCATTAGTATATATCATAGTAGTGACGCTGTAGCGGTCGAGCTAATATAAAGCAATCTAATAAATAATAAATCTAATATTCGATCACAGGCTTAATGTAAACGGGGCATAGCTATATTGTCAGCATACTATCCAAATTCTAGCTCTGACTAAAACATTATAGAATGTAAAAATAAATTTGTTCCATCGTTATTAGACACCCTTCATTCGCCAACCTAAATTTTGTTCAGTAGCTTTTCATTCACGCCTGTGGCTTCGTAAGCTGTTTTGCATAATGTCTTCAGTGTGGCTTCATACGCTGTCTTCCAAACAACAATAAAACTCAATGGCTCGTGTAAACATGTAAATGATATGTCGGCTGTTGGGCATGCTTACTTTATGACAAGCGTCGCCGATCAAATTGTATACAAAATAATATTTAAAATGTTTGCAGAATAGAAGTAATTTTAACTTAAGCTTTAATGTTTCGTACTAATATTTTGATTTAAGTTATGTTAGACATACTATCATAACTTTTATTTTTAGCGATAGGTAGGTTCTCAGTGTAATAATGAAGTTTGGCGGCAGTTAATCGTCCGATCATTCTACCAAAATTTTATTCAATATTACAAAACGTTTGTTGATACGCTTATAATACGTGTCAGCGCTGCCAATTTCGATTCACGCTTGAGATTATTGAGATACACCTACATATATGTTAATGAGATTTATGCAAGAAAGTGTTCATTGTTCATTAGCAGTACGTAACTTCAGCTATCGTCGAGGTTGTCAGAACCACCTGACGATTTCGACATTCTATCTAGCTGAGCATTTGATTTAGATCAGAGATTTACGGGTGATGGTAATTGAAAATGTCAACGACTAAGTATGAAGCTAACCATTTCAAAATGTTTTACTAAGGTGTATTGCGACGTCCACCTTAATAAACTGACTTAATTTTATATTTCTTATTTAGATAATATTTTAAGCCGATTCGTAAATAGAAAAATCGATCCAAAAGACCTTTCAGCTCCTAGATAAATATAAGTAATTTTTATAAATGGAAATTTTATATATCTTTGAAGCTAGCGAATATAGACACGTTGTTTACCTACATATTACCCATATAATGTTAAAAATACAGTTCTGCTAAAATAACTTAGGTCTGCCAGCTCTAGTACCTAGAACTACAACGCATATCATATTAAAATTTAACATTGTACTACTATGGAACTAATATGGAAGATTTGACTTATTCGCTACAAAATAATTATTTAAATCGAATGTGCAAGTTCAACATCGCTTTACAACGTCAAAGTTCAACGTAGTGTAAGTATCCTTCAAGTGTATCTTATCTTATCTTATGTGGGGGCTAGTCAGTTCAGACCGGCGACACTTCGACCCAGTGGGATCTTTTGTGTCGACACTCTCCCAATAACGACTGCCATAGATGTTCATGGCAGCCGGGACCAACGGCTTAACGTGCTTTCCGAGGCACGGAGCAGGCGATAATTGTCAATCAATACGCACATAACTTCGAAAAGTCATATAACTTCCGAAAGTCAGAGGTGCGCGATGTGGGTTCGCACCCGAGACCCTCTGCATTGCAGTCTGTTGGTCTCCCCACTGAGCTATCGCTGCTCTTATCCTTCAAGTGCAAGTATCCTTTTAAAAATTGTTTATTTAACTATAAATCATTGAATGATTGGTAATCCATTTAATATAAAGAATAAAAGTAGACTAAGCAGAGAAGTAGGAAATCCTATTTAACTCGTAAAGGTAACGTGAATGTCGAATTGAAAATAGAAAAGTTACGGCGAACGTTAAAATGTTGACTACAAGTCGACTGCGATAAAGGACGGAAAAGTACAGGAGTGAAGCTCACAAAGCAATTTATTAAAACCGGTTACTACACAAGAGAAAAATCTATTGTTCGCAACGAAATGTTCAGATTGGCTACTAATTGACACTGAACAAGACACTCAACAATTTGCTAGCGCTCGAACAGCTCAAAGAGCTCGAGAACATTTTAGTTGCATTAGATCTTTGCTATTGGAAATTTTCGATATATTATTTTGAAATAAAACATCGTGCTTCTAGTTTTATATGTTGAAATCCTAACTAATATTATAAATACGATTTGCTTGTTAGGTACGCTTTCACGCTTTAAGTACTCGAACCATCATCATGAAATTCCGCATACAAGTCGTCAGGTGTACAGAAAAGGACATAGAGTACCGTTCTTCCAGTTAAAGAGTACTGTTCCTGACGTATTTATTGACAAAATCCTAACTAATATTATAAATGTTATTGTGTTTTTGTTTGTTTATTTATTATCTGTTTATTTATTTATTGCTTTCACACTTTAACTACTTAACCGATCATCATGAAATTTCGCATACCCTGTTATTAATGTAAACAAGTATTGTTAGTAACATAACCTAACCTACATTTACGCGGGCGAAGCTGCGGGCAAAGTCTGATGCTATGTACTTAAATACTGCACTTTCAAAATCGACTATATATACATAGATACATATATCAAGGCTATGTCAGAGCGCGTAACTATCATTGACAATTTTAACAAAACGAATGAATCTGCATTCTTTGACTAATTCTAGAGCTACTACTTATTGTCGACTGATTGCCTGCAACTCGGTCTTTCTGCAATCAAATATAGGCAACTAGGCTGAAAGATCCATTCAGGTAGTGCGTCTTATACATTAATTCAGAATGTATAAGAAATTGCAATAAAATATTGCTAAATAAAAATGGACAACCTGTTCTAACTTATTTTTTTATTAAATGATCAATCTTTGTGTGACGTCTTTCGGTATTCTATTTCAACAGTAATTTTCGTGTATTAAAAAATCCTGAACCATTTTAGTATGCGCTATCCGATCAAAGCGAAAGTTGATTGTTGTGTGAACACTACCATATTATACACCTGTGCTTCCTATAGTTCGTGGCGGCTGGCGCTTGTGTCGCTACTGCGTGACAAGTTGACGAATCGCTCGAGCGACCGACAACCGCGTGCATAAATCTGTTTATACTACAGATAGTCACGGTCGCCGTCAATGACGATCGATCGACGAGCTGTCAGCGTACCGGCTTTTAGATAAACTGCAACCATAATTACACCTATATTAATATTATAAAGAGGAAAGATTTGATTTTTTGTTCGTTTGTTTGTAAGGATATAACTCTAAAACTGCTAAACCGATTTAAAAAAATATTCTATTTATTTTTTCTTCATTAATAAGCTATATATTATCATAGAGCAACATAAGCCATATGTTATTAAAAAAATACTGTTACTAACATAACCTAGCCTAACCTACTTTTATGCAAGCGAAGTCGCGGGCAAAATCTAGTCTAATATAAACAAAGATATTGTATACATTTGCCGTGGCATATTATTAACCACATAAATGATAAACAAATACATGCTTGATAGTATGCCGTTACTATAGCCTATGTGAAGGGGATTAGTGGAAAAGGGGTACAAGACGAATGGGCTGATGATTGAGCCACCGGCGCTCTCACCTGCTTACTGTACAAAACGTAATTATAGTACATATACTGTTAATTAACATACGTCGATGTTCTGTGAGTAATTAGTATGTTACTATACTATTTACTTAATTATTAATAATTTAGGAGTAGTATCGCCTTGTTGGCTTTGGACATCAGTGTCCAAAGCTAACAAGGCGATACTACTCCTAAATTACCGGTATACATACGCTATTCAATTTGAATACATGCATGCATTAATTTTGCGATGCGTTGTCTTTCTACTTTACAGTAAGGTTATGTCGAAGCGTTTTTTTCCTTATAGTATTATCAGCGTTTTCATAGCGGACAATGATAAAATTTTAGTTTTTATCTTTATGGCTCATGTAAGTATGAAATCCTTGTAGATTGAGACAGATATTCAGACTTAAGGAATTGTCCAGTGTTCTTCATAATATGTAGACGTTTACGAAAACGATATAATTAACGCTGACATTGACAGAAAATTGCGAAATGCACACGGTAAGCGTGTTAGGCATAGATGATGTCATTGGCAACACAAATTCATGAATCACATGTGTGATGAAGTTATTAATTGCTTCGAGCAAGCAATTAATTTTGCCATTTATTTTTGTTTTGCACTTAGTCGTTTCTTAGTCTTAACTAAAAGCCCAAAACAATCTTATGAATTTGGAGTCGGTGTCAAACAATTAGCCTATAAGGATAATATAACTACTTAGCATCGATTAACCGGTCAACCATGCATGTAACGTAAATAGTTAAGACTAAAATATAACTTAAAATATTTTCTTGCTTGTTTTTGATGCTGGTTTTTATTTTTCATTAGAATTTTCTTAATATTTTCTTCTTTAATAAGATAAAATTCATGTATTTTTAGTGTTTCAACTGCAAACATTGCTAAAATGATATTGTAGCCACAAAACAGCTATTTTGACTAAGTTCTCTGAAGGTTAACATCAAGTACTGCTCAGTACAGGTATCGAGGTACGGGAAATCACAACGCACAAATAACATGAATTTTTGCCCTGAATCTTCTTCTGAACACGTTTTCCTCGCAAAATTCGCGGTACTTTAAATAGGAATTTCTTTACAGGTTCAATGTCCATCACACGATGGATGGCACTCAACACTTTTCAAAGTGAATTCGCCCAGCTCTTTGTAATTGACTTTACAGAACATAGAGGAGGTTTCAGCACATCATTAAAATATTCGTGACTTTGAAATAACTATACAAATCAAATATTAATTCGAGTAAATATTATTATCAATGAGTTTAACCTGCCTAAATATCAAGATAATATATGTATAAAGTATAAATATTTTTCTTCTTAAACAGTGATTGATATAATGGCCCTAAATCGTTTTGTCAAAACGCTAACGCTTCAACTATACTATTATGCTACATAAAGTGCGGTTAATAAGATAACATGGCGGTGTGGTGATATCTGCGGCGACTCTCGTACCGATGCCCACAGCGTCGCATACACCAATACAAACAGGGATGATTCTGTAGAGACGCAATATTAACTATGCGTGAGACAGCGCGCGTTTTTGTACAGTGTTGTTAATACATTCGCATAGTACGCCAATACAATTTTCCGCACCCCTATTCCTACGGTAGTATATCGATGCCCGTCACGTACTCAACCGGGAACCACAATACACTCCAATCAAACCCTTCTACACCAGGACTCGCATGTATGGTCATACATTTAAATTAATCGTGTGAGGCGATGCACAGCGCGATCCACAAAACTGGGTCTCCAAAACCGAAAGGTCACAAAACATACACTCCCAGCGAAAAGGCTTAGCGCGATGCGTTACGTTGCTCTACGCAGCTAGCGTTAAACGTACTTGCTTCGTGTGCATATTTCGTGTCTTTCAAGTAAAGTGGCCTTTAAGAAGCTTTATAAATGCAACTCATATAATAAAGTTATTCATAAAAAATCTGCTGAAGGAAGTTTTCCTAGCGCAATTTCCTTGAATGGAATTCCGAAATTGAACGAGGCCTCTATTCTATAAAATTTAGGTTTATAAGTTTTAACATACCTACATTTTTAAATTATATTAAGATTTTTATTTGTAGATAATGGCATCCCAACATTAACAATACCATAAAATAATAGATAGGATATCAAGTTTATTGAATTTGAAAGAACAAGTAAATTATAATATTCCATGGTCATTTTTGAATAGTAGAGCCTCGCTGATTTCAGCATGAATGGGAGGGACTACCCTCTCACGGAATATCGACGTGAAATAGCAGTATTCCTACTGTTGTGTTTCGTTCGGTGAGTGTGAGTGCCGGAGGCCCAATCACCCTCTTTCCCCCTTCCCGCTCCTTCTCACTTTTTTTTTCTCATCTTCCTTCGCTAAAGGGTCGGCAACGCGCAAGTGATGCCTCTGATGTTGCAGGCGTCCATAGGTTACGGTGACCATTTATCATCAGGTGGGCCCGTATGCTTGTTTGACACCTTAGTTGGATAAAAAAATCATGTCAAGTGATATTTCTTTTTTAAATAATATGGATATTGTAACCTACGCAATGTAACATATGCAAGGATATTTCATTAAATAAGCCCTGCGTTGCTTTTAGAAATGCCCAGATTTAATTTATTCATACTACTATAATAACCCTTGGCTTTGAGTATATCTCAATGTTATACATTGTATGTATACAAAACAATGTGATTTCGTTACAGGTACGTGGTAGACAAAAAACAACTAAAAGCACGACTCGAAGCCGGCAATCGTGAGGAAAAAGAATTAACAAGACAGCTCTGTGAAAGGGGCAAGACTCTCATAGAGATGAGGACATCACTACAGCAAATCAATGAGCTTCTGTCGTCTGTCGGTGAGGCTATTATTATGATACTCAAACACTTAGTCATCATCATCCTCATCATCTCAGCCGAAAGAGGCCCACTGCTGGACATAAGCCTTCCCCAAAGTTTTAAACACATACCGAACTTGGGCCACCCGCATACTTGAACACACTTGGTCATGTATAATTATTTATAAAATACCTTTACTAGAAGAGAAGAGAAGAGAAGAGTTTACAGTACTTATCGTTATTTATTTATTTTTAAGGATAATCAACAACTGCTTACACTAATACATATACAAATAAATTGTACAATAAAAAACAAGTGTAGCAGTTAATTATAGATTAACACCACAAACTCATATAATAGTTTACAATGAAAATATTTATAATAATGCAGACTACTTAACTAAATTTAACCTACATATTTGACGGCATTGAAAAAAATCAAATACCCAATAAGAAAACAACTGATTTAAATCAAACCAACTTTTAACTTTTAGTTAATAAAGTAATAATTAGTAAACAATAACAATACTAAATAATTGACAGAATGTTCACTTAGGTTAGGATGACTTGAAATTTGGAGCGGTGGGCAGGGCGGCAGCATGGGACTCTTTCCTTCCGACTAGTGCAGGTGCTGTCAGGGCACGGTTGCTTTGGCAAGTACCTGCACACGGTCGCTAGGAGGGAACCGAGTCCCATCGGCCACCACTGCGAGTGTACTGAGGACACGGCGCAGCACACGCTAGAGACATGTCCTGCTTGGGCGGTTCAGCGCCGTGAACTTGTCGACGTTGTGGGTGTTGACCTCTCGCTGCCGGCTGTGATCAAAGCCATGGTCGACAGGGAGAGGAACTGGATAGCGGTCGCATCCTTTTATTTTTATAAAGGCAGATATGTCTACTATTAATTAATAAGTAAAATATGTATGTTTCATATAAGATATACAATTATTTTTATATTATTGTGACTCTCTGCCAGTTTGTTGATTTTACGCAAAGTTTATGTAATCAGTAATTTTAAGTTTTTCTTTATGATAAATGTTATTTTCTACATTTTTGTATTTTATTCATTAGTTTCGTAATGTTCTTAATAAAAAATATATTTAAACTTATTGCGCTAGATCAGATTCAAAGTAGATGTCTCTGGGGTTATTTAACCCCACGTTGAATGGGTGAGGCGATTTTTTTACCTTGTACACCGAGAGTTAAAGTTCAGACTGCAAGTACAATCTATATAGCGACATTAGTCGCAAACTTAAGCGAGTGTTTATTAAAATTAATTGATTTTATTCATTATTCGATCAAAAGTCGTCTACGCTCTAGAACAAACCACATAGAGGTGTGAAGTCTCCTTCAGCTACTTTGGAAACTAGTTATTCGAAACTACTTTTGGAATGATGAATGATGAATAGGAGATCAGGAGTATATGCACGCAACAGTCACCGATCTATATTTGCACTGTATAGTCCACAACTGCACAGCAAGGTCAATGTCGACTGTTTGATTTAGACCATGAAGCAAGCGCGTAGCGAGTGCTACACGTAAACTAGAACAAGTTTTATGTTCGAGCTTTTATTTTATTATACTTTGACATTGAGCTCATAGTGACAGTGGTTTATCGCCGTATATACGTGAGCATAAACTCGCGTTATACTATCTAATACATGTCGTATACATACATATAAAAGTAATAAAATGCACTTAGGTTAACTAAGTGCATTTTAAATTACTTTTATGTATGCTTTATATAACACTAGATTTTGCCCACGGCTTCGATCACGTAAATATAAGTTAGATTAGGTTAGATTAGTAACAGTATTTTTTTCTGGATGAAAGGTACCTTTTCTGTATTCCTGTCTGTGTCCGTGTATGCGAAATTTCATCAATAAACAAACTTACATTCGCATTTATTATTAGTTAGGATTTTAAATTAGTTTATTCATTAAAAACTTTTTTACAATCACATACGTGTTTGATTGCCTATTTCAATATCATCAGAAATTATTTTCGTTATTTGATATCAATTGCCAATTTTTGTATTTATGCAATGGATGGTACACTAATATTATAAAAGGATTACACACATATATTTCGACCAATTTCTAAGATTATTTTAAAAACCATAAATGTAGTATATAAGTATAAATCGACTTGATAAATAAACGCGAGCTCAGTAGTAGCATACGACAATCAGAATAAACTTTAATAATTTTGTCCGGCACAGTTTATCACTCCGGTCTGAACAGAACAGTTACACAATTTGTAAAGACAAGGCATTTGATATTTGTTCTCAATTTGACATCAATAGCTTTGTTAATTAAAATAAAATGATCACAAGCCCATCTTTGAGAACAAAATTCAAAGACAATGCAAACGCTTAAAGCCAGAAACGATTTAACGTTATTTTGTATATATTGTTAAGAAGAAGTAATTCCAGGTAACTAAGTGAATGGAGTGCTAAAACTTTTAACAGCTCAAAAGTAGGCAAAGCGTCACTATTGACTGTACATAAAGTAAAACTTATAAAAAGCTGTGCAACTTTAATGTAACTAAATAAATATAAGTATAGAAATGAAGCAGCCGCAATGAGAACATCAAAAATTATGTGGTATATTCTCGTAGAATTACAGTGTAAAGTGGGATAGGAGAATGAAAAACACGTAGCTACAAGAATTTACCAACAAACAAAGAGATGAGAAGAGTGAAATACATATATCGGATACGTCTTATTTTGCATTCAAATTATGACATTACATTTTAATGGTACTCGTAACAAGAATACCTAAGTAGAACATGAATGGATGTGAAAGTAATGTTATGTCTAAACAAACACTTTGGTTTGGTCACATTGTCATGATTATTGTTATCATGTAACCAAACTGGCAAGTACTAAACGACGACAAAGAACTGTATGAATATTGTAATATCAAAATGTCTCTACACCTCTTTGTTCTCGAATTATTAAGCAAAGGTGTAACACAAAAAGAACCATTACCATTTCTACGTATTTTCCAACATCATATTTACAGTCGAAGTCAAAGTGAAACGTGTTCTGTGTGTGGGTGGCGTGAATGTGTTGCGTTACAGAAACAAAATAATAAAATATAATTGGCAATACCAATTATCTGTGTCCATCGTACGGAGAAAACACATAGGGAGAAAACACAAAGGAGAAAAGTTTTTTATCAAAGCGTCCGATGTATTTAATTACATTCTACTTTTAATTAAAAGTCAATTTGCCATAAAGAGACACCACGACTGCACTTTGAAACTTCATTGGTTGTTATTGCAATTAATTAGCGATGACAATTTCGTATATTTTATTTAAAATGTATTTATTTCACTTTCATATTTCGATGTAAGGTGCTTACACACAATTTCAAATTCAAAACTAAAATATTTCGTACTTAAATGTAACTTCTAGGAATGGTACATTCTAATACGAATTCAAAACATTGGCATGAATTTCGGAATGCCGGCCTGTTGTGACTCCGACATTTCGGATGGTTTTATTGTGATGTTTCAATACCGAAACCGACAGAGACAGCATCGTAATTCAGATATTGTGAAATATACAAGAAAATTCGTTGCCATAGGTATTTGTTTAAGCACCTTCTCCTTTAATTATACATATTATTATGTACATTCACTCACGTCTGAATATCTCTAGAGAGCCTCATTGGAGAATAAGCAGACGTGTTATGAGCCAGCTATGATTTTAAATACCACATAAATTAGGGTCGCTATAGCATCTACTAAGCCCATTGCTCGAGATTGCTAATGTTGCTACTGTAAAATTAATAATCATAATAATTCTTAGTCTATTCTGGTAATATGAAACTGACGACAGAACGTAGGCATGGGCTCAGTAGACCACTTAACACTTAACACTCGTTTTCCGCTCCTTGAGTTAAGACATTTTATAAGCATTTATTTCCTCGCTTTTCTTGCTTGAATTCAACTTCTCGAGTTTGTATCCATATAATAGGAGAAACGAAAGGCCAGCAGCATTTTGCATTTTAGATATTTAATGATTATACGCAATATGTTTTCGAAGCGGGATCGGTCAACTTTCCTATCTAATACATTAGTAGCACAGACACACAATTCATATATTGTATTATATAGAATATTTAACACCAGTTTCTGTCCGCGGCTTCGCGCGTGTGAATCCCATGAGAACTTATATTGGGAAGTACCTGAGCGTTCAGAGATCACGGTCTATTTGTGTGTAAAGTTTTATCTATTTTATCTATCCAAATTGATTCCAGTGTTTATATTAGACTAAGTTATAAAATTTGATACAGCCTCACAAGCTTGCACATTTATAAGATTAGTAGGATTATTTGGCTACACGGAGGGCGTTGTGGTTTAAGTGGTCGCCGCCGCGCCGGCGCCGCTGCCACTGCGCCGACTATTGTATATATTATTATATTGTATATATTATTATATTGTATATATCATTATATTGTATATATTATTATATTGTATATATTATTATATTGTATATATCATTATATTGTATATATTATGATATTGTATATATTATTATATTGTATATATCATTATATTGTATATATTATTATTATATATTCACAAATGGTTGTTCCGAGTCTAGGTGTTCCTTGTGTTCGTTGTTTGAATGTTTGTAAAGTCCCTCGCGACACAAGCATAATACTACATAGTGCGGGAGACGTCTTTAACAAAAAAATACTATATCTTACTTACATTGTTTTCCACAGTAGTGAGTACTCTTACAATTACTTTTAATAAATTTTCACTCGTTTAGGTGCTGCGACTCCACCGCAGCCAACTAACAAAGATGTGCCGCCAGCATTGCAATATACTTTGAAAGAAAGACAACAAGACGTGCCTGAAGCAGAAGCCGACTGTAAGTGTAATAAGGGAGAGCTTTCTATCGATAAAATAAATATACATTGACATTCAATATCGACACGTTATGCCCACGAAATCATATTTATAACGTATAATTGAGAAATCCTATTTAGTAGTACAAAATCCCAACAAAATTATGATTAGTTAAAAAAGATAATATAATTTTGTGTAATAGTATTTTTACATGTATGGATTGCAATTGTTTAGTAAATATGTTTTGTTAATTGTTACAGGGTAGGCAGCATGCACTGCTTACTCTCTCGACAAACCGATAACACTCAGTACATGTAAATTCTATCAATCATCATAATTATAACCCTATAACATATATCCATCCATGTTTATGTATGGCTAACTTCACCTGTTTATTAGATTTTGACGGTTAAACCGCTGAAGCAGTATTAACATTATTTAGCAAAGAGATAATATTATATCTGTTCCGTCCTTCAATTTATTTACATTTGAAGGACGGACATACAGTAATGAACGGCGTTTACTCGGAATTATTGTAAATTTGCGAAATAAATAACGGGTTGCACATCATGAGTGTTGGTAAAAGAAATTGCTGTCTAGCATGCGCTGCCTACTCTACTAGACACGCCTTTATCCTGTATGTGAACGAGAAGTACCGCTGCTGGAAATTTAAAGATTGGTTAGCCCTAATATTGATATAACCACAGTAAATTTATGTTACAAATTAATATATAATATTTATATTAATAATAATAATTATATAATAATATATTCTATCACATACACACAACACCATCTAGCCCAAACTAAGCAGAGCTTGTACTATGGGTACTAGATAATGGATAAACATACATATTATACATAGAAACACCCAGACCAAGACAAACATCAATGTTCTTGCACATTAATATATTTATATTGTTGTCGGCCTCGATGGCGTAGTGGTTGGTGTAACCGACTGCCACGCCCGAGGTCGCGGGTTCGATTCCCGCACAAGTCAAACATTTTTGTGCATGAACATGGGTGTTTGTCTTGGTCTGGGTGTTTCTATGTATTATATGTATGTATTTACAAAAAAAAAGTATATATGTATGTTTATCCATTGTCTAGTACCCATAGTACAAGCTCTGCTTAGTTTGGGCTAGATGGTGTTGTGTGTATGTGGTAGAATATATTATTATTACTATATTATAAGCAAATAGGTGATGTTCATGTTGATGCAATATTGAAAATATAAATCCTGTCAGCAATAATATCATTACACCATTGCAAAGATTGAATGTAGTTATATATAACACCCCTTTTAAACATTTCACTTGAACGTTCGAGACGTTTTCTACCTCAAAATTTCACCGACTCCATTTTCTGTTTTGTTATTTATACATGTATAAGTCTCACTAATATGTAGGACGACACCATTTTGTACAGCCCGTGCCTCGACTTTTTATCTTAGCTTACGTTGGCTTTAGGTAGCAGATACATACATCGTATTATAAATGAGAAGATATTACCCACGTAATTTCTCGCCAGATGTTTAAATTATAATAAAGACCCGATGTCTTGTGTGGTTTTATCAAATTAATGTTGTTAAATTGACTACACGATTTAATTGGTGATCCCACATCTACTAAGTCGCAAAGTGTTGCATGGTCGATCCCCGCATGGAATATTAATTAATTATTGTGATACACTGATAGTTGTTTCATGTCCGTATTTTAATTAATTATGTTCTTTATTTAAATGTTTGTTTAGCAAACTGCATTACTATCGGTATTTTCCCGATGCGAGTGATGTAAAAATAAATCTCTGCATTATGTTAATTGGTTGCGTAAGCGTTGTAAATATTACATCGATTTTAGACTCAAGAAGGAGTAGACTTTTGGCTAACGGAGACATAATTATGTGCGTGTAGTAAACAGTGCTATATTACCTATATGCACCCAGTAAAGTGCATTTAAATTTCGACCAATATGTTTTTAGGTCTCACGTAATAAAGAACGAGTATATTGAAACGAGGACATTTTCCGAGACTGTATTGCTACTTAGAATTATACCACAGACAAATCTTAATAACACATTACCCTTCCGGGGAATTCAGCCCGGAACTATAATATGATCCCACACAAGCTTAAATCACAGACCGAGGAAGCCGTCACAATACAACTATGAAGATATTAATTTATGGTAATACTTTTTTTTTCAACTAGTCGACAAGCTGATAGCAACAGCGAAGCAAAAGCTCACGTTGCTGATGACTTATATATCTAAGATAGAGGTAACACCGGAGGTACGAGCCGCCTCAAAACAACTCTATCACCAGATTATGGCGCGGACTATGGCTGAGAATTACAAAGATGAGGCTGTCGCTGAAGGAGGTAAGCACTGTTCTTTTAAACTCTTTAGTTGCCTTCTCGCTCTTTCGCTCTCTGCTACGAAGTACTTTAAATGAGAGTACCTCGTAGGAAACCAAAGCAAAAGTAGAATATTATTTTATTTTAACATACAGTTCAAATGATTTAATTATATAAAATGCAGGTCACATTATAGTTCCTCCATATAAATATTCAACTATTGATTATTATATAACAAGATATTTATTATATGTAACGGCGTATGGAGCCATGTCTTCATTTCGAAGTTCGTCCAAATAATGTTAAGAAATGAGCATTGGTACATTTGAAGTAAAATGAAGTTAACGTTCAGTAGAATGATCTACAACGCTTTATTTAATTTTAATAGCAAAATAACGCAGGATTTTCGTTATATTCAACGATTAATAACTGTTTCACATAATGATTACATGTAACGCAATAAGGTTATGTGTGCCGATATATTCGACCATTAACCGTTGCTATTAATTGGTGCCTTATTTGGGACGTCTGGGCTTTGACTCAAATGCGTACTCGGATTCGGATATGACTCAGATTCGGGCTTTAACTTGGATTCGGACTCGGGCTTTGACTTGGGCTGAGACGAGGAGTTTGACACGGATTCGGACTTTGACTCGGAATCAGACGTAAACTTGAATTCATTGTAACTCACCTTCGTTGAAAACTATATTCTGAGGAGCCCAGGCTACAGCATAAGCCTTTGTCCTCGGCTTATGCTAGGCTGCTTACAATGCAGCGGTATCGTACGTTCGACGTGCTCTAATTAAAATGAGTTTTGCCTATATGTTGTTCTTGCCAAGGGAGTGTACAGCACGTGTGATCTGCGTAAGAATGATAATGGTACTCGTGGGCCAATTTTGCTCACATATCTAGTTAAACGTCATGTGTCAATTACGTTCAATATGACAGCTAGTGGGACATATAATTTTTTAATTTTTTATTTATTTATTTTAGGAAAGCTTCTAATAAGTACGTTTGATCAGTTACAATAATTAAGGTACACATGTTGCTAATTACAAGCTTTCACATAATAATTAGTACACCACTTGAATAACCACTCTGATTCTCTATGAGTTAGTTATCGTATCTTCAACTAAACAAATGGCAAAAGAAAGAACATGGATAAAAAAATACAACTAAAACTAGAAACATACAAAATAAACAGAAAAACACGTGATGTAATGAGATTACCCGAGACCAAAAAATTATAATTAATTAATAAAGAAATATTTAACAACTTTATTTTTGACTAAGTTCGAACTTGTACAGTCAGCTTCTTATATAAAGTGACAGATAACATATCCAGATATATAGGAACTCCTAAAGTCTTCTAATTATGCAAATCACCCATCTTGCACAAATATATCGGAACATGGACATCGTCAAATATATGAGTTCATTCAAAGTGTCATAATCATAGTAACAAACACAGCGCCAATGGCTTCTAAGCATCCAAAGTATTCAAAAATATGAAGCATTATATGAAAATGAACTCTATCTTTATATATTTAAGGTATTCTTTTAAATATTCCGGCCATAGCCATTTATCTCTGAAAAATATTGATATGAAATAGACATTTCTTTGACAAATTTTAAAAAGTTGTAATATCATTACTAATTTTTTGATTACTGACTACTTGATTATTTCCTCTTTTAACCGTCTAGGTGTATCCTGGTAAATTTAAAAACTTTTGTTAGGACTTAGGTCGGTGGTATAACTGACTTTTTGTCAAGTAAGGGTCATACAGTTGAAGTTATCAAACCAGACTTTATACGGATTTTATCGTGTTGTTTATTTTTTATAAAACACTATTATTACATAATTTTGAAACTTTAAACTACTATTTTTTATAAAACACTTTTATTACAGATTTTTAAAACTTTAAACTACTTTTGTTAAACACTTTTACTAGTTACTGTTTACTTCTATTTAAGCTATTTAAATGATACAACTATTTAGATTTAATTTTACACTTTCCTCGACGTTTCGGTTGCTTTTCAGCAGCCATGGTCACGGGGAGACTAAGATGGTAGTTGTCTCAATATTCCAGTGTAGTTATTTCAAAGTACCCGAACATAATTTATTCATTGGTGTTTCTATTTACACAGAATGAGCTCAAAGTATCATGAAGTCTAGCTGTCGTTTGCTTCTCCTTGAGTTTGATTATTTGAATTACTGGATCCCAAGCTAATGGTATATTTCAACCATCATCTCTATTGAAATTAGGATATTTTTTATTTCTATAGCCTCGCGAAGCATGCTTGGTAGGAATCGGTGTTCTTTAGCGAGAATCTGTGGTTTGTCAAATCTCAGATAGTTGTTGGCGTTGGTCCCCTGTTAAACGTTCACACACAGCAGACTACAAAATGATAAAATCCATATAAAGTTTGTTTAATTTCAATGTATAACATTCGCGTAAACATAACACAATATTATCATACCAGGTCAGTACTTTTTTTTCTATAGTCAAATATATATCCTTCTCTCTAAGGCACAAGTGAATACACTGTTACTAGACCAACGAGCTACATCTTCGATCTCATTAACACTTACCATTAGATGAAATTCAACGAATTATATGATCTAAAAAAATTATTATATTATAAGCCAACACTAAAATATTAAGGTATTACTGTGCCTACGTATCAATTACATAATTTCAGGGTAAAATAATAAATCGTAAAATAACAAGACTTAAATTAAAATGGATCTTTATTATCTTAAAATTTTACATAACAAAAAAATATCAAAAGCGTATATATCCACCTTCAGCAATAATAACCTCGCTAAGTCGCTGACGCATGGATTGCACTGCATTATAACAAAATCTGTCTCCTTTCAACGTGTCTCCTTAAGTGTTCAGTACTTCTTATCGTAGTATTATCCCATAGTTGAATCATTTTAGCCCACAAGTTCTCTATTGGGTCAGGACTACGTGGAGGAAAAGCAATACGTTATAAATGCAAACAAATATGCAAACTAATACTACTCTTTGACATCTAATCTTTATTCTTGAAAAATAAGGTTAATTTCGTATATTTTGCCTAGTAAAAATAGTTAGCAATAAGTACACCTCACAATAATTCTAAATTACAGACATGAACAATAAACAAAATACATGCCAATGACGTCACGCTCAAAATGAAAGGAACAACCGATGCTTTATCTCCTTCATTTTGGCAGAGAGTATTTTTACGGTCGAAATCATCAGTCTATGGCTATACCAAAGGGTACCGAATATATGTAGCGATAAAGTTCATTTTCATATAATGCTTCATATTTTTGAATACTTTGGATGCTTAGAAACCATTGGCACTGTGTTTGTTACTATGATTATGACACTTTGAATGAACTCATATATTTGACGATGTCCATGTTCCGATATATTTGTGCAAGATGGGTGATTTGCATAATTAGAAGACTTTGGTTGTAATAATATAATTGATCACTTTAGGAGTTCCTATATATCTGGATATGTTATCTGTCACTTTATATAAGAAGCTGACTGTACAAAATAAGTCAATTTTCAATTTCGATGAAATCTTGTTGAAAGTCATTGCACTCCCCGAGAAGAAAGTATTTCGTCTATAATTAGTGAGTTTAAATGGGACTACTAACAAAGGACGCTCTCTGAAACCCAATTGATGTTGAGTGCGTAGTGTTATATTTGATAGAAGTTCAGGACAATCAATGAATCCATTTGCGATGTTTGCCAAATAACATATTATATCATTAATATGTCGCCTATATTCGGGACGGACTCGGGCTCGAGCTTGGTCTTTGACTCGGATTCGAACATTGACTCAGTCTCGGATTTAGATTCGGATTTGGACTCGGATTTGGACATTGATCTGGGCTCAGACTCTGACTTTAACTAATATTCGGACTTTGACTCGGATTCGGGCTCGGACTTTGACTTTAACTCGAATTCGGACTTCGACCCGGGTTTGGACTAGGAGTTTGACTTTGATTCGGACTATGACTTGGACTTTGACTTGGATTCGGGCTTTGAATCGGACTTTGACTCGGTCTCGGACTCGGAGTTTGACTCGGACTCGGATTCGGACTTTGGCTCAGATTTGGACGGTAACTTGGATTCACTGTAACTCACTGTTATCACCTCTGCAGATGTTTTCCTGCGTCAACTTTACTTTTACTAGAAAGTTTTACATTTGAATTCTCCATTGCCATTATAAGGGGTTTATAATCTCATGTTAGCCAGCTTAACATTTTAACAACAACAAAATCATCCTACTATGTCGCTCCTTTTTCATTCAACATTTGTGACAATCCAGTGATTTTGTTGATGTAAGTCGCCATATTTTCGGTGTCATTGAATTTAGTTGAAAACAATGTTCTGAGAAGCCCCAGGCTACGGCATAAGCCTTTGTCCTCATAGGCTTATGCTAGGCTGCTCCAAGCTTCATGTGCCGTTTGCGCATTGCGTATGTGTGGAATAACACCGATTGAATGACCAAAGCAATTCGTGCTAATACCTTCTGCTGCTTTATGGCATCGTCAAGTTCATCTTCCAGGCATGTCCAGAGCTCTGCCTGCACCAAAATCTTCATCATGAATTTCAACAAACTGTAGTTATCGATGCCCTTTAACTTTTCAAACAAAATAAATTTTGTAGATGATACCATGTTGTCTGACACCGTATTTTTCATAGGTTAAGATTTCGCTAGTAATTAGCTTGTTTCGCGTGCAATATGTAAAATATTACTTTAAACGCTCTGGGCCCATAACCTGAAGGGTTTTAAGTATAAATAAGACGGCATAGGCAGGATTAGAGGGATATAATGTGATTCTAGTACAAAACATTTTTACACTCAGGAGGGCCGGCACCATAAAGTAAAGAAGTAACTTTTGACATATTTAGTAAAACGTCTTATGTCAGTGTCGTTCAATATGACAGCTAGTTTGACATCTAATATTGTTATTACAAATTTATCAAGAAACTCGGTCTCGGACTTTGACCCGGATCCGGACTCGGACTTTAACTCGGATTCAGACTATGACTGAGACTTTGACTCCGATTCGGACTTTGACTCGGATTCGGAATTTGACTCAGATTTGGACTTTGATACGGACTCGGATTTTGACGCAGATTTGAAACATGACCCGGATGCGGACTTTAACTCGGAACCGGACTTTGACTCGGACTCGGACTCGGCTTTTAAATAACATATGTATGATAGCAATCGATACGTTTAAAATTGTTTAATATACAGGATGTTCCAGAATATGTGAATCAAATTGTAACGGGAGATTCCTTAGGTAAGGACCTTTCAAAAGGGCTAATTGAAAAAAAATTATGACCTTTGTGTAAAAATAAAAATATAATCTTTAAAAAAATTTTTTTCAGACTTTCAACTACAGGTGCTTCGTTTATGGCTAATTTTCTTTTTTTTTTCACTATTATTAATTATGAACGATTGATTCGTCAAACAACACATGATTTTTAAAATCGATATTTAAAACTGACGTAGTTTTGAAATCCCAGCATTATTTTGGTGTATTTTTTTGCACCAAAGAAAATCTTGTAAGTTTGACCAACAACACAACATATTTTTTTTATTTTTCTTATTTAGCACATTTGAAAGGTCCTTACCTAAGGAATCTCCCGTTACAAGTTGATTCACATATTCTTGGACATTCTGTATAATGAGAGTATGAATATAAGAGGACAATATATTTCAACGAATTTTGCCGCAAGTTTCGTACGCCTTAAGTGCAGTAACATTCATTATACTCGTATATTCGTCCAAAAACTATGACGGTGCGGGTGCTCAAAAGTTTCACAGACAAAATGTCCCGCCTAAGATTTCTGCTAAGTGATGTCTGTAATCAAGCATACCTATTTAAATGCAGCATATTTTGCTCTTATCGGATATTTTGCTTTGTTCAGACAACATGGTTTTAACCTCATCAGATATTATTTTAAATGACATATATTGTTTAAATGTAGTCGATTTGTTGTGCTTTGCTTTAAAATTATTTTGTGTATTCTTTATTATGGCAGGAAATTTATTGACTATATCTTTCCTGTATAAATATTGTGTCTATAAATTAAATAAACAGTCGGTGCATTTTGTGTGACTGTAGACCCATAGTGCGCTCAATTTATTTATTGATGGGTGCAGGCTATCGATCACGACCGAAGCACGTAACGAACTAAATTTGCATGACGTAAAACTTAGACGAGAACGCTTAGAGCACGCTTTTAGTATTTGGCTCGTATTCGACGCACTCCACAAATGGTCGCTTTTTAACGAACACAAAGGAATTTGCATCGCTTATGTATTATAGGTTTGTAGTATGTGCGCACTTGATGCAAACACTTCATTACTTAACGTGTGTAGAACCATGTAGGTAAATAGTTCTACACAAGTCATATTAATGGTGTAAGATTTTTTTGTTGTCATTCGCCTGATGTCATATAGTGACTCACGGATAGACAAATTATTTTATAGGCACATATGGTTAATAATAATGAACCATTTCATTAAGACTATTCCTTAGGAAGAAGATTAAGATTTGTTTGACGCTACAACAATTCTTAATCACAACTATTAATATTTAAAAACTTGTATTACATTTGCTATTATTTGACTGCTTGCTTAAAACTATAAATTGCAGCAACATAAGCTTAGCTGAGTGGAATCAAATATAATTAAACTAGTTGTTGGGTACTGTCAAGAGTACCATCTAAAATAACACATGTATTTGGATAATACTGATTAAATGCTTTATTAGTATTTTTAGCTTCAGAACGGCAACCTAATAATATTTGTAATAAGATGAACTATCATAACCGAAATATTCTGCTACATCGTAATCGAAACAGAACACTCAATGAAGATTAATGAAGACCAAATTCTTAATAATACTCATAAAAAATGTTGATGTTATAGTTAATTACTTTTAAACAGATTTGTTTATAACTTTACTTTATAAGCAAATCCAATACTGATTCAAAAAGTTTAGTTACTAAAACTAGTCACGCAATTGGAATCCCTAGGTATATCCAAAATAATATAAATAGATGAATCAACTTTAATCAATGGAGACACATACACACACATAGTTTCCATATTTTCTTCGAAACTGGAATATTTACTCAACTACATTTCTTTGTTTACAATATTCACTTGAATATCTGTACTGTCACAATTATTCATGTTACATTTTAAGCGAGTAACATCACAAAATTCAAAACATTCATCATATTGACATGCCGTATTAGCTTTTATGTGGTTTATGATTCGTATTTCTCTAACTTTGCTGTTTGTTGTTGTCGTTTTTGCCTCAAAAACTTATGCATGGAGTGCTATATTTGTTTGTACAGTTATCAAATAACATCGTTAAATATGATGGTATGCAATTATTTCACTGTTATAATTTCCAGAATAGGTAAATCATAAACCGTTAGGTAATTTCTATTAAGGATTTATTTACAGCTTGAACTAAAATTGTTTACATCATAAAATCTCTTAAAATTATGCAGGTTTAAAATAACTTGCATATTTTTGCCTCTTTATGAGACATTTATTCAACGAATTCACTGTTGTAGCCAGGGCGCGTATCATTATTTAATGGATATATAGAAAATCTTTATATTTTTAATACCGGTTTATTTATAAATTATATATTATAAACTATATTTTCTTTAGCAATAAATAAAAAACGCATCGCATCGATCGGTATGTTGATGTAAGATATATTTCTACTAAAAATGGACGGATGGATTTTGTTACAGGGCCGATTCCAAATGATTTTATATAAACGTTATTATATCAAATTGAAAATACAGATATCCTAACCAAACACAGCCTCGCATTTTATAACAATTGTGATCTTTTTCCATCTCGTTTCTTACCACAGATTGGACGTTACAGTGCACATAGCGCTCCGTATTTTCAGCTTTTAATTTTGTACATTTGTAAAAAGAGTAGAGTGTAGTGGCATTAATACAAAATATTTTATAGTATCTAAATCTCTTAGAAATACTCAAAATATTAACATAATCATCCATAATACAGGTCCAAGCTTTATTTAAAAACAAGGTCAATAAACTTTATTCCTGCAATTAAATTAGCAAAATGACTATTTTCACGTATTGTTCATGTTGAGTCTGTAATTGAAGCGCGCGTTCGTGTTATAGTCGACGTGTTCGAAGTACGGGGCAGGCAGTCAAAGGCTGGTGAATCGATGACGGCTTAATGAGGTTCCCATAGACGTCAGTATTGATTCAAGGTCTTTATAACAATCTTTGAAGCGATTTTTCACCCGCTCGCTATTAAAAGAGCAAGTCATACCGTACGAGAAACAGCATCAATTAATTAATTTCAGTATTGTATCCGAACTCGCGGGCGAGTAAAGATGTATTGCTTTCTGTGTAGAAGCCTAAATCAAAGATCAAATAAAGCACTAGTAACCTCTTTTAAAGCTTCAAACACATTTTCTTAATTATATAAATTCATATACAACGAATACGAATAGAAACATTTCCTAACACAGTAACGTAATTTCACGACAATATCGATTAGTTTCATCGATATCCTTAAGTATTACCTTTTATTTAATTTCTATTTGATTGCCAGCATTATCCGATCGATATGGAATATATTATGTTTGCTTCATGAAATTATTAGATGAATAATTATTATTGTGATGATAATATCATAAAAAATTTACATCATATAGGTATCAACTAAATAAAAATTTTAAAAGTGTTTGAGTAGATTCTATATTTCTTTCTATATTTGCAGTTGTTTTATTCGTTATTACATCACTTCTTGCTTTATTATTAAATATTGTTTCATCGCTACAATTTACAACGAAGAAATGGCTCATTATATCCATAAAATTATAATAATACACACAGGATTGGTGTCTAAGTATTTACATATAAGTACATTGATTTTGTGAGCAAAAGCTATTAACTTTATATATTTCAAAATATAATGATCTTGTGTATCTCTTGCCTCGTCGTGGCTCGACTTCACAGATGTTTTAACGCGATGTGATTCGTGTGAAGCTAGCCTTATTCTCGTGTATGTCTTAGACAGAGATTTGTTAAGTTGCAAGTGATGAAGTTTACCACAGGTTATTGACCCAATAATAGAGCGAGAAACTACGTCGGTGGTGTAAATTTTCATTCGAATGATTTTTTAGGTGGTAAGTGGCATCAAACTTTCGCAAATATTTGACAAGAATATTACAGTATTATTTTAATGTTATCTGTTCTATTTGGCTTATGACATTCTAATATTCTTGTTGACTTGTCCAGCTAAGCTGATATGCTTGTGTGGTTGCATGTCGTTACCGCAATTAGTAAGATCCGAACCCACGAATACTCTTTCGGCGATCCTTATTCATTAGGCTACCGCCGCTTCATAGCGCCTTTTTGAAGATAGCTTGTACAAGTTTAGACAGTCTTATATGAAGACTTATGTCCTATTAAGTCTTGTCACCCTTCATTACAAAAAGATAAGACCACTTGTGACATGGTCCCTCTTTATTTTGTTTTTAACCAGTTATTTAGACGAATATTTAGGACAAATCGTGTCGGTTGCTCACTTAAGACTGCGCCGAGCGTAAGACAGATAATGACAGAGCTCGTGCGGCGCATATTCAAATCGGCGCGCGGTCGCCATAGTAAAATTGTATGGAGGATTTAAAGTGCTTTTTTGATAAATATGTATCTTTATTGTCAACCAGTAACTTAAATATTTAGGACGGACAAATTGTAATATAACTAATATTGTCTTCTGTTTACGCGAACGTTATTCATTAAAATTAAACTACTATATACGGATGAAATCCGTATATAGTTTATTTTAATGTAATATAACTATTTATGTTTCGTTTAAGCTGTAAAATAGGATAGATTTCTACTATTATAATCTAAAAATCACGTAACACGAGCTTACGTTTTTGCATATTTCGTGCAAATTCACGTCATTTTGTAGGCGAAAATTTAATTATTTTAAGTTTTTTACACGGGGTATTGTAAACACATTCATTGTTATGGTTAATGTATATTTTATATTTGTATTAAACAAAAAGTGTTGATTTTATTCACTTAACTGTGACCGCCTGTTTTGGCATATTTCGCTCGGCGCAGTCTTTAATAGTTCCATGGTTAGCTTTAATCCATCGATCGCTTCAAGCCGCCATAATGACAAACAAACGTAAAACTATACGGACCAGCGAGAGAGGATCAAATATAAGTTTTAATGACATCTATTAACGTTATGAACGAATTTGATGCAGAGTTATACTGTAACAGCTCATAAAATGTCTTCGAAGTTCCTTTCTGAATTAAATTAATTAAGCTGACGCATGCACTCGCGTGGCACGGCATTACGTTAGTTCTACTTCCTCGAGTAAATTCTCTGTTTGGTGCACACAAGCTTATGATCTAGTTACATTTAAGAACTGTCAAAAAAGGTTTCGACTAAAAACAAATGCTAGGGCAAGGCTAGAGGTGTGGTTACATACATACATACATAGATTCACGCCTGTTTCTCAGAGGGGTAGGCAGAGACTACGGATTTCCATTTCCAGAGGTGTGGTTATCTTTAAAAAGAAGTCTGAAATGCACAGACCATTAATTATCTGGATGATAGCAGCCTTAACTTAATCGGAAAAATGTTTTCAGTACTGGAACACAAAGGTCGCTTATTTGGCTGCCCAGTTTTTAAGCGCCGATATGCCTTAATACATGAATACAATCTGGGTACCACTGATTTAATAGATATACTCACATTTCCGGATTTTTTTTTTTTTTTTATTCTATTGACAAAAGAGTTCCTCCACTTTATAATTTCACTCCGTCTGATGAAAAACTATTATTTGAGTCTAAATGTCGAATAGCAGAAGTCGATATCACTATCACACATCTACAAAAGTGGTATCGTAATACTTACTTGGACGACCTTAAGACTGCGCCGAGCGAAATGTGCCAAAACAGGCGTTCACAGTTAAGTGAATAAAATCAACACTTTTTGTTTAATACAAATATAAAATATACATTTACCATAACAATAAATGTGTTTACAATCACTCCGTGTCAAAAACTTAAAATAATTAATATTTTCGCCTACAAAATTACGTATATTTGCACGAAAAATGCAAAAACGTAAGCTCGTGTTAAGTGATTTTTAGATTATAACAGTAGAAATCTATCCTATTTTACAGCTTAAACGAAACATAAATAGTTATATTACGAATTTGTCCGTCCCAAATATTTAAGTTATTGGTTAACAATAAAAATACATATTTATAGTAATAGTTTTTATCTATAATTGTTTTTAATATTTTATTAAAAATAATTACAGATAAAACTAGAAAATGTGCCTAGAATTCGAAGAAGAAGAATACACATACGCTGGCAATGTGTTTCTGGGACCCAAAAGCAAAAAAGCAGTTGAGGTTTTCTGAGAGGTAATTCTCAGTAGCCACACAATATAGCGCACGTTATCAGCAATACATTACGTTCACAAATGTGTCAAAGCACGGATTAGACGCGATGCTTCCATATAAGCCGAAATCTCTGACTTACGTACCTTAAATCCTAGCCAGAATATAATAATTTTATGTTCGATCTAATTCTGGTATGTCTTCAGTGTGCTCTACTGACCTCGTTTAATATGTGTAAAGGAAATTGAGGAATATATAGCGTGTAACTTCTCTAAAATGGATTGAACTGCACGGATGGCGTAATGGTTTAAGTGGTGACTTTGCCACTACCACGAAATAAAAATTTTAAATTTTAAGTGGTTACTTTGCCACTACCACGAAATAAAAATTTTAAATTTTAAGTGGTTACTTTGCCACTACCACGAAACAAAAATTTTAAATTTTAAGTGGTTACTTTGCCACTACCACGAAACAAAAATTTTAAATTTTAAGTGGTTACTTTGCCACTACCACGAAACAAAAATTTTAAATTTTAAGTGGTTACTTTGCCACTACCACGAAACAAAAATTTACGTTCTACAAATAGTTGTTCCAAATCAGGGTGTTCTTTGTGTTCAATGTTTAATTATATCCCTATGCGCAGAACAGTATTACAATAAAATTGATAAGAAAAGAAGTTAATTTACTGTCTAAAGACGTAGTTGTCTTCACTTATTCGGCAACTTTGAGCATACTAGGTACTGACACAGATGTTACTATATCTACCTATATAGCAAAGCTGGCAGAAACCGTACGTATGTAAAGTCTGGATAAGTATTTATTGTTGGGCGAAAATGATATTTACACCATTTTAAACAATTAGAATCACTATAGTTATGTCTTATATTAACCTATTGAGTCGCAGCGGCACATTGGAGGACGCAACAGATTTTTAATGATGCCTGGTATTTTAAGAATTTACAGGTTAAACGTATCTTTGGCAGAGGGCTCTATCTGTATACCTCAGTTACTTAGATTCTATCAAAACCCATTCAACAAACCGGGCGTGATTGAAAAACATAATATTAGGTTAAATATCCATACTTTACTTTATTAATGGGATTGGGAATACATTATAACATAATAGTCTGAGGATGGATGGCCAAATATATTGTTAAAATGTTTGCGTTCTTCTGAGAATGATTGCGTTTACTTTTATTCTTGACTTTGTTATAATTGGTTATTTTATGCTCCTGTTTAGGTTTAAATTATTAATTGTTTTTAAATCACCGTAATTTTATTGTGTTATTATTGATATTCACGTTATAATAAAAGTAACATAAACGACTGAATGTATTACGCCATCGTTCTTTTAAATGGTCGCCTCGTCAAAGCAAGAGAACAATAAATATTTGTTTCGCGTTTGTGTATTCTTTGTAGTACTTGTATCAATGTTTCAAAAGTCTTTCACTCGGCTATCTAGGTGGCGCAGCGGTATGAAATGTGACTACTCTGCTTAAGTTCTGCGGGGCTAATGCCCAGATCGGGCCAACCAAACAACATTGGATTTTCTTCAAAAAACAAAAAATTTCGAAGGCAGCCTGTTAGGCAGTTAGCGGTGTAACAAACCACAGGAGCATCGAAGGGCAAGTAAACCCGATGGCCTAGCGCCTAGTCTCTATCCAGTTATAACAGTTTGCATTCCATTGTACTATAAGAGCAAGGGAACAGAAAGTAAACTTGTGTTTGTGCCTACAACTGTGTTCTATGATATCACAAGCGTTGATGCTTATACGATGATCTCCGGTAAGATAGCTCGCCTTGACCGATATTCAGCCTGCAGGAAGGAGGCAAAACAGTTACTGTACTATTTGTTTAAAATCAATCAAATGTCAGTCGGTTGAGCACATACGACAGGTTTCCCTACGAGATCACATTAGCGCAAGCCAGGCTTGTAGGTGGCTAGTTTGATTATTTGTTCAGAGTTAGAAAATGTTATTGCAATTAAATTTAGTTTAATTTATAGTTAGCACTTAGTACACCAGGTTTGTTGTTCTTATACGATCACTAGATTTTTCTTGTGGTTTCGCTCGTGTTAATGTAGATTTTGTCAATAAATTTCTTCTTTATGGATGAAAAGTACCCTATGTCTATTTTTGTACCCCTGACAATGTGCATACAAAATTTCATGATGATCGGTTGAGTAATTAGACGTAACAAACAAACATATTAATTCGCATATTTTATTATACCTATTAGTTAGGATGTAAGTATTTGTGTGCTCTTGATTCTAGTCTCCTCTCTGTCAAGATATTCTATGTACTAAGTCCGGAATTACGAAGTTGTAAGTGTTACTTCGTCATGCCTTGAAAGCCACGTGACGAATTTGCACCTGAGATCTCGGTACTGCACCAAATGCTGTCCCATAAGACACGGTATACATTGGGATATATACCTACCCTGTCTTATGGGACGGCATTCGCGGATAGATTTGAGTCATGTCAGAAAAGTGCATGCTATTATGGGTAATGCATGCACTTTTGTGCCGTGACTCGGTCTGAAGTTTGAATAAGTTTCACGAACCTTTATTTAATTCAATTATTAATTATATTTTACATATTATTTTTATGACTAATTACAAGCGATTAACCGCTTTGACTGTTATTACTCCAAGTATGCTTATACGCTCTACAGTTTCATGTTAGACCTGAAATAAAATACTCTGCAAAACACAAGTGCATTTTACGGAGACCATTCAAGTAAAAAAGAGGATCATTTTAGCTGGCTACTTATTATGTTTAAAAGTAAAGCCTAAAAAAAGCATTATAAACGAGTTCTAAGCCGTAAGTTCTAAGCTTTTAAAGGCCGAACAAACAGACAAATAGACGGACAGACAGATAGCGTCAGCTTAGTAATAAGGACCCGAAAGAGTGCGAAATCCCGCGTCCACACTCTTGGACCTCTTAGATACTGAAGCCTAAAAATAGACACATTATGAGCAAAACGCGTTAAATATGATAACAAACAACGAAAAAACAGAAACAGTATGTTAGTTAGTTGGACGTGTGTTGTCCGCACTGAGCCCCACATTTAGGCCATTGTGCGTAAGTGACCGACGCGAAAAATTTGTTCGTTTACTCATACTACCTCACCTACCTACTTAATCTAGGCTATAATAAAACAGAAGAATTTTTAAAGATATTAGAATAACAATAGACCATAATAAATAAATAGAAAAACAATTATAAACGAAAACAGTATCACACACATATATGCATAGCACTCCACACCACATGGCACCACACCATACTTCATCATACCACATCACATCGCACCACATCGCACCGTACCACACCACACTTCACCACAGCCACAATACATCACACCACATCACATAACATCACAACACATCACACCACATCACATAACATCAGATCACATCACACCACATAGCATCAAATCACCCCACATAACAACTTTTACATTCCACTCCACATCTCACCCCTTGTCACCAACTCTCACTGACCATACTACGCAAATTACATATCATATTATTATTATTTTTATTTTTTTGTTTGTACTTTCATTTCATCTTATTCTATTGTCGAACTATTGTGTTTGAAAGAGACTAGATCCCACAACACAGGGAATCCTAGTGTGGGTCTAGGGCCTCAATCCATGTATTGCTTGTTTTTTTATGAGACAATAAACTATTATTATTATTATTATTACCTCAGCTCAGTCCAGAAAATAATAGGGTACCGGTGTTGCACAGTACTTGCTCCATCGTTTTTGGACTATTTAGTAGTTTCGCCCGTTGGTTGCTCACGCTTCTACAGTGTAGGAGCACGTGAGCCTGTGTCTCCTCGGTCTCCATACAGCCTCTACATAAGGGGCTGTCAGTGACAGATGTTTGTCTAAGGATGGGACTGCTTCCTTCATCTGAACAGAAACAGTATAAACTTAGTTCATCATTTATTACAGAAAGCAGAAACAAGTATCTGTTTCTTGCAGAAAAAGTTTCTACGCCTACGAAGTTTATAGTAGTTCGATCAGTGTGACCATTATTTTGTAGAAATTGGTTTGTTGACTAACTTTTGCCTTACTGTGTACTATTTTCTGTACCTGTAAAATAAGCAATAATTAACTAAGAACTCCGTAGATTTTAACCCGGAACAAAAAAGAACACTATGCTCCTAGTTTGTGTAGTAGTTAGTATTTTACGGCGTAGCAATGTCGTAGCCGTTGAACAAAAATTTATACGAGTATGGTATATATCCGAATATATTATCGTCTAAGGCTACATTTTCATTTCGTACAAATATTATTCTATAGATCTGAATGGCAAATATAATGTATAAAATAACAATATTATTACAATATAGGTTTCATCAGTTCCTACACAAAATATATAATACAAGTAATAAAAAAGTTAATTTGTAAAATTTCCCAAATCTCAAATCATGTTGGATTAGTGGTTTTGGGATGATCCGTGAAAGATACATTTTTCACCTGACTGACTCCAACAATGAAAAAAATGA
Source organism: Catocala sponsa (assembly GCA_963564715.1). Classification (NCBI taxonomy): domain Eukaryota; kingdom Metazoa; phylum Arthropoda; class Insecta; order Lepidoptera; family Erebidae; genus Catocala; species Catocala sponsa. The sequence continues at coordinate 25,447,338 of OY751326.1, forward strand.
CAATGTCGACCTCTCAATGTACGCTCCTCTGGTATTCGCATTGTATCAAAACAAAAATCACACATTTGCAATATTTTTTTACAAGATGTTTACACAAAAGGATATCGCATTCTGGTAATATTCTTTATCTCTTCATGTTTTGTTGGATACCCACGAAAATATATGTACATATAATATACCTATACATTTTTCCATTGCTATTTTGATTTTTTTACATAGCGCTTGTTCTATGTCAAGTTAATTAATTAATTAACTATTAAAACGGTCAAAAAAGAAACAATATTAAAACTGGTTTGAATTGGTGTACAGGTTTGTAATTATTATGACAATAGCATAACTTAGTTTCCAAGTATTTTGACGATTATGCTGAAAAGCGGTAAATCAATTTCATAAATAGACATTTATGAGATTAATTTACCGCTTTTCAGCATATTCGTTAAAATACTTCCAAATATATTTATATATGTATATATAATTTATACGAAGTGAACAGGTAGAGTACTATATCGATTCTTCTTGTGTAGACTATTCCTTACTTATCTAGGAATAAAGAGAATCTGAGAAGAGAATAAAATAGAAAAGAATAATCGTATATCTGCTTTGAATGCAGTACACATACAACATTACAAACTATAAGTTTCGTTAGAAATTAAATGTAAAGCCAAATATTGAAATTAATTCAGTATCGAATGAATAATAAAATACATTGCATAAAAATTATAATAATAAATAGCAGCGCTTGACACTACAATACTATGTTTAATAGAAAGCATCACTTTCCATATAATTTACACAAGCGCCCCTAGTCGATGAACTAATAAAAATACATGGCAAGACATGCCGACGTTTATACGTATCGAGTTTGATATATTTACCGACATCGCGTTTTTAGTTTTAAATCCGTAGTAAATAAATAATATTCAGTGTAAATATTGTATATAGTTCAATAAAATGTTATCTATTGTAAACATCTTAGGTTTGCGAAATAACACAAGTCCCAAGATTTTCTTTAAGAGTCCATACATAAATTGCGACTGGAAAAGAGAGCCACTGGAGATTTTGTTGCGGTGTCCTAGTACAAGTACAGTGGAGATCTTCAAATTGTACCGTTGTAACAACATAGTGAACTTGAGTGATCCACGTCAGTTTATTCTAGTATTTTGTATTGCTTGTATATTAATTAATATAATTATAACCTAAAAACTTTAATAATTTTCAACAAATACATCACCTATATTATAGAAATCAATTGCCACATGTTGAAAATATAATAGCTCAGGCGATATGATGTGTTTTATAAGTTTGGCCTGATACTGTGGTGGTTTAGGAAGAAATAAAGTTAGGAAAACCAAAAACAAGGAACAGCTAGAATATCGAAGTTAGTAATTTTGTAGGAGAATTACCACTTCGGAATACAATCAAATCAATTTGAGGTGGTAAGAAGTTCACCTTGTCATATAGAGTTATATTACATTAAAACAAAATTTAATAGGTACCTACAAAGACTACAGATTGTATATCCTCGTAGGGATAGCTAGAGGTGAATTCTGCGTACATTTCAGCAGCTTTGTTAGTCACACAAAGTAGATGCCGAGCCTATTGTTGTCTCTCGGGCACATATCCAGACTAGTAAAGTTAGAGTGAAGCAGAATAAGTAAAGTAAGTAGTGGAAGGTTTGGTGCTTATTTATAATACGAGGTTATTTTATACGGCACAAAAGAATTAATGATTATATACTTACCAAGATTTGCCTGTAACTGTTAAATACGATCACCAGCAATTACATGTGCTTGCGTGAGCCACACCTAATTTGCAGTTTTCTTTAACAGACTTAGATGAACCGTTGCTTGGATTATAATTTTTTTGTGCTACAAATATGTGAAAACTGTATTAAGATTAGACAGAAGACAGAAAAATATTAAAATAAAAATGTATTGCGTTCGGGTGCCTCTTAAATACTTGTACCCAAATAAGTAATCTACAAAAAATATATCCAATAAACAGTGAACACCTCGTTCCAGTTCTAAAAAGTATAGATGGGATTTAAAATTATATATATCCACACGTCATCGAGACTCAGACGGAATACATATATAGAAATAGCAGATTCCAATTTGGTCAGTGTCTACGTCAGTATCGCCATCAAATATTTAAGATCAGGCTTTTAGTTCAGACTGGTCTAACAGTATTTGTAGCTTTGGCAGATTTAGAAACGTCATAGCATATAGTATTAATTACATTGGTGCTTATAATGTTTATTACATGAATTACAGCAACTAATTATAGAGTGTTGGTATTAGGGAACTAATAGATAAATAAAGAAATATTCTTCTTACATTTTTCGATCGCTCAAACTGACCGAATGCATCTATGCATAATGCAGCTATCATTTATCTCTCATAGGTACATGTATTATTTTAATACAAAAAGCGGCGATATTCAAATGGTTTATCGAAATCACGACTTGCAGTCGTAGTTTTGACCCTTACCTATTACACTACCAACATCAACCCATTAACTACTAAGACAAGCAGTTCGTTTAGCTGATAGTATTATCAAGAGTACTAATTATATTTTAGATCCAAATAATAGGCAACCACTTAAAAAGCATTCATTGTATAAAACTAATTCAAAAATAATTATTTGCACACTTATTTTATGTACATCCTACGGTATACTGAAAATGTGATGACTTCACATGCTTAAAATACAGAATAAGGATACTATGATAATCATAATATTCCACTAAAGCAAAATATATAATACATCTCTACGTATTGTGTTAGGGCTAACTACAATACATCATTTTCTTACATCAAATATAAGTAAAAAACAAAGTGTCTAAACTTACCGAGCCAGCTGGAAAAATGCCTAACCATCTGGATTTATTACGTACGTAAAATTAATCCATGTTGGCTGTTTTCCTAAACACTTTTACGAACCGTATTGTAGTAAAGTTTCTTCAAATAAAAATGTACATTTTGGTGACGAAAATCTTTTCAGTGTGGACTTAATTCTTAAGATACACTTCGCTTTATTTATATACATATAATCACACCTTATCCCGCACAAGTCAAACATTTGTGTGCATCAACATAGATGTTTGTCTTGGTCTGGGTGTTTCTATGTATAACATGTATGTATATACAAAAAAAAAGTATATATGTACGTTTATCCATTGTCTAGTACCCATAGTATAAGCTCTGCTTAGTATAGGTTAGATCGTGTTGTGTGTATGTGGTAGAATATTATTATTATTATATTATTATAATATTATTAATAATATATGATTATACTCTATCACATACATACAACACCATCTAGCCCAAACTAAGCAGAGCTTGTACTATGGGATAGGAGAGAGTAGGATAGAGATGTGATACTGTGTGTGTGTGTGTGTGATAAATAAAGTGTAATTTAAAGTCAAGTATTATCCTGATTGATTTGTCCTTGCAATACAATATGCGCCCTCTTGAGTCATTCAAACCGCACACTCTGTCATCTGCCTGTTATAGACGGAACTCTGTACCAATAGGATTTCACAATTAAAGCAGGCCTCGAGCAAGTTGGGACCACCATTCAGTGTATTTTAGATTCGCTCTTCGATTGAAAGGCAGAATAACGGTGTCTTTATCCGCTTTCCATTACGCAAGACAGAAGTTTGTTTGTGTTACTTCTACATCGGTTTTGCTATGTTTAACGCAGACTCGTTTGGCCCTTAATACTATCAGAAACGATCATTTTCACTCTGATACATCTAAATAACCAAATTAAATATTATAAATACAAAAACTTCTTCATAAAACGACTGTCATGTTTACACTAGAATGTAATATTAGTATAATTCACTAACAAGGGAAAAGGATGTAATATGTCATCATAGTTCCTAATAGCGTTATACTACGCTGAACAAACTTCCAATTTATTATTATAACTCATTCGGTCATCCGTACTCCCTACCTGCCCTCCCGGCAAATAGGCTCGCGTCTAAGGCCGGGACTTCACCAAAGCGGAGACGAGACGAGCGGAGAGGAGATGTTTTTTAAACAACCAATAGAATTGTGTTATTGACACACCTCCTCTCCGCTCAGCTTCAGTGGAGATCGCTGTGCGGAGATGTGTAATATTTGTATGGCGCGATGGAAGCGGAGATGTGAGCTGTTCGCGGACGACGCGCAGTGGAGACGAGAGATGTGGGCGGCGTGCAGTGAGCGATGTCACCCTCCTCCCTCTCGCCCGCTAGCAACCCGCAGAGCCACGCGCGCGCGCCGGCCGAGCCGGCCCGAGCAGGAAAACATCTCTTCTCGCACAGCACACAGCACACCGCACATATCTCCGCTTTGCTGGAGTCCCCCGAGCTGGAAAACATTTCTTCTCGCACAGCACACAGCACACCGCACACATCTCTGCTTTGGTGGAGTCCCGGCCTAATAATAATTCATTTATTTATGTATCAGGCTACAAGATGTGTATGTGTATGTGTGTGTGTGTGTGTACGTGCGCGTGACTGTACGGATAGCGCAGTCTGTTAAAGGTTTCAATCCTACACAATTATTTGTGTAATCTACAAAATATTATTGTTCTTAACTTAAGTTTACTTTGTGTTCGTTAACTGTATATTTCATTAACAAAAATTATAAATCCGCCCTCACATTCTGTGAGAGTGTAATCTTTTTCAAACTGAATGTAATATTATGTTTAATAAGTAATAAATCACTTAGCGATCTTGTGTCAAGTGAAACGAATTTTCGTGCATTTGGCGTCTCTGCCATACCAACTATTAGTATTAAAGTCACAATTTAGTGCCTCCACCTTCGTGTCCGTAGTCCTTATCTTTTCTGGTATTTATAAATACTCTTAATTTTGTATCCCTTTTGTCTAAACTGGGAGACACAATTAAAAGGGAAATTCTTTTCCCCTACTTCTCCTATATACTTCTGATAATTTAGTTTCGTTGGAACTCCAAGATAGTCTAGCTTTGCTAGGGACTTCACTGGTGTCAAAACTCGGTGTTTTCTATGGTCACCACTGCTGAACCTAGCTACATAGGAGGTAAATCTAGAGGACAGTTAAAAAAAAATTACTGTTCCCAGAGAAACTGAGTGTGAAACTCATTGCGAGAGATGTCTTAAAAAAAGCAAATAGCTTTTATAGATAAAGAACAATGCCTATTACTGGCCTAGTTTTGGAACTCATGGACAGCACAACAGGGTTTTAATTTGTTGTGGAATAATTATTGTATAATATAGTATAATTTATAGATATTACTAAAGCTGTGCCAAGAAACTTATTCTAAATTTATATTTAAAAAGATGTTTCAACGTCTAACTAGTCAAAGTGTAAGGCCCTTCGTACACAAGCCTACGCAAATCTTCGATACCCGACGATTTTGGTCTCTAAGCGACTACCGCAATACAAATTCATAGAGGATCGTACACAGGCACGCGTCGCCAACATTTTGTTCATTCGTCGCCGACACCAATCGCGCGATACCTGCTAGCCGAGATCGTCGATACAAACGTCGCCGCGATTTTCAAGATGGCGAGGCAATTATTGAATAGTAGCAGTAGGAAAGGCCGTAATCATTGATGTACTTATCTATGAGTACAGCTAATTACAGGTTTCCCTTCATTATATTTACTATTTATTTGCGTAGGACGTGAAACAAACAATATAATACGTAATACATATAAATTCATATACCCATACATACACATATAAGTACATACATGCATACATACATACACACATATATACATACATATAGATAAATACACATAAATGAATACATTAGATAAATATCCATATGAAAGCTATATTTTTACATTCCAATTCTAAATTTGAAATCTCCAAATTCCAAATGTTTAACTTTAAACTCCAAATTTCAAACTGCAAATTCCAAACTTCAAATTCTAAATTTTCAGTTTTTAAATGTATTTCTATCTTTTCTTTTTTAACTTTCTTTTCTTTCTTTCTTTTTTTCTTCTATATATTCTGTATGATCGCTAAGCCTACAATGGCAGAAAAGACAACTCACGTCTTCCGATTCAACGTCGTGTGTACGGAACGTGCGCTACTAGATACTCGCGACATAAGTTTACAACATTAGTATCGAAGATTTGCATAACCTTGTGTACGAAGGGCCTAATAGATAAAAAGTTGCCAGTAAAAAATTATGATAATAAATCGATTAACAATATAATTATAATCATATATTGTTAATCGATTTAATATTTTCTCTACTCATAATGATTTGATTAGTAACTAGCAAAAACTTACTTGGTCATTAGACACTTTTGAGGTGTGTATTATTCAGGTATATAATTATGCAATGAACTATAAATTAATTATATTTTGAACAAAAATATACAGGTTGTCCGGTAATTAAATGATAATCTTCAAATGTCTTATAGTAAAACTGATGGCCGTTTAGGAAAAATATGAAAAAAAACTATCTTAACTACTACCTGAGATATGATTTTCTTTAATTAGCGTATTTATCTTTCTTGTACACTACGACCATAAATGAATGAATTCCATCGATATTTTGTTGTTTTTTAATTAAACACTAATAATTATGCTAATAGATAGACAGTCAAAAGTATGACTAGCTATTGCACTTTTTTAATTTTTTTTTATTTTTTTTTCTGCACGCCCATCAGTTCTACTAAAAGACATTTCAAGGTTATCTATTAATTACCGGACAATCTGTATATTGAGAGAGCCTACGTTCAAAATCTAACAACCACTTAAACTCAATCGCCTCGGCAAAAAATATAATCATTACTGGTGACATAAATATAAATTTAATACAAAAACAGAATGAGCACCCGTATGAACGCTCAAACAGGCTTAACTACCTAAACATGTTGGCAATGCACGGTCTACTCCCGGAGCACTCCTGCCTACGAGAGATAAAAGTTGCCTAGACCACTTTATATTAAAACTTCAATCGGGACAATCATCTGCAACGATAGCAATCATGGATACTACGGTCACAGATCATTTAATGATTTTCTTAAAACTTTCCCATCAGTCAATTAAACATAAAATCACGAAAACTAAATCAAATATTAATATAGAAAATGCAATAAGTATGTTAAATAATAATAACCTACCAGAACTGTTAAGCCTTACTGACCCCAACATACTAACTGACAGCCTAATAAACTTACTTCAAAAATGTCTTATCGCTAATACAATCCATAAAGTAATACCTGTCAAACATAGATTAATAAAACCCTGGATGACCACGGGCTTGTTGCGCTGTATAAATAATCGAAGTAACATGCAAAAAAAGTTGAAAACTGAACCACATAATGATATATTAAGAATCACCTTTAAGAGATATCGTAATTATTGCAACTGTATTATAAAAAAACAAAAAAGGATGTACGACCGAGATCAACTAACGAGGGCACACAAAAATCCTAAAAAGCTTTGGCATACAATAAATAGTATTACACATCGGACACCTCCTAAAACTAAAAGCCTAGAATTATTAGAATCGACCTTAACACCAAGCGAGACAGTAAACAGCGTTAACAAATATTTTGGCAGTATAGGCAAACTACTTGCTGACGACATCTTAAAAAGATCTAAACTATCACCTGGAAATCTTAACGTTTCCGTCTCTGACGATGCAACAACTGCACCAATCTCATCCTTTGTGCTGTTAAACACTGATCCTAAAGAAGTACAAATGGTTCTCATGAGTCTGAAAACAGATAGTGCTCCCGGATGGGACAAAATACCAATAACATTTTTAAAAGCTGCGCATATAACTGTTGTCCCCATCATATATCATCTTGCCAACTTATGTTTTGAACAGGGAACCTTTCCTACTGGACTAAAGAATGCCTTAATAACGTGTGTAAGAGTGTGTGTATAAGAGTGGAGACAAGACAGACCCGACGAATTACAGGCCCATATCTGTACTCCCGTCTCTGTCTAAAATTATAGAAAGGTTAGTTAATAAGCGGTTATTAAATTACCTGACAAAGATTAACTTCTTTTCACCTTCTCAATTTGGCTTTAGACAGGGAAGGTCAACAGAGGATGCTGTTCTGGCGCTTGCCTCTACTGTCACTGAAAAAATCGACCGTAGAGACAAGTGTCTGGCAGTTTTTCTCGACCTTAAGAAGGCATTCGATACTGTCTCTGTCCCAACGCTTCTACACAGACTTGAACACGTTGGAGTCAGGGGAATACCCCTCAAATTATTTAAAGAATATTTAACTGAGCGTAAACAAACAGTTAAGATAGGAGAGGTCACCAGTCAGGGGAGTGTGATCGGTCCAACTCTGTTCCTCATTTACATTAATAGTCTGTGCAGCATGAAAATTGAAGGAGCATATATATTCTCATACGCTGATGACACAGCTGTAGTTTTTACTGGCAATACATGGGACAGTGTCAGACAAAAAGCGGAGAGTAGCCTAGCAAGAATATCAGCTTGGCTTGATAGTAACCTCCTAACATTAAATGTTACGAAGTCCAACTACATCTGCTTCTGTATGTATAATAGCACACAACTGAAACAAGAGTTCCAGATTAAAATTCATACATGCCACGACCTTTCGAACCATGACTGCTCTTGCCTAGCACTTAAAAAAGTAACCAATGTAAAATACTTAGGTGTGATTCTGGACCAGAGACTCTCATGGCATGGCACTTAGAACTCATTATGAACAGAGTTAGAAAACTGATTTGGACCTTTAAAACATTACGACACATAACCACTAAACAACTCCTACTGCAAATCTATGACTCATTGGCCCAGTCAGTTCTCACGTACTGTCTACCAATCTGGGGTGGAGCTACCAAGACAAAATTCCTAGAACTCGAAAGGGCCCAGAGAGCTTTACTGAATGTCATGTTTTCAAACCTTTTAGGTTTCCTACAGATAGTCTTTATCTAACGTCGGACCGACTTTCAGTTAGGAAATTATACGTTCTCCAAATTATTATAAAAAAACATAAATCCATTGCCTATGATTCCTCTACTATGTAGTAACACTAAAAGGAAAAATAAGGTGGCTCCTTTAATAACTGTAAAAACGACCTTCGCAGACAGGCAATACATGAGACAATCATCTCGCTTATACAATCTACTAAACAAAGAATTAAACATTAATTGTATGTCACACCGAGATTGCAAAAAGACGCTCACTTTATGGCTGAAAACCAAAACCTACCAAGAAGTGGAGGTTTTGTTCCAAAACAATTTATAAAATATATATATGTATACATGTATATAGGTATGTTTATACATAATTATATGAATGTATATATATATATGTAACTACCTGTTACCTGCGACTTCGTCCGCGTAGATTTTAACTAAAATTGTTTGTCGCCGCGGAACCCAACTATATTTCTCTGCCCAAGTTATTTAAATGGCGTAGTTTTTATAGTGTAAAGCTAGATAATAGCATGGCTTACACAAAAACAACATTTAAGCGTCGTTAGATTACACGGCTGTCACAGAATGCGTAAGAAAAATAAAGATTCATAGATCCTCCCCCGTAGGTGATAACGTGATAATATGTAGCCTATATGTTGACCCGACCTGTTAGTAATATTCATGCAAAATTTGAAGTAAATCCATGCAGTACTTTTTGAGTTTAGCTCGGACATACATACAGACAAACAGACAAAAATTCTAAAAACTATATTTTTGGCTTCGATGTCGATTGTAGATCACGCCTCAAGTATTATTTAAAAAAATATTCAATGTACAGTTTTGACTTTCCTACGATTTTATTGTACTATGTATAGATATATGTACAAGTCAGTGTAAGACAGCATAGTCAGATCTTCCGATCCCAAGACATTGTCGTAGGGCTGAAAAACAAATACACACATACACACACACACACGCGCGCACACACACAGACACACACACACACATTCACTTTACATACATCTGCTTACTTTTACTTTTAGAGAGATATAAAATTGCATGCCTTTTTCAAATATATTTTTAAAATTTTCATTCACATACTAATGTTAGAGTCAAAGGAAGAGCTGTTCCCCCTAATACAAGCAAATTATTGCTTAAAAGGGGTCCAAGATGATTTAATGTAAAACCCTGTATGTGAAGAAATAAACGATTTTATTTTATTATTTTTATTTATTTTATTTTTACACTTAGTTTTAATAATAAATATATATAGAAGACATCTAAAAGCTGTGTATTATTGCACTTATCCATCATCCGCTTACTGTGAATCCCTATCCATTCGATTTTACTCAAAACAACGAAATAATGCTGTAGTCTAACTTCGATACATTATTATAAGCATGTAATACCCATGTAATATTGTTTTTTATGAGGTTATAAAATTACTTTTTTTAATAAAATTATAATTGTGGCAGACTTCTAATCAATCTCAGATTATTCGTTAAGCACTCATTTGTCTAATGCAATAACAACTAGTACAATTTTTGACTGTCTGCTTCTAGGTCGGTAGCATTATGAAAGGTTCTTGGATGATGACATGATAAGCTATTATTTAGATGTTCAGTTTGCTTGTAAAATTTTGCAATTGATATTCGAAACTGTTGTCTTGAACCAATTAAACGAAACATTTGCATTTTGTTTTGTTTCGGAGTACAATACATGTTTATGACAGGTATTCCCTAATGCAGATGAGATTGTGTATTCATGAAGGAACTCCTCGACGAATAGTTCAAATGAAATACGCTTTACGTAAATAACAATCCAAATATAATGCGCAGGGACCTTCAGATGAGCATCCACAATAGCAGTTACAATATTATACGTAGGTATATTTTCTTTATTTTGGAATAATTTGTCGCAAACTAAATTAATTCTTATATTTAAATTTTTTAAATTTATTGTTTCGCTCCATATTTAGTTCTTTTCTATAACGGCTAAGCATTCAAAACATTCTCGTAGCTTTGGAATAGGATTTAATTTTCTCTTTTATAATGTGTAACCACTGAGACACAAAATAGAAAAGGGTATGTAGAAAGAATGGACGAGAAAAGATTGACTAAGAAAGTTTATAAGGCTAGTGAGAATGGATGTGTGCGGTGGAACAGTCGCAAGAGGCGTCTGCCACGTTCGCCTAGGTCTCTAGGCGAACATTCCTTGATCAGATCGGAGACATTCTGGACAAAGGCCAGGTTAAGAGCACCTTAAACCGGCGAGCGTGTATGAGGAATGTGATGAAAGTGAAGCAAGCCAGAGAAGTGTGTCAGGATCGTAGCAAATGGAAATCCGTAGTCTCTGCCTACCCCTCTGGGCAACAGGCGTGAATCTATGTAACTACTGAGAATGTCAAAGTTTTATGGGAGAACCAAAGACTTAAATCATAGATCCGCCCTACTACGTTTAATACCTTTCTGAACGTTTAATTTTGTCAACGCTAACATGATAGGTATCAGAATCATAAGTATAACATAATCACGCTCACTTAAAATGAAAATGCTTCACAATCGTTCTATATCATGTAATCGTAATGTGTGCTCATTCTTCTTAGAATGAATACTTTCGTGCAATCTAAGTGTAATTACTGCAACTGTAGTAAACGGTCAAGTTTAGCATAAACAATTGCCTTTGCTCCGATCAAATACCATAAGCAACAGTCAGATTATCTGCTACCTGTCATTATCGGATATTATATGGGAATACATAAACGTCACTCGATATCCGAAGATCGCAAATCCTTAAAAAGGCACTATCTCCGACTGTCTAAAATACAGCCACGGAACACTTCGGCCCATGCTTTTATTGCAATAATATTATATAAACGACTCCGAGTGCAGGTGGCACTGACAATTGAACAATATAAGTGCATATTTGTATCGTTTGTGCAGTATCTCTGACACGCTCGAATTCTTTAAGATATGAAAGCAGTGCATCTCTAGTAAAATGGTAGCGTGGCCATGCTCCGCTCAACGCAACTCATTGTCATAAGTTTAAGTCTATATTTTGTGTACCTACTCAAAACAAGATAATGCCTGTGAATGGAATTAGAAAAATGTTCTATGATAGAACATATCTCTAATTCTCTATAGTCGCAGGTAGATATCTATAGTCTCTACCCATATTAATCTACTTATGTATTTGTTTATATGTAGGTGTAATCTCTAGAACTACTGAACTCGAAGACTTTAAAGATACATATATGAGCCCTCACTCTAATTAGATCGTACAAAAATGTCTTCAAACTTAGAGTGAGCTCACACATTGGATAGAAACGATTGAATACAATTTTCAATAAGAATGATCATGACTGTACCATATTCCTAAATCAGATGTGATGTGTGTCAGAAGAAGAATGGCATTGTGTGTCAGAAGACAACTGCTCGTTCAGAAATGTGACCATTAAAGTAGTAACAAAAAATGTTGAATAAACTAACTGCGTAATAATTTTGCTAGGAGAGAGCCGCACTATGCTACATACGCGAGGTTTATTTTATAAGTTATGAATAAATCACATTAATAATTCTATTTGGCAGTTTTCTTTTAAGTTATATATTCTATTTTGTCAGAAAACCACCGAAATTGCATGTAATTAGCCGATTTTCCTTACTAACATGTTCTTAAAGCAGATTATGACATATTAATATTATACGCTGCGTTTATGCAAATTTAAGTGAACAAATACGCATAAATTGCCTGTAGTCAATATGTAGCACAGATCACGGATCGTGCTAGCTGTCGGCTTGAGAGAACATGCTGTTCATACTCGTTTTTGTTTTTACTATCCAAGCGTGCCAGTGGCAATTCCACAGGTGATTCAAATATAACGCTTCCATCTTTCGCCTTCATATGTAAATATATTAGTATACTAGTTTTCACCCGCGGCTTCGCTCGCGTAAATGTAGGTTAGGTTAGGTTAGGTTTGCAACAGTCCCCTGGGGACGAGAGGTGGTCGGGTCCGTTTGACCCGGCCCGCACCCACACGGGGGGGCCTGCTATGGATGACTCAATTCTTTTAAGAGCTCCCAACAGGCCCCTCCATTGAGTGAGAGAGGGAACACCCCAGGTTTTTTAGTGGGTATACCAGAATGGGGAGTCCCACACGCCCCGCCGGTACCGTCCCCTAGCCGGCGGATAGTGCATCAAGCATTTTTCCTGGGTACCAAAAAAAAAAAAAAAAGGTTTGCAACAGTTATTTTTTCTAGATGAAAGGTACCCTATGTCCTATTCTGTACCCCTGACAATGTGTATGCAAAATTTCATGTTGATCGGTTGAGTAGTAAAGGCGTGAAAGCGTAACAAACAAACAAACTCATTTTCGCATTTATAATATTAGTTAGGATTTCAGTAATAAAAGGATTTTAGTTTATAACAGGTTTTATTATATAAATTGACAAATAAATAGGTATGCTAATTAGTAGGCCTCGATGGCGTAGTGGTTAGTGTAACCGACTGCCACGCCTGAGGTCGCGGGTTCTATTCCCGCACAAGTCAAACATTTGTGTGCATGAACATGGATGTTTGTCTTGGTCTGGGTGTTTCTATGTATAATATGTATGTATTTACAAACAAAAAGTATATAATATGTATGTTTATCCATTGTCTAGTACCCATAGTACAAGCTCTGCTTAGTTTGGGCTAGATGGTGTTGTGTGTATGTGATAGAATATTATTATATTATAATTTCTTTGTATGTTAAGTACTTACATGATACAGGTGTATATATGTATAACATCAGATACACACCTAGTGAACTAAATAATTTGACCACTAGGTATGTGAAACTTCAAATATAGAACGGGAGATACGAATTTCACGGAGATGCCAATCTTCCGGAAATTACGGAAGTTCACTGAGCAGGTGCAGTGTGTGAACGATGTATGCTATTCGCCTGTTGCCGTGTATGGCTGAGCCCGTCCGATTGAATAACAATTCGCAATAGAAAATTCTTTATAAAATATTTTCTACGTTCCGTGTCTGAATGACTGGAACTCGACATGAAGCACTATAAATTCTGTAATATCGTGTTATTTATTTATTAAAAATAATAAGCTAAGTTGACTATCACGCTGAGATCCCGAGTTCAATCTTACCGCCAGCATCTTTAACTTTCCAAATTAATTGCATATTATATAGTTTATTATCACTCGTTGTAACGGCGAATGACAACATCGTGAAGAAATGTAAGAGTATGAGAGTTCGCAAAGATGTGTGAAGTGACAACCAGCATTTATTAAAGTGACTGTTTAATTCTTAACAACCGTTACGTTAGAAAATTTTGGTTTAGATGCCTGTATAAGATATATTTTTGTGGATTTCCTTTAAGAGATTGTCAACGTTGCCTAGCGTCTATAACTAACCTAATAAATGTCAAATCTCTCGCATTCCTTAATATAGCTGGCAAAACCTCTATCTTCGCGGAAATCAGGCCTCATCCATGCATCATTCTACGCTGCATTAGTTTTAGCAATTGTTTAGTCCTAATATTAGGGAGTCTTCTTGATAGCATTAATAAGATAATAGAAACACATTTTTTAACATTTAAGTCGTATAATTACATTACTCATTAATATTTTAATTATACACATATTTGCTAATTCTGATGCTGTTTTCTCAAAAGATCTCTTTTGTTTGCTCGTTGTTTGGGTATAAAATAATATAAAAAATCAAGCAAAGACAAATATTCTGTTCCGCGATATCAAAAACTTGAAAGCGACTGCTACATCTCGCAATGCTGCCGTAGAGTAATTATGAGATTAGTTACGTACGTATTTAGTCTAATGTTCTTGGCGCCCGTCAGGTTTTAAACAAGTATCTTCTTAAGTTTATAAAGTAACGCGAATTTACCGAAAACTTAATGAATGACCCCAAGCACAAGCTGTAAACTATCCAAACTAAACTTTGCTTCTTACTCTACCTTACCTCTACATTCATCCGTATAAACTTACGAAATATTATGTGGTGCATTTTTGATCAGTATGCAAATGATATACCTATGTACCTACACTCTAATATCTACATACATAATATCTACTCACGCCTATTTTCTATAATAAGATTTGATGAGTTGGAAAAAAAAAAAAAACAAATAAGCAAAGCACGTATTCCTCTATTGCAATCTCTTTTAGGGATTACATAATTAATAAAAGTCTATGATAATATCTGAATATATATTTTTAAATAATGACTGTGTTTAGTACCACTACTAGGTACACTAATATTATAAAAAGTCGAAGTCAGCTTGTATGTATGTATACCTTTGATTGAATCCATTCGAGAATATTTTTGTCTAATAGAACGTTGTGTCCAGTAAGGTAGAGTATATTTGAATAACATGCGAACCCCTACAATGCGAGACCAGTCACGGGCGAAAACTGGTATTTAATACTCTTGCACAATATAATTTATTTTATTTAAAGGGTTCCGTGATAATTTATGTCCCGTGCGTATTTAACCTACAAAACACTAAGCGATTGTCTGTCAATTACGAAATGGCCATTAAACTACTATGCGATCAAAGCAACCCACTAAAATTTGCATGTCAAAATTGAAAGCCGTAGAATGTAATTTAGTTTAAATATACCTATAATACAAATAATGCAGTACTTTTGTAAGTAACATATTTATATTTATATAAATATATACGAGTATACATAAACGCAAGCCTGTTTCCCGGATATTACTACAGATTTCTTATCGCTACGATCCTGCAATCCAAAAAGAAATGGAGTAATATTAGTTTAATGTACAATTTAATCAAACCTGTGGTGGTTAAAATTATGCATTTATTACGTGAAGTTCAAGATATTTCATAAGAGAATATTAGCGATGTTATTGTTGCAGCTATTCCCGTCAGGTTCATTAGTCATTTTAATTTGAGGGATCTGCCGCATCATGGCGGCGCCTGTCATGTGCCGGTATCAGCCGGCGCGACAGCCCGGAATCTTGGCCGCTAGATGGCCGGCCGCTAATGCTCCCAATTTACCTTCTAAATGTTTTGACGCCGGCTACTTTATTACGATATATCTTGTACTAGATTTTGTCCTGTTGGCTTTGCTCGCGTAAATTTACGTTAGGTTTGTAACAGTGCTTTTTTCTAAGTGAAACGTACTCCGTGACCTTTTCGGCAGCCCTGGCAAAGTGTGTATAATATTCATGATGACCGGTTGAAGTAGTTAAGGCGTGACAGCATAACAAACAAACAAACAAACAATCTCACATTCACATTTATAATATAAGTTAGGATTAGGATAACAGCAGATACTAATATTTTACGAATCAATACTGACATTTAAAATGCGTATACATTTTGAGACTATTGCTTTCACGGTAAGTGATGCATTAATGTACATTATATTAGTTACCAATTTTTACATTATTTTGTTTCGTAACCGTTGCTCTTATAAATAGTTGTGTGCTTTTGAAATTGCTGTAGTAATGCCAGGAAATTTAACCAACCCGTTACCCTACCTTACGGAAGGCAGCAGCCGGAACCGAAAAAATGTAATAAGTAACCACATTGGAAGTTGTGGATTATGTCAGTCACTAACCAAAACATCAAATGTTTCTCAAAATATCTAAAGTTGAAATAATAATATAAAATATATCTTCGTATGTTTAAATATAGAAATAAATATAATGTAATCTTAAGTATTTTTGATAACATAAAGATAGATAATAGTTGTTGCTGTGCCGTATTCATGGCGTATAAAATACTTACGCCATGAATACGGCACAGCAACAACTATTTTGACATCTACCTACTTTAGATTTCTGCTGTATGTATCGAAAGCATGCATTAACGCTGTATCCATGAAAGCTATATACATATTATTATATATTCGTAATGTATTACCTAAATTTTATTAGCCATGGTTTGCAACCTCATTGCCGACTACCAAGTATCGGTGCAAACTTCGTGCTGTTAATGTAAATGCCTGACAGGCAGCTTAACAATACTTTATCTCATGCAGATCAGGCAAATTCATTATTGCTGCGCTCCCAAGGCAAACAACTAATAGAAATAAGAACTAGTTCATACAAAACTCTACCAAAATATCAGCGAATATAAAAAGCAATATGTGAGATGTTCTTTTAAATTGAAAGTTATTTAAACCGAAAACCGTCTACCACAAATATAGTTTCAGAAATATTTGACGTGTGCTGCAGACTCGTGAGGTACTATTTAATTATACATACGGTAGAAGGCTTCTAAATATAAAGTGAGGAATAGGTCGTACACAAAATATTCTGACAGCGATCAATATGTGGTTGTTGCATCCAACCTCTAATCGCTATTTTTATTAGGGCGGCAGTCCGCGGGAGGAGTCTAAAGAAGTTATAAATATAGAAAGTATACATATTATATAGTTAACATAACTTTTTCTTTTTGCCATAAGTATAATGAATAAACATGATGTATTTTTTCTAAATGATATTAGTAAAATATATTGTTCAATAAAATATAAACATCTTTACAAAACACATTACAGACTAATTATTGTATTAAATTCGCATTGAAACTATTTTTAATCTAAAGGAAAACATCAATATTTTTTAAAAATCTAGAATTATTATTACAAAAACTTACATATAACGATAAAAAACATATAGTCATTTGCGGCGATTGGAATATAGATATGATAAAGGATAACAAAAATTCAAAACAATTAATATCCATTTTAAATAATTTTAACATACAACCACATATTAACATACCCACCAGGAAAAATACTTGCTTAGACCAAATAGCTAGTAATATACAAAAAACTGATTTTAAAAGTAATATACATAATTTAGCCCTTTCAGACCACGAGACCGCCCAGACGTTAACGTTCTACAGTCATAGAAGTAATATCAAACCAAACACAATAAAGTTTTGGTATGAAACAAAAAGAGACTATAATGAGATGAATATCGGGAAATTTCAACAATGTCTATCCGCTTTAAGTTTTAACGAAGTCTATCAAGAAACAGACTGTAACAAAGCTTTTGATGAATTTCATGAATTATTTACTCTTTTCTACAATCTATGTTTTCCTGAAATACGAATAAAAAAGAGCAATAAATTAATAAAAAATAAATGGATTAGCAAAGGTTTAAGAATATCATGCATTAAAAAGAGAGCTTTATATTATTCGTATCAACATGATGCCATAAGTAAAAATTACAATAAGAAAATATATTTAAAGTACACGAAAATCTTAAAAAAGTGCATTGCTAACTCCCAACGAATAAACAACAATACTTATTTTTATAACTCTAAAAATAAATGTAAAGCCACATGGTCTATTATTAAAAATAATTTAAACAATCAAACTACGAGTAAAGAAATCAAAGAATTATCTATATTAAACAAAATAGTTGAAGATCCATATGACATTTGCAACCATTTTAATAATTATTTCATCGACCTAACACGTACAAATAAAAATATTGACTTAAATAATATTGACATTGACAATAATTTAGATAGCTTATTTTTGACTCCAATAAATAATACTGACCTTATAAAAACAATTAAATCATTAAATTATACAAATTCTACAGGATATGACGAGGTAACGACAAAAATAATTAAATTAAGTGCAGAAAATATATCTCCTGTACTCAGCCACATAATTAATCTTTCATTTGTAGAAGGTACTTTCCCTTCTAGATTAAAAGAATCTATAGTAAAACCATTATTTAAAAAAGGTAATCATGCTTTAATGAATAACTACAGACCTATTACGTTAATACCAATATTTGCAAAAATTTTCGAAAAAGTAATGCATGATAAAATATCTAGCTTTACAAATAAATATAATGTCATCGTAGATAGCCAATTTGGATTTAGAAAAAAATGCTCAACTTTCTTAGCTTGCTTTTCTTTAGTAAAATCAGTTACTGAGGCGCTAAATAATAAAATGGCCGTAACGTCAATATTTTTAGACATGAGTAAAGCCTTTGATTTTGTATCACATAAACGGCTATTATACAAACTAGACAAATATGGCATAAGGGGTAAAGCACATGATTGGCTCGAAAGTTATTTATCTAATCGCAAACAGAGGACTGTAATAACAAAAATTGAAAATAATGTTAGGGTGACATATAGTTCGGACAAAAAAGATAACAATAGAGGCGTCCCACAAGGAAGCGTACTAGGGCCATTATTATTTATCTTATATATAAATGACCTTAGGAATGTATTAAATCATGAATGTATACAATTTGCTGACGACACAACTTTGACAATAAAATGTTTAAACAAAATGGACTTAGAAAGTAACATAAACAGTGAATTAACAAGAACAATAAAATGGTTAGAGGACAATAATCTACAAGTTAATATTGATAAAACTAAATTAGTTCACTTTCAAACTCATAACTCGACATTCATTCCGACAATAATACGACACAACAATTCTATTCTACCACCTGTACAATCAACTTTATTTCTAGGCATAGTTATTGACAATAAATTGAATTGGAAAGAACATGTTGACAGAGTTTGTACTAAGCTTGATAAATTTGTATTTGCTCTCAGAAAGCTAAGATTAGTATCTGATAAAAAAACTGCCAAAAGTGCTTATCATGGATATGTTTCATCTGTATTACGCTATGGATTGACAATTTGGGGGAATTCTGTTGACATAAATAGAGCATTTATTACGCAAAAAAAATGTGTTAGAGCCATAAGTGGAGCAGAATATTGGGATCCTTGTACTCCTTTATTCAAAGAATTAAAAATTCTGCCATGTTTATATATTTTTGAAATTTGCTTATTTGTGAAAAAATACTCTTACTTGTTCCCATTGAACGAGCACATATCAGCACGGCTACATAAGAGAAATCCTGGAAAGTTACAGGTACCTTGTCAGAGATTACATTTATATAGCAGAAATGTATATTGCATGGCAATCAAAATTTATAATAAACTACCGACAGAATTGAGAATATTAACATATAATAAATTTAAAAGTGGAATGTTTTCATGGCTCTTGGACAAATGTTTTTATTCAGTGAACGATTTTCTCAATTATAAAGATTGACGTTACATTCTGTTTATATTACAATTTTACAAATTCAATTTTAATTTATGTTATTATAATTGGTAATTTTTTTTATTTTTTTTTTATTTTATGAAACTGACATTTATATAATCCGTAGTCTATAAGTATTTGTACGCCGAAAACGGTAGAATAATTTGAACATTGTAATAAATTTAAGATCCATTGTAACATTATTCTGACAAATAAATATTATTATTATTATTATTTAAAATTTAAATATCGGACATAGAAACTTGTTTATGAAGTCTGTTTTTTACATGGTAATTAGTATAATGTTTATATAATATAATATATCGCGAATATAACAACGGAGTTATAAAAAATACGCAAATATTTCTATTGCAAAGTCAACAAAAATAAAAGAGATTTTATTTTTATACAGGTACTTAAAGTAATAACATCTTTTCATTATACATTATGGCTTTTGGGTTTGAAAATTAGATATATTGAAGACAACATACAATCTGCTTGTGTTATATGTAGTACGATGCATTTTGCGTCATATTTAAATTACAAATTTTCTTGCTTATCATTTTCATATATTAAATTGTAGATAAGTGATGCTGAAGATATTGTAGAACTATAGATGGATCATATTTAACTTGAACTATTTTACCATAAGCGCTACTCGTCATTCTAATGCAAGCATTTCGGGTGATAAAAAGAGATAACAATAGACGCTCGACTTATGTCAAATCCATGCGCGCCACTTGCCGTTGACATTACTATTTGTGTTATATTATATAAGACAAAATATGCCTTGGATTTTTTTAAAAATATCTTAAAATTTGAGACCTTCGACAATATTTTACTATTAAATAAGAATTATGGCGTGTACAGTGTCCGGTTGTTCAAGCCGAACAGGATTTTTGACGAAGAATAATGGAAATATATTATTACATCGGTAAGACAATATAAGATAAAAGTAATTCGTACGTTTTAATTCATATACTAACTAAAGCTCAAGTATAGTTCACGTATACATATGTCGAACTGTAAATTTTGTGATTATATTGCTATAGTCTAGCAGCCACCGCCTGTTTTATTTAGTGAGTAATAACAGGCTGAATCTTCGTGAGCAGGTTCGGTTCGGCGAGACGCCCAAGCTTTTCCTTTAAAAATTTTCGATAGAGGTAGCTAATGTAGAGAGCAGGTATAAAACATGTTGATTTGGTGGGGTGTGGAAATTGTCTGAATAACAGTAAGATTTTTTTTCGAATATTGAGGTAATTAGATGATAAACTCGGAAAAACAATTGTCCTACAGAAAGGATGGTTTGACTGGAGCGTCCTACACTCCGAATATGTCCAAATAACGAGGTCATCAAAATTATTGATAAGCAGATTTTTTGTATGCAGTTAATAAATATTTGTAGCATCAAATGGTCAAAAGCTTGGGCGTCTCGTCGAACCGAATCTGTTCACGAAGAGTCAGCCTGTTATTACTCACTAAAAAAAAATAGGCGGTGGCTGCTGGACTACAATTTTCATGTTGAAATTACAATAAAACAACGGTGACCGGGTGTTTATGACATTTTATCTACCTCATAGTGTTGTGAGCCAGAAATCATCAGATTCCTGGTATAATATAGAAGAATCCGCCTCTTATATCCCTCACGAAAACATGATTCTTTAAAATGTAATGAGCCTATTTTTGTGTACTGTAGCAGTCTCCATACATCACCTCTCCTTACATTTTATCCACACCCTTCTCACCCCAGGATCAAAGAAAAATCAGTATAAAATATGTATGTAGTTAGCTTTTGTATGTTTCTATTAATCATTGCCAAAAATAAATAAATAAGTTTACATATTTGTAACGAAATTTGATTAACCGAAACTATCCTTCAATATACGTATCAATATCGATATAACAGGAATCTGATGATCTTTGGATCACAACCCTATGAGGTAGGTCAAATTTCAAAAACACTCGGTCACTGTTGTTTTTTTTTTAATTTCAACTTGAAAATAGCAAAATAATCACAAAACTTACGGTCGAACATATGTATACGCGAACTATAATTGATGTTTAGTTAAGATATGAACTAAAACGTACGAATTACTTTTATAAAATACAATAATCTTATATCGTCTTACCGATGTAATGGTATATTTCCATTATTCTCCGTCAAAACTCCTGTTCGGCTTGAACAACCGGACACTGTACACGCCATAATTAATTTTTATTGGTAAATATTGTCCAATGTCTAAAAATCTAAGATATTATAAACATTTTCCAAGCTGCACTTTATATCATATATAACTGTAAACAGTAATGGCTGTCGACGATAAGTGGCGCGAATGGATTTGACAGGAGTCGAGCGTCTATTGCTATCTCTTTTTATTACCCAAAAAGCTTGCATTAGAATGACGAGTAGCGCTTATGGTGAAATAGTTCAACTTAAATATGATCCATCTATAGTTCTACAATATCTTTGATCTACGCATACTAGTGGCACCAATATTACTCAATTTGTCAATAGCGGTGTCCTCAAATTTAACAAACTATTGCTCCATAAAGAGCTTCATACCAAATATACTATGTCTTTCCGCTTAATGATTATCGCCTACCGTAGCGCACTCTTAACACTTGGAACGCCTTTCGTGTCACCGCAGACCCAAAGCAATAGCTTTTCTCTTGTTCCACTATCCGGCGTTTAGGTGTTAATCAAAGAACAATTACAGAGGCCATGCCGTATTTAAGCTTATATTACTCTACTTTTCTACAAATATTAAATTCACTACTAATAACTAATCACAATAGCGATAGTAAGTATTACTCTATTACCTAAATTAATAAATTATTTTTGTCTGGTCTTTTACTTTGTCATCGAATATACTGCACGCTGCTTTGCCACCGTGAAAAAGCGGACGCGATTGTGGGCATAACCATTTATTTGATAACTTCAGACGTACTCGACCATTATTCTTTTAGTCGAAATAGCATTACAATTTAAATATATCGTACGGTAACTTATTTAGGATAAAATGTATCTACAAGCCAAAGTTCGCCCAAATGCTACTCTATGATTTACACGTGTTTGTGTATCAAACATCCAAGGGACCGAAAATCTCCAGAACCTTTGATATTGGTAATATTATTAGGATAATATATTGTAGTCACTGATACACAGCGCACGAAAGCATATCATGCTTGCTTCTTACGACGTGCAGTGTTCATGCTCTATCCCCTAAAAGAATAGTATATAGACCATTTTTATCTTATTTGGCATAGAAAAACTCATTTAAAAGCACTCATATACTGCTTTTACATCTATAGTCGTTACCTAATAAATAAGGATGACAAAAAGGACAATAGATGGAGATAGGTATGGTATCTATTTATTGTCTCTTGCTACTAGTACGCCATTATTGCATACTAAATTATTTCGATGTGTGCAAGTCCATTATCCATAAGTTATAAAATGGCCACGCATATATTGAATTAATTCTAATGCAAAACGATCCCGTCTAAAAAGGAAGGTGTGGGAATCGACACGAGAATTTTTTATTCTTAAAAGCTTCGTCTCGCACATTTCAGGCGACGTGCAACACGACAACAAAGACATTTTTTGTATGACTGTTAGCAGTCGTAGAATTTTATTAACATTGCATTAATACTATGTTCATAATCAGGTCTGATCGAGTTTGAGATGGAAGACCCCAATGTACCGAGCCACGATGTCATTAAGCTCCGAAGCAAGCAGCTCGTTGAAGCGCAAGTAAGTGAGTTCGATGTCCCAGACGTACCTACCAGGAAGTAATACTCATATTTTGGAGAAACAAACCATTTCTTCCTATTTTATTATTCTTATAAATTGTTACCGATTAATATATTTTATTACGAATAATGCTTTTTTATTTACCCCCTTACTGCAATGTTTAAATAATGGCCTAGCTGTATCCTTGCTAGACGCGTGGCGATACCAATAAAAAAGCGTCAGCAGTATTGCCTTACTCGATTTAATATGAATGGCTTGTTTAAGCAGGCCATACACGCTAGGGTGTACCTGACAGGTTTGCCTATACAGTTCAACTGTACAGGTAAACCGGACCGTGTATGTTGCACAACTGTGCAGGTTTCCACGCCTGCACAGGCAACTCAAAAAAATATGAATTTTTATATTTTTGCTTGTACAGTTTAACTGTGCAGGCAAAACTGAGCGTGTGTAGCGGTCGCCTGCGCAGGTGTGCGTAGGCGTCAGTGTTCCGTTGATTGCTAGAGGGGAAAGATGCTCGCGCGGCGCTGTATAGGTGCATATGCTTTACACCATTGTTCACGGTGTCTTTGTTTAAATTTCCTTTTCTTTAATAAAACAAACAATAAACCTATTAACGCTACTGTGTCGAGATCAAGCGCCACTGTCGGGGCCATGGTATCAACTGAGAGTTTGTACTGGTTTACCGCTAGTGTATGGTCTCTATGCAGCTCAAGTTTACCTGTACAGTTGAACTGTACAGGCAAACCTGTCAGGTACACCCTAGCGTGTATGGCCTGCTTTAAACATGCTAATTTCTGTCAGTACCAACTATCATACCGCTTTAAAAATATTTTTTACATTGTATTGTCCTTTTATTCTGGTTAGATTAAAAAACATCACACTATGAGTCGTGGGAGCAAACCAGTAATTATTATTATCATAGGTACCGCGAGGTACAGCTAGTAAATTTATATATTACAAAATCCCTTTATTATTTAGTATTAACACTGAGTAACACCTAATATTTAATAATGAACTCTTTGTGAGATTCTTTAAAGGCTTATGTCCTAATTAAAAATGAATTCGTAGCATCTAACTTAGTAGTAGTGTAAGGTTGCGTCTCTCTTTGCGTGCAATCGTGAGGTCTCGGGTTCGATTCCCAGATCGAGCAGATTCAAAATTCTTTGTCTTTTGTCTCGTTTGAAAATTTTAAATAGTAGAAGGCACTCTGGTAATACTCGTTAGACGACGATAAGTTTGATTTTATTTAAGATTTAAATAAATGAAACTAGGTTGTAATATACTTCTGCCTACTCTTCAGGCGATATATTGGCGTGAATCTATGTCATGTTATATAGCATGAATCTATGTCATGTTATATAGCATGAAAATACATGCTACCTTGTTATCTTATTATCAAGATATAACATTTATTATTAATATCACAATCTATTGTTACTTTATAATTTTCTATAATGGAACTTAAAATACAAAATATCTTCAAACTAGACATTTTATTGATTTAGTTCGCTAATTAATGTTTCTAGTTGGTTATGACATAAAGCTAGTTTTATTACACAAGAATGTTGATATTTAATTAAAAGAGGCGCGGATATACTCTCTTAAAATCATATATTATAACATACTAGCGGTCGCCTAGTGGTCAAAATTCGACCAAAATGCCTAACCTTGCTACTTTGTTTTCTTTTTAACTTTATTACATATAAATAAGGTATTGCTGCTAGCAAATGAAAAAACAAGATTGCAAATTTTTGCTGTAATAAAGATATACACTCTGTGACTTTAAACTCTATCTATTACAGTTCATGAGATACAACCCGTTCACAGATATACAACAGAGGTTTAGTAATAATGACCCGTAGGTACCCTTCGGGTTACGAACCCTAGCAACAGGCGCGCATCTAGGTATGTACGTAATATTAAATGTTATTTTTAGATGACGTACGAATAAATCACTTATCGTTTTACGACCACATGTTTCAACTGTGAAAACGATTCATGTAATGTTTCTAATCACATTCACACAAACAACTGAACAAACAACCTTGTATGTATGATCGTAAATAAAATTCTGGTTATTTCTAGTAGTTTATCAACAGCTGTATGTGAATTCCATACCATTGCATTATTAATTAGTTATTGATAACCAAATAGGTACACGGCTTGTGGAAAAGTTTATCAAACTATGTATATTACGATTCATAGTAACAACAATAAAATCTCATGCACGGCTCTCATGTATGTAAGTATTAAATCATAGATAGGCCATACTACGTTTAAATATGGTAATACTTGTCACCTGACAGACAATAGAGAAGTTTCCTATTTTTGCTATCGTACATTATTTTCCACGCAAGAGCAAATACAAAAAAATCTTTTTGTGAAAACAGTTTCAAAATTAGTTGCAAAATAAGGGAAAAACCAATATTTAAAAAAATTGTATATTATATTAATCTCGCTATCGCCCTCGTAAAGATGCATTTAAATACATAACAGATTATATCGCGCATCCTTTTTTTGAAATTTGACATTTGTCCCTACTACCAAATCTGAAATGCCTGTATCTTAATTATTTCAAGTAGATTTAAAAAAAGTATTTTGTTTTAAAGTTTAGATAATTCAATTAAATTAAAAAACAACGTGTGACAATTACTCTATAAAGACACGAAAATTATGAATATACATAGTATTATCTCGATCACTTATATTGCAAATTGTACACTATCCGTCTTTATCTAATGTATGAACTAACTCTTTTTTACTATGGACATCTTTTTGTACAGTGAGAGCACATCTAGCGTGGAAATGTTTGAATACGGTAACATTTTCCTAAGAGTCTTGACACTACAAAAAATAAATCATAATACCAATAGGTATAGTTTATAAAGAAGTCTGTAGGATGTTAAAATTGCAATGCAACCGCAAGAAAGACTGCTTTTGCTTTTAGCTTTTACATAGTTTACATACTTTTCCTGTTAGGTATCTACTTGTTCAGTTAAATATCTTCTGGATCTTGTCCTACTTTCCACCACATTTTCATCCATCTACAAAGTTTTAAAACATTCTAGTTTAAAGTTTATAAAGATGCTTATTTAGAATCACGGCAGTTTAAAAACGCTTCTCTCTTATGTAAGTACATATATACGTTTATTCTATAGTGTATAACCAAAAGATGTGATCATATTTTAGAGTACCTATTGGTGGTAAATAATAATCTTAATAATATATTTTTCGGTTGAGATACAGAATTCTAAACATAATTTATTGCGTTTGCCTGTCAATATCATTAACTTAGCTAAATATTTCTTTTTGAAATTAACTGGACATATTTCACAGCAGCAGCAGCATCCTCGAGTCTTTTTACTTACTATTAATTTCAATTAGTTTACCTACCTGATGAGAAATTCTGTATAAATATTTTTTTCATTTTATGATTTCTGACTGCCCCGATCGAGCAGCAGAAATGAGCGCAACTGCTGTGCTTGAGAGTCTTGGGTTCGATTCTTTCGATGATAATAGTAGAAGTTTGTCAAAAAAAAATCAGTAGTAAGACTTTGGATCTGTGATCAATAATCGGTTCGTCGGCTCATCCCCTTTTACGTGGGCCCTACAATCAAAGCTCTTTTGGGATAGTCGTCCTTAAAATATGCTTTCACCGCATTACATGCTTTATAGTACTTAGTAACAAAACAATTGTCAATAGTAGTAGTCGATATCGTATCGGATAAATAAATGCAAATTTTCACATGCAATCGTAATCGTCATATAAAAATCTATCTGAAAAAGATTTATCCCTATGATATTCCAATCATTCTAAAATTTATGTCCAATGTTATCGATACTGTTATTTTTTTTAATAATTATTGAGGCACGGACGACTAATAATCATTAAAACAACGAATACAAGTTCTTTGTATCCGGCGTAACTATTTATGGACCACACAATTTCTTGTCACTGTGTAGAGACGAGGTGACCATTTAAACCATTACACGATGTGGATAGTCAAAAAACATGTAACTGTAACGTCCCAGACGTATTACGTTCTGACCTTATGATCGTTTTTACTACACTTTCGATTTTGATCATTATCACGAGACCGTTACTTAAATGGTTAGACCAATAAAAAATTGGAGCCTAATTCCTCGACAACAGCATTAGTATTCTCGTGTTCGAACTGCGAAAATATGGACGGGTAGCAATTTGTGAAATGTGAGGTCGTAATGTTAATGTGTATGGCGCCGGACACGTGCCGCCGGTATCGCTCCGGTTTACATTGCAACCCAAATTGACAATCACATGTGGCTTTCAGTGAGAGAGAGATCGTGTAATAGAATCAATACCGGCATGCCTGGACCAATAACTTCAGTCCAGCCAACAATTTTCCCTTTATTGCTTTCTGACGATTTACTTCTAAAAGTAAAGCGTGTCGTTCTGGTTCCGTTACGGTTGGGTAGGATTTTTGCTGAATTTAGAACTCTACCTATCGCCTAATATATCTAATTTGATTCATAACATACATGCTCCTTCCCTATAATGCGCAGAATTTATTATCATTCTATAATACTTTTAGGTAAAATTAATGAATCACATAATCTGGTCACTTTGTATGCTCTTCATATTGTCAAATATAGTGCTATTTGTAAATATGTATCTTAAGATATGTTTAATGGCATATCTCAATATTTTATTTTATTATGTTGTGTATATATAGCATTTCTATTCAGCAACAAAAAGAACGATCTGTTAAGTAAGACATGAGCAGTATATACGTATCTCGTTAGATTTCATGCCCAAAGTCTTTTTGTATCGATATGCAGGGACAGTGTGATGAAATGTGCGTCGCTATAAAGTGAAGGAGAATAGGATTACCCAAAAACGAGATATTTTATACACGTTTCTTAGTAAAAATATAGCATGTGAAGTTTTTAAATTTGGCTGCACAGTTGGCGTAGTAGATTAAGTGATCAGTTCGCCACTGTCACAACGACTAGTGTTGTGAGTTTCAATCTTACACAGGACAAATTTTATGTGATCTACTATAATTATATTATATATTACAATTGGTTGTGGCGACTCTAGGAGTACTACAAGTCCGTCGATTAAATGATTCTAAACAACCCTGCAATGTAGGAATGATTATTATTAATTACGTAGTTGCCTATTTTAATTAAAAAATGTATCATGTAACACATGTCTTGAAGTTATGACTGTCAGACATCCAGATGCTTCCTGTTAGTTAGCTTTCACTCAAAATTATTTAAAACACATATATAGTATATCAAGATATCTGACACATTGTTTTAGGTTATTTTTATTGTAGGATAGTCCGCACAGCTTTTATATCGATTCTTTTGTTTAAAACAATAATCAATAACACGGACTATAAACATAAATAAATACTATTAGCGTCTATTTAAACGTAATTATTTTACAGACTTTTGCCAGGCATATCTGACAGCGCCTCTGCATAGATGACACCCTTCGTCTTTATAGATGTTACATCAGAATCCAAAAATGGAGAGTGTGTTATTGTTTTTAAATAATACTAGTGCACTAGAAATAATTCCTGTGTCGCGGGGGACTTTACAAACATTCAAACAACGGACGCAAAGAACACGCAGACTCGGCCCAACCATTTGTAGATCACACATATTTTTGTGTGGGATTCGAACCCACAACACTCGGCGCAGTGGCAGCGGCGAAGCGACCACTTAAACCACTACGCCATCCGTGCATTCAAACTATAAAGTACATACATATTCATTGAATTTAGACCTCAATTTAAAACTATCCAGTACTCCTACTTCTTACCTACTTAACACGCGTATAAAAGAATTGGTTTGCTTAAATGACGTAAGGTCTCGTGGTTCTGGGATCAGAGTATATTTGGCTAGTGTCATAATTACACTATGATGATAACATCTTATCGTTATAAAAAAGAATCGCGTCCAAGAGTAGTACTAAAATAGGTTGAATACTTTAAAACATTTTAATTCTTTCGCCGTCGCTCTGATATATTATTAAATTTATGAAACATATAGAACTATTACTAATTAATAATTTTAGTCGTATACCCACTAAATTGTGATGTCGTTAGATCTTTTCAAGCATGTTATGAAATAGTAATTTATTGCTTATGAAATAGTGACTAGCTGACATTCGAGTTGCATTGCGCTCATATATTTGGTTCATCCCCACTAGAGAATACTCTAGTCAGTACTAAAAGTTTACAATCGTTTTAACAACGGCATTAAACATTTAACACGTCGACTCGTGAACGCTTCCAACATCTGTAACTACCTATGAAAACTACGATTAGATATGATAGCAATAATAATTTTATCAATTTATATACACCTTACCAAATTTTATGACCATATACAACAGTAATCTACAAATACCGCGCACTATTCTCGCGTCACATAAATATTTATAAAATAAATATTTACTAGGAATATACCGATAACGCATTCTAGTGGAAAATTAGTGCTATACATGTATATGTTACGTATATGATCAGAGATATATCGAGTGATGTCTCCACCCGATATGCATTCAACATTGACTAAAGATAAAAACAAAAATGGTATATAGATACGCGATATCAAAGATTATCACAAGCCTCGAGATATCCTTAAGTGATACTAGGTTGAAGACATACATGTAACCTAATCAAACACGAGACCGGACGGAGCGTGTTTACTTTTATATAATTTTAGTGACGTAGTACGTTTTACAGTGACTCTGTTTTAAGCGGCCGCTACCAAACGATTGGCGATACACTTAAATAATAAAAGAGTAATGCTAGAGATATTTTAAAGATCATATAGTGTGTGTGATCGGACGCGACGCTGGGCCTGTGTGCGACATTTATTAGTTTGTGATTCGACGCCGTTTCAATTTCGTCGACATATTGTTATCGTGGCCGCCTTCACTATGATAAAACGGTTTGTACAGGTGTAACGTTGTGTGCTGGTTATGGACTGACAAACGTCTTCTAAATAAAAATATGAAGACGTTTATTGTGAGATTTTCACAGTGTTAACAGTTTAGTGCTAGTATTAGTGAATAGTGCTGTATAGTGTAATCGAGATGGATAGATTGAGACAGAAACCTAAAAAAGATAAGCCATTAAAACATGTAGAGAGAGATAAATCTCCTTTATTTATAACTGACGTAAAAACAATAAAAGAAAATCTCAAAATTAAAGAGATCTTGAGGACTGTGAAAATGAATAGCAGTATGCGAATAAAGGCCCCCAAGGGCAGTAAAGTGATGCAAAATAAAGACTTTAACGACAATGAGGATATATTTGAAGGCGGGACGAATAGCCAAGAGACTGATATATTAGTGACCGCGAGTGCGACGAACCCTGACGTAGTAGTGAACAATAGTTCCGTGGAAACAAACGAAGATGTAACTGAAAACTCCTTTGACAATGATATTAACGAGTCCGCAGAAGAAACAATTAATGAATCCAATGAAAATACTGCCTCATTTGATACGACGATACATGAATCCAGTAGCGTGCCCGAAGGCTTATCCGATTTGGAACTAATTAGCGATGAAGATAAACAAAAAAATCCAGTTGTTCCAGACGTCAAAATTGATTCACCGCCCCCGAGCGAATGCTCACCTATTAAAACTCGCGACAGAAAACTATCTCTGGATCAGACTATGTTATCTAGACGCGAGGGCTTGTCACAGTCTGAATTGGATCTGAATTTAATAGGAAAATCTCCATTGGAAAGGAAATCTTCATTTTTTAGAAAAAAGATGGACAGTTTCTTGAAAAATACGACTGAATTATTTAGACGGCAGTCAATGAAAAGTCCATCTATTCAAAGAAGAGGTTCAATGTCTGTATCTCTTCAGTCACTAAATGAGAACAGTACGTTTAATGGTGATTACGGCGGGGAACCACTGCATAACCATCAGGTGAGTAAATTGTAATATTATTTGACAACAAATAAAAAAACGAAATGCCATGCCATAAATTCTTTAATATTTACTCATGACTCATGGTACACATTAGTTGCACTGCGATAAAAATGTAATATGATTTCAGAGTCATTCATTTACAGTGTGCTAATGAATACAGTAGTACCTCGACTTACGTTACCCCGGACGTACGCGAACTCGGAGTTACGCGATTTTCAAATCTCGTCGATTCGTCTTTTATTTGATCATCGCACAACTCTCAAATATGGATTTTAGACTTACTCCTACACTATTGTTCAGGAATATAGGCAATATTGCAGGAGAAAGAGTCTTTTAGTCGTCAAACTACTTTCTTAGATTTTATGAAGCCTTCTACATCAGAATAACGGCAGTTCGCAATTTTATTTTTGTAAAATCCAATATGTATTTAAATATATCCCGACTTACGCGAATTCGACTTACGTGGTTATTGCTCAGTCCCACCTATCACGTAAGTTCGGGGTATTACTGTATACATAGGCATATCAGTGTCCACAAACGTATAATTTCTGTTCGGAATTGCTAGATCGTGTCTATACTGGAGTAATAATACAAGTTAACCTTAACTCCATAGTCGCACCGGCACACTGGCGGCCAGACACAATAGGTTTTCATATATATCTGGCATTCGAACAATTGACAGGTTAACTAGAACCAACCAACAAACCAAAATGTCAACTTAAAACAAAGCGTTTTGATGGACGTACAAACGCATGAACGCATTTATGGAACAATAGCGGCTTAAGTCACACGAATATGACGTGATCAGAGAACGCTGTACGTACTCGTTCATGCGTGTGACTGTCCGATCATCCGAGGCACGGTGGTTTGTCCTAACTATCTGCTTCCATTTACATGCTCTCACGCTTATGTCCGATAGGGTAGGCACAGGTATCTAACATCCACATTTAGCCAGACATGATTTAGTCTAGCGATCCCGCCAATATTACTTTCTAAACCACAAACTTTATAATAAGATAATTAGGGTGCTTAATATATATATATCCTTTGACTTATAATAAATCTAAGCTGAAACTAATAGAGTGGCTTCTTTCACAAACTTATGTATACACAATGTGAGGATACCATAGCATGATAACAAATACGTCTTACTATATACAGACACATATACACAATACACACACAGACACTCACATAATATACTCACCGACTCCCATCTCTCTAAATATAGACACAAAATTAGTTAAAATAAGCAATACAATTTTGTACCATTACTAATCTTAGTTATTTAAAATATATTCGGATGTGGGCGTTAATGGCTACGACACAGCTTATACTAGTAATAATAATAATAATAAATCGTTTATTTCTTCACATACAGGGTTTTACATTAAATCATCTTGGACCCCCTTTTAAGCAATAATTTGCTTGTATTAGGGGGAACAGCTCTTCCTTTGACTCTAACATTAGTAAGTGAATGAAAATTATAAAAATGTATTTGAAAAAGGCATGCAATTTTATTACTCTCTAAAAGTAAAAGTGCGCAGATGTATGTAATGTGAATGTGTGTGTGTGTGTGTGTGTGTGTGTGTATTTGTTTTTCAGCCCTACGACAATGTCTTGGGATCAGAAGATCTGACTATGCTGTCTTCCACCGACTTGTATATACATATATTATATATATATATATATATATATATATATATATATATATATATATATATATATATATATATATATATATATACATTCATATAATTATAATTAAACATACCTACAACAATTTATAAAATTTATGTATGTATGCATGTAGCATACATACATAAATTTTATAAATTGTTTTGGATTAAAATCTCCACTTCTTGGTAGGTTTTGGTTTTCAGCCATAAAGTGAGCGTCTTCTTGCAATCTCGGTGTGACATACAATGAATGTTAATTCTTTGTTTAGTAGATTGTATAAGCGAGATGATTGTCTCATGTATTGTCTGTCTGCGAAGGTCGTTTTTACAGTTATTAAAGGAGCCACCTTATTTTTCCTTCTAGTGTTACTAGTAGAGGAATCATAGGGAATGGATTTATGTTTTTTTATAATAATTTGGAGAATTGAAAGTCGGTCCGACGTTAGATAAAGACTATCTGTAGGAAACCTAAATGGTTTGAAAAACATGACCTTCAGTAAAGCTCTCTGGGCCCTTTCGAGTTCTAGGAATTTTGTCTTGGTAGCTCCACCCCAGATTGGTAGACAGTACGTGAGAACTGACTGGGCCAATGAATCATAGATTTGCAGTAGGAGTTGTTTAGTGGTTATGTGTCGTAATGTTTTAAAGGTCCAAATCAGTTTTCTAACTCTGTTCATAATGAGTTCTAAGTGCATGTGCCATGAGAGTCTCTGGTCCAGTATTACACCTAAGTATTTTACATTGGTTACTTTTTTAAGTGCTAGGCAAGAGCAGTCATGGTTCAAAAGGTCGTGGCATGTATGAATTTTAATATCTTGTTTCGGTTGTGTGCTATTATACATACAGAAGTAGATGTAGTTGGACTTCGTAACATTTAATGTTAGGAGGTTACTATCAAGCCAAGCTGATATTCTTGCTAGGCCACTCTCCGCCTTTTGTCTGACACTTTCCCATGTATTGCCAGTAAAGACTACAGCTGTGTCATCAGCGTATGAGAATATATATGCTCCTTCAATTTTCATGCTGCACAGACTATTAATGTAAATGATGAACAGAGTTGGACCGATCATACTCCCCTGACCCACCCCGTACATAACAATTTCCTCTAAACTGGTGACCTCTCCTATCTTAACTAGTAGTCAATATCGTTTAATTATTGTGAAAATGTAACAAGGTTTTCGATAAATTAATATTATTATTATTGCCATATACCGTGTACAGGGAGATTTAATGAGAATTTCTTCGAAGGAAATTCAACAGCGCTTTGCTGAATTTTGGGACCGACCCTCATGCATAGTAGTCGTATTAACTATGGCTGCGGCTGCGCCACCAGCGCCACCGAAGCAGCCAGTAATTATTACTAGGAACAGTGATGTTCTTTATAGTGTCAGAATCCGAGTTACTTTTGAAGCGTCTGTAACATTATTACACTACACTTAAAGTACCTAACCTGTAAGTCTGTTATATATGCCTTATTAATCTTAATATAAAAATATAAAAGTAACTAAATATAATTACTCAAAACATTACTCTCTTTTTTATAAAAAGATATATCATCAATCTGCCTATTACAGTCTAATGCTATAGTCCAGTCATTTAAGCTTAAATTAGGTAAGAATCTCGGAATTCGATATACCCAGCTGTAAGTACTTGTATATTGACACCCTAAAAGTTGTCTCAAAACCTACATATGGTAGGGTGTAAGTAACTATTAAATTTCAAGGTCAAAGGTCACAAAAATCGGATTTTTGCGCTTTTTTTGGAAATATCTCATTTCCTATGGATTTTTTGCTATTTGTATTTATTATCAATATTGTAGAATACAAAATTCTCTACAAATTTTGTTTAAAAAAATTTTTTATACGGTGAACCGTTTTCGAGGTAGAGGGCGGAGAGCGCGCGGTCACAGCATCACTTCAGGTCAACCGGTGCCTCCGGTCGAAAACGCGCCATATATAGTTGATTAACTATCGATAAATCAATGATTATAAATATTTGTCAATTTTTATTAACTATTATATTATATTTTATCATTTTCTTCATGCATTAAACCTATATCTATTCAATAATACTGATAACCGTTTACTAAAATTAAAAAATAATTAAGAGAAAAACTTAAATCATAATATAATTATATTCCCATTTACACTAATGACATTTTAAATAGAAAATAATTTAGTGCCTCTTTAAAATCTGTAAATTTTAAAATTCTTCCACTACGTCGAAAATTATACCTGGGAATTATACGGGCCCCTATACACTACGGACCTTTCTATTTATAGCCAGTCGGGACAGATGTTCACTTGTATTGTATAGTAACGACCGTCTTCTCTTTCCTTCAGTTTGAGTTGTATCTTGGTAAACTACGGACGTACAATTTCAAGAATTATGGCTGATTTGTGTTTTCTATGTAATAAATCAGATTCAGGAGGTGAATCGCTTGTTGAAGTAGTGCGCGGTATTAAAACATTTCCGAACTGCAAGTGTCGAACGAAACGACGGACAAATTGATTATTTAAAATCAGTAACCTCTGTTAAAGTGCATGAAAAGTGCCGAATTGTTTACATTAGTAAAAACTGTATCCAAGCAGCAAAACGGAAACAAGAAGAAAGAGAAACTATAACTTCTCCATTAGTACTCCGTAAAAAACGAGGTGAAGTGTTTGATTTTAAGAATCAATGTTTATTTTGTGGCGAAGTTGCTGATGAAGCTGCAGAGAAAAAGAAAAGTGAAAAATACAGGCGGAAGATAAAAAATGTGAGTACTCTTGAGTTCAAAGATACTGTTATCAAAAAAGCAGAAGAACGTGGGGATGATTTTGGAGAATTGGTGAAAAGTCGTATAATTTTACAGTTTGATTTGATCGCTGCTGAAGCGAAGTACCATGCTGCTTGCTTTACAAACTTTTCAAATAAATCATCATCATCATCGCCTCTTGAGAAACCTCGTCAAGATAATCAAGTTACAGAAGCTATGTTAGAGATTTTCAATTACATCGAAAATAATAATGATTCTCAATTCACACTAAAAGAGCTTAAAGATGTCTTGACAGGGTATGTGCCAGATGTTAAAACTATCATTACAAGACTACAACAGAAGTACTTAACCGATATCGTAATTACGAAGAAAGTTGGAGCTTTCACGATCATTTCTTTCCGTGATGCACAAGCTAATATTCTATCAAAAGCTTGGTACGAAAGTAAAAAAATAGATCCTGAAGCAGAAAGGTTAAGAATTGTAGAAGCTGCAGCAGCAATTATTAGAGAAGATATCCGAACATCTATAGTTGAAACTAAATCTTATCCACCTCCTAGTAAAATGTTGGATAATGTTGATCAAGAAATTCCAAAAACTTTATTACATTTCTTAGAAGAAGTCATCAACAAAAACAGGAAAGGACAAATTGATCATTTAAAAACAAAATGTACTTCAATAAGCCATGCAATTATGGCTGCCGTACGCGAACGTTCTTTTTCATCACAGTTACTTTTGAGCCTTTCTGTATTTCTTCACAGAAGATATGGATCTAAAAGACTATTGGATATTTTATCTAGTTTGGGATTTGCAGCTTCTTATAGTAATACAGTACAGTAATAATAATAATAATAATAATACTCTACCACATACACACAACACCATCTAGCCCAAACTAAGCAGAGCTTGTACTATGGGTGCTAGACAATGGATAAACATACATATATACTTTTTTTTTTGTAAATACATACATATTATACATAGAAACACCCAGACCAAGACAAACATCCATGTTCATGCACACAAATGTTTGACTTGTGCGGGAATCGAACCCGCGACCTCAGGCGTAGCAGTCGGTAACACTAACCACTACGCCATCGAGGCTGACAATATGAAGTTTCAGCAGTTTATCACCCACAGCCTCGTATTTTATCATCAGAGTCAGGTGCACTTGTACAATATGTTGGAGGCAATGCCGATATAAATGTCCAGACTCTTGATGGTAACAATACTCTTCATGTTATGGGGATTATTAAGATAGTAATTCCAAAAAATGCTGTTCTCTACGATGAAAGGATAGAAAAATGTACAACCAAATCAAAAGCGAAAGAGTTGGCAGCCATATCACATGTATCTTTACAAGTTTACGATAAACCAGTCGTACCTGGATACAGTAAAGTTCAAGTTGAAAATCTGCATGACGGTCGAGCACTAACAGAAAAAATAATCAACAGAACTGATTTTTTGTGGTTATACGGAAAATGGAGGGATATTGCATCGTTGCCAGGGTGGAACGGTTATCTTGAGCAGCTCACTAAAAATGAAATGAATTTTTCAACATCTCAGGTTATGTTTCTTTCTTTTATCGATCATCCTGCCAGTAATGTAGACACAATTTACACCACTTTACTTTGTGCTCTCGATATTGCCAAGTCACACGGACAAAAAACGTGTGTAATTACATTTGATCAACCCCTCTACTCTAAAGCACGTGAAATGGTAGCTGCGTCAGATTCTAGCTCAAACTTATGTAAAGTCGTTGTGAAATTAGGAGGATTCCATATGCTCATGTCTTTTCTTGGAAGCATAGGATACATAATGGATGGAAGTGGCCTTAAGGAAGCTCTTGGTAATAAAATATACGCACCAAATTCTGTAGACAAGATGCTGAACGGTCACGCTTACTCAAGAAGCATTAGAGGCCATATATTGGTGCGACTTGCATTATCAAAGATCATATTTGAAGACATGAAGATTGAAGATTGTACGTTGGATGAGTTAATACAGCAAATCACTTTTCGAGATGTATCCTACTCAAAAGTAGAAGGATGTATGGATAACTCAATTTTTCTTTCAACATTTCTAGACAAACTGGATGATCTGAAAGCTCGAGGTCCAACAGCACAATTGTGGGTGCAATATTTGGAAATGGTTACAATAGCACTTGATTTTGGTCGCGCTGAAAGACTTGGGCTTTTCCAAGAACACTTTGATGCAGTGCGCAGAATGCTGCCATATTTTCACGCCAGTGGTCACTTCTTATATGCAAAATCAGCCCACCTGTATCTGCAAGATATGCTCAAGCTGGAAGAAACTATGGATGAGCAAACTTATGAGAATTTCAGAAATGGATTTTTCACAGTGAAACGAACAGAAAAATATAATTCAGGTACATGGACAGATATGGTCATCGAACAAAGTCTCATGAAATCCATGAAAACCGAAGGAGGAGTATCTCGTGGTCGAAGTACGAAAGAAAGTGTTTTGTGTAAATGGGTATATGCTATGTACGCCACAAACACTATTTGTGAGGAAATGGAGAAGTTCTGTAATATCTCCTTGGAGTCGACCGAGCAACACGTAGATTCCAGAGACTCAAGAGTGAAAAAAGACAATGCTGACGTAAATATACTATTTGATTGGTTTAAACTCCATGATCCTTTTCCAAATACTACGCAGTTAATATCGATAGCTTCTGGAATTGTTGGAAATGAGCAAATTAACTGCCACAGAGCTTACGAAATTGGATTAGAGTCTATGAAGAAGATCACCGACTTATCATTTAATGAAATAAAGTTTAAACGCTCCGAAAAAGTAATGCCGCTTTCCAGTGTTAACAAATCTGTAAAAATAAATGATTGTAAAGTTGCAGTGGATCCATTATTACTCTTCCAAAGAATTACTGTCAGCAAACAATTTGAAAGTAATCTTGAAGAATATCTTCAATATGAATTGAGTCCGTATCCAACAGCTCTATTTGATAATGATGGCATGAGAAAAACAACAAAATCGTCATTGTATCACAACATGAGCCCAATTGATTTTGTTCTCAATGAAAATAATGTGACGTTCATTATTGATGGCGGATTTCTTCTTCATCATGTTGTATGGAGCAGAGAAGATATTTTTCCTATTGTTTTTGATAAATACATGAATTATTTACAAAGGCATTACAGTTCCAAAATAATTGTTGTATTTGACGGATATTCAGACTACAGTAAGAACGTAAAAGCTATGGAGCAGCAGAGAAGAACTGCTGCACTTTCAAAAACGTATGAAGTTTGTTTCGAAGAAACAATGGTTGTACCAGTTACTCAAGAAAAATTCTTATCAAATCGAAATAACAAAGATAATTTCATTAATAGGTTAATTGAAAAATTTCAAGCTGCAAATATTACTACTAAACAAGCCAGAGATGATGCGGATGTTCTTATTGTTGAAACTGCAATTGAAGAATCAAAGTCTAAAAAAACTTCAGTTATAATAGGACAAGATATTGATTTACTTGTCATTTTAATTGGGCGTACACTGTCTTACGAACAAGAAATTTTCTTTAAAAAAGTTGGGAAATGTAATGTAAAAACGGAGATATACTCGACTAAAAGTTTTGATAATTATCCTCATTCTAAAAAACATATTTTATTTCTGCACGCATTAAGTGGCTGTGACACAACTTCTGCGCTTTTTAAAAAGGGAATAAAATCACTTTTAAAAGTTTTTGAGAAACTGACAAATTTGGATGAACTAGCTGCAGCATTTGAGGAAGAAAATTGTTCGGCCCAGAGATTATTAGAGAGTGGAACTCAAACCTTATTGGCAGTCTATAATGCTCCGAAATCTGTGAAAAGTCTCGATCATCTTCGTTATATGCATTACGTCAAGTCTACAAAACTTAATAAACCTGTGCAGCTTGCAAATATTCCACCAACAAGTGCAGCTGCTCATCAACATTTCAACCGTGTATATTATCAAGTTCAAACTTGGTTAGGACATGATTTGGAACCCCAGGTATGGGGTTGGGCAATGCGTAACGATTTTCTGGAGCCTATCATGACAATTTTACCACCTGCTCCAGAAGATTTGCTAAATACAATTTTCTGCAACTGCAAGAGTGGTTGTGGTTCGCGATGCGGATGCAGGAAAGCGGGCTTGCAATGCTCTTTAGCTTGTGGCCAATGTTATGGGCAAGCTTGTATCAATGCTCTACCATATCAGAGCGACATTAACGAAGATGGAACCTTTGACCCCGAAATCATGGAAGAACTTGAGACAAATGTCGTTGAAGACGATAATGAAGACCAGTTTGAAATTTATCAGCAGCCAGAAGATGACAATGAAGAGGAAGAAGATGATTTAAATTATAAATTGTAGTTTTTGTACCCTTTATTCCATTTCTTTACTTTCAATAAAAATAAATGTATTCAATGATGTTTTTTAATAAAAAGATTAATTCATAATTTATTTGTTTTTTTTTTCATCATGTAAGAAGTTATAAATATTAATTAGGTTAAAATTCAAATATAATTCCTATATTTTCATTAACATCTCTGCAATTACATGGGCAGGTAAGTGTTGTTAAATAAATTAATACTGAATAAAAAGTGGATAAGTTAGGAAAAAATTATAAAATATAATATAATAGTTAATAAAAATTGACAAATATTTATAATCATTGATTTATCGATAGTTCATCAACTATATATGGCGCGTTTTCGACTGGAGGCACCGGTTGACCTGAAGTGATGCTGTGACCGCGTGCTCTCCGCCCTCTATCTCGAAAACGGTTCACCGTATAAAAAATTTTTTAAACAAAATTTGTAGAGAATTTTGTATTCTACAATATTGATAATAAATACAAATAGCAAAAAACCCATAGGAAATGAGATATTTCCAAAAAAAGCGCAAAAATCCGATTTTTGTGACCTTTGACCTTGAAATTTAATAGTTGCTTACACCCTACCATATGTAGGTTTTGAGACAACTTTTAGGGTGTCAATATACAAGTATTTACAGACTTACAGCTGGGTATCTCGAATTCCGAGGTGAACTTACTATAATGACTGGACTATAGACATATATAATTACGTACGTATGTAGGTATAATAATGAATTACGTAGCGGCTACTACTTAGATACCTACTATAATATATAAAACATAAACTTAAAATATAAACTTCTGCAAAATTGCGCCAATACATCTCAACTTTCATTCTATCTGCTTAAATTAAGACAACTAATTAAATATGTATTGTTAATGTTATAGAAATATTCTATTCCTTTCTATAATAGAGGCACGAAATAATATTAAAATGCAAAGTACAATGTTACCTCGCCAATGACCTTGTCGAAGTAACAAAAATTAAATATGTATTGTTAATGTTATAGAAATATTCTATTCCTTTCTATAATAGAGGCACGAAATAATATTAAAATGCAAAGTACAATGTTACCTCGCCAATGACCTTGTCGAAGTAACAAAAATTAAATATGTATTGTTAATGTTATAGAAATATTCTATTCCTTTCTATAATAGAGGCACGAAATAATATTAAAATGCAAAGTACAATGTTACCTCGCCAATGACCTTGTCGAAGTAACAAAAATTTGTGTGATCCACATTTTGGTTCTGGGTCTGTGCGTTCTTTGTATCCGTTGTTTGAATGTTTGTATACCTATGTATGTATATTCCCGCGACATTGGAATTATGTATAGTGCAGAACTTGTATTTTTTAATAAAACAGCGTATCCTCTCTCTCAGTAACCAAGCAAAACTCAATATACAAATGTTAATGTTGTTAGTGTATGTAATAATTGATCAATTGAATTAAAAAATTATTATATAAAAATTTCTATATTTTCTTATTATGTAAAATTAATTATTTAGACTCCAACATTAGGTTTCTTAAATTTATTTTTATAATATACGTGTATTTACTCCGAAATCCACCCAGGCAAGGATAACTAATTGTGACAAAAGTATAATTACATTTTACCATAAAATATAATGTGAATAGATTGACAAAACCATTTCTCGGATAAAAAAGGTTTTTTATTACGGTCATCTACCAACGCGCCCATCCTCATCATTACGCCATTACAGATCATTACGCCAATATATACGAAAGACTTAAGCAGAACTGTTGATACTTACCCAGCTATATTTAGATCTCAGCCAAAGCTCCAGGCAAGAACTTTATTACAATATGCATGCCAAATTTACTTTTCTTTAAGTATTCTATGAAGCTGGCTTGAAATTATTATGAATAAATTAACTACAATTATATGCACTGTAATCTGAAAATTGTAAGA
The DNA here is from genome assembly GCA_963564715.1 of Catocala sponsa. Classification (NCBI taxonomy): domain Eukaryota; kingdom Metazoa; phylum Arthropoda; class Insecta; order Lepidoptera; family Erebidae; genus Catocala; species Catocala sponsa. The sequence continues at coordinate 25,489,759 of OY751326.1, forward strand.
AACGTTTTACTTTTTCTTGGCATTCAATTTGTGAATAACCTAGTCAGTGGCAGCGACACACCAGCAGCCTGACACAATAAGTTTTCCAAGGTGTCTGGCAATCAAAGAATTTATAGGCTAAACATGTTTATGTTTTTATATTACTGGTGGCAGATGGCTCAATAGTTCACCTCATTGTAAGCGGTAACCGCCGCCTATGTACATGGCTGTGTTTTCTAGTTATTACAGAAGCAATTCCTAGAAAACACAACAAGCAGCTTTCTACCGGAGACCACATTGGTGTCAATAGGATCGCCCTCTATTATGTGGGATTTAAAAAAGCGCCCAGCATCTTTCACCACCTTTAGTGAAAGATGCTGGGCATTGTAGAGAAAACAGGTACAGTACATAGTATATTACGTACTACTTTGGTGACAGAGGCGTGGCACTATGTATCTATGTAAATAGTCGAAAAATCTTTCCAGCCTGCCTCATGGTTTTTACCATCTCATAGATCGCATAACTGTATCTTAAAAGATTGTGTCACTCGTGCGTAGCTGCTTAAGATGAAGGATATGGTAGACAGGGGGTTGGATAAGGAGTAAAAAATAATCGACTAGGAGATGGAACATCCAGCGTTTTGACTCTTTGAATAAAACACAATAATATGAATACTTCTACTTGACACCGATATTCTGTGAGAGAGTAGTGCTTTCTCGGTCCAGTAAACCCAAGCATGTTAAAACCAGCAAGGCTCGATTACTACTAAGCTTCTAAAACTCCATGAATACGGCATCTGTGTCTTCAATCATTTATAGTATTAGAAAAATGTTTTATACAGTTATTACAATATCCTTTACTAACAGAATACTATAGTATCCCTGTAGCATAGGGAGGTAACAGATCTATACTTCACATCCGACTTCGCGGAACTAGTACACGTATGATGTCGGCAGTAGGCGCTAATCATAAAACTTGAAATTATCGATTTAATATCATGATATCAATATTACCTAACATATCTCAATTATAATATATTTTATTCAATTTTAGCAAGTCATTGTTTACACTTAGCAATTGCAGCAGCAGCAATTGCAGTTTTTATGTTTTATAGAATTGGACGATAACCTTACCCTTCTCACTGTGAGAAAAGCTCCGTGTCCAGCAGTGAGATAGTTTATAATAATATATAGGGCTGATATTATTTTTATTTTTATATAATTCACGCTACGATTATTAGCAAATATGTAACACTAATTATTATTTTTTATTCTATGAGTGAAGTTCATTCTTGTAAGGAAATGAAACTTCTAATCTTAATTGCATATTGCAGTAATTATACAAATATTATTCTTAAATAACAACCCTTGCATAATATGGAATTTTAGAACCGCAGGACTCTTTACCAACAAACTACGGGCACATAGAACACGTAAACAAGAAGTAATAATTTATAAATTAACAAGTACTAAATATTACCATTTTTGAGCCGTGTTGAAATATTTCGATAGATAGACTCTTTAGCCAAATACAAGCGCGCTTTCTATTATCTCACTCTTATTGTCCGGTAAGACGGCCACACTCCCAGATCGAAGAGTTTGTCTATGCACCACCAACTTTTCAAGCTTTCTGAGCCATGGGGTCGCCAACACTACCATTTTTGTAACTATGGACTGTTATTTGACTCTTTTTGCCAAAAAAGAGCAAAACCTTTTTAAGCCCGATCCAAGTATAAAACTCGGATACCTACTATGGCATATAGTCATTGCATAAGATTAATAATACAAGTGCATAAGACATTCGAAATCCCATTATGATATGTACATACATAAATTCTACTCTCTTTGTATTTCGTTTACTTTTCTATTGTGTGTGTCTAGCATTACCTGGTATCTGTAAACATTTTTAAAAACTATTTACTAGTAATGCATTGAAGGCCTAACCTGAGTTTCACCGAGTGAGGACAGATATTCGGCTGCTAAACAGGTGCAATGTTTTATTTTAATAGAATACTTGTCCTTGTTCGATTTTGTACATTACTTGTGAAAACAGTATCAAAATAAGGTAGTTATTAATATTTTATTAAATTTAGATTTAAGAAAAAGTGGTACTAGTCTTTTATTTTTCTATTATTTCAAATAATGTTTTAGCGCAATGAAAACTTAAAAGATCATTATTATTTGCATAAAAAAGCAACACGCACGCAAGAAATATATATTATGTAAATCAATTATCTACAATCAGTCTCTTTAATTACAGTGTCAATTTTAGACGCGAACATTAACTTTCAGTCGAACGTTTAGTAATTTAGCCGTATAATCGACTCAATACGCATATTCGATAAACTTGCCGAATACCAAAACGAATGATCGGCCCATCCCTTATATTTACTAGTAATACTTATAGCGTGACTCATTCTGGTGCAATTGAAGTACAATGGCTCATTGTCTATAAATAAGTTAACCAGTAGAATCGATGTAAGAGGTTTGCCATTTGCAAGTAATCACTGTTCAGTTCCTGCATATTGATTTTATAAGTAGGCACCCTATTTGCCTCTTAACTTCATTACCCGCTGAAACAAGAAATACGTAGCCTTTATACTTAGTCTTTAATCATAATAAAGGTATACCAAGTACCCACCCACAATGGTTAGCTAGCGGTTTGGATCCACTGCATTCAGAATCAAGCCTCTTACTATCGTCCAGGAAATGGACCAGGTTCTGATCCTCTTTAAAAATTCAATTTTAAAGTAGGCAATCATTGCCCGACCAGGAACTAAACGCAAGACCTTATGCATAGTAATCGCATTGACTACCGTTGTGCTACCGAAGCAGTAGGTGGTTTGAACTTTAATTATTCTTGTTGACGTGTCGTGTAAAATAATTACGCACCTAACCTGCGTAAATTGAGATTTTTGCCCGTATGTAAGTTGGAAGAATATCGCCCGCACAAGTAGCTTGAGTATGCAGCCTGCGCCAAGTGAATTCTTTCTATCTATAATACAGGAATTATAATTAGTGCGAGATATATTAAAATAAGTTATATTATAGACAAATTCACAAACCTATAAAACTTGGAACGCTGGCATTAGCGAGACGCCACATAAATTCATACAGTGTGAGATTGCAATAAAGGCCGAGAGCTAAACATAAAAATTGTAGAGAAAACAGGTACAGTACCTAATACGTGGATAATAAACGGCTGCCAAAACAATTCTCATAAACAGAAGTGATGCTGTGTGTAAAGTCACGTAAATATTTGAGAAAGTTTATCACTAATAATGACTTTGCCTGCATATTCGAAGTTAGCCTTTAGAAACTCGAACGACAATATATTTGGTTCAGTTCATGTACGCTACAAACACATTTCTGTTAACAAAGCTCTATGACGCATAACTGAAGTTCGTCTAGCAACAGTAAACTAGACTTCGTACCTCGAACATGCTGTACACAGAATTTGTAGCAATAACTCTAAACGCAGTAACTTTAGTAAACCACCTAACCACTACATTTTGACGGTCCTAGGTGTTCGTGTTTAAATGAAATGGTTTATTATTTTGACTTAGGCTTTACACTATAGTATCATGTCAGGCAAAAGACGTCCACTGCTGGACATAGGGCTCCCCCTTTACACTATAGTATAACATAGTCTAAGTCTAGTGGTTTCTTCACTGAGCGTAGAGATAATGACGCTGACATGATAAGGTCGTAAACTAACTACCTTCTAAATCTATATATTAATACGTGAAGCAAAAAAATTGTACCCCGTTTTACGAAAATTGCGCGGACGGAGGAGTATGAAATTTGGCACAGTTAAAGTTTATATGGAGAAAGAGGGGCGAATCCTAATATTTTTATAAAATATGCATTAGAAATACATTAAATTAATGAAAAAACACTACATGCACACAACTATGCATTTGACACACGCAGTCGAAGCGCGTAACTATGGTTACATATATCAATTATATAATGACATATATCAGCAATATCTTACAGGCAAACTTTGGTCGAATTTCGAGCACTAGGCGACCGCTAGTATATATAGATATAGAATATACAAAACAAAAATATGATTTAATAAAACTGTAAGCACCAAAAAGTCTATTGATTTTGATAAGTTTTTATTAAAATCTCTAGAATACTAGATATATGTATGTTTTCCAGATGACTCATAACAATTAAATGCAATTTAGAATGTATGTCTTTTTGTCTTGAAATTAAGATTAGCTAAACGAATTCGAATTATTCATTTAATAGTTACAGCTGCTTCTCAAATTTGTCAAATAAAGTAGGTTAAAGAAGATGTCATAATCAATTGACTAATCAAAGACTAGAACCAGATATTAGATATTGTAGAACTATATTAATTAGTCACCGTGATTGGTGACTAATTAATATAGGTAGTTCTACAATATCTAATATCTGATTATTCTGATTTAATATTATATTTTGACAAAATATAGTACTTCATTAAAATCACGTTTTACTATTAATTATAAAATGGCTTGTATAAGTCTTAAATCCAAATTTACTTAAAATCGTATGGTATAACTATGGTTTCATTACACAGAAAATATGTAATCGTATTGAATTTTATTCTTCAAAATGATTAAAAATTTCACCCGCATTGAATGTTGATCTGGTTAGCTTTATGGGTCGTCTTCAACTTGGCTCTATGAATGAGTATTAAGGATAGACAGCTTACTCTCCTTACTTCTCCCTAAGTACGTATCGCTTTATAAAAAAATTATGTCGATGACTAGGTAAACAAAGGTTTTAAATTATCACTCTATTTGCCATGAGAGGTAAACAATAAAACATAATGTATATCCAAAGACATTAGAAGAATACATAATGTATCAAAATTCCGCGCAAATAAAGTCGTGGGTTCAACTGATTACTGATAAATAGCATAGTAGGTAACCTAAAATATATATTGTGGATGTGCAAATAATAAAGAATCTCATCATTTGCCTTTACCAAGAAGATACATAATTCTAAATACAGGTAATTATGTTTGAATGTCAATATTAATAATAAAATATTTTTTTATTTTTTGTTGCCCTTCCATACAAATTAGGACATAACATACCTGCACTCTGGAGAGTTAATTAAAAACAGCATTTATATTAAATTAACTCATCAATTATCTGATGAGAAATTCTTTATATCAGCCTTATAAAGTCATAAAAATAATCTATTAAGATCTACTTTTCTTCGTATCCACAATTTTATTTTAAATGTTAGGGCACTCCCACTAAACGGCCATAAAATAGGACCATAGTAGGAATATTGCTTATGCTTTAAATCGTTCTAATTGAAACCTTATTTCAGTATACTTTATTTTATAATTGCACAACAAGTTCTAAGAAATAGCTCTTTGATATAATGTTAAGTTGATTTATGTCTATAACTTTATGAACGATAGTATTTATGTACCGTAAAATATTCTCATTACGAACAAGATACTTCCAATAAGTCGATGGAGGCGACTCTCATTACGAAATGTTTGAATGAATAAGCGATGTGCAAAATTGCATTCGAATTATATTTGAATGTATCGACAACCGATGGCCGTTGGGGCAGAAAGGTTTTGGACTGGCGGCCACGCACCGGAAGACGCAGTAGGGGTAGCCCCCGCCCCAAGGTGGACCAACGACCTGGTAAGGGTCGCCGAACGCGGGTGGATACATTGCGGGTGGCCCAAGACCAGAATGTGCGTGGCAACCGTTAGGGGAGGCCTATGTCCAGCAGTGGACGTCTTTCGGCTGAGACGATGATGATGTATCGACGACATCTTACATAAGAACGCACGCAGTGTCCTTGACCATGAAAAGTAGATCCCATCAATCAAAAAGAGTTGAGATCTAAATGGGCGCAAAGTTCAATCGCACTGTCTCAAATGATAACTATAAAATAGCTATCTTCTTCTTCTTCTTCTTATATAGAATTTTAGTCTAAATATTTACATATTATTTAAAATTCTTATTAAAGTGTCTTAACTAATTGACACGACTAATTATATAATTCGAAATAAAATTTGCAAAGTCTTATTAAACATGTGTAGTATGTAGGTCTATTAGCTTCTTAGTTATAAGTTAGTGTAATGTAACCTGAAATGGTTCATGTAATATACACACTGGCTGTGCGTTCCCCGTTTATTACCGATCTTGGCGGACAAACTACCATCTGACACGATTCGCGTTAACAACTGTTTTGGAAATAGCTTGAATGTTTTATACAGGCAATATATTTGTTACATGCGCAATCGATTTATTCATAAATACATATTTCACAAAATAGTACATACAAGTGAGAATGTTCGTAAATGCGATCTTATTGTTATTAGATTTACATAGCACGTTATTAGACACAGACAGACATTATGTGCAGACTTAATTATGTAAATATGGTATAAACGGCTACAATTTAATGTACGTAGACTAATAATGTTTTATTTATTCAACATTGCGAATTTTGTAGAGTTCTTTTAGCCGAATAATTGTTCCTATCTTTTCTTAACAAGCTGCACTGAGTTAGAGTATTATCATGTAAAATGGTAAACTTTGACTGACCGAATGGTGCACTGTTCTATATATTTACATCACCACAATACCGCTCCGAGTGTTGTAGCTTTGATCCTCATATTAAATAATGTGTCCTCCACAAAACGTTGCTCTGAATCTTTGTGTTCTGTTTGTTCAAATGTTAATTAACCCATTCGCTGTCCCGCGATAGACACAATAGAAAATCTATTGTTATGTATCATATGTGATTCATCGGACAGGGAACCTGTTAATAAAGCTTCCTGTGATATACTAGTCCTAGTAGAAGAACTAAAATCGTTAACTTATCAATTAACGGAAAAACTTCTTGTCACACACACACACAAACACACACACACAAACACACACACAAACTCACACACACACACACACACACACACACACACACACACACACACACACACACACACACACACACACACACACACACACACACACACACACACACACACCAAACACTGTAATTGTGTAATTGCATGCTTTAAATTAGCTTTAAATGGTCTCTAGAATAAAAAAATTGTGTTATTGTACTTATTGTGATAAAACCTACATTTAATTGTACAACACAATGTCGAAGTTTTTATTTATTATTATTAAATGATTTTCTTAATTTTCTCGGCTAGCCGGTAAGATCCTGATGGCACGGGCCTAAGCGTGTTTATCAGGCTAGTTTAAATATGAGCTTGTGAGTGTTCGCGATGTGGCTGTGTGTGTGTGGTAATGATTGTTCGCATTGTAAGAATTTTCTTACCAATCGGCACGTATTTAATATTGCTGCCTTTAACCATTACCTAAATTTAAAAGCGCCGTTAAAATACAGCTAATTCGGAAGAGTTATTATTCAGTCAACGACTACTTCCGAATATGGGTTTATAGCTCGAGATCGCTGTGATAATGGCGGCAATATATTTATATTCGATATTCAATAATAAATATACATATATCTATATATTCATATATTACTAGCGGTCGCCTAGTGCTCGAAATTCGACCAAAGTTTGCTGATATATGTATGTCATTAATATATTGATATATGTAACTATAGTTACGCGTTTCGACTGCGTGTGTCTAATGCATGGTTCTGTGCGTGTAGTATTTTTTCATTAATTTAATGTATTTTTACGCATAATTAAAAAAAAATATTAGCATTCGTCACTTCTTCTCTGTATAAACTATAAGTGTGCGAAATTTCATACTCCTCTGTCCACCCAATTTTCGTAAAAAGGCATCCAAAGTTTTCGCTTCACGTATTATATAGATTATTGAATCCTAACTTCCTAATCCTAATCCTAATCCTAACTAATATTATAACAGCGAAAATGAGTATGTTTGTTTGTTTGTTACATTTTCACGCCTTAACCACTGAACCGATCATCCTGAAATTTTACGTTGTCATGTGTACAGAAACGGACATAGGCTACCTTTCATCCCGAAAAATATTACTGTTCCCGAGGAAAACAACAATAACTTTCTTATGATAATAGATGGCGCCACGTGTCTTTCGAATCACGATTGAATTATATTATTACAAGCAGAGTACGACCCGAATTGATTGTCAAATTCTAAATTAACGTGAGCGAAGTCGCGAGCAAAAGCTAATATAAATCAAAATCTAAAATAAATTTATTCAAGTTATGTTACAAGGTATTTATGAATGTCAAAGTTGCACTAAATTTTTCTGTGAATTTACATTTACTGCCACGTTCAGCAAAGCAAGGGTGAGGGCTCATGAGAAGAACTGGCAAGAAACTCATGGCCACTCTTTTTAATCGCCAAGTTTACAATAATATTTCGTACACAAATTATAACTGTAAGGTGCTGCAACCATTTCTCCATGATTGTAACCGTGCTACCAAAATCATATTATTATTTAAATATAAGCAGCACGGTTTACTAGGGAATGAAGGAATGGGGTGAGCGTCGACGGCGTCGCTTAGCGTCGGTTAACGCGCTTCGATTTCCGATAGGTAAATACTATTTCCGTGAATCTTTTAATGTTGTACCGTAATTCTATCAACATAGCTGCTCTGTAAAGGACGGTGGATTCGACAGCAGATGAGTTCGAACTATTTAATCCCTGCCCTTCAATTTATTTTCATCAAAGGGTTAAGACTGAATCGAATAGGCATTTGTATTGATTTTGTAGCATCGTATGTAGCTTGAGCTAAGAATAGTCTCTTTTTTAAATATGATGTGATTTCTTATATGGATCACAAACGAATACTAGAAGTCGTCGTAATACAATGTAGCGATAGGTTTGACTAAACTAGTAATTTCTTTCATTGTCATACGTATTTTAGCTTGTAATGTCGCACAAAACCATCATCATATTTATGTAGCTTGAATGTTGTGTAAAGTACTATTTCCTTTTAACAACCTCTGTAATAATTTACATCATCCATCACATAAAAAAATGTAAGACTAGAAGTTGCTATATTATTGTATATACTGTTAAACTTGAGAATTTTTATTAATTAACAAATATTTATTTAAAAGTTAAAATATTATATTTTCGAGAAATAGTAATGGCTATACTCTTGAAATAATGAAGATACATCATTTTTAACAGCTTGTTGAACTGATTGAATCAATTGCAGGCAGGTATTTATTCTTGAGGGTGCTGACGGCATTTGACTACCAAAGACCGAATAAAAACATTAAGAAGCTGTATAAGAAGCAACATGAGAAGCCGTATTCAAATATGTGTATCGTCATGACAAACAGACATTTTTTGACAAGTCATCCAAAAAGTTTAATTTTTTAGCTAACGATGTGATTTAACACCTTTGCTTTTCCATCCTAAATCATGAACACACTTTATTGTCTCAAATTGCATATGTGATCGTTCTCATATACACTATAACATGAGACCTGTATGCATGTGCTGCTCTTGGATAGGTAATAAGACTAATTGAGACACGTACCTATATGGGTTATGTAGGTAAACTCCACATAAATAAAACCATACATCGCACCGAACGTGCACTTCACTGACTCATATCGCCCTCGAGCATATTCGTAATCATTCCTGGCCTTTCGCTCAATTGAATCCAAAGCTTCCAGCTGATATTTTGCGGACCCATCCCATATGTGAGAACAGTACTCCCACAAGATCGAATCTGTGCTTGGTACAAATTAATCAAATGTCCAGGCATGAAATACTGCCTCATCTTACTGACTTAAATAGAGAAGTCATTTCAAAAGATTAATCTCTTTTTTATAAACCTAACACTCGTTCATTATCATTAAGATACGAATGTAAAATGTGTGAACTAACTTTTGTCCTTAATCTTATCACTATTTTATATTAACGGTGTTTACATCATATATTATATATCTCAGAAATTTCATCATCAATTAAATGGAACGAAATTATAAGGGTTCTTTTTTTAGCATGTGATTAAGGTACCCTAGAAAGTCGAGACGGATGTTAGCATTATTGTATTCTATTTCTGTTACTCGATGTCTGAGCCTGGACGTCTATGACGATTTTCTTTGAAAGAGTTTTATTCCTTACCTAAACAATGCCTTTTTTAGTTGGTAGATAAAAAATACTTAATTAATAAAGCCTTTAGAATAATTTACAGAATCTTTAAGATATTGTAATGGTCACGTTTGTTATGTCTTTGTGTTGTTGTCTTTGTGTCCGTTGTTTGGATGTTTTTAGAGACCTCCGCGACAAAGGATTATAACAGCGCCTAGTGCGCTGACAATTAAGAAGATAAAAATTATAGTTATAAATAATTTTGGAGCGATCATACCCATACCATATTTTGTAGTCATGCCTATTTATAATAAGTTAACGTAAAATGTGTATAATAAAAGCATATCAGATTTGAAATAAAATATATAGTACCTATTAGTCATTGGTGTTCATAATTGTGGTATAGCCAATGATTTCTGAAAAGCAGATAAATTTGAAACTTTGTTAAGCTATTGAGTCGCAGCAGCACACAGGTGACTAGACACAATTCATTTTGAATGATGTCTGGTATTCTAAGACTTTATAGATTACTAGACGGCCGAATGCACTTCAACTGCTGTGATCGACTACCTGAATAAGCAACAGCCCATGAATTCACTCAACGAAGACACACCATTCAATAGCCTTTCAGAAACTTCGACTTTCAGAATGTTGTGTGTGTTAATTAATGCTATCTTAATATATATAAATTACGTGTCACGTTTTTTGTCCGCTATGGACTCCTAAATTACTGAACCGATTTTGATCAAACTTCATAACCATCTGTAATTTGGTCCAACTTAAAAGATAGGATAGCTTTTTTATTAAACGGGCAAAAAATATCTAGTGTTAAGCAGATGAAGTTGCGTGGGACAACTAGTTTATATTATAAAATAATGTACCACATCGTGTCTGTACGCAATGATCTCAGTCTCAGCTTATAATAATACTTTGGAAAACGGTCTAGATTTATATGTAAATGATAATATTTTGTGCACTTTGACCAAACAATGTTCGAAGATTTTAATCGCAATAAGATGGATGAAAAATGCTACTTGCACGAAACCAAAATAATTTTAAATCGCCTAGTATGAAATAAATCAAAAAACATTGGGCAAATCATTAAAAAGACGGAAAGGAGTATTTCAATAATCGTCGTACAGAATGTCGCGTTTGAAGACAATACTACTAAGCTATCCCAGCCCCATTAATCAAGTTGCGAGAATTTCACCAATTTGTCATACTCGATTTAAGTTAATAAACTGCGGTACTTTAACGGTTCAATGCCATGGACATTAAAAGGAAACGTTAACGGACGCGCAAACGGTAATGAGTAAATGTTTGAATTACTCAGTAGTGTAATGGAACATTATAGCACGAGTATTCGCCCACTTGCCAATTCCTTATTTTTATCTCTTTGATTACGACATTTGTTTGGTTTCAATTTGACTTTGATTTAATAAGTGATTGATATAAATAAAACTCATTTGAATATAGAGTCTATATATGTTTAAATCTTTCAATTGATCGGCCTCGGTGGCGTAGTGGTTAGTGTAACCGACTGCCACGCCTGAGGTCGCGGGTTCGATTCCCGCACAAGTCAAACATTTGTGTGCATGAACATGGATGTTTGTCTTGGTCTGGGTGTTTCTATGTATAATATGTACGTATTTACAAAAAAAAAAGTATATATGTATGTTTATACATTGTCTAGTACCCATAGTACAAGCTCTGCTTAGTTTGGGCTAGATGGTGTTGTGTGTATGTGGTAGAATATTATATTATATTATATTATAAATTGAGTCGACTGCACTGGTGACGTAGTGGTTTAAGCCGTCGCCTCGCCGCGTTTTGTGAGTTCGAATCCCACACAGGATGGAAGTTTGTGTGATCAACAAATAGTTGTCCCGAGGGTGAGTATTCTTTGTTTTTGGTGTTTCAATATTAAAGTCCCTTTCTTCTAAAACTGAAATATGAATTTGAAATAAAATAGTACTTACTCCCAGAGCCGCCAGACCCAAGTACTAATTTTAGCAAAGCTTAATATGTACAGTAATTCTAAGTGGTAAACGTGTACACAAGGTGATCGGACGAGTAAATAAGGCATGAAAGCGTAACAAACAAACAAACTCACATTCACATCTATAAAAATAAATAAAATTGAAGCGTCTGTTTGTAATGTCAAAAGAACAGCTTTTTATCTAATGCATATGAAATTATATAAGGTACCTATACGAAAAAATCTATTTTTAAAATTTCTGTCTGTCTATCTGTCTGTTTGTTCCGGCTAATCTCCGAAACGGCTGAACCGACTTTGACGGGACTTTCACTGGCAGGTAGCTGATGTTATAAGGAGTAACTTAGGGTACTATTATTTTAGAAAAAAATAGGGTACCGCGGAGACAAACACTTTTTAGTTAAAAGCTACGCGGACGAAGTCGCAGGTAACAGCTAGTTTATAATATTAGTTAGAATTTTTCTTGTCAATACTGATTGGCTAGAAACAGTCACCTGTTTTGTTCTGCATGTCCTTCGCAAAAGCGTGTAACTCATCGCATCAATATTTTATTAGTCTGATGCTAAAAGGTCCACAAGACACATGCTTCCTCCTATCGATTGTGAACCTAATATTGTAGTAAGTGGTAAAGTAAGTGCACCCTATACTCAAACCAAATATTGTGACTATGTCTCCAGCACCACTATATTGCTTGGAACAAAATTCGATCAAAACATAAGTATCGATAATGTTGTACCTAGATGTTAATAACATACTTCAAGACGTTCAAGGAATGCATACAAACGCACACGAAGGAGTATTATATCGAGATTCTCTGATCGGTAAATGCAATTCTGTCCTTTTTGTGTTCGATGTAATGTGGTAGTCAGTATTCACCTTAGGTAGGATTGCATACAATATTGCATAAACCTACAACACGTATATAAACGAATCACAGAAGAATGTTTATTACTAACTAGGGTTCGTTTAGTGGTCGAAATTCGACCACTAAACGAACCCTAAAACATATGTGAGTTCACCTATCCTTATATATATAAACGAACTGTATCATAATTGTTATTGAAGACATAAAAGCTAGTCACTAGCTACTAAACGTAACAAAGAAACATTTTTACAAAATAGAAAACCGACTTTAAAAAGAATATTCTAAAACAAAAATGCACTAAAAGGTAAAAAAATAATTGCTTATTCTTGTGTCTGGAAATGTGCTGAGTGGGCGGCAATAGGCTAGCCCTCAATTACATGGGACGTTAAACCATACTTGGCAAAATGTAAAACACATTTGTTTACCTCTTCTGGAATATGGGTGTGAGACTACATATAAGTAAGGCCGGGACTCCACCAAAGCGGAGACGAGACGAGCGGAGAGGAGATGTTTTTTAAACAACCAATAGAATTGTGTTATTGACACATCTCCTCTCCGCTTAGCTTCAGTGGAGATCTCTGTGCGGAGATGTGTAATATTTGTATGGCGCGATGGAAGCGGAGATGTGAGCTGTGCGCGGACGACGCGCAGTGGAGACGAGAGATGTGAGCGGCGTGCAGTGAGCGATGTCAACCTCCCCCCTCACGCCCGCTAGCAACCCGCAGAGCCCCGCGCGCGCGTCGGCCGAGCCGGCCCGAGCTGAAAAACATCTCTTCTCGCACAACACACAGCACACCGCACACATCTCCGCTTTGGTGGAGTCCCCCGAGCTGAAAAACATCTCTTCTCGCACAACACACAGCACACCGCACACATCTCCGCTTTGGTGGAGTCCCCCGAGCTGAAACACATCTCTTCTCGCACAGCACACAGTACACCGCACACATCTCTGCTTTGGTGGAGTCCCGGCCTAATTGAAAGAGACTCGTTGCAACAAAAGCCGTCAATTTAGTCATACTGTAATAACAGTAAATAATAGTGGAGCTTTATAATAATAAAGCTCCACTATTCTTTAGCAATATTATAGGCCATGTATAATAAGTAATGACACACCAAGAGTGAAGCCGCAGGTGCACGATATGCATAAATAACAATGCATTCAGTTATAAGGTAGTGTCAGCATTACCTATTAATATGGATCGAAGGACACGATCCATTACTTATTAATCTGTATTAAATTAATATAACAATTGATAGACTGTCTTTTATGACGACTTCGGTTTAGAGGTCGAAGAAAGTTGACAACTGACAATGCGCCTATTATAGCGAGGTAAATAGCAGAAATCAGAAGTGTGATATTGTCTTCTGTTTACGCGAATGTTATTCATTGAAATTAAACTACTATGATATACGGATTTTATCGCGTTGTTTATTTGACACTTTATTACAAAAATTTTACACTACTATTACTATTAAAGTTTACTTATTTTTAAGCTAATTAAACTATTGAAACTATTAAAACTATTTATACTATTACTATACTATTTATATTTATGCTTACACTTTCCCCGACACCATTACTTATGACAATACACATTTGCCTAACTCTTAGAAAATTTAGGCGTGTGATTATGAATATATATTATTACAATGTAAAACGTTTTAGAATCACATAACATTAAAAGTGAGTGTCCCTCAGTCTCATGAGCGTTAAATGACGCTAGTCTATACTAATATTATAAAGAAGTAAGATTTGCTTTTCAGTTTGTTTGTTTGTAAATTATATTTAACTCAAAAACTATACAAAAATTTTTAAAATAATCAACTACTTTAAAAAGCTATTAAACACCACAGAACATGATATCACCGAGTAACATAGGCTATATTTTATTTTAAAAACGAAGTTCTATTACTAACATAATATAACCTAATCTACTATTACGCGAGCGAAGCCGTGGGGAAAAGCTAGTAAGTTATAATGACTGAAATATAACTGTATTTATAGCGTAGCGATTGAGACTACCGTGTCAGAGTTCATGGATTTGGTTCCTAGATCGGATCTACAAAACGTAAATATGTTATTCGATAACCCTCAATAGCAGCCCAGAGTTAAGCAGTTTGCAGTCTTGCACATGACACATGTGCCTCGGCAAACACAAAAAGCTGTTGGTCCTGCGCCTGATCTCTCTCTGGTCGCATCCGTTTGCGTCTCATCAAACTATGAAAGAGAGAGTGAGTAGGGGGTGCACTGGTGTACACATTGGTGCATTACAATATTTCTTGCGTAAATGACTAGTCTCCATTAAAGTAGGCCGGCGTGGCCGAAAATTCAGAAAACATTATAATCTTACGAAAATTTATTAGCGGGCAGAAGTGTATGTGTTAACCACAGAAAATGTCTTCTTATAATGTCCTGTGGTGTTTCATTTGAATAAAATGTTTTCAAAGACATTAATAATATAAGTGGGATCTTACGAGATCACCCAATAGGTATATTATTGAACAAACACAATTACCCTTTATTTTCTTAACAATGTCAACTTTCAACCAATCAGCCACTTGAAGCGATCGTCTTAATTATCTTTGTTGGTTATATCATTTCAAATCAAATTAGACTAATATATTATCACATGGAAAAACAAAAAATACATAATAATCTTTGGTGTAAATTTTTAAATGGTCTTTAGTCTGATGAACTGTGATCTACGCGAAAGATTCTGAAATTAAGAGTACAGCCGTGTTTATAGTGATTTTTATTCAAACTATAACCACAATATCTGAATGGCTTTTGGGCAAAAACTATGAAGAGACCGAAAATCTAATTAAAATAACCTCTCTGTAATCATACTGTTAGGCACGCACAAACATCACAAAGTATACACACGCACACGCATAATCGTCGATTTATTTTGATCTCTTTGCTGTGCAATTAATATTTATGGTATTAAAATGCGGTTTTAATTTTGGTGATAATTTACTATTTTTGACTGTTATATTTTACTATGTCTGGTGATAAATTAAACATAAGCCTTTATTTATGACTAACGTAACCTAACCATTTTATTTTAACATGAGACTTCGTCTTCGCTTGGTCTTGAGTTTGATCCCTAGGCGCGCATGTCTTACTTGCCGTAGTTATGCGCGTATTAAATATATAATTATCGCTCGCTTTTACGGCGAAGAAAACATCGTGAGAAAACCTGCATGTCTGAGAGTACTTTATAATATTATCGCAGATATGTAAAGTCTACCAACCCGCATTAGGCCAGCGTTAGTCAACGCATAGTCATGGCCTAACCATTCTCACACTGAGAACAGGCCCGTGCCCAGCAGTGGGACCGTTTAATTAATACAGGCCTGATATTATTATGAGATATCAACCAAAATTTTTAACTAGACAAAAATGTCCACTGCCTTATAATTTGTATAAATGTAGATCTTTCTACAATTTTAATGTTATCAGGTGTAAATTTGAACGATGATAAATATTCAAACAATTGTTTTATGTCCTGAATGCAATGAATTCACAAGATATTTTGTCGCTCCATTGAAATATAATGTATATGCGTCTTCAATATATTTAAGTGGGATAGAAATACATAACTCTTTGCCTTTTCAAGTACCTGTCTGTTTGCGTTTCTCTTATCAGCCAATTATATTAGATTACAAGTAGCACATAGTTCTTACACAGTAAATGTGTCATAAGCATACAATATTTTAGGTACTTACATACATACTTAGAAATTAGAATATTCGATATAGGTGCAACTGTGAGTTACACCATATCTATGCAATAGGCATAGTAGCATTACACTCCCATTTTGTCAGCAATGATCACTTTTTATACTTTCGTGTTGAATGATTTATATCACGGGCAACGGGTATTAGGCAACGCGTATCATGCTGAGTATTACCATACATTCTAGAAAAGCTTGAAGTTTCGGCCAGGTTGCACTGGCCGCGGCCTCATGCAGAGCCAGAGCAACCTGGCCGACACGTCAATCCTTTCAAAAAGGTATATTAACACCATAGAGTAGTATAAGTATAATAGGTTAACACTGAGCACGATAGTGTTGCCAGCAATGATTAAAATCAAAAATTAAAATCTTAAAGGACCAACAAAATAAATGGGGAGAATTTATATTTTTTTGTCAAAGGAACATTAAAATGAATTGTCTTCGCATTCACTGCTGTTCCGCCTCCAACGTAATAGTCTTGTATAATATCTTGCTTATAAACATATTTCCGGCAAAGAGCAAATCAGATTTCGTTAACATGACTAAGGACAACATAAAAGAGCGCTAATACCGAATATCAGGCGTAGTTGTACTTCTACTAACAATTTTTTATCAGACAGATAACCTCAATAATACTACGCAACCCATTAATGGCTGACATCTCACGTGCCGCACTTCTATAAGTACACCACAGAATAAAAATGGCAATCGTTACATCTTACATGTATTTGAACAAATCATGCAATATACGAATGTATGATGAATAATCAATCTTAAAGTCAAAGTCAAAAATCATTTATTCATTTAGGTCACAAAATAACTCTTATGAACGTCAAAATATATAGGTTAGTGAGTTTACTAAGTTACTGAAGCTACATTTAGGTTACTTGCTAGGTTCAGGTAGGGTTGAGCCTATGACCAGAAACCTGCAAGAAACTCACGGCCACTCTTTTAAATCGCCAATTCAATATCATTTCAGTAGTTAACAACTAATATCAACAAGATGCTGCAGCCATACCATATGCTACTGACTTTAAAAAAACTGAAAATAATAACAATAATAACTTAATAACTAATAAAAAAGTCTCATTATTATAACACTAGCTTTTACAGCCGTGTATGGACTAACGGATACGTACCTGTATTGGGATAAAAAATATACCTAATCCTGGACATGGTCTTTCTGTGTGCTAAGATTCATCAAAATCTGTTCAACGGTTTAGGCGTGATTCAGAAACAAATATCTAAACTTTCTCACAAACTTTCTCATTTATATTGTTAGTAGAGTTTGTATATACGAGTAGGTATGTTTTAATTTACCCATGTAACAACTAGATGAACTAAATAAAATATATTTGAAAATAAAGTAGTTCCTTTCTCGCATATTCCATATTATTGTGTTATTATTTTATTACCAACTTACTACGATATTCTGCTTTTGAAATTTAATTACACAGTAATTATTAAATGATCTAGATTGCAATTAAAAATCATTTATTTATTAGGTAGTTATTATTATAATATTAATTAATTTATATTGTCTGATATCATATTGGAATTGTATACAAAATAATTGCCTTGATTTGCTTTTTTATAAGCCAACCTTCTCTTAATAAGAATAATGCCTGTATTGAGGCTATTTCGCAAACATTAAAACAATAACTATTAAATAATTATGGTCCACACAAATGTTGGTCCCGAGCGACAATCGAACCCGCAACACTAAGCGCGACATAGAAGCACGGTGATTAATAATTAAATCATCCATGCATTCTAAACACATCTTATTACATTTCATAATATTCAATGACTATTATAGGATACTACATAGAGACAGACTTATAGTCACAGCAATAATTTTTTTACTACTTGCACTTCCACTACATTATGACTATATGTGTATTAAGGCACAAGACTGCGCAGCAACCTACGACAGTACTTTTATTCCAATTGCACTCAATCACTTCAATATTAGGCTAATTTAGTACAAATATCGCTCCGAGACGTCACAAGTTGTATTATAATCGATCGAGAAATATATCAAATCTTCTTTCTTTCCTTATCCTTTCCTGAGAGCAATCCAACTATGATTGTTTCAGTAAGGTACTTACATTTTGTTGTTTCGTTTAAGGAGGAGCTCCAAGGAAGTGCATCAAGCTTGCAGTCCTCGTTGACTGCAGCTCAAAGCAACTCCAGCCTGTCAATATCCCAGAGTGAACGGACACCAGACCCTCAGAGTGAAGCAGATAGCCTAGCCGGCAGCCGCCCCGTACTCACCAATAGCCAACCACTCGGCGATATTACATCAGACAGTATACAAAGTGAGTTACTATGTTTATATCCAATTATAAAATATTAAACAATAGGTATGTACAAGTTAAACTTAACGTTTGGCGAGTATTATGTATAATGTTACTGAATTACCACTGTATTGTACTTAAATAAAAAAATATAAAAAAGTAGATCAATTACAGACAA
Organism: Catocala sponsa; assembly: GCA_963564715.1. Lineage (NCBI taxonomy): Eukaryota > Metazoa > Arthropoda > Insecta > Lepidoptera > Erebidae > Catocala > Catocala sponsa. Next base: position 25,508,866 of record OY751326.1, read on the forward strand.
AGTGTTGTTTATACTATGCTTTGTCAATATTTCCTATATTTTTATACCAAACATAAACCTGCTACAAGATTATGTTGATAAATAAAAGTTAATTAATTATTGAAATATTATCCGTTCGGTGTTGTTGAAAACTGTTTTATGTGTCTGCAATAACATAAAAACAAACAAACTTCTATCTACGAAGAGTAAGTTGAGCTCTAATGCAGTTCAAAGGCTAAATTTGAAAATACTTTTCCTTTAGAACCCCACTAAGAGCAGGTCGAAAGGTTTATTTTAGTTTTACGAGTACATAGAGAACATCAACTACGAGTTTTCTGTGAGTCTTCAAAGCTGACCAGCGCGACCTGTTTATGTTACTCAAAAGATTCGCGTACCTGAGCACTATAGTACGGAGACCAAGTTTACGAAACTTTAAGCTGTTATTTTAGTATCTCCTATACTTGCTACATAAATCCTAACTTCCTAACTAATATTATAAAAGCGAAAATGAGTTTGTTTGTTTGTTACCTTTGCACGCCTAAACCACTGAACCGATCATCCTGAAATTTTGCATATACGTTGTCAAGTGTACAGAAACGGACATAGTCTACCTTTTATCCCGAAAAAAATTACTGTTCGCGAGGAAAACAACAATAACGTTCTTATAATAATAGATGGCGCCACGTGTCTTTCGAAGTATGATTGAATTATATTATTACAAGCAGAGTACAACCCGAATTGATTGTCAAATTCTAAATTAATGCGAGCAAAGCCGCGGGCAAAAGCTAGTATTGAATAAAAACATATATAATTTCGGTTAGTACCTATTAATACCTAAATAATATTTATTGTATTACAGTAACTTTAGTAGAGACAAATAGCGTGCCTTAGTGCATAAGAAAATAATTCAAACGTTATAGGATGTCAATCTAAGTTTCTAATGTAAGCCGTAATTTTCAAATTACTCATATGTGCTCATTTGTTAAAAATCGGGTCTGTCTCAACGAACATACAGTTTGTAAGGAAATAGAAACTAGGAACTGCGTGGGCCGCCTTTGTCATTAATACAGTTGGTATGCTTTATATAGGTGAGGCTCGAGACTGACGCGAAGCTACCTAATGAACGAGTGTGCCCCTGACGTGAAACTCCATTCATTTCCTGAGGAGCACTGACATTGACAGTGGAAAAAGCTTAGCTCCCTCATTAGGAATAATTTCTTGTACCTAATTATAATTTGTAGTATTATTTTTTATAATTATATATAAAAATAATACTACAAATTTAATTAATTCATTAATTTGTAGTATTTTTACTTATCATTTAATTAATTAGCCAATTTTATATACTGCACGTTAAAATTAACAACTAGCCGAGGCAACACGCCAGAAATTGATAAATACTCGTCTGATACTTCATTGAGAGCAAAGTTTAAGCACAAATCAGCCATGAGTTGTTAATTCGCTTTGCGGGCAATCGAAAGGATTTAACAGGCTTTTTATTTGTTTTTGTAGCAAGAACGGTATACAGCGCTATTTATTTTGAAATATGCCTCGCCAGCTCTGCATTTAACATCGCTATGTGGACACACTTCTGTCGTCGGTGCACAGAAAATATCAGTTTACTTTCATGTTTATAGAAAATCAAATTGATTCGGCGACCAAAAACAAGGTGAAGTAAAGTCCACGAGAGCTTTTAATCGCAATCGCCAGATACAATTGCTTTGTAATTGTGTCTAAATTCCAAGAATTGACAGGTTAAAGAGAAACCCCGCAGTAGGATTAATTCCTGTGCCTTGAAGTACTTTACAAATATTCAAAGAACGGACTCAAAGAACACCCACACACGGGATTTTTGTCCCGTGTGAGGATACACCATACAGACGAAAATGCTTCCAAATATGAAGTAAAAATATCGGTGTTGGTGGGAAGATCAGTTGTCACAAACTGACTACACTGCCAAGTAGGAATAAAGCTATAGAAACAGAAGGGCCTAAACGTTATGGTAGCTATTAATCACCGTGTAGAAGTCAAGAAAATGTATTTGCTCCCCTCGCTAGACACCGCCGCCGTCGCCGTGGCAAACAAAGCAATAATTAATTCAACGCCGTCAACCCATAGCAAAATTGCACGCACACCGAACTTTGCATTAAATTTTCGTATTTATGTCAATCATGATTTAATACTAACTTGACATTTGCCAACCTGGTACTAACAGTATCACAATTATTCAATATTCCATAAATTAATCGCAATTAAAATGTTATAATATCTAACATTTTAATCTAATACGTGTGGTTATTAAACATTAAAACATTTTACGCCGAAAGTCAAACTCATGTCAACTGTATAGTCACTTGTCATTTTTATATTCATTGCCATACTAAGATTGTCAAATATATAAAAAAATTACGCCGGCCGTCTTCCTTCAAAATATCGATATATCTATTACCAATATTTAAGACTGCGCCGAGCATAAGACAGATAATGACAGAGCTCGTGCGGCGCATATTGAAATCGGCGCGCGGCCGCCATAGTAAAATTGTATGGAGGATTTGAAGTGCTTTTTTGATAAATAAGTATGTATCTTTATTATCAACCAATAACTTCAATTTTTGGGACGGACAAATTGTAATATATATTTATGTTTCGTTTAAGCTGTAAAATAGGATAGATTTCTACTGTTATAATCTGAAAATCACGTAACACGAGCTTACGTTTTTGCATGTTTCGTGCAAATTTGCGTAATTTTGTAGACGAAAATATTAATTATTTAAAGTTTTTAACACGGTGTAATTGTAAACACATTAATTGTTATGATAAATGGATATTTTATATTTGTAAACAAAAAGTGTTGATTTTATCAACTTAACTGTGACCGCCTGTTTTGGCACATTCCGCTCGGCGCAGTCTTAAGCTGTACAATAGAATAGATTTCTACTGTTATAATCTAAAAATCACGTAACACGAGCTTACGTTTATTGCATTTTTCGTGCAAATTTACGTATATTTGTGGGCGAAAATATTAATTATTTTAAGTTTTTTACACGGAGTAATTGTAAACATATTCATTGTTACGGTAAATGTATATTTTATATTTATATTAAACAAAAAGTGTTGATTTTATTCACAACTGTGACTGCCTGTTTTAGCACATTTCGCTCGGCGCAGTCTTAACAGCATTTGTAACAACAACAGAAGTGTTAACAATTTGAAATACGTTTCAAATAAGATATATTTGAAAATGAATTAAATATAATGTAATGTATGTAGTTATTTAAAATATATTATGCAAACACGCGATTTGCAAGATACAGTAACGTTTCGTGTAGCTATTACACGCATAAAAAATAGTCATTACCTATTCCTTCTGTATCGTCCGTATAACGATTTTTACAATAGAAAATTAATTCAATGCAGGCTACATAGAGGTCATACAATATGTTTATGTATAATGAAAACTACTTTAACAAACTGATCCGAATTTTTCCAAGGATATTTGCATTATAATTACCATAATTCTTGTAAACAAATTTAAACATACCGTATTCAATTATCCATAAGCGGCAAGTGAATGCAAAGAGACATAACTGTAAGTAGCTTGTTTATTTTGCGTTACAATAATTATTATATACCTATCTATGTAGCTTTGTAGTTTTTGCCGTCGACTGGCCCTGCAGTGTTATGTTTTTGTCGCTAAGTGATGGCTAGCGCGACAAATAAACATAACGCCGGCAACTATAAAAATATTTTACGACAAAAATAATATCGAGGGGTGAAAGGCTATTTGTTTAGATCGACATTTTGGACGATATTGAGTTATATATATAATATATATATAACTAACCAGCTTTTTTTCTGCTTCGGATGAGCCGAGTTTCGTACATTTTTGGCGCTTAAGACAATGCAATTTTAGTACATCATTCTCAAACATGATATATGATCCGACATCACATTTGCCATATTCTTTTAGAACTTAATTTAAGCTTTACACAAAAATAGAAAATCGGGGCTTAGGCCGTTATTCTCGTCCTAAAATTACAGTTGAATAGCAGACAAAGCGTTTTTCGATGTAGCAAAATTTAGATGCAAAGTTCCATCATACATTTTGCTTTCCCCTACTGGCACTATGCAATGTCGCTTCAATCATTTTGCCGACAGCCAAATTCAATTAGACACGTCCGTCGCGTCGTTTCAACGCTTTTTCGCTGCAACAGTTTTGCACTCTGTTTACAGCTTCAAACAATATTTTTGTTGCTAAAAATGTGTTCCCTAGTCGCTTGAATGGTTTGTTAGTGTCCACATTTTTTAAATAAGTCGCTTAATATGAACCTTATATCAAGTAGTTAGATTAAAATAATTTGTTCCTGTTTCATAATATAAATAGTTACTTATATATGCCGTTACATTTAATGTAAAGGCATATTTCGAGAAACCATAATTATCTAAGGTATGCCTGTGCAAAATTCAGTCGGATAGTTCAACATCTTTTTATATACCTAAGTACAGACACAGATTATTTGTATACACGGAGGAATATGGGACATCATGATATCGTGACACGAACTTTTACCATAGATTCAATAAATGATACTAGACCCTAACCAATAACAGTTTTCGGAACTTATTTAGATAAAATCAGCTGTTCCATACAAAAGTGCAATAATTACAAGATCAAAATGTATGGAACAGCATATTATTTACTAAATCTATGGTAGAAGTTTGTGACACGATTTTCAGTCAGTCAGTTAGTTTATTTATTTTAATTTATTTTATCACCGTCTGAAATTAATTGGTTAAAAAATAAAACCCACTTACTCTTATTTACCAATTAAACTTTTGATGTGATGCTACGAAACTATTTTGTATTCAGTATCACGTAGAATTCCAAGAACGTGAAGAAGAAGATAACATAAAACTAAAGAATTAACTTATAGAAATATCAGAATTAGAAGAAAAACACAAACCAAACACTTAAAATTTAATCTTGATGAAGTAATCGCGAAACACATGGCACAAGACAGGGTAATTAAAATTAGCGATAAAAATATGTAGAACAGACAATAATGAAAGCCTTCAACCGACGTTATCAGAAATTCTACTAAGAAAAGAAAATGGATATATTAAGGAATTCCTTGGAGGAGGACAATAATGCTAAAGAAATTACAATGGAAATACCAACCAGGCAGAAGACGCCTCAAAAAAAATAAAGCGTGTGGTGAATCAAAAAAGCTTTTAGATTTTATGAGCGAAGATAAAGACTGTGTCTAGGACTTCTTGGAAAGCGACGGACGAGTGCTCAAGTGATGAAATCAACCAAAGAAAAAAGAACAATATACGCAGAAGATAGAAAAGTAGGAAACGCTGGTTAAATAAAAAAGAAAATAAGGCAAAGAAACGAAAAGATCAAAGGTGAATGTTATTTTAAAAAATATTATTCTATTAGACAGAAAAGACAATGAAAACTAAACCCACGCATAGGAAAAAGCTGTTCCTTGAAGTGTAGTGAAATAGGCGAAGAAAAAGGACAGGACTCTCAACCTCATAACAATGTTACTTACGATCTCATTAAGACTTAAAGATACGTAATTTAAAAATTTCTAATTAACAGAACTTTTTGTAGTTAAACTAAATAGCCTATTCCTATTATTATTGAGGAACGTCGATTCAATCATTTTGCTTTCTATTGCATAAGCACTAACAGGTCACTTAAATCATTTTGCCTGCTGCTGATTAGTGACTATGTTGGCAGTTGAATCATTTATTTACTTTTAAAATAAGGCGATACAGATCATTTTGTATTAAGCGCCATTTATCTTGGAACTCATAACCGTATTTTCGAATTGAAAATTATACTAAAACATTAAGGGATTTTTTGCAATAGAGATCTCTGATCCCTATTAAAGTAAGAGCAGTAGTTTTTTTTTAAAAAGGGTTTTTTTAATTTTAGTCTTTAAATGGCTCTCCTGTAAAGTTCGTAAAATGTCGCTTAAAACAAATAGCCTTTCACTCCTCGATATATATTTTTGACCAACTAAATTATATGCCATGATGTAGTAGAAATATTCTTTATTTTTGGTCACATCATACACACAACCCACTAGCATCCCTAATTATATCAGAAGCCACTTAAATATCCCGAATTTAATATTATAAAGAGGAAAGATTAGATTTTTTGTTTGTTTGTTAAATTGTAAGGATTTCGCTCAAAAACTACTCAACCGATTTTAAAAATGCTTTCATCATTAGAAATCTATATAATCACAAAGAAACATAGGTCATTTAAAAAGAAATGTAATGTAGCGAAGTCGCGGGCAAAAGCTTGTAAAAGCTAAATCCGGTAAACCGATAGGCAGAAAATGGATGGTAGAATGTAACCGCTTTGGCTCCGACATTACTCGACAATTATCGCACGTCGACGTCGATCACACAACGCCCAAGATCGAAGCATAGACAACGGCTAATTCTTAGCCACCGCTTTGTGCTTCGCGTCAACCGTTGATAGACTTCGGTGCATCCAACAGGTCAATAAAGTGACGGACTGAGGAGCAAGAAATGAATCTATAGGGTTTACACCAAAATGCTAATAATAATTTGGTTCATGCATAAAGCACAGAATTATTTTGCGTCGCTTAGAAGATAATAAAGTATTCCATTCGTTTGCTACCTCATAAAACATATGTTACTTGGTGTAAAGCATGTGTGACTATACTGTAAAATGGATAAAATAGAAATTTTTTGACACAGTATGCCGCCTTCAATCTCAAGGTCTCTCTCTTGAAGCTAGTAAACAAAATTAAACAAAAGCACGTAATGTTATCTAACAATATTGTAACTCGGCTCTGTCCTTGAAATATTTACCTACAGCCGCGCGGTCCGCTAATACGCGAGAGGGCAGTATTCTAATTTGATCTACCTACTTGAGTTTCTTTCTAGTTTAGCGATTGTAAATATTATGCTTTAAAAATGTAATTTGTTGTGAATGAAATAGGAAATGTTCAATAAAAATCATGTTATGCTTTTTGATTAGTAGATTTAATAAAAAAACAAAAATATTTGCGCCTCGACTGAGACTTGCGAAAGCTTTATTGTAAAATTTAATAGTATAAAAAATATCCGCATTCGGATAAAAACTTTAATTAAATATACTTTTGTTTACAATTGTACTTTGCCATAATTATTACTTATACTTATTTCAATCAAATATTAACAAGTCGCACGCTTACTGCTTACAAAACCATCAAACCGTCCTTTCATCGCTGCGGCGCATTCGTGACTGTTCGCGACTGGTTGCGTACCAAGTGCCTACCGACCTTGATGCGCGTAGACAAATATGACTCGCGTTCCGACCGTTCGCGTTTGTATGAAGATACAGATCGCGCAATCTACGATGGCCGGACTGAACATAGCGTCTCCGAATTGTTGCGCATATACAGTCGCTAAGACGCGTAACGCCCCCGCCCCCTGTCACCAAAGAGATCTAAAACTTGTAACTGCGACGCCACTCGCGCCATGTTCAGATCGGTCATCATACAGTGCGCGATCTGTAGAATACTGTTTTATTATACATGTATAATAAAACAGTATTCTATCTTCATATATGGACTATGTGGAAATATATGGACTACGTAGGCCTATATATCTAAAGAAGCAGACAGGAGTGTATTGTACACACATTTTGCTATCTATGGCTTTAAATCCCGTAGTAGAGGTCCACCCTGAGAAATTCTTGACGCGAAATTTCAATAACGGTGCGCAACAAGGGAGTATTTTTGGAATTTAGTCTTTTAAAAAAGACAACTCCCTCACTAGGGCTCATTCTTGTGTCGCGGGGGACTTTACGACCACTCAAGCAACGGACACACAGGACACCCAGACTGGGAACAACCATTTGTGGATCAGACAAATATTTGTCCCGTGAGGGGATCGAACCCACAACACTCGGCGCGGCGGCACACACACACCAGTCACGTTAAACATGTCAGCCAATCAGTATTTTATGAAAAGGTAAAATATGTTTGTTTGCAAGTCTTAGTTATGGTCTGGAAATTAAACGATTTTCAGAATTATAATATAGGCTATCTGTTCATGACATGTATTCGAGCGAAGTCGCGAGCGGAAACAAGTAATTATAAAGTTTGCTGTACCGCCTCAGTAGAATTATGATTATTTCAGAATAAGAGCACGGGTAACAACTTTTTGGTTACGGCTATAATATATTTCATGTCTATATATTTTATAGCTGAAGTTCGCTTATGGCTATTATTGAGACGGCATTACGCTTGCTTTTTATTACGTGATATCTAAAGGCATAGCTGGCAAAATTTATTTATTTATTTAATAAAACTTATATTATCTTAACAGAATAAAAGCCTAATACGACGGTACAGCTAACAAAAACAATATTAAAGTGTAATAATTGTTCAGTACAATCATATAAATATAGATATAGTAGAAGTGAGAAGTGTGTCAGGATCGTAGCAAATGGAAATCCGTAGTCTCTGCCTACCCCTCTGGGAAACAGGCGTGAATCTATGTATGTATGTATGTATATATAGCAAACCCCCAGTGCTACTCTGTTAAATTCACTCAAAGTACAAATGAGTAGGTCTGACTTGTTGTGTATAATATTGAAAATGCAAAGTGCGCACGTCAGAGACGACTTCTTGAGCAGATTTGTTCTCTACCTAGGAACAGCCAGCAATAAAAAATTAAATAATAAAGAGGTTGGTATAACCCTTCATGGGATATACGTACTATACTATGTATGTATATATATATATCGCAGTAAAATAGTTGACGCCGTGATATAGTTATATCACTAGCAATATGGCTGTATCAGTATTAAAAGTCATAGTTATATAGACACTGGATCGCACTATGTAGTAACTAAGTATATACTACTCGACAGTTATGAATTGCTTTTAGGTTATTATAGTTAATATAGTTACTTAAAAAAGCTTCATAACTGTCCTTCTAGTCATATAACTGTGAAACGAGTACTATCTAGTATTTATATAACTATCTTACTAGACTAATCTAGTGAAATAATTATAAGTATATATTTTCTTAGAATTGCACAACTGTATACTCAAATACCCATATTGAATAATATGGTACAATCAAATTAATTTTTTTATTACATAAACGTCACAAATAAAGCAAACAATATTTCAAATAGTAATTAATATTATTAACATGAATAAAAATCCATCTGTCGGCCTCGGTGGCGTTGTGGTTAGTGTAACCGACTGCCACGCCTGAGGTCGCGGGTTCGATTCCCGCACAAGTCAAACATTTGTGTGCATGAACATGGATGTTTGTCTTGGTCTGGGTGTTTCTATGTATAATATGTATGTATTTACAAAAAAAAAAAAGTATATATATATGTATGTTTATCCATTGTCTAGTACCCATAGTACAAGCTCTGCTTAGTTTGGGCTAGATGGTGTTGTGTGTATGTGGTAGAATATTATTATTATTATCTGTTTTTATATTACGGCACAGAGTACACAAAAGTACGTACCTACTTTATAAAAATGTTGTACGTATAATAAAGAACTAACTAAACATATGTACATATAGTACTAAACATCTGTATTCCCTTAATCTTTAGCTTTTGTTATCACAAGATCCAGAATCATGACATCTGGAATTAGAGGACACTTAACTCTTCTTACAAGAGCATTCTCTAGTAGAACACTACGTCTTGGACTTTTTATAGGAACATTTTAAAAATCCTTGTCCTCCAAATGCTGTCAACTTTTGGCATGTAACTCTTAATGACAACTTTTTGTTTGGTGCAGAAAGGTACTCGCTTTGCGCAAAAATAAAAATCTATTTAAATATGTTATCTACATTTGTCTGTATGTAATTATGTTATTTATATTGTTTCCTCAATTTTTCTATGCCTTCTTACCAAGTCCTGCTCAAACTGTAATTTTTTAACTAAGTATGTACTGGAACCACTTAAGGCCTCCACAGGCGTGACCTAGTGTGGAGTTCATGACCATTTTTTGTCATAATCTACAAATTATGTTTTGGTAGTTTTAATACTATGTGTACATTATTATGATAGAATATATACAGATTGTCCCAGAATATGTGAATCAAATTGTAACGGAAGATTCCTTAGGTAAGGAACTATCAAATGTGCTAAACAAGAAATTAAAAATGATGACCTTTGTGTAAAAATGCCAAAATCAAAGATTTGCAACTACAGGTGCTTCATTAATTTTAATTTTTTATCACTATTATTATTTGTGAAGGATATTCGTCAAACTACATACGATATTTTTCTAAAACTGTTGTAGTTTTAAAATCGCAGCTTTATTTTGGTGTATGTCGTACTTTTTTAAAAACTTTGATTTTTTATTTTTACACAAAGGTCATATTTTTATATATTTTTATTTAGCGTATTTGAAAGGTCCTTAGGAATCTCCCGATACAATTTGATTCACATAATCTGGGACAGCCTGTATATAGAATATAGATATATATATTTGATAAAATAAAATAAAATAAATAATTATAAGGTCTATTGTTTAAGGAAACCTCTGTATAATATTTTTTGGTAAAATAAATTACTTAATCCTTAAAATTACTTATGCCTAATTTTGATGTATCTCGCTATCCCTCGCACACCTGCATGTTAAGTGGTCAAGGCTTGGAATGCCAGGTATAATAAAACCTATTTTGTCTGGCAGCCAGTGTGCCGCTGCAATTCAAGAGGTTAATAACATCATGCTTTTTATTATTTGTCAATTACCGTTACTACTAAATTAGAGAGGTCTCCTTTGTTACTTATTTAATAGTAGGTTAAAAAAGCCTTAAATATAAGGTACTTGTTTACCTTATTTTAGAATACAAGTATTGACACTTTTCGATTAATACAACAAAAGTATAATTTGTTGCCACTGATAATTTATTCAAATATCTGAAACAACATTTGATGACTAAGCAATTATCCATCCTCCAATTACCAACTTATGGTAAGCGGTTGCCGTCTACCATCAGGTTGACGTGACATTACGTAGCATGCTCCTGAAATATATATTATAATATATATGTATATGTAGGTAGGTACTATTTCATAAAATTATAACAGATATGTAATCCTAACTAATATTATAACAGCGAAAACGAGTTTGTTTGTTTGTTTGTTACCTTTTCACGCCTAAACCACTGAACCGATCATTCTGAAATTTTGCATATACATTATCAGGTATACAGAAACGGACATAAGCTACCTTTCATCCCAAAAAAATTACTGTTCCCGAAGAAAACAACAATAACTTTCTTATGATAATAGATAGCGCCACGTCATGATTGAATTATATTATTACAAGCAGAGTACAACCCGAATAGATTGTCAAATTCTAAATAAACGCGAGCGAAGCCGCGGGCAAAAGCTAGTATAATATAAAATTAATATTTATCAGATAAACTCATTATTATAATTCATACTTCACAAAAGTATTTTCGTATGCTTTGAAATATGTAGCAACCCTAACGTAGCCATCAAAAGAAGGCATTTATTTCTAAAACACTATGGAGTCAAACTATTGCCTGTCTATTATAATAATAATATTCTATCACATACATACAACACCATCTAGCCCAAACTAAGCAGAGCTTTTACTATGGGTACTAGACAATGGATAAACATACATATATAATTGTTTTTTTTGTAAATACATACATTATACATAGTAACACCCAAACCAAGACAAACATCCATGTTCATGCACACAAATGTTTGACATGTGCGGGAATCGAATCCGCAACATCAGGCGTTTGCAGTCGGTTACACTAACCACTACGCCATCGAGGCCGACTATACGACATATGTATACTGTGACTATATCTCATTGGGCGCGCAATGTGTCCATATTATGTCCGCGGGGAGCGCCCCGCACTCTGCATCCCGCTTTTACAATTATTTCATATATAACATCGTTATATTCCTAGTAAAACTGTTTTTGCCGCTTTTACCTAAGTATAATACGGTACATAGGTATATTCCTAGGGATAAAGGTATAGGTATCACGACGTCAACCATCTTACCACAACATAATAGGTATGTGTGTAACTGTTAAATATGGTTGGACTAAAATCTTCTTCGTACGTATTGACACACAAATACGTTTTACGCTAGTAAAATAAAATTAGTATAATACACAATGGTGCCAATTCTGTTGTCACAAAATTCTCTAAACTTAACTAAAAATCACAAAAAAAATTTGTAGTCCTGTCACTTTTAACGATTTCAGAATACGAAATGTCATTTGAGAGGACTAAACTAAATTTTAGTGATTTTTAGTTAAGCTTAGAGAATTTTGTGACAACAGAATTGGCACCAATAACGAATTATAAAGTTATAGATTAGCGGCCCAATGGATAAGACATTAGACTTGCGATCGAGTCGAGGTCGCGGGTTCGAATCCCACCCATTGCACTATTGACGTGAAATGAAATGAAATGAAATGAAAAATTTATTGTTTGTCACAGATGCAATATATATACAGGTGTTAAGATTTATCATGTTTCACTGCAACATACCTAAAAGGTGTACAATAATAAAAAAACGTTAAAAACATGATAATTAAGTTAAATGCACATACAATAATAGTTTATCAATATTCTTTACATGTCAGATAACATAGACAATTAAATTAAATATATTATTAATAAACAAAATCAATTACAATAAGAAACATAAACAAAGAAAAGGTATTACTTACATTTTAAAGTCATTAATTAAAAAATCCGAGATACTATAAAGACATTTCTCAGCTAAATAACATTTCAATCGCTTTTTGAAAAGAGTGACATTTAAATCTCGGATAGCTTTTGGTATTTTATTATATATTTTTGGAGCATTACAAAATATACTTTTATTTAATAGGGCCGTATTTGACATTTTCACACATAATTTTGTATTGTCACGTCGATTGCGATTGCTAACTTCATTTAATGTTTTAAATATTTTAGGGTTACTCTTAACAAAAACAGCAACCTCATATATGTAAAGACACGGCAAAGGTAAAATTTTATATTTTATAAAAAAAGGTCGGCATGAGTCTGTGATCTGTAATCCGAACATTACTCTGATGCACCTTTTTTGCATTTTAAATATGGCTTCTTTGTTAGTAGAGGCACCCCAAAAGATGACATCTTAGAATTGATTCAACTATGCCATAATAAGCTGTGATCAGTGCTTCAGTGTTTAAAATAGGAGACAGTTTAAATAATAAATAAACAGATTTACTTAATTTCTTGCAAAGAACGTCAATATGTGCTTTCCAGTCCAACTTATGATCTACAGTAATGCCCAGGAATTTTGTCGTATTTACACAACAAACATTGTTGTTCTGGTGATTTAGATTTAGTTTAGGAGCGCTTAAACGTTGACTAAATTGCATTAATTTCGTTTTACTAATATTTATTTTCAAATTATTATTACTTAGCCATGATATAATTGAATTCAGTGTGTTATTTATGTCTCTTTCGTAATCGTTCTTATTGAAACATTCTACGGTTACAGTACTATCGCCAGCAAATAGAGACATAGGATGACTAGTTGCTTTCGGTAAGTCGTTTATGTACAGAAGAAATAACAACGGCCCCAGTACACTGCCTTGTGGCACACCAAACATAATTTTGCGTTGATTTGACATACAAGTTAACTCATTATGTGACTTAAAATCTATTTTACCTATCTCAGTGTACTGTTGTGAGTGTACGTGAACCCACTACTAACACAAGCATTCTAGTTCAGCTGGAGGGGTTAATATTGTACTACTAGTAGTAGTAAGTAATTTGAAACCCAAATTGCTAGTTATCTTGAAAAAAAAACCACCGTACTGACGCAAAAACACATACCTAACTCAAGAAATCTACTTAGTTGGCCCTAAGCCGTTGTTAAGAAAAATGCTAGCACATAAAACATAATCATATTTATTTTATTTTTATTCATTAATTTCAACGTACAATATCTGATAGTACACACCGTACCGGTAGAATAAGTTTGCTTCGCAATATAATGTATTAAAATAACCACAAAGTGCTTCGTTTTGGAGAGAGACTTGTGTCGTGTAGAATAGACTTAACACACTGCACTGCTTTATTACCTGGTTCAGAGGCTTTAGCACCATTTTAAAGCATTATCGTTGAAGAAGAATGAAACAGCTTTGTCTCAAATAACAATGTTTCCTCTGTGTTTTTACTGAAATGCTTACTTAACTTTGTAAATGTGTTATGCGAAAGTGCGTTTCTTAGTTTAGTCTTTTTCACGGAGCTACAGAGAAGTGAATCCACGTTTGACTTGCAGTAGAAATAGTTTATACGCCGAAAACTTTGGAAGCGAAGCATGCCTTATTAAAATGCTCGATCCAGATTAAAATGCTAATACCAATGTACTTTAGTGAAAAGAACATTGATTTGCTTTTTTTAATCTGACAAAAAACAGCTTCACTGTAAAGTGTGCCGCTAAGTACACGTTCAACATTTAACGTTTAAGAAATAAAAACCGCAACCTTTACAAAAAATGATGAAATCGAAAAAGTTAAACAAAACCTTTAAAAATTTCAAATCAACAAAAAGTTTTGTAAAACGAAAATTTTAAAAAATTATCTCGTGAATTGGAATATCAATAACGTATGCAAGCAGCGTCATTATCAAAATATCTTAGAAATAACCCCACGCTTTTTTACATTAAAATGATTTCTTTTATTAATCACCCTATCCTTATTCTGAATTTTATTTAAATAATATCTACTTTTGATTTTATTTGGGTGGCCTCGGCGTTCGCAAAATTAGTGATGTCAGTTTACCGGCGTTCCTGTCTTCGGTCCACTGCACTGAAGAATTGACCAGGAAAATGTTAGCTCCCACACTGGTTAATTCTGAAGTGCCGTGCAAGTCCGACGCAGTAAACGCTTGGAAAATGATCTGTCCAAGCTCTGATTTGCCATCCGATCTATCCTCTCGGAGTCGGTGGGATGGGCCGCTCTGCAACATGGTGAGAGAACATCTCATAAACACATCTCTTAATGTTGCTGAGCGTGCCCGTTTATTGGCTGTGGGGGAGTGGGAATCGGGTCTTTGGCTCCAAGCACTCCCTTCGTCCAACATAGGCACTATGTTGGACGATACAACGTTCCGCATCGCTTCTTGCCTTCGTTTAGGTGCTCCATGTGTTTCTCCGTATCGATGTCACTGTGGGGAAGCCGTCGATGGCCTTGGCCACCATGGCCTATCATGTAGCAGGAGTGCCGGTCGTTTTTCGCGGCACGCCAATCTTAACGACATTATCCGTCGTGCTCTTGTCACCGCCGGCGTGCCAGCTCATCTCGAACCTAATGGTTTGGCACGTGACGATGGGAAGAGACCGGACGGTATGTCATTGATCCCTTGGAAGATGGGTAGGCCCTTGGTGTGGGACGCAACGTGTGTCGACACCCTTGCGCCATCACATCTTCCCAGCACGGCGGGTTGTGCTGGTGCTGCTGCTGCATCTGCGGAGACTCTCAAACGGCGCAAATACCAAAACCTGGTAGGGGATTATGTTTTTGAGCCGTTTGGGGTCGAAACGCTAGGGTCATGGGGTCCCAGTGCTCGTGCGCTCTATAGAGACATAGCAAAAAGGTTAGTCGATGCTTCCCGTGACCAGAGGGCTGGACTTTATTTTGCAGAAAGAATAAGCATTGCCATTCAACGTGGCAATGCTGCCAGTCTTCTGGGCACACTACCGGTCGACTGTGATGCGGAGGAATTTTATGACGCCTATTAGAGGGTTTTAGTTTTCCTTTTCTTTCTGTTTTTATGTTGTAATTGAATTGTGGGTTGTATTTTGTCAATGAAATAATTATTAATTAAAAAAATATAAAAAGATCTAGCATAAAAATATTATAAGTTAGGATTTGGATTAAGCTGCTTTTTATTTTGGTTTTTAAATAAAGAGTGACTTTCTTAGATTTTAATTTTTAATTTTTTTTATTAAATTGTGGAGTATTGGAATATCAAAGCAATTAAAAAAAGGGGATGGCCTGTTTTATTACTTCATTTATTGATAAAAATATCATATATTTTGCCTTATAACTCTAGGAACACTACAGCTATAAATACTCTGTGGTAGCTATTGTTTCGTAGAACCACGGTAGAGAACTCGGGGCCTAAAGCAATGCGGTAATTTTCTTAGATTAATAGAAGATTTTGTGCTATTATCGAACTTCAGGCTTTGAGTTCAATTTAATAGATAATAAATACGATTTCAAAGAGAAAAATCTTACATAACAAATTCATATTTACCTGTCTTAAAAGATACGTCTATCATTGTAAGCACTATAGCTTGAAATAATGTATAGTGAACAGAAATGAGACACTAAGATGGTCTGACTATTTTAAAAGACAAAAACTAACCAAAAAGCATAACGTAAATTTGAATGGGATAGATACAGAAAGGCCAACTTAAGAATAACTTACACGAAAACGATATCGAGAGTAAATAAAGCAAGAGAAATATGCCAGGATTGTAGCAAATGGAATTCTACCGTCTGTGTTCTCCTTCGGGCACAGACTCAAGTCTATGTATATAAGCTTACACTATATAAATTTAACGATCAGGACGTTTTTCGATCAGATAGGCGACGTTCTGGACAAAGGCCAGGTTAAAAGCACCTTAAACCGGCGAGTATAGGTATATTTATTTATTTACTACATTACACATTTTTATAATTGGCAGAGGCTTCCGCACTAAGCTCGAGGCTTGTATCGCGATATATGAGGAATATGATGTAAGTGAATGAAGCCAGTGAAGTGTGTCAAGATCGTAGCAAATGGAAATCCATAATCTGCCTACCCCTCTGGGAAACAGGCATGATATATATAAATTAGCATGCATTTACTGTCCATACGTGATCTCATCTAAAACATAATAATAATAAATTATTTATTGTAACAAAAAGATATATCTATACAATTAAAGTGTAAGTCCTGATTCCCAAACTAGCGTGAGCTGTATAATGGGAATCAGTTCCTGCCCAAAAACAAATGGTAAAAATGGTTACAAAGAACATTTGGAACAAACATAGTTAAGAACCATGCATAAACAATAGATTTTGATAATTATGTGTGTGCCTATGGGTGTAATGACGTGAGTGTGTTTTTTAATTATGTCAAACATTTCAACAATTATTGACATAATTATTAAATGAATATCCTTTACCTTCTGAAACCTAGACGCGCTAGTATAGGCATATAATGGACATCATTTTTTGAAAATATTTGCTATTAGACGCGAAATGAAACTGCCAACTTAAGACGTCGTCTATAAGGGTAGCAAAGCTTTAACGAAACTTTAGGTATAAACCAAAAATTTCGTAAACTTTATATTATATACTCTCCATTGTGGTCATATTTTAGTTTCAAGTTGTTACGTCATATTATGCATGTATGTAATTCACCTACCTACATCAGTTCGTGAAATTAAGTCTTTAACATTTCTATATGGATTATTACCGTACGAATTATGATTACAGCACAATTAACGTTTAAATTCGTAAACAATAAAGCTTTTGAATGACAATGAATTTATGATACATCTGCAAATTATATTGTCAACACAACATCAAAGCGAATGACAAGCCAACGCGTAGCTGGTTTCCTCGGTAAATATGCAAATAAAATTCGGTAAAATTGCAACAATATTCCAATTTAATTAGAGTTTTAAAACCAATATGTAGACTAACTACAATTTGCAGCAAAAGTTTATGAATGTATGTAATGCGCTTATACATCAAACGATTTATGAATACTACAAAATATGTAGATGATAAATGTAAGCACGATTTTAGTTATTGTTTTGATATTACATTTGATATTATATTATTATACATTTATCAATAATATCCTCCAGGCCGTATTCAATATTAACGAAAACTAGCCATCTGCGCAGAAGATATTATAGTGCACAATTATGTGCGCCAACACAAGTGGACTCTCTATTTCCTTACTCGTATAGACCGACGATACGACAATTCGAGATGACCAGAGAGAAACTAAGTGCAGGATCAACGATTTATGTGCTCTCATAGGCATACGGGTATATGTGACGCCGGCAAAATCCTAACACCAGGCTGATATTGAGAATTTTTTGGCAGAGAGCCCATTAAGGCATTTATAAATACTATAATATTATGCTCAGGCCTAATGGACGAGTAACGCGGGTACACAGCTAATTATATTTCAGAATTCCTGCATAAGAAATTGCCACCGTTCAAAACTAAACGAATCGAACATTGCAGCCAAACGGCAAATTTATATTTCGCATAACCGAACTATAATTTTTATTGCAATGTTCTTGCCTATGAGAATAACGTTGTCTATATTGTAGCGTAACCAATATTTATATTATGAAAGATGTAGGTACAGCTGCCAATCTCTGAATCAAGTGCTGTGGTAGCAAAGATCTTTACATTGACGCCACCGTTTACTTCCTTTTGCACAATCGATAACGAAACAGTAATAAGTAAGTAAGTAGTCTTATATCATACCAGCTGTACTTGGTTTTAATCATTGTCAGTATCTTTAATTTTATTTCATACTAGCGATATAGCAAACATTGTCCTGTGGAACGTTGCATTGCAAACCTATCGCACCACCACCTCCTTTTGTGAAACTATCACAAACATATACCTAATTAATTTCTTCAAAATCGGTTCAGCTGTTATTGCGGATTGTAACTTTTTTCATCAGTCTTTATGAAGTCACCTATCCTAGCAGTTATGTACACTCGATTGCGTTAATACGTTGACAAAAAGTTAATATTAATAACAACTGCTCATCTAACTTTTTTTAAGTCTATGTCCAGACTTGATAAATATTAAGCTTGGATAATAATGTTGACATACGAGTATTAACGAATTCGACAGTACATAATAGCATATACTGAAATCGATTCTATGTAATCTTGTACGTATACTTGCATGTGACATGTTTGCTAGAGATCCAATAAATAAATACGCATCCTACATCCTTCGAGTCGCGATTTGAAAATTCTTCGAAGTTGCCCATAATAATATGAGTGCCGGTAATGCCCGCGTGTTCTATATACGGAATCTGATAAATAAATTTTTCCGTCGATCAATCCTTGATTTCCGCCTTGGTCCGTGCATTCAGTTTATTGAGAAACTCTGTCATATTAAGTTTCACTGCTTTCACACATTCGAGCAATATTACAAATAAAAAGCGTTGTCTTCCGAGCGAATAGGGTAGGCAACTCAATATTTTTTTAATTAAATGATAAGTATATACAATTTGTTATATTACACAAACCCTAATATATAAGGAAATTGTTGAAATCTACTCAAAAATAATTCGCTATATACATGTTGTTGTCCGACGGAGGTAGCAAGATATCCCCACAACAACCCCACATTTTCTTGTACCCAAATTTAAAATATAAATAACTTTTTTATTTTGCATCCAACTTTGATATTGTTTACATAACCAGATTTATTTTGATTGCTTTTTGCTCTTGTGTTTAAAACAAAGTACAAAATCAAACATAGTCAACTACCCTACAACCGCTCATCAGCGTTTCATGTGATGCAAACTATCTCGTTACTTAATTTCGTGTTTCAGAGTTCGAAAAAACTCTTATACAACAGCTTTCTGTCTGTTACACAACTTTCAAATCAAGAACCGTAAGAGCTAGAGACTCGCGGTCAACGCCATTCGAATCAGCATAGTCGACATACCCCGAAATGACCTTTGACCTCTGACCTACAAGGTCACGTGGTATCACGTGACCTTTACATATATTGTTTTTCGAACTCTAAGATTTACGGCAATGAATTGCCGTTTCTCACTTGTTTGATGTACGCTCTGGAGTTGCAAAGTTAGTAATGTTCTCAGCGTCCGATGAGCGCATATGTATGAGTAGTAAATGCTACGAGCTCGAACATAAAACCTTAGCCTAATAAGAGTCCTCACGCAACAAAACCAAAATCAATTGACAACCTTCTCTGATCGACTTATCAATGTTATTGATATTCAAACCAGTACAAAAATGCAAATATTTCTTTAATGATTGTGTTATTTATTTATTTTTTTAGATACAATATAGTGGTAATTTAGTAACATTATACATAATACTCGCCAAACGTGACATTGTATGTATTGTATTGTGGATTGCTTACAATACAATACATACAATGTCCAACCAATTAATTAGCAAACACCGTCCTATTGAACTAGCTTATACTTATTAAGCTAGCGATATGCATAATTGTATTTGTATAACATTTTAATGTGTTAAGAACGTAATACATAATTATGCGATGTATCCTTGACCATGGGACGTGGATTTCGCATTGTGCATAACTGTGTTCGCATTCTACAAAACTCTGTAAGATATCCCCGACAGGCTCCTGCAGTTTGTACGAACTCTAGGCTTATGCGGAGACACATCTATGTCCCGGCTTTATACTCTAATACAATTTAAATATACATTTAATTTTGTCTGCTGCTTAAGATGCATCTATATTTAATCATATAACTACATTCATCCACTTTAATTTATCTGTTATGCTAAATTCTAGAGTCCTTGTTCTACTTTGAATCGAAAGAACTAAACAGATTTATCCAACACGTTGACTGCCGTGTAACAAACAAAATAGAAAATCTTTTGTTTGCGGTTACCGATGCGTTTGACGTTTAAAGGGTTAAGAATTTTATTTCGCTTACTTCTTTTTTATGCTACACTATTCAGGTTGTATATAGGATGAAATTTAAAATTAAAGTTGTCATTATAAATGAGAATGCGCACATAGATAATTTCTGTGTTTCTCGAACAAACAGTATAAGAAAATACCCAGAGTAGGAAAAATGACCCTTAGATCTCACATAAAGGTACTTCTTGCAAGGGAATCGTACCTACATCTCTCAACGTATTCGTTATGGCGTAGTGGCAACCTCAAGCACCTCACTATTCACGTTTTAGTAAATATGTCAGAAATACAACACTATATTTGCATGTTTATAGCATCTCTTTAAAACAACCACTAAATATATATATACCGTCAATATTCTTGACAATTTTTATATTATATAATACTTATATTGTTTTCACAGGTCTGGATGAATCTTACTTACAAGACTCGCTATTGAACTCCCGGGCCATATCTATGAGTTCGGGGCTAGATTCAGCTCACGGACAAAATCGACGGAAAAACAGGACGAACAGGTGAGGCTTATATTCGTACATACCCAAATATAACTTTTATCGCTGCGTGTCATCCGTACTATAAAATGTTTTCAATACTAGTATTTACAGTTTTGTTGGGACACGTTGAGAAGACTGCACGGAGGGCGTAGTGGTTTATGTGGTCGCCTCGCTACTGCCACTGCGCCGAGTGTTGTGGGTTCGAATCCCACACGGGACCAAACTTTGTGTGATCCACAAATGGTTGCTCCGAGTCTATGTGTTCTTTGTGTCCGTTGTTTAAATGTTTGTAAAGTCCCCCGCGACACAGGATTTATTCCTATGAAGATGTCTTTAAAAAAAAACAAATACATTACAGCTACAGTTAGAGTGTGAGTTAGAGATGAATTTTTTTAAAATTATTTTCTAGAAGATCAATTTATCATCCTACTAGTATTCTTGATATCCCCTCCAGCAAAGCTAAAATACTTGTGTCAAGAGTGGGTTCATTTCGGTAGTACACTGGGTGGCATTCGAAGCCGTGACTTCTCGATCGTAAAACAAATGTCTTATCCGTTCAGTAGTCGAGACATTAAAACAATATCATAACAGTCTCCTCTTAATCAAATTAGCTGGTAATTACCCGAAAATACGACATAAATTAAAATAGTAAATCAAGGCGCTTATTAACGCTTTTCAGTAATCGGCGTGTGAACACAACTAACACATCACACCACATCATTCCACACACACACACACACACACTGTGAAACACATCACACCACATCATTCCACACACTGTGAAACTATTAAAATTTCCCAAAACATAAACGCTTAAACACATTTGCTCGATACACGAATTGAACGTTAGTATACCTGTAATCCAAATTGACATGCGAGGAGACCATTTACATTCACATGATTTCACAGATACGTTACATATCACAGAGCAGGGAACCAAATCACGCCCGCGTCCCAGAGCGTGTGTTCATTGCGCCACCGCGCCCTACCGAACACGGTTGTGTATAATTTATTTCAATTTGCCAGTGTTTAATGTCTGCAAAAGTTAAATTCGTGGTTGGTTTGACTACGCGTGTTTAATTCGAAATTATTTTTAAAGATACGCTTAATACTAGTTTAAAATTTGTACTCTTTAAGATGACAGTCTTGTTGGGCTCGTGAGTTTATTTGATGGTAATGATTGCGGGCGGCCATGTGTTATTATTCCGATTCTTAATACATTGAATACTATACCGGTCCGATATAGATGAACGCGAAGCAGCTGTCTATTGTGTCTGCTACATGGCATTCAAAAGGTTAATTAGGAAATTCGCAGTAGTGCTACGTAGTCGGGTACTGTATTCGTAAGACTTCAATTAGTGACCTACTGACACCTAGCGAGCACGTTTCCAGACCCCTACCTACGTTAGATCAGAACAGCGTGTGTCGGTGTGCTATGATACATGTTAGCCCTCTCATTATACACAAGCGTTTGTCTATTAGTTAAAACATTTTCCTGTTGACATTATCCTTGTAATCTTGTTTTCTAAGCTCTTTTTAGAATATTCTGACATGTATTGTACAGTAAGGACTAAAGAAATAATGTTCACTGTAATTACAGTTTCAAACATTGTTATTGTAGTAATTATTGCGGTACATACCTAATCATTACAAAAGTTTCGTAGCTTGAGCAACGCCTACGTCCTTTGAAATACGACCGCTAAAATTTGATTTAGTATATTAAAACATTAATAAGAAAAATATTTTATGAAATTATTTGTAGCTAACCTAACTCTACGACATCAAAATGTTTAAATAACTAGCTTATACCCGCCGGCCCACTTTTACAACGTAAATCTCACGAGACCACATAAATGAATTAAAAGAGGTATAGTCTATCTCTGTGTTGTGTTCCATACAATTATATTTTAAAGTTAACGCGTGATACAAGTAGGTACAATAACTATAATCTAAAATTGCAAACAAACCTTTCCTTCAGTACAAAGATTCTCATTTATGTTATTACTTAGTGGTATAACACCGTGCCAAATTGCACAACATCTATTCATAGCAGGCCTGTCCCTTACAAACTGTATCTATTGAGGAAACGTTGCACCATCACACTTCAATGCATTTTCAGCCTAAGTTGATTGCATCCTATCGCTGTAGAACGCTCGGCATCGCACAACTTTAATGAAACTTCAGTCGGTAGTCAATAGTACGTTTGATCCCATACGCTGCAGCGATGTATCAATCTCGTTAGCGTTACGGTCCGTCAATTCCGTCAGTCAGATGTGCTAGCATTTAGGCGCCGCTAATAGCTACCAGCTCAATTGTAAGAATTTCTCGAGTATTGCCTATATCTATAATTTTCTCAGATGCCTTTGTATAATACAGTATGAAACAAGAATAGTAATGGAATTCAGGTAATTCGTGAGATTTATGCTCGTCGCTTTTTGACAAACAAGACAATCATTCCCGACATAAATGTACATTCAGCCGTGCTAAGGAGCCAGTATGTATTACTTATAAAAGATGTAGTCGACCTCGCCAAGTAGTCACGTTTATACATACTAAGTTATTTAAAATACGTGGGCGATACCATTGTAAGAGATTTTTTTGGATCTCAGTCGTTTCAAGCGTACAATAGAATCCTGTGTACAAATTACATGAGGAAAAAGATTCACATTCGATTTAGATATATCAACCAAACCTTATTCATTCGTTTTGAAACTCTTTTACCTTTACTAGAAATTACACTGTTGATTTTTCATAATATTGGCTATTTGAAGTAGCCAATATTTAAAGTCATCCGCGACACAGAAATGTCTCGTAGAACAGAAATATTTTAAAGAAAATGTCCATAGCTTTCTCAATATATACAGACACATCTATCTTATCTATACAAATAAATAAAATTGAAGTGTCTGCTTGTAATGTCAAAATAACAGCTTTTTATCTAATGCATATGAAAGTGTATAAGGTACCTATACGAAAACAACCATTTTTTAAATTTTTGTCTGTCTGTCTGTCTGTTTGTTCCGGCTAATCTCCGAAACGGCTGAACCGATTTTGACGGGACTTTCACTGGCAGATAGCTGATGTTATAAGGAGTAACTTAGGCTACATTGATTTTAGAAAAAAATAGGGTTCCGCGGTGACAAACACTTTTTATTTAAAATCTACGCGGACAAAGTCGCAGGTAACAGCTAGTAGTTTATAAAATTAGAAACCTATTTTATAAATAGAAGCACTGAAGACATGAGTTCCTACAAATCCTACAGATCCTACCGTAGTACATGCATGCTATATAGGTCTCGTACGATAATACATGCTTATGCCTAAACCTCCAGGTACGAGATGTGAGGTCAGATCTTTCTGTTCATTACAAAGTAGTTAAAACAACGTACTCAAAATAAAACTATCAGTAGATAATACAAACGATCGCCTCATGTAAGTCGTGAATCCTTTACATACAACTCAACGATAATAAACCATCCTCCAAAGACTAAATATCTATTTGATTTTCTCTAAAGTAGTTTTAAATGGGCTTTCACTCGTAGCCGTCGCCGTCGTAGGTGGTCAGTAGCGGAACTTAACACTTATCAAGTGACTGTTATTTTTTGGCGTTATCACATATACATAACATAATCTCACGTTTATATATCCCGAAGGAGTAGCTACAAGTGAATACGCCAGATTTCGTCGGCTATGTTTTTTTTAGATTGCGATATTCACTGTCGTAACATTCTACATACACGATCTTCAATTTAGGGAACTTTTAACCTAGCCGTTCTACATGAATTTCGTGATATAAAAATCCCATTACACTTTGTTCGACTCGTGAATCGAACTCAAGACCAGCAGTTGCATTCACTACCGCAATACCACTGAAAGCATATTATATATAGGTAATTAGCAGTAATTTAGAGTAACTACGTTAGTAAGTCAGTGGTGATACGATGATATTAGTGGTGTATATAAGTCACTGCCTTTTTCAAGCATTATAATATTTAGGCTTAACAATAAGTAATAATCATATTTATACAACGTAATCTCACTCAATCTGTACCCTAATACAAGCTTGCCGAAATTCTGATAGAGCTCCGCTGTACTTCTTACTTTGCTAAAGCTCAATGGGCACTTTGTTCGGACGTTTGACCCACGGCGTACACGAACCAAACATTGCAGACTATGCAGAGAATTGTCATTGAAACGCAAAGGTACAAGTCATATGCTTGTAGAATGTGGGTGAATTGAAGAAACAGTAGTACAAAACTTAAACATTTACCGTTTTTATTTTAACCTGTGTATATGATAAACACCCATGATAAACAATGCACCACGATAAACTCCTCCTTTTTTACGTGGGGGCTCATGCTTTGACGCATACCACTCCACGGGGCGACGGAGAGGTTATGTTGGGCTCACCGGGAGAAAGATATCCCGGTAATACCGACTAAAACTACCACGGTTTTCCTCAGACATAACCATAGTCAGCGAGGTCGAGCGAATCGCTTTCACATGCAATTGTGATCCCGCCAAGGTTTTAGCTAGCCATGTGAATCGGTAGGCCACTACATAAAAAGACTTCTTCTACTGTCCCCTTGTGGGAGGACTAAGAGACACGACACAGAGGCACGCGTGGGAACACGCACGCCGCCTCTCGGACCTAGTGCTGATCGGGTGGCGAGCAGGCCCACGAAGCCCACCACTCCCAGGTATAACCTCAGGGTGGGTGGAGGTCATCTCGCGTCCTCCGACGCCCGGTTCTGCGGTTGGAGAGATGGTTTAAGCGCTCTTTCTCCCGCTCCGCCACCCGCTTGATGGAGATTACTTCCTCACACAAGCAGGCAACGTCGTTCCACGATCTCTCACTCTGGACTATAGACTGAACCACGGCCGGGAGCGAGAGAGCAAGCAATCCGACTGCCGCGAGCAACTTACGGCGCTGCGATGCCCAGGTGGGCAATCTGCCAAAGTGTGCAGCGGCGTGTCCACAACAACATCGCGGCAGTCGCGACAGTGATGACATATAGGCCTCTCCTGCTGGCCTATGCGACACAGGTATTAGCCTTGGCTAGTCATTACCTGTGTCAGCCGAAAGGTGAGGGCGACATGCCTCCTCTAACTCGGGACTTGCCACCACGATCGTGGCGTGCCCGAAGATAAACTCCTCCTGTGTTAATTGTGAAAACTCTTCAAAACCACTTCAGTCCAGTTATTGGTTGCTACATATTCTGCCAACGCATTTGGCTGATTTATTTATTCTTTTGTTATTAAAATAAACTGCTCAACGATCCTCATATGAACGCTGACTAGCGTTGATGAGTGCTGAGGTGATTTGAAAATCGAATAGCGTTAATAATGACATTTATTTAATATTATTTAATGTTAAATATATTTTTCTTCCGGTTGATATAAACAAAATAATTTTACGGAATGATAGGGTAGATTAATAAGATTAATTTAAAATACATTTTGTACGCAATCTTTCATCAACCGGGCCAAATATGCCCAATGACCTTTTAAATTAAAACCGACTACACAAAGAACTGCTCTAATTAAAATCTGTAAAGGGTAGGAGAGCCCAACATACTAAAACTCGCGCAGAGTTTTCAATATAGTAAGTAGCCACACGAAATAATTATTATACGACATTTATTTGCAGTGGTCTGAACAATCAACATTCATTGATAAATATAGACAAATATTTTTATTAACACATACTACCTATGTATGTACTTTATTCCAAAAACTCAAAGATTTAAATCATCCTTACTAATATTATAAATTCGAAAGTAACTCTGTCTGTCTATCTGTCTACCTATCTGTTACCTTTTCACGGCTAAACGACTCAACCGATTTAGATGAAATTTGGTACAGATATAGTTTAAAACCTGGGGAAGGACATAGGCTACTTTTTATTGATGTAGGTACCACGCGGGCGGAGCCGCGCGCAAAAGCTAGTAGATTATATATTTCTAGACGTTAAGTTGTCATCCGACACTCAATGCCAAAATGAAATAAAAATATAGTATTATCCCACTCACTCAAAATGTTAATTGTACACTATCTTTCTCTGTCTAATGTGTCAGCTCACTCTTCGTTGTGTGGACAATTTTTTGGGCGATCTAAGTAAGTCGTATTTAATTATGTCTAGTAAGGTAATTAAGTGAACCCCAATGACTGTCGAGCCAGTAACATCATGTTCCTGCCTATCATGCAATCCCAAGTTTAACGACTGTGCAAACTGTGTTTCTGTTAATTTAACTGAAACTATCTAAAACAGCACGATTCCACTAAACATGGCTTCTAAAATGAGTACGGACAACGGCTCAGCATAGGCGTTCGGAGATGGACAGCGCATATAGACAAAAAAATTCATGTTTTATACTTCCTTATTTGTATTTTCCATTCTGACTTTGGTTCCTTGGTACTATAAAGCTCACACTCTAGTGTTCTTTTTTGTAAAAATCACGTTTGTTCATAGCATTGTTGTGATTTAAGTATTAAGTAAAGCTAACCAACAAATACACTTTGGACTTTATCATGCATCCTATTTAGGGGTCCCCTAAGTAGGATGCATGATAGAGTTCAAAGTGTAAGTGTGTCCTAAGTACTTTTTATAATTATGGACTCTAACACATTCCAACATTGTATTCTGTCCGGTTACCCGTCAGACAACGTACATGATGTCTGGTTTATAAATTGAATGTCATTCTGCGGTCCATAAACTAACTCGATAAAATCACGTCCATCATTTGGTACATCCTACGTGAAAGAATACTATTATAAAACCAAATGCTAAGTAAAATATTTTCAAATAAAGTGGAAAGTGAGGCGCAAATATAATTGGCTTGCTAATTAAAATATATTGAAACGGAGATATCACAATGGATAAGGCATAGGCGTTGCGGATAATGAGGATAGGGTAGTTCGTGAGTAGGAATTCCATTAATTGAATATGAACCCGGTCCTAACAAGCATCCAGCAAGTTATTAAGGGTTAAGAATACAAGTAAACTTATAATAATATTTTGCTACCCCAAAACTATAACGTACATAATAACTCTACTAAAACCGTACTACCACAGAACACAAACTATTCAGGTACAACTGAGTTCAAGTTCACACCGTCAGAAACATACCCTGTAAAATAACTAATAAGTATCATAATATAACGTATTTAAAATATGTATATAAAACGTTGTCTTCAAAATATTTTTTAAGCAACAAACTTTAGCGTCCGTTGTGTTATGTTCATAAAACGAATTGTTTTATTAATGGACTCTAATATCCGGTTTTCTTTATTCCATAAACGAATTGTTAATAACGGACCGTAATGCCTTGCGTTCCATATTTTATTTAAAAATAAAATCTTCCTAATAAATCGTTTTGTATACATTGACCGTAATGGCTGGTATCTATATTTCAAAAATTAATCGCCTTTCCACCTAAATATGCTCTATGTTTTCCTTCCTCCTTTCAATAAAATATACGTTGTCAGCATTTTCAATCCGATCTATTTTAGCATATTTAATACCGACGCTGAAGGGGCACCCGTTGAACGAACGAAGCTCAAGCCGAAGCTTTTTTTAACAAGAAGTTATTAGTAGCTCAGTAATTGCTTACATTATAAAAACGGGCTCCCTTATCTTTCCCAGTCGAGTGAAGTTCAGCGTTGACCCTTACACGAGTGGAAGGCTCAGTTTATATTTTTAGATGCATTATTTTGAATCTTGAACGCTCATTAGCCGTCCTTATGATTTTATAATGCAGATAATTTGCTAATAATACCTTAAAGCGATCTATATAAGTTAGTCAGGCAACCCACCTACATTGATGTATTAATAAAGTATGCTCCTTCCTAGCTTTTTTAGTAAATCTGGCGACATTTTAAAACAGGTATTCATCGTTGTTTCTAATATACGTCATTATTTAAAACGATTTTGTTTTAGAAAGAATAAGTGTGAAATAACAGGCAATCATTGATGGTGCAGAAGTTCGCTTGCTTGTCTTTGTACCACAAATGCAACGAATACGGTTAGTTAGTTACCCGCATAAAATTTGGTACAGTTGTTCCAAATTTGGTACAGTTGTTCCAAATTTGGTACAGTTGTTCCAAATTTTCGCTGGTAACTATACAAACATTCAAACAACGGACACGAAGAACACCCAGAATCGAAAAACCATTTGTGGATCAGTTTTGTCCCGTCTAGGATTCGAAACTATAACACCCGGCGCAATAGCAGTGGCGACGCGACCATCTACACTACACCACTACACCATCCGTGCAGTCAAATATACTTACGAATCTATACTAATATTATAAAGCTGAAGAAATTGTTAGTTTTTTTGTTTGAACGCGCTAATCTCAGGAACTACAGGTTCGATTTTAAAAATTATTTTAGTGTTCGATAGTCTATTTACCGAGGAAGGTTATAGGCTACATAACATCACGCTACGACCCACGGAGGAGGCGCAGTAATCATAAACGCGGGTGAAACCACGGGCACATCTAGTTATATAATATATTTCAAATCTTATATTAACTTCTGAGTCTTTTTCAAAGGTTAATGAAAACACTATGTGGGTCTGTGTGTATATCTGTTAGTGACAGACATAACTCCGGAACCACTGGAACGGTTGACTTGTAACTTGGTGTGCAGATACCTTGAGGTTATACCTCGGTCGATTTTGAATATTGGCCCTGTGGGTCAAAAGAGCCCCGGGATATAGGGGTCACAAAGTCATATGAAGACGAAGAGGTTGAATCCTGGGTTTTTACACCCATCTCGTTATTTTTCTACAGACGTTTTCTCATCTATGTATATAAAACATCCCATAAAGTATAAACATATTGTTTTATACGACATTCACGATCTGATTGTCGATTACATTTTACTTGCTTATTTATGGCAAGAACCTTCTTGCCATAAATAAGCAAGTACTGTACCTATTCTATATAACTAAATCAGCCCTAAATATACACTGTCCCACTGTTGGGCAGGATTAGGCTATAGTCCATCTTATTCTATACAAGCAAATTAAATAATAGGGTCAGATTTGAATATCCATAAATAACAATTAATAGGAGTGTTTTAAAATTAAGGAAGCTTAAATAACATTGTAACTTAACTTACTTTGCCCGATGGCGTAGTGGTTAGTGTAGCCGACTGCCACGTCTTTAGTAGCGGGTTCGATTCCCGCACAAGTCAACCATTTGTGCACATGAACATGGATGTTTGTCTTGGTCTGGGTGTTTCTATGCATAATATGTACATAGGTACGTATTTACAAAAAAAAAGTATGTATGTATGTATGTTTATCCATTGTCTAGTACCCATAGTACAAGCTCTGCTTAGTTTGGGCTAGATGGTGTTGAGTGTATGTGATAGAATATTATTATTATAATTATATTTATTTCTTGATAAGTACACAAAATTTTATCTTTTGCTTTATAAACGGAAATAAAGAAAAAGCAATTGTTTTTTACAATTGCACCTATACATATATTCCTAATTAAAATCATAGCGTGTCCCAAATAAGATACACTCTCCATCGGTCTACACGAGTATTAAATCTCATTTTTCAATGGTCATCGCCATAACGAGGATGATAGTTATAATAAATATCCAATACACACCGCTATTTTGTATGCAAGTTGCAAAAGATACGTTTAACGGTTGATTAGTCAAAATGAAAATGATTCTCGTTTCGACATGCGATCGGCTGAAATTAATTACAATATATTCACTTTGTGTTTGCCC
This sequence comes from Catocala sponsa, assembly GCA_963564715.1. NCBI lineage: Eukaryota > Metazoa > Arthropoda > Insecta > Lepidoptera > Erebidae > Catocala > Catocala sponsa. The sequence goes on from OY751326.1 coordinate 25,539,819, forward strand.
TCTGACTTTACAAACAGATTTATTATCTTAATTATTTCGTATTTAATGAAACAAGTTCTGATGTGACACGGCAATATGTGGTTAATTTGTAACAAACTGTTTCACGTTATAGTTTCAACAACACAATGATGAACCAAATTCGGTTTCTCGAAAACGCCGGCGGGATGATAAAAATATCATTAGCTAGCCATGTAGCCAAAAAAATCGATCTATAGCATTATGTTTTCTATGGCATCTTTTAAAATGAATATACTGTTAACGTACTAGACGTAAAAAGTGCAGAACCGATATTTAAAAGTGAAGTTTCTATCACGGTAAGCCTTATTTATGCCCGTAGTAGCCTTATCGAAGCGAGCAATAAAAGTAAAAAAAGAAGAAACACATGTACTTCTACATTTCGAATGTTCTACATTACACTCAACCTCACTCTTGCTAAGTAATTAAATTGATCTAAGTACCTATAACTAATAAAACTGTTAGGAATTCCTTTTTACGAGTACTTAGTTATTTGTGTAGCTACAAAATGCTATTTAAAACCTTTCAATCGATCCAAACAAAGAATTTGGAATTTCATAGCGTAGTTGGATAAAGATACGCAAACAATTTTAACCTAACTTACAATAAATGATAGTAAAATCGGCTCTAATAGTCTTGTACTGTATTTTAGATCGGCCATCAAAACTAATTGTACTAGTAACGATTGCTGCTCCTGCTATTTACGAAAATGATATGATTCTAAGTATGTAGGTATGTTTGCTCATAAGACCGGTAAAACAACATGGCTAAGAAAACTTTACCGCTGAAGAACGTGTTACAAAGCTACCAGTAACTACAAGTGGCGAGATTTTTCTCGTTTCTCTGTGAAGATTACAAAGAGGCACGTATCGTGGTATAGTCCGTGCGGCTATACCACAGCCCCCTACGTGCTAGCGACGCCTGATCTCAGTGGACCGCTCCCTATCCTTAAAGTTTTACAGCTTATGTCATATTACGCCACTTTTAGAACTATTCTTATTTTAGTAAGCCAATAACGTCATTTATACTAATGTAAACTACAAAGGAAATATGATTGTACATTAATCTAGTGAGTTGCAGTGGTACACCGGCGGCAAAACAAATTAGATTTCAATTATATTTGGCATTCGAACAATTGACCGGTCAAAAATAATTATTGTTGAAGCTTAATTCAAAGTCTCTGATCGTCTAATTAGGCGTTAATGAATCCGAAACTGTTTCCTTGATCACTATTTGGCTTTTAATTCGTTTTACAAAGCTTAATAACTAACGATAAAAAGTTTTCAAATAATTCCGTTTCATAGAACCGGTGTTAAATACTTATGGTGCATAGTCTGGTCTGTATAAATGACGTCGAGGACTAAGCCTAGTCGTTATTCTAATTATATTCACTTAGAAAATCAATTTTTTCACCAGACTTTCTGATCTGCAAATTAATGTAAAGTGTTGATTCATTGTGATCGTAGTGCCTGAAGACCTTGTGACTCACATAACATAAATGTGTAATTATATTTACGACCGATTTTGGGGTACCAGGTTTAGTATTATTAAGTTTATCTGTTATGGTATTCTCAGAGATAGAAATACGTCTGAAAAAGTGCTCAGTGGCTCGCCCTCCATTAAACTTAAAACATAGCTCATGATACACCTCTACTTATGCCTTTCGGTCGATACATGCCTGAAACTAAGTATGTAGGTATACTGTATATATATTATTATGTTTTTAACAAAAGAAATCCTGCCTAACATGTTCATCGTAAGTTTTACTCAAACTAAAGGCTATGATGATTGTAATGACTGACTCAGTATTAGGTATATTTATAGTGAAAAGGAAACCAATTTTTATTTTTTGCGACACAACTTGGTTTAATAAGACGTATTGGTTATAGGAATAGCTTAACACGTTCTCTTTGCAATGAATCACATATGATACATAACAATAGATTTTTATTGGGTCTATCACGGGACAGCGAAAGGGTTAAATGATGGCTTAAATTATTCATTTTATCGCCGGCGCCGCGCCGAGTGTTATGGATTCAATCAACACTCGGGACAAAAATTTTTGTAATCCATAATAAGTTATTTTTTGGTCTGTTGTTTTAATATTTGCTAAATCGTTCGCGATGCAAGTAATCAGCCATGCATGAATTATATTATATTAACAGAAAACGGAGAATACGAATAATCATTTCAATTCTTTTTTTGGTAAATTTTACAAAAATTCTGGCTGGCGTAAGTTATAGTAAATCATAAGCCTAAAAATTGTAAAGTTGTAAAGTGTTGTTGAAGTTTATTATTTAATTACTCCTGTTGCTCGGATTTGGATTAAACTTGACACACATACATTCTAGTAGGGTAGTTCTAATCGCGGTATACAGTGGACGTTTGTTGCGAGCAAAGACGCAAGTTGAATGTATATAACTAAAATTCATTTAATAACATAACATTACGCGGAGATAAATGAAATAAGTGAACAAAGCATTATTTCATCATTTTAATTATAAAAGCTTTTCATATTAATTACTTTGCCAAGTATGTAATTATTATAATTAAAATTGCACACACTCAAATTTTATTTAAAAAGCGCTGGCAATGAAAATATTAATTAATTTTATATTAGCTTATGCAACGGACTCTGTACCTATATAATTTTTTGTTATTATTTGTATTTCAATTAAGTATTATTTCAATGTCCAAGTAACTGAATACCTTAATTAATATTAAATAATATCTCTAATATTGTATTTTCGAACGCCGGTCCCTCAAAATCAATTTTAATCTAGTTTATAAATGGAGTACGCTTTGTATTCGACGTGCATATTTTTAAATTTATTTTACTGAGTTCTCGGCAATGGCAATTAACCGATTCAGATAGCACTTGTTACAATTTAAAGAGTATCCTTCCGTGATGGTTACAACTGGAGCTTGGTTTAGACTAAATGATAAATATTTTATTTGCCATCCATTGCTATTGACCTGAGTATTTTTTTGTAAAAATCATTAATCATAAAATAGGAGGATTGAAAAACTCGCGACCTTATTACAAATCAGACGAAAATTATGGTTTTCAATGTAATCTAAAATCGTCTATGCATTTACATCAACTTTCCAAAGCATCCAATAATAATAACAAAAAGATTTGCCATGGTCTGCCGAAAACTGATTTAAACAATATTTCAAACCACTGATGTCATTTTCTTATGAATATGTCAGAAGAATAAGCTAGGTATGGCAGCGATTGCAATCCATAATCACGAATTTAGTGTATTGCATTATTGGACTGGCTCTAGAGTATAGGTACTCATCCACTGTTACAAATCTTTTAACAAAATCTTGCGGTTCATCTACTATGTCCGTGACGAGGCATTGTGAGTTGAATTAGCTTTTGTTCAAGTGTAATCTATCTTGATGCCGTCTCATAGAAAACATAAAAAGAGTTTAACGAAAACGATGTTTTCTATTCACGTACAAAAAGCATGTGCTTTATGATCAAAAGTTGAAAATATTTCTCATGGTTCTTAAATATGTCATCGCTTGGTCTATTTCAAGTTTCAAAAGTTTACGAATTTAATGAAGATGAAAATGAAAAGTAATAATAATGTCCTCCAGACCGAATTTCGGCCACGGCGGCCAGTCTCGGAGACTGGCCATCTGCGTAGGAGATAATTATTATAGTGCACAAGTGTGTGCGCAAACACAAGTGCACTCTCTGTTCCCTAACTCTCATGACCCGATGGGACGGTAATCCGACACGAGCAGAGAGATATCAGGCGCAGGACCAACAGCTTTATGTGCTTTCCGGACTGCTATTGAGATTTCTTAACTGAAAAACCCAATAACTTGTTTTTGTTGGCCCGACCTGGGATTCGAACCCGAGACCGCACAGCAGTCGCATTCACTACCGCTGCGCCACGTATATTTGTTTCCTGCCTAGTAGAAAGTCATTACTTTAAAATTAATTACTATTTTTCTTTTGTAACAGAAAAATCTATGATACAGTACACATTCCTACTATTTTGCGTAAAATATTAACTGTGAGACAGCAATAATTGAATGAAATAAGAATGATAAGAGTTTTCTTTAATCACTTTGTTTTTATTGTCAACCTAGACTACGTAAGAACTGCCGCAGACATGTAAGGCTAAAGGCATTCATATAATAACATTTCACAATATCATTACAGAGTAACGTGGTTAGCTAGCGAAGGAGTGACGAATTACTTGAGGCGTTTCATCCAAGACGAGAAAAGTAGCGAGATTCAAGCTTCTCACTCATACCAGGACTTCTCTACAATCCCCCAGAACAACAATTATGGATCTAAGACGGATTCGAAGGGCAGGCGACTTTCCTACCAGAGGGCAGTGTCTGGAGAAGACCCGCGGTACCTTGACTCCTCGCTCAGAAGAAAACAGATACCTGAAAATACTGAGGTAAGATTTCTGTCAAAAACTTCTATTGCATCTAAAACGCATAATGTATTGTGTATAGTTGTTTTAATACTCATTGTGAATTTTTGTGTGCTATGCAAATTAGATGTAACTCAAGAGAAAGTGTTATCAACACAATCTCGGTAAAACTTTGTTGAACTTGTTCAATTATACATTTGTAGCGAGATCCTAGAAGGTATAAAATAAGAGTTTCACAGCTTGAAATTCTTATTTAGTTCCCTTTGATCCTTTCGGCCGTCGGCAATGGGATCCGAAAGTGTTAACTGAAAGAAACTTGCCTTTCGTAGCATTAAAATGGTATATTTTAAATCAAATGACATGAAGCGATACGCCTGCTAACATGATTCCTAATATAGAAAGTTCAAACAACTTTTCTACCTGGCAACTTATAAGTATCGGTGAAATATTTCTCCTCGATGTTTTGACGTCAAATCGAAGTTGGTTTATATGGTAATCGCGTGAAACACGCACTCGCCCTCGCCGGCTCCAGTGTTACATTACTACTACTCTATCTTAACCGCATACGGTACAAACACGGATAAAAGTATCAATAAACTAACACCTCCACTATGTTTAGACTATGTTAACAATAGTAATACAATTATTACATAAATTACCGAGTTTAAAGAGAACTTCACTTATTATTTAGTATAGATATACATCAATCGCAAGATTATTTGTATTGTTTCACATTTAGTATGTTTAGGCAATTATTGTAACTGTTAATACACCTGTGTTAGTTCGATATCTATTTACTGAAAGTTGAAACACTGTGATATACTTTTTATCACAAAATGTTTTGTATATGTTTCAAATATTTAAAACATAATTTCGTTATTATGTTCCGAAGTTTGAAAAATCTGATCATTTATCATAGTCATATTTAACTTTCTGTACACACCAATTTTTCAGAGTCGTCGTTGTAAATGTTTGTTGTAGTATTATTTTGATCAGTAATTACCGGTATCACAGCGTAACTAGAATTTATCAATCCTACTGGGATAACACCACCAAACACAGATTTAAAAGTAAACGCACTGCAATGTAGCGTCTTTGAAATTTCGCAAACGATATTTTTAAACTCGAAACTATAATAATCATTATCACAATAATCATTTAGGTTTCTTAATACACTTTATGAGTTGTAATCCTCATTATTTATCGAATTAATAATAGGTTGAAATTGTTGAAAACCCTTAAACTTGCATCAAAGTTTATATTCCACGTTATATTTTTTTATGTTTGTTTGCTTTATCTAGAGTGTTGCGGCCTTGTATACATAACCACAGACATATAATTTAATATCTTGTTCAAAATTCATACGAGAACGCCGATTCGTCCGGATCGCGACCCTTCTTAAAGGCAAAACCGCGCAGCCGGCCTTCGGCTGTCAGCAAACAACACGCGGGTCCCACTGCTCTTTGCACAATGATCCTGACTGCTTTTACAGCTGAAAGTAGTAATCATTTAAAATAATATATGTATTATTTAATTATACTAGCGGTCGCCTAGTGGTCGAAATTCGACCATAATTGATTAAAATTTTAAGTATGATAGTTATTAAGGTTTTTTTGTCTAGAGGTATACCCTTATAATCACATTTTATCTATCTTTTTCAAACAAATTATTATTTACTTAACTATACTCGTTAATTGACGATATTCCTAAGCTTGGTACTTTGTTTTTTTATTATATATAAATACGTCAATATATTATAATATAAATAGTATATATCATTCCAATCCGCCCAAAGATTTCCTATAAGATAATGCTGATATAATATGTCATTATATATTGATACATGTAACCATAGTTACGAAGAATAGTACTGCATCAGCCAAACAATGCCGAAATACTACGAACACGATTCGACTGCGTGTGTCAAATGCATGGTTGTGTGCGTATAGTGCTTTTTATTAATTTAATGTATTTCTAATCCATATTTTATATAAATAATACGATTCGCCCCTCCTTCTCCATATAAACTTTAACAAATTTCATACTCCTCCGCCCGCACAATTTTTGTAAAAAGAGGTTTTTTGAGATTGAGATAAAGTCCTACTTTCCGTTATTCAAAACAGTTATTGAAAGTTTAGTAAAATATAAGGTCTACTTCCGCAGTTGCTCCCTTAAAAGCTCTGGAATACTCAAAGTTATTATATTTCAATATTCTTTAAGCCAATTATTACAATTTTAATAATTTAAAATAAGTAAAACAGACGAAAAATTAATTCAAAAGATGAACATAAAAAATTAAATGCAAATGGCGGGGATAGAGGGAGGGCAGTGGTGAGGGAAAACTATTGCGCAGGTGCGAGCCTCACCGAAACCCTCGAATAAGGTTCAAGTTGAGAGAGCTTCATTGTCGGTCGACGAGCCTCACGAGGCACACGTAGCCTTAGAGCAGCAGCTCTCCCGACATACGTATACTAAACTATATTTTATTATTTCACCAACTTCATTACACTTTTTTCACAAGTTTAAATTCAAGTATTGAGTTGTCCGAAATCAGTTGTGTTTTCAAAGTTTTCTCTTCCGCGATTAGCTTTTTATTTTTATTTTGTAAAGTTTCGGTTTTAAGTTTACCGCGAGTTTTATTTTGGACTTTCCATGTCGTGTGAACGCGAAGAAAATTCTTCAGCGAGGTAAGACCTCTAAAATTGAAGCCGAAAAGAATTTTAAATATGGTCAATATTTGAACTTCGTTTCAGATTCGATTCTGTACTGTTAAATTTATTTTTATGTGTCTTTGTTTTACCACATTTTATTTTTTATTCTTTATGTTTGAATTATTTATCTTTTTATTTATTTAATTACTATAACATATTGTTTTACTTTAAGTCGGTATTGTAACTGTACGAAAATTTATTATTTACCGGCGGCGGGTCGTGAAATTAAGTTTTGTAGTTCGTGATAAAATCGGGGTTTATATTGATTCGGGCCAAGGTGTTTCATTAAGAACACCGCGAACTTTACGCACGCCGAGACACGCGATTTCTTTCGATATCTAATTTACATATTGAATGTTAGGTATTATACTTTAATGTCAATTCTGATAGCGATTTTGTTGTCTTTTATATTTTATTATTGAAGCGATTTGAGCCATAAATGTAAAAGTGTTTAAACGATTTCAGATTACTTTTTATTCCGAAAACTTGATTTACAATTCTGTAAATATTTTCTTAGCCCTAATCCTTATAAGAACTAAAGAGTTTTCATATTTATACATTTTTATAAAAATAATTAAACACGTATTTTTCTAAGAACTAAAAAACTAACCCGGCAAACATAGCCTTGTCGAAATTTCAGTATAAAAAGTACTTTCTGTTTTTTTCGCAGTTTCAAATTTTACTTGCATCTTTTTCGACTTTCTTGCCGTAATAACTGAATAACGAACTTTTAGACACTGACCAACCCTTTCTCGAGTAATTCGCTACCAATGAAACGCAATAAATTTTTATTGGTGATGAATATTTGGGCAAATTGAGAAAACACTTCAAAGGCAACAATACCATTTTTTAAATAGTTTCATTTTTATAGTCTATTTGTTTTTATTTGTTTCTTATTTTAAGTTTTTGTATTTTTATTAGTATATAGTATTTAAAAAAAATTTTTAACGCTTAATCGCGGTACCGGTGGTAAATTTACAACAGACAATAGAGCATTTTAAAATCATTGTATTTGAAGTAAATATTCTGACTTTGTTAAAAAATCAACTAGAAGCGTAGAAAATATTAATGTAATAACACAACGAACGGTGCATATACCAATGAGAGCGCCCCTTCACATCGTAATATTTAATTTCTGATGTAATATAATCTTTTATAGCCATTAAATTTAAACTATATTATACTATATATTAATACATAAAACTGTAGACAGCTACGGTTTTGGTGTATAAATATAATATCATGAAATTATAATTTGAATATTCGCAAATTGACGACATGATTTTCTTGAGCAAGACTTTCTTTGCGTACTATGAAGTTTGCAAATAAATCTCAAAATATGAAAATAATTAATCTTAGTGTTGTATTATAGCAGTTTTAGAACGATAAATGCCCGAGATGTAACGAACGGTTGTTATTATTATAAATAATTAATAGTTAAATGAAATAATTACTATTCGAAGTAATTATATTTTTTTTATCCGTTTCAAAAAAGGATAAAAGAAATAGGATATCAATTCCTGATTTTAAACTTTTTTATTACGTTTTATTTCTCTTCGTCATAATGTCTCGCTGATAAAACAAAGTTAGGTACGTATATCAATATTACAAGATCTGCCTTTTTACAAAGCGTCTTTCGCATGCATAACATTTTATTGTTGACCCATCACCAAGGTTCTTTTGATTATTTAACCAACGGAAGCGCATGGTACGGATGTATACATACAATTTCATTAAAGATGCTTCGCTTAACTTCATAAATATACGAAGGTTCTTTAAATTATAAAGTACCGTTTGGAATTTTAAGCAGCCGTAAGTTTCGATTTTGATTACTGTCGGACATATAATTCAAAAAGAAATATGATAAAATATACCAAATCTTTAACTCTAAAAGCACCGTAAGTAAAACTTAGACAGCCGTACTTTTATTCCAATTTAATTAATAATTTAATATAAATATAACATCAAACTATACAAGATATGAAGCGACTAAATTAAAAACTAATCTCTTAAAGTCTTTAATGAATATCGGAAAACGAGGCTACGAAGCGCGCTCCAAGAAGATCAGTTTATCGGGTCGTTTCGATCTCAATCTAGAGACCGCGACTTTCTTTTGTCTTTGAACATTTTGCTGCACAGTTTTCATTCGAAACATCTTTAATAATTAAAATACTTGAAAATGCTGCTAACTACAGTCTCCATAATTATTTATTATTTATATTAAAATGAACTCTATAATAACTTAAAATATTAAAATTAAGTAGTAATCTGGAAGTTTCAAAGTAGATCGATAAAATTACCTTCTAAAATTTTTAACAAAACATAAATTAGGAAATGTAAATGGAATCGAATCAAATTGTTTAATTATTTACCTATTAGATGCGAGTAACGCGACATAACGTTATAACTTTATAAGATAATTCAGATAGGCAATAGAAACAGAGCGCGCGATGTAAAAATTGCACTTTACAAAACCTAAACCACAGCGCTATTAGTGCATTCACAACACTACTGGTCTAATGATATACCAATTATAAAAGAAATTCAGTTATATTATATACTAGCTGACCCGCGCAACTTCGTCTGCTTCACATAAGAGAGTTTTCTCCGTTTTTGCAACATTTTTCATTGATGCTCCGCTCCTATTGATCGTAGCGTGATGTTACATAGCCTATAGCCTTCCTCGATAAATGGGCCATCCAACACTAAAATAATTTTTCAATTCGAACTAGTAGTTCCTGAGATTAGCGCGTTCAACCAAACAAACAAATTCTTTAGGTTTATAATAATAATAACACATATACACACACGCACACGCTAGTGCCGCTGTATATGTTCCATCCCACCTTTGATTAAAATTCTCGAAGGGCCTCTTCACGTTGGACCCATGTCTCCGTGTAAGCCTCCCCAAAGGGCGGGTATTTTCCTAACGTATTAGGGAAATACCCGTGAAAGAGAAACAAATAATAATAATAATAGTTTATTGTTTCTCTTTCACATAGCTACAAAATACAAAATTGCACAAAAAAAACTTAGTCCAGACATGTTATTGCTACTATGTGAAAAATTGGTATCTGTACTAGGAGACCTGTATGACAGATTACCAGCTTCTCCAGGCACTGGAGTTATGCGGTACAAGTATGTCAGGTAAGTGTCTCAGTGGTATAAACATTACTACCAATTGGCAGTATGCATAAGCTTATGAATGAGAGTGTATGTGTGTGTGTGTGTGTGTGCGTGTGTGTGCGTGTGCGTGTGCGTGTGCGTGCGCGTGCGCGTGCGCGTGCGCGTGCGCGTGCGCGTGCGCGTGCGCGTGCGTGTACGCGTGCGTGTGCGTGTGCGTGAGCGTGTGTGTTTATAATATTAGTATAGATGTATTCACAGTAAACTAAAATTCCTAACAAAATTTATAGTCGCAACGACTCAATTGATGGCCTGACGCTACGTTACGTCCATAAAACCATAGTTAAGTTCACAATCGATTGTCGAAGAGTTAAGAATGCCCTTATTCACATTTTTGCCAGTCACTGAGTGCGAGGGTAATCAATACCGCTTGTAACACAGTTTTTGGGCACGTATTTAAACGTCATGTTATGCATAAACGACTTCTTAAATGAAACTTCTTTGTAACTTTCTATCATGAGTCTTTCGGTAGTAGTACTTAGTTTGGACTCATATTATGGTTAACCTAAAAGTAAAATAATTGGTTCGTTCGTTTTGGATGTAATACACTGCCTATCCTTTGGTAGATATAATTGTGAGACCATGTATGTAAATTTCTTTGGGCAATATTGAGTGGGTTGCGGCCGATTGAGCAATTCTCAGTCGCAACACGGAGTCTCGGAATGTGTTTGGTAGAGGGCTATAGCGTAGCCCCCTATTACGTAGGAAGTAGCTGGCGAAATATGGATGTAAAACCCTTCCGCCTGCCCTTCGATGAAACATATGGAAAGTTTTTAAACTATCTATGAATGAGAAAACAGATATCTAAAATTATTTCAGCATATTGAGTTGTACGTGAATTATTTTACCTCATTAAACAATGTTTAGTATTCAACTTATTAAGTTGCAGCGGTACACTGCCGGCGAGACACAGTAGGTTTCAATTATGACCGGCATGCAAACAATTTACAGGTTAAAGGTTCTAACCTCTTTAAACAGTCGAACACAGTTTGTAACTGTAACGGTACAATGTCTGCACAATATCCGCATTCTGCAGACATTGTACCGTTACAGTTTTATAATAGTACAAATGTAATCTGTTACCAAAGAAGGGTGAGTTTCCTTAGCGCGTTAAATTCTCGTTGGCTACAACATTTACCGACCGCACATTGTTCACTGCGTACAGATAAGCGCCGTGATGTACAATTATGCCGATTCAGAATATTACATTCCCCTTTATTTTCAAAACACGTACAAACAAAAAAGTTTTGTGTTTATTACGCCTATTTAACACTTATGTTATCAAATGACTGACTCTATTGTTAGTCCTTATTCTATGTTTTGTAGTTGGTCCTGTTCGTGCTAGCTTCAGTTCGTGACTATCGTTACAGTCGACTATACGTTAGATTTTGGGGTTTTCTATTAGACAATTTTCGGTAGAAGCAAAAGTCTGAAAATGTACTCGCAAGACGACAATTCACGCCCTCTGTTACATACGTGGAACATAAAATAAGATTAAAACAGATATATGCAATGCAAACACCTTTGAATATCCTTACGAGGATGTATAGGCGTGAGTTTAAATTTATTTTCGCTCTACTAAGTACGCAGCACCTCCATTTAAACTACCGGTAATTTTAGTAAACGCTAGAATAAAAATATCTAATCGCCTGCAATCTTTTGAAAGGTTTAAGATACCTTTACAGTCAGATTGCTGCAGCTTTGCGATGTGACTCCGCTATATCCCTTTCATGCCATTGTAATTTTTCGTCAGCTGTTGGCCTAATAATGTAATGTCTATAAAGTTTTCAAGACAATATCTTGTGTAAAGAGACCTTTATTTTTCATTAAATTATACTGCCAGGCGTCAGGAGTATCAAATCAGAACCGCGGTATGGCACCAGCAAAAACTTTGTATACTCAAGGAGATTAAAATACTTTTTTAATACCAGGGCTTGCTAGGTTTTCCTCCTCTGAAGGAAATTTATTCATGATTCATCTGACCCTCCGGGTGGTTGAGATATTGACTATTTGTAGGTCACTTTAACGATACCAAGAATTCAATAAACACTTACACGGTACTAAATGAAGCTTTTTACTTTATTACATTTCAAAGTTGTACTGAAGCGAAATAAATGTATTGTTCGATTAATAATTCTAGCTATGGATGCTACTGGTACTACCATAGTATGGGGTATCATGATCATGTATAGTTCTTTTAGGTTGTTAGATTATTTTCAATCATAGCAAAACACGGACTAAGCCGGTTAAGAACTACAGCCAGTATGTCCATGTATCCATTGAGTACACAAATAATCACAGCTAGGTAATGAGTGTATTGGAGTGTACGACTTTGCTTAAGTACACTCATATGCCAGTTTAAACTGTGAGATAGACATTGTTTATACCGTGAAGTTTCTAAAACCATCAAATGGTAGATACTGGATTCGATTTCCGGTCTGGCATAATGTTATATGGTTCTAGTTGTTTTAACTGTAATGACGCTTAGGACGCAAGTGGCTGGCGCGGGCTAAATGCGTAAGCGCTTGCGTGGGCTACGCACTTTCATCATACGAGTATTTTGCATCGGAAGTCAATACTTTTGGAAAGTCCTCTTTTCTTTGTAGAACCTGCTCGCTTCGCCACTAGCGCTTGAAGTTGTGGGTTCAATCCCCACACATCTACCAAACAAATTCAAAGATCGTTGTTTCGACACTGCGTATTCTTGCACTTTCCATTAAAGCAATTCTTTTGTTTATAGACTTAAGTTCATAAGCGATAAGCTGAGATAGAGAAGAAAGAAAGCTACAAGGATTCTCAAGAAGAATAAAGCTCATGGGAAGTCAATAGAGCATTATTGCGATTAAATGTGTCTTCTGTCTTACAGTTAGGTATTGAAATTACTTTTGGTAATTTATTTCTTTCGTCCACTCTGGACTCCTCACCGCTACTATCACCACAGTATGCTGGTAACCGTGGGTTCAATGCCCGCAAGAATCCAAAATCTACTGAGTTGTAGCTATTGGATAGTTGTTGTGACTCAGGACTTTCTTGTGTGGACACAAAAAATGTGTGTGCTGTAATGTTCAGGAATGATTATTGATACTATATTTTATGGAAATGCTTACCTCCCCCATTAAAACGAGTAATAATTGTTAGATATTTATTATACACATTACTTCTAAAATTAGAAGGTGCGTGCTATGGGTTCAAACCCGATACTGTCGCTCTACTGGCCTGTCACAGCTCTTATTATTTGTATTTATCAAGATTGAAATTCCTTGACCACATACCACTTAATTATGTTGGTAAACTACTTTATTAAGGAAGTAGGTAATTGAGATTTTAAAGATACAAACGGCATACTTTCGGTACAGCTACATACTGTTATCGATCTAACAACGGTAGTAAATCTATAGCAGCAATAAATAGAGCTTGGTTTTCAGTCCAGTCTACACAAAATATGAACGTATATTTTGAACGGTGTATCGGTTTTAAGGATCACCTTACTGCGGCCGATGCAACGATGTAAATTCGATACGCCAATCAGACGAAATTTAGTTATACCGCAAATAACTAGAAGCTAGACTGCATGGATGGTAGGTAGTTTAAGTGGTCGCCATGCCTTGCCTCAGGGCCCAGTGTTGTGAGTTCGATCCCAACACAGTGAAAAATATGGTCTAGAATTAGATGTTCTGTGTCTGGGAGGACTTTGTATCCATTATTTGAAAGTTTTTAAAGGTCACCGCAACACAGAAATAATTGTAAGCGCGAGAGATTTATTTTTAAAACAATAAAATAAACATTGCTCTGCAATACTGATTCTTAGAGCAACATTCGTCCGATAAAAAATCTTTGAACATTCATCAATTTTTTTGGTGTAACTACGAGATTAGATATAGGTACATACATAATATACCCATTAAATAGCAATGTTGTATTATTACACTACATCGTCATCGACATGGTATCAATAGAACAACTACACAATCAACAAATATCCGCAATCAACCATTGAATGCAGTCATTCGACAATCAATTGAATAATATAATGTATTGGCCACGTCGCAATTATACCATAACTAGCAAAGACAGTACGTTAATATGTATAATATCGACATACCAATATATCATATTATATGATATGGCCAGTTCTATTGTTTGCGTAAGGCCTGTGTCAGTGATGCACATAATAGTATTCGAATGGTATTCGAACGCAGTCCACAACGCAATACCTAGTTTGAATAATCAACGTGGCAGCGCCCGTATTTATGTAAGTATAGTGCCGTGAATACATTTAAAATATATATAAATTCGCTGGCCCGTATAATGCATATTATGCCACTTTCTTCGTCTGTGCCCTTACTGTGACAAATCTGTGCCTGATTAAGCAAATAAATCCGTCGATTGCGGCTGTCATACACACATATGTCAATTGACAAATCCCCATAAAGATGTTGAAATTTGGTCAAAAGTAGGTATTAGTAAAAACAAAACATATGCTGGATGCCGTAAAAAGCCAACCATAATTCGCTGCTATGATGCTGACGAGCAATACAGTATACAATATAGAAGCGATACACATCTTATATAGTTACAAATCTTAATCGATTAAACAAAGACTTAGTTTCGATACAACTGCGTTATACTTTCGATACATCAACGTCATGCTATTTATAGGTAGGCGGAAATATGATTTAGCTAGACATATAATACAGGACTGCCATTTCATATAAAAAGTGAAAGAGGGATAATACAAAGTGTATGCAATCATAGGTTAACATTGAGGACTGGGATACAAATGAACTGGTCTAGTCACAAAGTTGAGACACGTGCACCAACATGATTACAATCTTGATAGCATACTAACATTATACAACTGTAGGCAAACAAACAGTCATTAAACAGCTTTCTGAAACATTTTGAATACAATTGTGTAATATGGGTTATGTTGTATACACTCGGCTGTGTAGTTCAGAAAAGAAAAGAGTGACGTAACAGCAGTGTGTAATATTAAGGCGGGTACAGACTGCTGTAACATAACATGTAACATGAAAGGAGCATATCATAATTGTGGACGCACTGCGCGCGCACAAACCGAGCATGTACCTACTGGCATCTGTTTCCGGCATGCGCGAGGCGAACATAGCTCAGTCTGCCGAGAACACGCGTTCCACAGTACAGACACACACACAACCCGTCCACGCTGGCGCTCCGTGCACACTGCGCGTCCCTTTGTGTTCGGCGAAAAAACCGACATAAGGCAGATCGCGGCGCGCACGTATTGAAATGCTCTGTTCGTGCGCGTAGTATGCACGGTTCGTGCACGCCAGGCGTTCACACTATGAGAATTCTGTTACATTGATACATGATACATTGCGACAATATGGACGGCAAATTCTTTCATTGCGGCTTACATTGCATGTTGCAGTCTGTACGCGCCTTTACCGAAAGATTTCGAGCTTCTTTCGTTCACCCATAACTCATAAACTATGAGACCTACTTTTAATTATGTTCTTTGCATAGATATCGGATATAATCTAGGTTCGGTATTTTCTAGGAGGTATTCTCTAGCTATTTATATCCATGTATTGAAACCCACGAAACCCAAATGAACTGCGCAAAGTAGCTTAGAAGATACTCCTTAAATTTTTGTTTATCTCTTACACTTCGAATTCTTTTTAACTTAAAGAGAGAAATAACACAGCAGCTTAAAAAGAAATGTATACAACTTTTGTTAAGACTTTCTACGAGGAATTATTGAGAGAGTTTTTCATAAACAACTATCTATCATACGTGGCTTCCTTCGTATTGTTTATTGACTATGCGATTTATATAACTGACTAAACAATTGTATATTTCTAATTAATTTGTCAGTCTGCCCATACACGATGTTGTAAGTCATTACATCTGCGATATTTGATCAAGACTATAAAATATTTAATACCTTATTATATTACTATGAAGACGGTGGCATATTCCAAAACATTTTAAAATATTCATTGTATAACCATTCTAACACGATATCAGATCCCTTTTCATGCATACAGCTTCGTACTATTACGGCAGTCAGCAAAAATGTAATGTTGCACACCGATTTGTCGGTTTGTATTCTAGTATTAGATATCTGTTCGGTAGCAATTACCACACCGCAATTATTTAAACATGCAGAAGTTGAATTTACCGATATCTTCTACTTCATTTTCGGGTGGTGTCAATAGAATATGGTGCCTATTCCCCGTTAACAAAGATCAATTTCGTTTTTTGCCATGTGAACGAACAACTACCTCCCTTTTACGATAAGAAGGTGAGCGCGCTTTGGCCGCAACCAAACTTTAATATAAGAGTTCTACTGGCCGCCGGCAACATATTTAAAATCACAAGCCAATTAAGCATGTAGGATAGCCTGTAGGTATCTATTATTAATTAGTCACAGTGGCCAACCGATTTGCCTTATTTTGTATTCAAACACATATTTAGCACTGTCATCTGCGAAGGAAGTACCTGGCGAAAACTTTCAAGCAAACTCAAGCGAAACTTTAGCCAGAACGATGACAACTTGTGCTACGATCGCGATCGTTAGTCGTCGCATTGTCCACTAAACGTCTTTAGTCCTATACCTCCAATTATATTCTGTAAGATCTCATCATTAAACTCATTTCCGAATTCGAAGTGAAAGCTTTGTACATATTGTTGCAGTGATATTTAAATTCGAGATGCAAACTTCAACAGAACAGCACGGCGGCACACGAAATAAAGGAAGATTTCTAATCGCCACCGCTGCACGCGATAACATCATGTCAGGTCACGGCCCGGTGTACTTGTTAACAATTTCCACAATGTCTACTTATAGCAAGTTTGCTTGCATTTAGGGAAACATAATTATGTTTTACTAGTACTGGTACGGCCCATTATGACTGAGGCTAATTGGATGCGCTTACCGTCGGGAACTCAACTTCAGCCAATACATACATATATCCTTTACAAACTACCTAACTGTAGTGACTAATTACTGGTACAAAGTAAAATACAACTCGGCTCGGTTCTATATTAATAGGTGGAAGCTGCCGTGCCTAAGTTTGTTACTTTTGCACGGCTGAACAGATTTTCATGAAATTAAGCGACCTGGAGAAATTTGGTAAGGTACCTTGATTGGGAAAATATTAAGCAACCGTATAAACATAGTAGCAAATAATCACAATTATTTTTTTCGATTCCTAACGATATCTCCGACCTGCCTGTCTGTCGGTAGTCAATGAAACTCACCGTTTCGCTTCCCGCCAGGTCCAACGCTAACCTAACTTAACCTAACCAGGTTTGTCTGAAAAGTAATCATCATTAGCGGCAAGGCATCTAGACCAGTACCCAGTCGACGGCAATAGACCCAACCCATATCTGTAAGACCTAAAACTGTACAGACAAAATTTGGGTTTAATACAACTCTACCTCCTTCAGGGATAAAGACGTAAGACTATATAGCGATGTTTATAAACTCCAGTTATTATATATTGACCGTAACAACTAGTAGTTATGCATAAACACAGATTTGTTGACTGGGCTATAACTGTTATAGCGAGATAAATTCCCTTGACGTTGACGAATGGCCCGGCCTGTAGTAGGCTATTGTTTGCTACCGTTGCGAACAGACAGACAAATGCGAGTTCCATAAATTCAAGTTTACATTAAATATTTTAATACTTCAGCCTGGAGGTGACATCCTGAAATTTAAGTAAGGGTAGTACGTGGCATTATTTTTAGAACATTACATTAAGCAAACATAAATCTGAAAGCAGTGATGTATACAGGTAAACTGAAGAATATTTTTTTTATGGTTCTCAAACCAAAATCGGTTCTAAAATTTGCACATCGCCCAATTATTCGAATGATAGCTATCTCTTTAACGTAAGCTCTTTGGCCTCTATCTGTAGCGCTAATTAATAAGTTCAAATTGGCAACACAAGTTAGGGAAGACGATGGTCTTAGTCAGCGAATAAACTATTAAAAGAATTTCGATTAAACTTTTCACGTAGGAAAAATATGTCCTGCATTAATATGATCCAAGATTCATAATTCAAACCAGTGAAGTTTCAGCAAAAGCAAACATAAAATGTTTTCCATGACAAATAATATTTTTTTTTGTGTAATACTCAGGGTTTTCCTCATTAATAACCCCTCTATACCCTTATATATATGTACCTAATGCTACCTGCTGTGTGTTATTATGTTTTAATGGTATATTAATCACGTTTGGAAATTTTTTGAATGTTTTTTGTAGTCATACCCAGCAGTCCGAACATAAATCTAGAGCCACACGTATTTACAAAACATTTTATGAAACTTTATGTCGTAGCAGTGGCGGTAAAATATTAAAAATCATTAATTCGTATTGACATAATCGAAACGCGCAGGTAAATTAACGCTAGTAGTACTTGTTGTTTAAATAAAAAAATTACAGTTACCTATAAACTACTCTCAAATATTTAGGAGGTAGCTAACTAGTAACTAGCGGATAAACAACAGAACCATCTATAAACATTACTTAACGTACAGTATTAGTTGAATAATAGTTAAGTAACAGCGGTGGGCCGCTGATCAAAGCTTATCTAATCATTAATTAACTTGTTTAGTTGAGAGGTGTTAGTTTTCCTTTTGTAAGCAAGGCTGACAGTTACTAAGTTCAAAACAACAATTTTATCCTAGAACATAACTATCGACCATATTAATCAATGATTTTAATATAAGCCACAGCACTCTGTGTCTGCTTTCCATATGGTATATTTCATTCATTTCGACAAAAGAGTTAGTTTTTCTGACTTGTTTCTACTGTAGCAGTTGCTTGTATTGTCAGTACTTTAACTTATAATAATAATAAATAATAAATTTTTATTGATAATAAAAGTACAGTACAAAAAATATTTGGAGCCCTGACTCCTGAGCTAGGCCGAGGCCTGTGTTACAGGAGACAGTGTCTTCCCCGGGAAAATCATAATTACGTAACTATAAATAAAATAAAATAAAATAATATATTAGTGCATGCTGTGTACGTGTATGTGTATATGTATGTGTATGTGTGTATGTGTGTGTGTGTGTGGTATGTGTTGTATGGATGTATGTGTGGTGTGTGCATGTGTATGTTAACGTATAAGCGTCTAAGTGTGTATGTGGTTTAAGTAACATGTGTGCCCTGCCAATCTTAAATGATGAGTAAATGACTGTTAATAATAATTTAAAGTAAAATATTTTCTGTTTGTGTGTAATCTTTTTTTGTGCTTCATTTGTAGTTGTTGGGTTAATTCTAAGGATTTTATTCACTTTATTATAAATATAAGTGGCCAAGTAGACATTTTGATGTCTAGCTGCTGTGGTCCTACATTTTACGGGTGTGCAAACATTAGTAGTAGTTCATTTCATTAAGTGTGCATGGTCAATCGGAGTGACACGATGCTTTTCGATATTATATTAAATAGATACAATTGTCTAACCGTTAAGACACCACAATTTTCGTAAAGGCTTTTAGTAGAGAAACGGTATGGTTTAAATGTCATGACTTTCAGCAGTGGTCTTTGGGCTCTCTCTAGCTGAATGATGGTGGTTTTGCAGGCACCACCCCAAATGGTGATGCAGTAATTTATGATAGACTGGGCTAGGGTGTAATATATTTTTTTAATTTTTATTTTGGTTGTCAAAATGACCACACTCCACCTGATGGTAAGCAGTCGTGTGGTCTAAGAGCAGTGGCCTCCACATCGCCCCCACAGTAGCCGAGGCGAGGGTGTAGTATATTGATCGTAGAAGCTGGTATTCGGCTACATGTCGAAGTCTCTTAAAAGCCCATATAAGCTTTCTAACGCGCGAGGGGGTGAGGTTTATATGGAGGCGCCAAGTAAGGTTTTCATCTAAAATGATACCCAAGTATTTTACCATCGCTTGTCTACAGATTGGCAAACATGAACACTGGGGATTACGGTTGGAAAGACCATTAGGAGGTAAGCATGAGTGTACTTTAATATTTAGTTCCATGGGCTTAGTTTTAGCAAAGGTGAATTGTACATATATACACTTATACTGCCAGCTTATTGATAACTGCCTCTACCTTAAATGCATTCAATCTAATTTAATCAACCATTGCATTCTCCACTCATTGCTGGATTATTACAGCTACAGAAAGAGATACTCTAATTTTTTGGACAGGGTCAATATCCGCTGTCCAAAAAATTAGAGTATCTCTTTCTGTAGCTGTAATAATCCAGCAATGAGTCGACCACCCAATGGTGATTTATAACCATTGGTATTCACTCCATTGGATATATGAAAAATATTCTATCAGTATATCGCAATAAAATCAAGTATTACAGAATCTACATACTGAGGTTACCTATTACAGATAAAGATTCTGTTATGCTAAACGCTATTCAGTGACAAATATTCGTACAGACAACATAAATTTTGAAATGAAAATCGCAATTCATCCATTCAAATTACGGTTAGTAGTAGCACTTAATATTGGCATTTCACGCCCCTAATAGGTTCACATATCGTAATCATCAATCAAAATAAAATGTCTACTTCATATCTGACGTACAACATCGCATCAATCTATTAGATTAACGAAACCAACCTCTAAAACCGAGGCTCAAAAGCTCAGAATTCATTACCATTGGAGTGTTAAAGGGTTGATGAAATTGATGTCGCTTACGCGCCACCAATTAATAAAGGTGAAACATGAACAAATGGCAACACTCGTATCGCAATGTCGTGGAAATTAAATCGAGGCGTAGACGCTGCTGACATACGACAGTGCGAGATTAAATAAGTTAAGTGATCATCAATCAAATGAGTAATTGATAGATAGAGTATACAACGACAACCTGAAATTATTCTTGAAGACATATTATTGAAGGAAATGGCCTCGAGGCTACACATATGTATTTGTAGCAGGTAGTACACTCTAACTCTTAAAGTCGATGCCAATAAGCTAACTGGTCATCCATTTGTCACGACTACTTTCGAAAGTTCTGCCAAAGATAAAGATATCAAAACAAAATTTTTATTATTATTATCAATGTTCAGTAAAACTAATCAAAATGTAATGGCATAATAAACAGATGCAATTACTTAAAATAACATTTCTTGTACGTTTCAAATTGCAAGACTCTTACGGTCTATAAAATAAAACAAACAGTCGGTTAGCAATAAAGAGTTTCGACAATACGATGAGCAATTAACCTCGCTCGTAAATTTTGCCAAGAAAGTAAAAGTCCCTACTAACGTTTCGATTTTGCTCGCAAGTAGGGCTGATCAGGAGAGTTTTAGCAACTAAACACGGTACACTACCTTCCTAAGATGACGTGCTGTATTCCGTGCTATGTGATCTCAACTAATCGGCATGTCAATAAATCAATTGAGCATCTTGACTCTTACGCCGAAGTCAGTATCTCTAAGTCGAATAGATATGATTAGGGCCCTGTCTTATTGTCGTAGGGGTTATGAGAAGTTGCGAGTTAAATTATTCCATATAAACTTATAAACTTAATTCTATTATCACTACACGGCTCACCTATTGTTAAAAAAAGCTTATATCATTATATATCTTAACTAATGTTGGCTGAAATTTAATGTTACTAGCGCATTAATTTTTATACTTTTATTAATGGTTTCAGATTTATATACATTTACATTATTGTAGTTTCTTTGATACTTAAATGTCGACATTAGTCAAGTATTTCTAACTCTTAAAAACATAATGTGCAATATATTTAAAACCTACATATTATACTAAATACCTATTACTTACTTTAATATTAGTCCAAGTATGACATAAAAAATATATAATATACATACATATATAATAACGCTCAAATAAAATATGAAGATATCAATAAATATAATCGGTAAATATTCTTATGAAACAAATATACCTGCAAACTTGCTTACTCTTAAATAGAAAAAATAAAATATGTAGCAAATATTTAAGTTACGTTAAAACCTAAAAATATTACGTACCGTAAAGACATAAAATATTCAAAGACAAAATTCTCTGTTATGAAATAAACAAAAGTGATGTACTAAGCATTATACTTATAAAATATAATATATATAATTATATCATTAAATTTAAATATCGTATGACAGAGAGTGCGATAAACTCTATAGGCATTCATATCTGGAAAACCGTTTATGCAGTTTATTATTGAGTGATTGCAAATTTCATAATATCCTTTGTCAATTCAAAATCTGCGGTAAAATTTCCGTTTAACCATTGATTACTTTCGGCGTGCGTATATGTACTCGTATTTAGGTCATAATAATTTGTGTACAGGTCTGAGCTTTAAAGGATTTTCGGTTTGATAAATAAAAGCATACAATGTCGGGATCGCACTCTCCTGTTGGAGGCCGTGCACCCGCAGGCAGAGATGGAGGCGGCGTCGTCCCGGCCGAAGTAAGTTTGTGTAAATCTTTAAGCACCTGCATGCATTCATAGATTTTGCACTCCGTTTTAATAATGAGACAGTTCAGTACGTACGCAACATAAGTGTATTACGTGTATTAAGTGTATTCGCTCACGAACAGTACTGTTTCATAAACGCAATTAAGTAATGTTTATATAAAATTCAGCTTCCATATGTTTGTGTCGTAAAACTCGAAATGTCGGTGGAGTATCTTGACTTGAATATTTACGCAACGTTGCATTTATATATGATATTGTTTTTATATACGTTTATCCCGAACTTTCCACGGAAATCAGAAATTAAAAAGTATCAGTCTGAGCTACAGCAGGGCTAAGCTAGTTTAAATACGAGTACAATTTAACAATAATAGTCACAACAGGTGGTTATTTTAAAATGATTAAGAGTCTTGTATCATCTACATAGCGCCGCCATGTAGCCACAAGCTGAAACAAACGACGCTGCTTAAGGGTTGCTTCTTACGGTGCGTGATTGTACATTCTACCACTGTCGCCCTCTTGGCGTAGCATTAGAAGAGAGACATTCGCAGTCGCACAGATGCATCCATAGTAATATTTCAGAGAATTCTACGTACCAAGCCTAATTATGTACCGCGTATAAACCAATGTACCCAGCCAGTCGATTTTTCTAAATCAACAAATAAGTTTCTGCATTATAATATCTCAAGCGAAGTGTCAGCTAAATCTAAAAGAACCAATACAACTGACAGTTGCATGTCCTTAGTTGTAAAACCGGCCTTTGACGGCGGGTCCGTTGCCAACTTATGCACGGGTTTTTATATTGCAGTTGGCAGAATGCCATAACATGGCCTCCTCGCCACCTACCGGGAATACTTGCGCTGTTCAATTACCATAACCTATTTTGTGTTTTATTTGCAGCTCATATTCCCTACAATATTTATTTAATATGAAAACATTTGGTAACGAATACGTAAATCAACAGACACAAATCGTACGTACTTTATTAAAAGTACGATGTTGTGAATCTTATTCAAACATATTCAAGTCTCGTACACTTGATAGGTCGAGTACATGTAACTGCTTAGAGAATTTATTTTGCTACAGGTATATTTTATTTTACAAATTATTTTTACAGGCGTATTCAAAAAGGTTAAACCTTCTCAATTTACGAAGGCAACATTTGTAAATATATCGAATATATATTATTCAATCGAGTGGAGCGATACGTACAGGTAGTGGTTCAGTAATTGATCGTGATAGCAGTGAATCAGTTGACAGTATAGATCCTAGTCGCCGACCGCGGTTGTTATTTGGTAAATAGGCAAATAACAAGGAATGTCAAACGACCGGGGTAGTTGTTTGATGTTTGTTATAGGGGCCGTGACGGGAAAAGGTAGGGTTGAAACACTTTCACTACATAAAAAGGAAGACTAGTTACAATCGGTGTTTGCAAACGTGGATGAAATCTGAACAATGTGTCCAAAAGACAAAAGACTTCAAGATAAAGGTCAAAGGCAATGTGAATAGGCGTTTGGTATACTAATACGAAACCGTACAAAAGGAAACAGAAGTAATCACGAGGCAGTATTAGTTAGTCACTCGCCTGTAGTGTCGCTAACACTGATCCGTTATGCAATTACGTAAGTCGAGGAAACATAAATGAATAAGCCGTATACTTGCATTATTTCTGTTTGCAACAAAAACGCTACAGTTATTATACAAGAGTAATGCGAGACCGATCTTTGATTGTTGCCGTCTCGCATTTTATGCTATAATGCTTTATAACATACAAGTGAGCAGTCATTATTTCAAATGTCAATGGGCTCACGAATGGCAACACGCTTTTTATTTGAGATCCAGGAACGCTTCTAACCTCACGTTTCACGTTCACCATTCGGATCTGTAAGAGGTTTCACTTGAATATGTATCTTACGCTAAAATATTTGTAAACGATGAAAAAAACTGGGAGTGCTTACACGCTCGTATTTTGATCAACTGCTTTTTATCGTTTTCGCAACCGTAATGCTTCATGCAACTAAGAACTAAAAGAGTCCTCTTAGTTCAAACAAAATTGAGCCTGGTCTGTGAATTTACGATGCTCTCATTGAATTGCGATCGCGATCGAAATCGCACGTTCTTGCAACTGAATCAATGCACCATTAGGTTTTGGCGACTGTTTGTTTGATTTTCAGTCTATACGTTTGGTTTTTAGTTAAGCGTCGAACTCTTTAAACGATTGATGAGTGAAAATACGGAGAGTGCAGCGCTTGGTCATTGCATATGTCTAAATCGCTGATCACAGTTATCAAAGAAGTATATGTCTACCTTGGTCTATCCGCAAAGTGATGGCAAACACGTCGTTTCACTGTGCCCAATTGCCTGAGAAGAACGTTTAATTCTGTGAGTTAGAACACACTTTTAAAAACTGATATGACTAACGCCGTAATGTCAATTCATATAAAAGGTGATCAATATAACGTTCAGAATGATTTAAAGCGCGAAAAGTTAAATTTCAATTAAAATTTGTAGAAGATAGATTCCTAATCTTTAATAATTATGAATGTTGAATAATACAAATGTTGAAAATATTATTGGAAATGTACCAGTTGATTGGACACGGAATCTCATTAGAATTTATTAATTGTTTCAGTATAAACTCATACTGAATTACATTGCATTTGGATGATTCATTCAGTGTAGAAATTAATAATTAATTTTATATTAGTATTAGCAAATTATGTTATAGACGATTTGCGATACAACCTCCCACCTCAATTGCATCTCATGTGTTTAGCAATGCGGATAAACCAATAATGATGTTAATTAAATTGCGGTACACCTATACCCACACATATAATTTTAAAACAGTCTCTACGTCGGCGTCGTGTGTTTTCTGGTTTGGTAAATCGTGTGATCGCTAGGCTTTTCTTTAGAAATCTTTTCAGTTGATATAATGGTCCGCTCTCTTTTATGTGACAGCTGACATAACTCATGAGACTTGCAGTTTTCAATTCGGTGAAGCTACCTATTGTATCATATTTACATAGAGATGTATCTATCAATGTGTGGGTGAAGGCTCAATCAAAGCTAGCTCACACTTCTATTGAAAAGTACTTCAATTTAATGGAACCGTGTTGTTGCGGCGTCGCTGAAAAATAGGACGGTTTGACGGTTTGTAACGTAAAGGTAGTATGGATATAGCTAAGTTCGTAACATTGACATGTCAGCTTACAAATGTCATACAAAAATTTTATTAACGATCATGAATTTTGGTATGGTCTTTGGTCACAGCAATAATTACTTATAATGAGATTGATGTTTCTATTTATTATATTAACCATCCAACTAAGATAATAAATACGAAATTATGGATGTTTGATGCCTTGATACTTAACTACACTAACACTGCTATACAGAATTGGGTATGGCAATAACCATGGCATTGAGTTATATTTTGAAGACTACAGAAGAGCAAAATTTTAAGAAACGCGATGTTTGTTTCTTTTTCACTTTGTTACTAATAAACATGAACAATATAGGTATATTATATCCAGTATTATTAACGGTCTCAACAAAGTTATTGAATAGAAATTTATTTCTAAGTAAACATTTTACCTTGAATTAATTTACCCCAATTATCTAAACACGATTCTTGAATATGAACATGTTACAGGCTACCTTATGAATGCTGTTCATTAAAAAAGTATATTTCTGGATAGTTTAAAATATAAGGTAGGTATGAGTTTCATTACCGCCTTGTGGGAGTATTTATAGACATCATTGTTTACTTCTTTCATGATAGCAGGCCTCGTTACGCTGCGTTTGAGAGCCAAATGTCACACAAAGGCCATGCTTAGAAGGTCATGGTATACGGTTCCGCCGACTTGATAATAACGTAAGCAACACTAAATTATTGCCCTCACTAAGTAGCCCCACAACGTAGGTTCAGAATGAACGACCCAACAATGAACAAAAATATTTTTGATGCTGCTTTCTTTTTTATTCTAAAAAATAAATAAAGAGTGAAAATATACGGTCTCTGTCGCGGTTAATTAAAATCTAAACATCTCCTTTGTGTCCAGGATAACAATAATAACATACAACAAACAAAGGTCCAATGATATTATTATTTTTAGAAACAATATGATTGGCTTCAAAAGGTCAGTCTGTATGGAAGTATACAATTTGAAGAGTAAATATTTGCAGCAATTTTGCAGCCCACTGGTTGCAATTTTCCACGAAACCCATAAATTGTTCTATTTCGGGACTTGGTCTACGATATCTCCATAAACCCGATCTTATTTCTTGTAGCGGCTCAATAACGTAGAACATTGCAATAAGACTTTTTCTTGGTACAACAGCTATAAATAAATACTTTCTAGTAGGTACCTAAAGTGCAGTGGTATTACAATATACGGAATATTATGTTCGTAATAATGTTTTGAGCATAATACACTATTCTTGAACAAAAGTATAAGGAATATAAGGAATACGTTATATTTCTAGTGAGGGAATATAGGCGTAGCAAATGCTACAATATTTGCTACGAACCATTCAAATATAATTACGAAGTCGTAGACTTCTCGGAGATACTTCTTGAAATATATTTGCTTAATTCCAATATTATAGACAGATGGCAGTTTTAATATGTTTAATATGAATAAAAACCATCATGTACAAAAATATAGACTAATTGGTGTTATTGTCAAAAAAGACTCATTAGTAAAACCGATCTTCTTCTCCTTAGCCTTTATTATTCCCAAGTCACTTGGTCGGCTTTCTAGTCTAACCGGATTTGACTGGATATCAGTTTTTACACGGAGCGACTGCCATCTGACCTCCGCAAGCCGAAGGCTAACGATACCCTAAGGCTAGACCAGTGTCAGGATATTAGTATTCCCAATAACGACTGACGACTACTCATTAGTAAAACCGATAAAGATGAATATTTACTATGAATATTTCTGTTTCATCTGTCTCTCAGTAATACAAAGCTCATTATACTCCAACCGTAATGTAATAGCACTTCGTACCTCATAACATTATTAAGTGGTCACCTGTAAACCTCATAATAAACAAATAAATTTTATAATGTCTACAGAAGTGCAGAATGGAGCAATCAATCTTTTTTATTAATCTATAAATTTATCTATCGGCCTCGGCAAAAAATCTGCTCAGAATCCCCTCCCAATTTATTAGCAACTGGCGCAGACAAAGGCGGTAACACACCGGGGACGTTTACTCTATACTGAGGCCCCAAGGGTACCTGTTCAAATACTTTATCGATAGTTATTCGATACATTTGTAACACTACAGATGTTAAAGTATCAGGTATGACGCGGCAGTTTTGCAGAGTACAGGTTTTTTTTACTTGCTCTTATTATAATACGACTTGCGAACTCCAATCACATATCACGTATGAGCGCATTCAATTTCCTTTAGTTTTGCAAGGTTGGAAGTGAGGGAGCCCTGCTATCAACTCTTTCTAGAGACCGGCTTGAATTTGTTGACCGTGAGGTAATACAAATATGAAGATTACTAGAACTAATATATTTTTGTAGCCGAGTATATTAATAATTTACTACTTTGTTAACCATAGACTTTACGCAGCGCTGCAAATAAAAATCAATTATATGAATACCAGTATTTTCATAAGAAATATCTTATTAAGTCTGAAGCAAGCAGGGCGTCTTCCTGCGGTATTATCATTACCTATAAAATTAATAGCAATTTACTATCCGAATAAGATATACCAAATTTACTACAGATAGATCTAAACGTTACCTACGGTATCTAAAATCACAGCAAGGCCTAAGGTACCTAGATAACTGCTAGAATAATTAAAATAACATGTTCAATATCTTTAAAGTAAGGTCTGTTAAAATAAATGGAAAGGGTAAAGAATTTAGTTATTTTAGAACATTACAAAACGTTGTTATAAAATTGTATTATTAAATGTCACGATACTATTAGCTTTACTTTTAAAAGCTGTCTTTTTAAATAATTGGAAGACGATGATTATTAAAAGTGTTTTGATTGGAGCGCCTTAAGTTACGCGAAACCCTTGTGATATAAGCGAAACTGACTCGTTAGCGAGATAACACAATGTCCTGACCGTGGACCGAGAAGCCGAGACCGTCGCTAACGCCAAGATCGCCGGTTTTGCGGTGCTCTCGATATTAAATAACTTAGACAGTGCGGGTAGGCTCCTTGCGTACTCGAGCTACTCTTGATAACAACTAAAGTAGGTAGCCGTTGAACGATTATAAAAGCAAAATTGTTGGCTGCACGAGATTTTTTAATAATCTTAGGCAATCTCAAGCTCTTTCATGTTATCTTCTAGAATTATAAGTGGTTTTCAGACATTTTACTGTGATTTCATTAACTCCTTACGATTGTCGTAAATATTTGTATAAAAACCAAAGTAATAAACATATTGTTACTCGTATTAACGTTTACGAACTGCAAGTGATTAATAAACAGACGAAGCGGCAGTTTTTATTGTAAAATGTAAATATACCCATAATATTAGGACGCGTATTAGGACGCGTAAATATTTCCGCTGCTTTTTAATACTCAGAAGTAGTAAATTGTAGATGCGATATAACATATGCTGATGACGAACAATGGCAATATTTTGCGTGCCGAAGAGTCTACTAACAGTGATGTTATCTTTTGCACCGGCGATTAATTAGTAATGATCAATACTGCAACTTCAGGGTCCATAATTTGTTACTTATTTTTAAGCCTACCACCTGTAAATGTACTTTATGGAATGCAATAAATTGAATTTGAATTTGAATTACTGCTGACCTTTTCGGTGCCAAAAAAATGGATATTAACTGCTAAAATGGTGCATAGAGCTTCAAGAAACCAACTTAATTAATCGCAATTGACTTTTATTTGTAGAACTATTGGCCGCTGCATCTCACTTCAAAAGTAATCTCATTGTTTGATCTAAAAGGCAAAGATTAATATTTGTTTGCTTCGAGAACTGTAACAATTATACATATTATGTTTCTATCTAATGATATACATGAGTTTTAATTGGATTACTTGACGTAATAAACGTTCAAAATGAGTTCGTTGAATATGCAGTAGCTATGTGAAGGTAAGTCCTGTCTCTGAATTCGCCATACTCAATTATTATCGATTAGTTTAGGCTGTCGCATGATATTGGCAACTTGTAACGTATGTGTATTAGTGTTTATTTTTAAATGCGTTGACGTTTTAATATTGCTTAGTTATATCACTATAATATGTGAATAGTTGTAGAAAATCGTATCGCTTATGTGTTGTGTTCAAGAACAAAGTAGTGTTTTTTAATGTTTTAAGTGCTATATAACGTTGTATAGTTATTTGAATCATTATTTGTATACGTCGCGAATATTGCGCTATTTGTAATTTTAGACTTATCCCAGGAAGAAATATATATGATAACTATTGATTAAAATGAACTTCACATCAAAACTATATTAAATACGAACCTAAATAATCAGTGTAACCCAGCAAAGTGGTGTGAAATGACGTATATATAACAGAATTGTTGAAAATGAACATCTCCTACATAAGGAAGTTACGAATTCTGAAATAAATTTACGTAGAGATTCTTAAACAAACATTGTTATGGAATATTTGACAATACGATGTACTTGATTTCACTGCAATCCCTAAAAGAAAACATGTATACTAATCGTGGTGTGAATTCTACATAATTTGATATAGGTATGACAATCATACAATAAACGGATAAAGCCTTGTAATGGGCGCCATTTTACATTGATTAATACAGTGTTGTTCATATATATTTAATAAGTCGACAAGTTCAAATTGAATATCCTGAACAAACCTACTACTTAGTGCCGAAGTTAATTCTGATCTTATTGTAGGCGGCCTATGAGCTGGCGGCGCGGCTCGCGGATTTCCAAACAAACGGCGTGCCGTGTCTGAAAGGGTTCCAGGTCGCAGCCATTCCTGATGAAGCGTTCGGTTACCTTCTGTGGGCGGAGAAGCCACAGAATCTGGAAGATTACTTTGATTGGAAACGTGAGTATATAACACATCACTTAATTATTTTTTAAGAATTTATAGTAATTGTACGAGGTGTAGAGAACGAGCGTGAATTGTGTAATATTTGTGATCTGATTTAACTTTTAATATACATCATGATAACTATATTATCCGTAAAAGTAATTATACATGAAACCGCACAGATGTACGATATAATTATGGCATACGAGTACGTAATTAACTAATTACATACCAATAATAGTTATAATTTATTTTATAAAATATTAACAACACTAGCTTTTGCCCACAGCTTCGCTCGCGTTAATTTAGAATTTGACAATCAATTTGGGTTGTACTCTGCTTGTAATAATATATAATAATATAATTCAATCATGATTCGAAAGACACGTGGCCACATCTATTATCATAAGAACGTTATTATTGTGGTGGCCTATGTCCGTTTCTGTACACCTGACAACGTATATGCAAAATTTCAGAATGATCGGTTCAATGGTTTAGGCGTAAAAAGGTAACAAACAAACTCATTTTCGCTTTTATAATATTAGTTAGGAAGTTAGGATTAGGATTTGCAATAATAAGATCAATTATGATATCAGATGAGATATCGTTTTAAAATTATCTAATAAAATATTTACAAAGAATATGTTTGTTATAATTTTATGGTCAAGAATATACGGTGAATTAAAATAAAAGAGCATCCTCTTTATCATATAAATAAATAAATAATAAAGAGCTATGTTTGCATGTCCTCATATTGAATGCTGTTAGAAATAAAAAATATATCTTTATAGATTTGCTTTCTCAATTTCACTTAGATGATGTCCTAGTTTATAAATAAGTGACGAAGTACGTGAATTTGAGTTATTTAATAACTTTACGGCAGTAATCATTGGAATAAATGTTCCGTGTGTTTTATAGTCATAAAGAATAAGAATTCATTCCTGTAGCACGGGGGATTTTACCAACATTTTCAACAATTGACTCTTAGAACACCTAAACTCGGGACAATTGTTTGTGAATCACACAAATTTGCTTATAAAAAAGAAATATTAATTGTTATGAATATACATATAGTCTGATATATTTAGCTCACTTCTTCTTAGTCGGGCACTCTTGTCAGAGTGGTCGTGGCTATCATTGATGGACAAGGTTGCGGCGCACTGACGTCATTTGCCGCACATCGAGCGATGTCCCTCCACCCGTGGCGGCTACTGGCATTGCGAGCACACTGTATTGCGGTTGACTGCGTAACTTTGGTGATAAGGTCGATCCAGCGCATTGGAGACCGACCGCGGCTTCTCTTGCCTTCAATGCAGCCCTGCACCACAAGTCTCTCCATCGAGTCCTCGTTTCTGTAGATGTGCCCAAAGAACTTCAGTATTCGTAACTGCACAATCAACAAAAGCCTGTCTTGTATGCAAAGCTCTTTGAGGATGGCATTATTGGTTCGAAACGCTGTCCACGGTATCTTTAACATGCGTCTCCAACAGCACAGCTCCAGAGTATCGATTTTTCGGCAATCTTGTAGCCTTAATGTTTAGCTTACATATACTGTAATTATATTAATACTAGCTTACATATATTAAATTAAATTAAATTATGCCAGCACAATCAGGTCTTCAGTACAAAATTTTATTTACTTATGTACAAGTATACTTATAAGTAAACAAAATCTTGTACTGAAGACCTGATTATGCTGGCATTATTTTCATAACATTAGCGTACCAGTGCACACAATTTTTAAGTGAAAACGTGGCCAACCTTTCTAGTAATAGTAAATATTAACTGTTATTAGACATTATAATAATTATTATCACTATTCATCGACTTATACAACATGACATTAGCGAAGTGATATGATATTAAAGAGACTACCACATTATGATTTGTATGAAATATTTGTATAAACGGTACATAACGAGACCTCTACGAAAACAATATATACTCATGTGGAACCGGAAATAATAATTGCGATACAAAATATCAGATATCTATACTGCTACAAACGATTTCCTTCTACCAAATTTTAAAATAATATTCTTATATTATATCACCAATCATTACGAACATAATTCGACATGCATTAATCTCAATTTTAACTTCGCTATTGCCGCGATCATCATTCTATTATTATAGAAACTACTCAATACGGTCGCTTTAACCAATAAACGAGGCTCACGCTCAATTTATTCCGACACCACCATGAATATATTTCAGTTAGAAATTTTCACGGATAACACATTTATAAGGTTAATGTGAAAAATTGTGGATAGAATACGATCGCGTTACGAGCCGGAATGTCCGAGGTGGGGAACAACTAGCCGTGACATAGCCCGCCCCAACTTTAGGCCCGCAATACTAATAAAATCCCTTCCGATCGAGAAATACGAGCAAATCAACCATTTCATATACAGCTAAAATATTATAGCACTATACAGTATTCATGAGTACATTATGTTGTTAATGATAGCTACGGTTCAGACAGCTTGTCATAAAGAAAATTAAGAAAGCACGATAATGTGTTTGGATGATATTAGGTATTAATAATGCTAATACATTATTCTATCCAGTTGTGAGTGACTTATAACATGACAATACATTTTAACTACACTATATATTTAAGAGTTGCTAGAATTTCGAAGAAATTTAATAATTTTGTTCTTTTGAATATATTTATATAGGTCAGTCACTCTTCGAAGTTGATAAAAAATATGGATTTGTACTCGCTACAATCGTATCATCTGTTTTGCTTTATAACTCACATTATATTTTAATACTTTCGTCGGTTCCTCTCTAACATGGTTGCTCTTATATGTAATTATCTGTCAAGATATAAAAACGGCAATTACGATAAGAATAAATTCACTGTGATTGAACTAAAGCGAATGCCTTTGAAGTTCCATAATATTGTATCGCTCCACCAAACAAACGTTTATTATTGCAGATGACTGATATCCATAATTACGAAAAATTATCTTAGTAATTAAAATAAAGTGATTTAAAGCCAGGAAGGAACCACTGAAGAGAAAATGGCTAACTCACGACTACTTTTTGACACATGGGATGAATTATAGCGCCCATTTACCACCGCAAAGGTTTCTGACAAG
Organism: Catocala sponsa; assembly: GCA_963564715.1. Taxonomy (NCBI): domain Eukaryota; kingdom Metazoa; phylum Arthropoda; class Insecta; order Lepidoptera; family Erebidae; genus Catocala; species Catocala sponsa. The sequence goes on from OY751326.1 coordinate 25,573,678, forward strand.
ACTTATTTAAATGATATTTGTAGAGAGCCGTCGTCGTCGTGGCGCTTTGTCGGCAAAGGGTCGGCGAGGTCGGTCGAAGGTAAAAGTGCCGACAAATTATGTCGTTTCTGTAATTACAATGTTAAACGAGACTATACCCTTGTTTGCGAAGCTTTAAATTATTTTACGGTTTATAACACAAGCTTAATTTTCATTCATTTGTTAAATAGCTATTATAATTTTGATTATATAATGTCTTTGTCATCAATTCTTTTACGTAAATATATAGATATACAAAAGACTTATTTGGGTCAACGATAATCAACGTATTGTTAATAAAATAGACTAAGACATGTACCATATATGTATGCGTATATATAAAAGAATGAACGTTTTAAAAACTGTCTATTACAAAGATTAGTGTTTATTATTGCATTAGCTGAAAGAATCTCATGAAAACATTATGAATGTTATCCTATAAATGGACATAGAAGAAACTGCTGACTAAGGAATAAATGTGTTGCCGAGAATAAGTAGTCGTAAGAAAACTCAAGACTTAAATTATCTCGTTAATTATCCGGTGCTATAATTAGTACACATAGTAATGGATGGGTGAACTTTGTTCCAGCAGAACGCTGACGACTCACACGTAGTGCGGTTCAACCTGAGCACTGTAAACCAGTTTAAAACCAGCGTTTCCAAATAATATTAGTGCATTCCCTTCTGCCTGTCGCAATTTATGTCTTAATACAATTTCATCATCATTTCAAATCTTTAGAAATATAACAAGTCTCTTAAAAGTCACCCATGGCCCTCATAAAATATTCTATAGCCCTTGTCTCGTCTTCTGACAAATTCGAGTTAATGGAAGATAAATAATGGAATTTCTAAATTTAGAACGCATACAATTGTATCAGGGTTAATGTTCTGCATATAATCGACAGATAAACAACTTATTCGTAACAGGCAATCATATTTTAATATCATCAACTGTCATGATTGTCAAATATTCGATTTCGTATCAAAATTCTACTTAGTCCATTGAAATGTTACAATTTAAGGACTTAATATTGAATTTATTAGAGGGCGCAATTTTATTTTTGGGACATATGTGGGGGGCAATAGAAGCTTAACCCCAAGTTTGTGGCGTTGCCGCCCTTGTATAACTTTTTTTTATACATTTTACAAAAAATTACCTCAGACCAATCTTGTAGATAGTCATTTGAGGAAAATTTTTCTCTATAATTTTTTTATATTTCATTTATTTAAAACGCTGTTACAGCGCTCCAAAGTTGACCGGGTTCGTCAATGCTCATGAGAATCCGGTCAAAACGAAATGTTTAACTTAGTTTTATGATCTTTTTTGCCTTTAATCGTTCAATGACCGTACGCTTCTCTGGAATGTAGTCTCCTTCAATGGTTTTGATTAAATCCGTAAGTCGAAATTGGCACTCTTCACTATTCTCATGCAAGTAAGCAAAAACATCCTCCATAGCATTGTCAATGTTATTTTTGCGCTCATTATGTCTTATTTCGTCACCCCATTTTTTGGAGTACAATTGCTTGCTGCAATTCTTGTGATACCTAGCTCCAACATTGACTAAGCTAGAAACATTAGCTATGCGATCAGCAATGCTCTTTGCCATGTCATCAGAACGTTTGAGAACAAGGTCTAAAATGCTTTTTTTTGTACCTTCATGACGTACATTACATATCTTCTTCTGACGGCTTTGACGCAAGTCACTCTGATCCTGGAATACTTCGCCGCAAATAAAGCAATTTTTTGAGAAATCAAAATCAGTATCTAGATTTTCTGATACTGAAGATGATGAACTGCTACAGCTGAGACGACGAACAACATTATCTGTTCGACTATCACTATAATAATGATAACAGGGAATATGAACAGTTACTTCAGAAATACTTTGTAAAAATAATTCATTGTCCACATCGTTTTTGAATTCTGCTCGCTCAAGCAAAGTTTTCACTCCTCTAGCTTTCACAGTTCGAACTTTAATGACCCCAAAAGGTTTTTTACAATAAAAAAAAATATCATAAAACTAAGTTAAACATTTCGTTTTGACCGGATTCTCATGAGCATTGACGAACCCGGTCAACTTTGAGCGCTGTAACAGCGTGTTAAATGAATGAAATAAAAAATATTATAGAGATAAATTTTCCTCAAAAGACCATCTACAAGATAGGTCCGAGGAAATTTTTTGTAAAATGTATAAAAAAGTTATAGAGCAAAAAATATATTTTTTATAGAAATTTGCTCACTTTTTTGATTATAACTTCTTTAATTTTAAATTTAGAGCAAAAAGTTATATAAACATATTTGTAGGCAAAGCGATTTGCTACAAATTATGTCTTTACGAATTTTTTATAGGACGCATAGTTTCCGAGATATCGCGAAAAAGGTGTTTGCACCCCTTTTTCCAAGATGGCGGCCGGGGGACAAGGGCGGCAACCCCACAAACTTGGGGTTAAGCTTCTATTGACCCCCCCCCCCCCCGCACACATGTCCCAATAATAAAATTGCGTTCTCTAAAAAATGCAAAGCTCATGTAACATTTCAATGGACTAACTGTCGTAATTATCTCACTTGAAACAATCCGCAGAAACCTTAGTTTATATATGAAAGTTTATAATAAAAGCTTTTTTTTTATAAGTCAATACGACTACAATAGATGAATGACCCCGGCCTGTTAAACAAAAGGACCAAATAAGAATTTTATTTTACTTCATAGGACGAGGACAAATTAAGATTGTGGTAAAACAAAAGTATGAAACCTTAAAATGTAATGGGCGATTTCATGTTTATTGAAAGGAACAATATTTGTGCGTTGGCATCGATCACGCTGATTAGCAACACGCGAGGCGTTTCGCACGCGACGTGCTGCCGCCTTCGCGCCGCGCCTGCCCCAAGTGCGGCCTCTCGCTTTTGTATATCACCAACCTGGGCCGTATCATCTACAAGCCGCTCTCTTAACTAAACCTAAACGTTTAAAACGGTATATTAGAATGCAGAGAGTCGGGTGGGCCGCAGCTGCTCCTCGCAAACCGCCTCCCTCTCGCGAGAGCCTCTCATCAATCATCACGTTTGAGACACGACAGTAACAAATATTGCACCATATATTTTTTTAAGCTCAGGTAAATTATACACAGTGGTTCATTATTTTGACGAGAATTTTGCAAGACTCGATGAAGACAAATTGTTTTTTATGAATAAAAATGTACAGCAGTACTGCTGCGCTTGCTAGACTTGAAACTATCTTTGTTTAATGGAACGACCATTATAAAGAGTACCTAATAAGCTTGATTGCAATGAAGTTGAATTCACGTAAGTACAACTCCAAATAGTGTTTACTGAATTATAAAATCGCATTACGTTATACGAAACGGTGGGTAGTTACTGCTCTCTCAATTTAATAACCATAAAAAAATATCAAAGTTGTGAAGGGCCGAGGCCATCGACACTAGTATGTTAAGTGCCTTGAGGGATTTAAGGGTTCGGTCGCAACCCTGACGTCATATTATCGCCTCAATCTCAATGCTAGAAAGATAATCGTATGATAAAATCTGTTTGTCTCAAGTTCTACTACTTAATAAGTTCGTTACTTACCCAATGCATATTATTTACCACCCTTGCGGGCTGAGTACATCTGAATGTTCGCCAACTTAGACCAGCTTGGCGACGACTGGTTACCCTCAAGGCGACTGACCCCCAAGTTCGTTACTTGATTTTGCTGTTTACACCGTCACTGCGGAGTTCAACTATCCATGACAATATACAACAAAAACTGTACATTACGCTATTTTAAGGCGTTCGATTCTTAACCAACTTTAAAAAAAGGAGGAGGTACTCAATTCGTCTGTATTTTTTTATATTTGTTATCTCATAACTTTCGACTGGGTGAACCGATTTTGATGATTCTTTTTTTATTTGAAAGCTGGTGCTTCCCGTGTAGTTCCGTTTAATTTTGATCAAAATTTGACCATTCGTTTTTGAGTTATCCTTAATAATGCGTATTTGGCTACGTTGATGATGTTCTCATTTTTGTCAAGGTTCAGTAAAAACCGAGAAATAAACAAAATTTAAAGAAAAAAGAAAACCGACTTCAAAAAAGAATATTCTAAAACTTAAAATGCACTAAAAAGTTAATAAATAATTGCATATTCTTGTGAATAATTAAATTATTGTTATTTTTGGAGTCGGTGTCAGCCAAGGTAGGTTTGTAACTAATTAAACATGAGATGTCTTACTATAATCATAACATAACATTGGCATGCACAATTACACACATAGACGCGGCGCGTCCATATTAAATATTGTTATAATTGTAATATTTATTATGCATAAAAACAACATGTCTGTTTTAAGCCACTCACTAACATGACATAGGCAGGGTACCTACACCAATAAGAACTTGTCATAATGAACATTACAAATATTACAGAACCCATACTTATTGTCAAACCAATTCGAGGAATAGCGTTAACATAACAAAACTCATCACAGTTACGTATATTTTTGAGAAAATATGTGTGACCTTTATTTCACCTTTCGTGACGTCATTAGAAGCGCTACATCCTCATATTTTAAATACAAGCGAATACTGTGGCAACTGTAATCGGGTACTGACAAAATAAATCTAGATGTGGGTCTAACGTCCGTTATTAGAACCTAACTAACTCAGTATCTATGATATGATATGAGCTTTGAATAGATTAGGGTTTTATTCTAATATTGTACTAAAATCATTATAATATATTTCGATCTGGTTTCTGTCCTAAGCTTTAATATATAAGTCGACAATATCACTTTCATGCTAATGCTGACTCTTTTGGAATAATTAATATAATACAGTATATAATTATTATAATAATAATATAAAAAATGAATATTCTATAATTAGCCATATTAACAAAAAATATGTATGTTGGTGAGTTTAGACGGCAACAGTCGCTTTTTGACATGATGTAGCAACAAAATATAGGCGTGGTATTATACTTCGTACGTATACTAATGATAGGCAAATACAAGAGAAATAAAACAATAAAGGCTTACTGTGATTATCTCTGATTTGATCCGTAACGCAGCGAGTTCGTCATCTGAATGTGCCCGCACACGAGTATCCGGCGCTTATATATCGTCAATATGACACTGACAGTTATAACTGTCACTTCAACTGACACATTGGCTCTGTGGCGACCTCACTCAAGCTTACGCTTGTCGTTCCGAAACAAACCAATAGATGGCGCTTTATTCAACTCCAATTACAGAAATAAATTACATTCCAATGATTATTTTCTTGACACTCCGATATATATACATACATATATATCTTATAGCGATTTAAATTTGAGATTTGCCTATTACTTGTTGAAAATTGTTGCTAAACATAGACTTTCTACTATTTTATCTTGGATGTTTACAGATAAAAAGGTACGTGCCCAAGGAAGTAAAGGCACTTGGCAGAATGTTCACCTAAAACGATTTTTCTACAACTGGTGGAACGTCATATTTTATTTTAATATGGGTCGTGCGACTTCTCCCGCGAGAATTTTGATTATGAAACATGACGCTTTTTTCGACGTATAATTGTTACGTGTCTGTCGAGAGAATACCACTGTGAAATTAAAACATATTTTTCAATTGCAAATTTTGTATTTTGCATGATCAAACGTCGTTTATAAAGTTCTTCGTCTTGAGTTTGATGTCCAGATTGTTTTACAAGATAGTCTGTACCTATTAAACTATTACTAAGTTACCTAAAATTTTGCCCGTTAGACAGTTACAATAAGACCTTAGTAAAGTTAGTGAGATGTACTTGTCACTTCTAATTTCCTTCTATGATCTAAACATCTTTTTACAAAGGTAATAAGTATATTAATTAATTAAATTATATGAATTAAATATTTGACCTGGTTAAAAATTGCACTTATATTCATACAATACGAAAGAAGTATTATTTCTGGTTTCGGCTCTCAGCCCGAGCTAGGTATTATTAAATTTTCTTTTGAGGAATTCTAAGCACAAAATCTGCCAATATGCTTGGCAAGCGACAATAGGCCTAACATTACTTAGGTCCTGAAAACATGTAGCTGACGGGATGTGGATGTAAAATACCTCTGCAAGCCGCGCCGGGAATAGACGAGCATGAATCTACGTATGTGTGTATTTATTTCATATTACTTATTTCATGTTATAATCATAACAGTTTATTATAATTACGTCACATAACCTTTTACCATCGCTCCTATTGCTACCAAATGGCTTAAAGGAATTTCCTCTTACGGACGCTTAGATTGTGCAATGATCTCATGAGCCTCCCTACCATTGTTCCCAAAGGGCAAGGGGTTCTTCAAGTAGTATATAAAAACATTTCTACTGTCTACATATGAAAAATATATAAATAATTCGAGTCAAATGTACACATGCCACATTGCACAACGTTATTACATTTCATCATGAGAAAATTAAGTACGTAATATGACGGTTTCGCGATAGCTTCTATCTTTTTTATGGCAAACGTTTAATTTTATCAGCGATTTTATGGACCTGCTTGGCTCGAACCAATTTAGAATGAGAGGTCGACCAGGTCGTCCACCGCACTGCCTATACCTTGCAGGCAACTATCTGACTCTGGCAGGCCTCGCAGCTCCTTTTTCCTTAATGGTTAAAGACTAACCTTCATGACACGCACATATTACCAAAAAAGATAATATGATGTTCGTACCTCTGTGTCCAAGAAGCTATGTCAGCTTCGATACGAATGCGCACAGACATATTTTATCAAAATGTAGGAAGTGGTGTATTGCGCCCATATTTCGCCAGCTATGTTTTTAGGTCTCACGTAATAAGGCAAAGACTATTGCTGTCAGCCAAATAGATTCTAGCGCTTCGTGTTACTGCTAAAAGCTTATTCACTTCAAATCCCTATAGTATTGTGCAAGACAGTATGTATACTGTCTTGGACAATCAGATCAGAATGGAAGATCCGGTTTGTAAACCGGATCTTCAAGACCCGCACAAATTCATACCACAAGTCTTCGTATTCTTCAATCTTTATTGGTTTTCTTTTAGAACTTAACCCGGTTGGCAACTATTTCATTAAAACCAACATTCACTTACCTAAAAAATGTTGCAGATGTAAACCACTGTTTCAAATATAATATAGTAATAGGAAATTTATAGTACCTACCTGTTTGCTCAAAGTCCTCTTTAGTGTCTTAGTGCCACAGCGCGTATCTTTAATACAATAGGAATTGTCACCGACGAAGATGCCACACTTTAAAGCAAAGTACACTACATAGCACACCTACACCATAAATACATATCAGAACACTATTACTCTTAAGGGCTAGGCAGAGTTCAATCTCTGGAATAAAAAGACATGAATCATGTCTTTTTATTCCAGAGATTGAACATTGTTTCTACTGCTTACTGTATACAGATGGACGCTCCAATCAAGCTAATGTATAGTGAACTGTTAACTTTTTAATCACCACAGACTTCAAGCTATACACGGATCAATAACTACGCCAGCTTTCACCCAATGATTGATTTATGTACTTTTAACGCTCTTTATTAAGATACTAACCACACTAGTTAGCGCCGTACTACAGTCGCCTCGTTTGTTATACTTAATACCATCCAAGCGTATTAGTGACGACCATATTATAGACCCGGTTCCTATACCAAAAATCGAGTCGAATTTTGACATGCTTTCATAGAATATGTGTCAAAAATGTACAGCCCGTAGATAAAGTGGTTCGTTTCTTAAAATAGAAGCCGAGCTATAGATGATTACTAATATGACTGTCAAACTATTCGTCGTAAAACCATATTCAATGAACCTGTCTCATCCAATCAAGGGCATAGCTATATATAAAACCTGATAATAATAATTCCAGAACGATTTAATTTTTTTTATTTTTTTATCCAAGGGTAATCGTGCAGTGAGTGCTTGTTTACTGATAACGTCGCCGGCGCCAAGCTTAACGTGATGACCTCGTTGCTTTAGGATAGACTGTTTCATTAAGCAGTGCCCTGTAGTCAGCAAAAGGTTCGACTCGTATGACGGGAAATGTAAACATAGCTGAAATTCATATACACGTCCGGCGATATAATGTACACGCATCCGTGAGACAACGTATGTTATAAGCTTAACATTCAATGAATAACTGAACATTTAATGTACTCTTGTAATAAAACTATATTATTATGTTTTATACAAAAAACATGAGTTTGGTTTTTGACGAGCGTGCCCTTTTGGCCTGAGCTACCTACTGGGTCCCCGAGTACAGCCGCCTATAAATACCAAGTTAGGTAGCGGAAATCCGCTCTCCTGCCGGAACAGCTGCTGCCATATTCATTTTTATATGTATTAGAATACCGTACCAAAATTGAAAAACGGAACACTCGGGTAAAGACTCATTTGAATACTTGAGGACCAGGAGAAAGCCACTTTAAGACGGCGCTGTACCTTAATCATTTTTGTACGTATACATTAGAATTTGCTGTAAATTGGACGGAGTATATATGTCTGCCAGCCCTCTCCTTATAAGCGTAAGGGACAAATGACGTAACCACCTCTGTCATTGTGTGTGTAGCACGAACAAAATAATAATTTATAAATCAGTTCTGATATGATCATAATAATAGGTGTGTATAAACCTCGATAGGTAGGTAAAGCCGTGAATTATAATTTAACTATCAAATTGTAAATCAACCATGAGGACCGGGTTGTTTATGTTTACATTCATGATAAATTCAATGTATAGTGCTAGTGATCATTAAATATCGTGCTACTCGCATCGCCGACAAAATAATTTTCATTCTGTTGTCGTGGTTTTACTTGCGAATCGAACCTTTATGGAGATGAGACGTTCGCAATGAGAGGCGCACAGTACGAACATTCCCTACCGCTTTGCATAATATAGATTCTTGAGTAAATACAAGAGCTGTTTGTTTGTCAACTCGAGTATTTCGAAAACGTTTCTTAAACAGATTACATTACAGATGTATTAAAATGAGATACAGACGGCTTCTCGTCTAAATCACTCACTTGACCGGATTTAACTGATTGATAATCGTTTATTTGATGAGTTCGTATTTTGAACGGGTTTTATTGTAAGCTAGCTGCCACACGCGGCGTCGAACGTTATATATCGATAATGATTTCGAAGAAACACGCAACGCTACTTAATGCTGGGCCTAGGTTTACATAAAATATCATTACGTTGTATTCCCGGGCTAGCTAACTTGTATTATACCTGGTGGTTCTACGTAATAGTGGTTGAGCTTATTACCTCCCATTCGGCCCCAATTTCTTATCTATTTGCCCGAATTAACTAAACATTGTACTGTATTACTTGCTGTTTCAACTGCTATATTGTTATAAACGAAATAATACAGTTTGTTTATTTCTCTTCTACATGAGATAATAAAACATACCTATTAGTTATTAATTACTAATTGATATAATGGTTTTACAGCAATTAGTAATTAATATATTATTTGATGAAAATTGTTTCAGGCGCGCCGGCCATATATTGAACTCCTAACTCGTAGTTATCAACTTATTTTAATAAAGCTAATAGTTTCATAATAGTACTATCCTGTCGATTTTAATACAATCATATCAATATGTTGCATAAAATAAATCGTTAGCGAACCATAGCTATTTGTTGTAAACGTAATTTAGCTAAGTGGGCAATTAATGAGCAGTCCAACTGTATGTGTTATTTCTGTATATGCCATATCGTACCTATGGCAATGTTCAAAATAATTTGTTTCACATGAAATACCTGCACCGAACATAATCTTTTGGCCTATAATGCGATTGCCGAGGTCACACATTATTGTTGTCGGTAAGCATGGCAAATGCGATTAAAACGACAAAGCGGTGAGCGTGATCGTATTTTATTTAAATATATTAAATTATTTTACAAGCTTTTACTGGAATGATTACATAAAATATATATTGTTTCACCATCATTGAAATTTCCAATGTACTACATCCGACGTATTCGTAGTATAGGACTGGCACGCAACTACGATCCTTAACTGAAGTTTTATAATATTTTCAATTCTATTATTTTGCAGGATGCCAGGTTATAAAAGGCACATATAGGCTAGCGTAGCAATGAATTAGAATACGACACTTATTTATTTATTTATTTAATATCTTCATGCACAGAACAATACATTGGCAGACTTAATGCCAAGGGCACTTTCTACCAGTCAACCGTAGGGTGATGCAAAGATAAAAAGAAGGAGGTGCATACGCATACAATAGCATTATAAATATACATGTATTTAAAGTAAATAATGACATAAAAGTAATGATATTTATATAATATATACATACCTAAATATATCATATAATTTAAATAAAATATATACAAATATATCCATATAAATACATATATAGACGCAAACATACATACGTAACATATTACTGGTGAGATGGAACAGATAAACTGTCAAAGAAGAGAGCACGTACTTTTAACTTGAAAGAGCTACGGTTTGTGGACATCCTGACTTCATGAGGGAGCGCATTCCAAAGTAAAACGGACTGGACGAAGAAGGAAGAATGTAGGAAACCAGATGTATGGGAGGGACAAAGTAAGAGGAGGTTATTGGAAGAACGAAGATTTCTACCATGATTAAAACATACATACATATATAGATTCACGCCTGTTTCTCAGAGGGGTAGGCAGAGACTACGGCTTTCCATTCGCTACGATCCTGACACACTTTTCTGGATTCATTCACTTTCATCACATTCCTCATACACGCCCGTCGGTTTAAGGTGCTCTTAAGTTGGCCTTGGAATAAATGATAATATGCCTGATTGGAACATAGGTATTGGAAAAGGCAGGTTAAATAAGTGGTGGATTTGGTGAGGTTAGAATAGAAAATAATATTGTAAGAGCACACAAACTACGACGTTGACGAATGGGTAACCATTTTAAAGTGGATCTCTATAAGATGAAATATGGTCATATTTACGAAGATTATAAATTAATCGAATACAGTTATTTAGAAGTCGGTCATATTTATTGAGTAGATCTGCATTCAGGTCATAGTAACACACATCACCATAGTCGATTAAGAGAAAGATCAAAGTCTGCACAAGCATTATTTTTGTCTTAGATGGGAGAAAATTCTTTAGGCGATACAAGGCGCGTAGCGTTCCGGTTACTCTCTGACTGACACTAGTAACCTGAGCTTGCCAATTTAAATTGGAGTCACTGAGCAAACCCAGATCCTTTACAGTAGGATTAAACGGTATAGGTGTCCCATGATACACAACAGGCGGTAAAGTACTGGAGTCCAGCCTGCTTATCAGTCGTTGACTTCCAACTAAAATTTACTAACACTTAGTCGGGTTAACAGACAATCCAAACCTGCAAGACCATCTTCTAATTTCTTCAAGATCAGCATTTACTTTAGAAATGGCTTCAGATAGATTAACTGCAGTGTCTTAAGCATATAGCTGCAAGTCATCGGCATAAAGATGATACGTGCACTGAAGATTTTTATGTATGATTAAGTTACGGCTTTTATTCAGAGTGCGGTCACATCTAGGATTAGCCGGCAAAATCTAGATGTAGCCATCCACCTAGTGCCTCTAGGTTGAGTCTAGTTAGGGTCCCCCTAGCTTCAGTGTAAATGCCTTCACTCTTAGGTATATCTAACATAATATCCACATTTGTACCGACCTTATTTACAGAGTCGTCATCAGCAATGGTGCAATCTGTTTGCTATGGCAACAGTCTGCGGAGTAATTCAATAGTATGCTTGAGTTAAAGGGTCTAGTGAGACGTCGTATTTGCGTCATATTACCTAATGAAACAATTGTTTGATTAGTCCTATGGTCAAATAATGTATCTAAACTAAATCTAACGCGGAACTACTATTGATGTGATCGAAGAGTTACTTCGAGAGAGCGTGATACTTGTTTCCATAGTTTCAATTCTATTATGTTAAGCTGCGCCACAGATATTAACTGTAGTACATACGTTTTTGTTCTCATGTACATAGTATATACATAACATTAATACACATATTGTACAAGACTTTCTCTCGTCTGACAAGCATCTTCATTAACCACTTAGGCTTTTACGATGTCATATATATTAATACATCGACAATAAAATTAACGTTGTCTTTGAGGCGCGTCTGAGACATTTGAAGCCAATAAAAATTGGGTTAAAATAAACATGTCTTTTTTGATTTATCAAGCTATTAGAATTCGTTTTCTTTGAAAATTCTAATCAAGTACATTTAATATACTACTTTTGAATGCAAAAAGTTAGACTTAGACATGGTCAATTCAGTATCCAGTAATAATTATAAAAATCATCATTAAATAGGCATCAAATAATCTTCCATTTTCCTTGTGAGCTACTTCCCAGGAGTAATAGTGTAAAAGTATATTTAATATATCTTCGTATATATTTTAAAATATTTTACTTCACGTGCATAATAACTGATCATTCAGCACTCAGTCCGCCAGTCTTGTATTTTCACCATCTAGCACCTATTGATATATATATACAGCTACTATTGATAATAATTAATCATATCGTGACTAAGAAGATTAGTCTTAAGACTAGTTTGATGTCAAATATTAAGATAAATGTAGTAGAATTAAGTACATGACTTAGTTAGCTGAGCGTTTAGTCGATGCCATTATTAGACGAGAGTTATTATGTTAAATAGTGAAACTGTGAATCACCGCAATTTTAACACTATGACAGTGTCAGTCAGGTATGCAGAAGGTTGCTATAGTTACGTTACGCCAAAATAATACACTATGCTAAAATATTTTACGTTTTGCTGCGGGGAAGTAGTCACCTTGCCACTGCTGTCCCGCTGAGTGTTGTAGGTTCGAATGTGTTACGGGACATTTGTGTAATCCACAAATTATTGTTCTGTGACCATGAAAAAATACCCAGAATTCGAACAATTTTGATTGCACGAGTATATTTGTAAAATCCCCGCGATACAGACATATTAATTGATTTAAGAGAAAAAATGTAGGCACATTATTGTGTATATTTTAGACATCACTAACATGATTATCATTTCACAGAGCTGACTCCTAACGAAGAAGCGAGGCAAGCGGTGATCCGCGAGCTGGTCGCCACTGAAGCTGATTATATTCGTCATCTGATGGCCATCGTCGAGGTAAGGCATGCAGAATTATACAATTATAGAATTTACTGCACACATTGCAACACCTCTGTTTATGAACTTATGCACTTTGACAGAATATGTATTACATTTGATATGACGACATAATATCATGTACTAAGTAAAACTTCAAACAGTACTTTATATGAATTTAAAATCATAAATATTTACCGTTTTCAAAAGGTAATATAAAAAATTACAAGTGAACGTTAGAAATGCTAAAATACTTATACATATATAAATTTAAAAAGGTACTGGCTTTATTGCGGCACATTTTTATCTACATGGGCCGCGAGATTCCTTTGAGAAAGTTTTGTTATTTCTAATATTTTTGGGTTTAACCGTCCGCACCCGCTTGGAAGATTCACTGCGTATAACTAATGCGTACCGTGGAGTGATACTATAATTATTTTTAACGCATTTGATATCAGACCACAATATCGCACAGAAAGTGAAAAACATTGAATTATTAAAATATAAAAATAGAATCCCAACCGAGATTCCATTTTAAGCGTGAATGCCTTTGGATGTTGATAGCTACAAGCATCCGCCTTGATTAATTTATTTTGACTCTCGGGATCGGTGAAAGATTTGCAACAAATAAGTGCCCAGTATCTATGAAACACTCAAACAAATGTATCCAATCCAATAATGGGCAAGTAATGGGTATATTCCTTACTCTATTAAGGTTTAAGTAGAAAAGGTATTTTAAAGTACCTATAACATATATTGGCAAATTAATATATCCATGCTAATGCAATTATTGCATTCTATCCAGATAAACTTTGCTAATTCGCTAAGACCATTTCCCACGATTGCCTTATCGAACGAGATTCAACTTTGTCTTCATCCTCCCTTAATCAGGAATGAACCGGAAAGGAAACTTAACGATAAGTTGCCTCATCCTACCAAGAGCGTATTGCGTACACAAGTATAGAATAGATATAGAAAGAAAGAAAGAAAATAATTGTATTTGTTCCACGCTTACAAGGTAACAGGAAACACAACCATGTTTAGGAACAAATAAGGTCTTGCGTCAGCAATGTTGCAGAATATCCACAACGCTGGTATTCTCGCAGAGCCTGCATGATTTCGCTGCATGTAGGCAGTAACATACATCAGTCACAATTCCCTAGCGTTTTCCAGCGGTGATATGCTATTATAAGTTATAAACAACAAATATTGAAAATGTTACGTAATTAAATCCAAAACAAACATAATAGGGACCCGTAAGGCAGGTCATAGCTAATCTAATGAAATAATATTGATTTACGCAGTGGCATGTTCTCCCAAATGACAAATACCGTTGGTTTTACACACGAGTAGCTACGAAATAACAATCCCTGTAGGGTAGACGAGTGTTCCGAACTGAAATACAAAGAAAACATCAACGAACTGAAATTTCAAATAATACAAGATATGTTTCACAAATATACATCTATGTATTTAGTATGTTATACATTATAAGTGTTATCTGATTACCTGGTATTATACGGGGTACCTCCTTGTAATAGTTAGTAACCTATTGAAACTAAACGAGCCATACGATATATAGGCTGTCTGTACCGTATTATCGCGTATAAATTCTACGCTATCTCTTTATCAACATCGTTTAATTACGTAAATCGCGGTCAAATTTATAAAACATCATTCCTTATTTTCTCTTTTAAAATAGAAGAGAGAGCCGCACCTTCCTTCAGTCTTGCCCATGTTAGCTCTAAAGCTTACCATAATTATTTTTTTCGTAAATAAGTAATGAAAGTTGGCCGGGGATTCGTCTGCGAGAGCCAGGGAATGAGATTTAAATTTACGCACAAGTCAATTTATCAAGAATAATTACAACACGGCAAGTTAATGACTGAATCGATTTTAATATTTAATTAAACTTTCTTTATCATTCTCAATGTAAAGTTGATCTAATGCAGTCTTTGAAGCAATTAAATGCTTTTGTGTCGAACGTGATATGATAAGTATTAGTAGCTCACTTTCTCAAAGATATACACTCACTTCGTAGTTACCGATTAGACGGCAATTACCTACTTGTGTCAAGCAGTGCTTTAAAGATGCTTAACAGAATACTTACGCAATTTAATCATTCTAAATTAATAATTTCAAAAGTCTGCCACAATGTTCTATAATATTTTTATAGAATATTATGGCATTATTAGCATACCGTTGGACATACATGTATGGTTGTTTAGTATTTATAGCTTTCTGATGGCGATGACTAAAGTTAAACTGGTAGGTGTTTTATAGGTACAGAAATAGAAAAACTATTTTCAGGTAAAGAGGCCTTATATATTAAAAGGCTCGTCTTAGCCAAAACATTTTTCTTCTCTTACTCTAACAATTGACTATTGACGTTAATTTAAAGTCTTAACGAGCTAGACAAATGTTAAAGACGTCTATATTATGCTTGATCGCTAACAAAGGATATTTAGATATCACCTATTACTAATACTCAATTAATTTTTTGGATATTTATTAAGTTTAAATGAAACATATGTTGTATTCAGGCTTGGTGACAAATATATAAATATAATATGCAAGAAAGTATTTTATCATACACAAGCTGACCCGCGCAACTTCGTCCATTTCACATAAGAGAATTTTCACCGTTTTTGCAACATTTTTCATTGCTGCTCCGCTCCTATTAGTCGTAGCGTGATGTTATATAGCTTATAGCCTTCCTCGATAAATGGGCTATCCAACACTAAAAGAATTCTTCAATTCGAACCAGTAGTTCCTGAGATTAGCGCGTTCAACCAAACAAACAAACAAACTCTTCAGCTTTATAATATTAGTATAGATAAGAGAATTTTACCCGTTTTTGGTTGTAAAAACGGGTAAATTCTCTTATCTATACTAACATTTTTCATTGCTGCTCTGCTCATATTGGTCGTAGCGTGATGTTATATAGCCTTCCTCAATAAATGAGCTATTCAACACTAAAATAATTTTTCAATACGCACCTTAAGTTTCTGAGATTAGCGCGTTCAACCAAACAAACATACAAACAAACTCTTCAGCTTTATAATATAGATAATTAGAATTCTACTATAGTTCCAAACTTTAAAGAAAACATAAATAAATAAACAAACGCACAAACCACCAATTAACTTTTCGTATTTTTTATTAATGCCTCAGTAGCTGGTACTGGGTGTATAGTTATGGACTGTATTAAAGAGGTACAGTTAAGATGTCAAAAACCATACACACTGTTTCTCACTTCTACCAAAGCAGCATCGTCGCTAGGTAAAAATGTTGCATATGTATAAGGACAATAAGCAAATTGTTGTTCTTGCCTGATTACATTACGCAGCAAAGTTTGGTTAGAAAGGTTCCTTATTTTTGCATTCTGTATTCGCATTGTTCTGCACAATTCAGTATTAACATTTAAGGCGCTTAGAGCAACTACCTCAGTGAAACTGGTATTATTTAATTGTGCATGACATTTAATAGCCAAAACGTGTTTTTAATACCAATGCCTAACTCAAATATACACTCTTTTCAAGAGATAGTGCTGGGACCTACCCAATTTATGCATTGCCGAATGATGTGCTCGCTTGACTTACACAATGTGTGATATATTGGTACTCAATTACATTTAGTAAAAAAGTTTGTCGGCCTCGAGTGCGTAGTGGTTAGTATAACCGACTGCCACGCCTGAGGTTGCGGGTTCGATTCCCGCACAAGTTAAACATTTGTGTGCATGAACATGGATGTTTGTCTTGGTCTGGGTGTTTCTATGTATAATATGTACGTATTTACAAAAAAAAAACGTAGTATATGTATGTTTATCCATTGTCTAGTACCCATAGTACAAGCTCTGCTTAGTTTGGGCTAGATGGTGTTGTGTGAATGTGGTAGAATATTATTATTATTATATTATATTAAATACACCCGAAGTTTTTGACTGGCTCGGTTGTTTGATAGCCTTTTTTTATTGTATGACTTTTAATACGCATCCACGATAGTAACCGAAAGTTGAATGTATGAGACACAGTAGGTATGTAATACGCACAAACCTGCAATTCAATGTAGAATCGGATATGTTCTCTGTTTAAGTCTGCCGAACATTACTACTCTTATATGTATCTGTATTTATTAAGTCTCAATTAAGTTCGCGCGCTGGCAGAATACAATACACGAAAACAATTATTTTATTATTATTAGAAAAAGTCATGTCCCAAATCAAATCGATCTCAGTCAGAATTATACGCACTCCGCAGTGGCGCGCCCTTCATCAGTGCCGATAAACGAATCCAAGTGGAGGCGTAATAATATAATGAATCGTTTTTGTTTAATTTTGGTCAAATTACCAGCTACTCTATATACTTTACTTTGATTTCAATAATTTATTAATTAAGCTCTACTAATTAAGCTTGTAATCGTTTAATCTTGAATTTTAGTGAATCACTCGCTCCCTAGTACTGCCCTTTACACTACTGGCGTATTTAACCAACAGCCCGATTGTCAAGTTCTGGCTTTGAATTCCAACTTTGTGAAAGTGATGTAAAAATGTTTTAATCTTCCTTCGCCACTGCGGCTGGTAACGCGCGAGCTACGTCAAAAATGCTGTGTGGAATAGCAGAGGTCACCCGTGACATTACTACGCACTTTCGAACTAACAATAAATTAAAGTCACGGGACGCCTCAGCAGAAGGGACTGGTGTTGCACACGCGCTTTCGTTGGCAGTAGGAATATTGAAAATCCACACCGAAAACACATGGACCGTAACCGTAGCTCACCCACACATACCGTGACAAATATGAGTGACAAGTCACGCCTATTTGTAGTTTGTTTTATCCCTCGGTGGACGGCCATAAGGCCTCTAGTCATCTTCTATAGATTGGGATAGAGTAAACATTATAGTATTAACTTTGTAAACAAGGATTTTGGGCAGTCCCATCGCGGATTACTTAATATAAATAATCTCTAAATCAGCAAGGTCGCTCAGTCTAAATCACCTTGATCGTTTAACAATAAAATCGGATCCGCCTTCATGTGCAACATCCCGTGTAATAGAATATGCGAGCGCGATGGCTGAGAGAGTCTACAGCCGATATCTTTACTTATTTATTTATTTTTATTAAGAAAACCATCAGCTATACAGTTTGTTTAACAAAGCGAGAATAGTACAATTATTTTATATGGCCAATAACAGGTTTCCATAAATAACTTAATATATACAAATTCAGCGTATAAATAGGTCACTACTTACAACCTCTTATGTAAACATAGAATATAATCCAAACTTAGTGAGTTTATAAATATAAAAATAAACACATTGGTTATACGTATACGAAGAGCAAGAGATGAAATTAAGTTGGGCGTAGTTGCCTATCTTTCAATATCTTTATTACTTGTGATTTAAAAAATCTTAACCTCTTTATATTAAACTAATACCGTACAGAATAACATAACGAAGTCATTACAATACATTTTAGACATATTAGTAAATGCAGCAGCGGTACATGATGCCACTCCCGAATATGTCAGTGTTATTGGGTTTGTCTCTAAATAAATTCTTAGTAGCAGCACGGAGACTAGAACTGTGCCCAATACACTACATAGGGCCTAAAACTATTAAATGAGTTTAATGTACCACGTTTAGGCACATACCTCTTTAGGAATATTGATTGCACGGATGCGAGGCGTAGTGGTTCGTCGGTCGCCTCGCCACTGCCACTGCGTCGAGTGTTGTGGGTTCGAATCTCACACGAGACAAAACTTTGTGTGATCCACAAATGCTTGTACCGAGTCTGCGTGTTCTTTGTGTCTGTTATTTGAATGTTTGTAAAGTCCCCCGCGACACAGGATTTCTTCCTAGTGCGGGAGTTGTCTTCTTTATAACATAAAAATATGAACTTCAGACTACATAGACTAACACATACACATATATTTAGTATATATTTAGAACAGCAAAGGTATATATTAATTATTTAGGAGTCATTATCTCGAAAAGTGTGCATATAAATGATTTAAGAGGATTTGTCAGGCCCGCAGAGCTATCATTCCGGTAAACTGACATAAGTCCGTCTCCGTAAATGCGAATTAAAATAACAATTACAGATATTAATTTGTCTTGTTATTGTAGATACTAGTTAAAAGATATATATCATTGTTATACAGATGCAACTGTTATTTATGATAGCATGACGCATTCAAAACGTACGCACGATATTACACTGCATCTATACCATTAAACAAAACAGTTGGCGGCTACTAAGACATATAGTTTATACGTTTTCAATCAATCTCCATTTATATACTAAGTATAATCGTCACGCAATATAAACTAATTAAAAGTCAGTAGAATTTCCATTTCGTTATCAACTTAGTATCGTGAGATTGGCGCTAAACTTGACTTAATCCAAGTAAATCTGCGGTGCCTAGTTACTTAATAAAACTTATTACAGCTGAAGGAAATTAAAAGAATCTCGGACTGTACTAGAAATTGTTACGGACTCTTGAAAATTTAAATGATCATCTAATTTATTTAGATTCTCTGTAGAATATGTATTATATTTTCTATTTTACGTTATTCATGTTACCCTACATCTACAAACCAAATATAATCGAGGCTCCTTTCTAATCTGTACCTTCTGAACTAAGGTTTTTAATAAAACGTCCACAATAATTATAGAAAACATTTAACATCCACTATAAAAAATAGCGTTTTATTTCCAATACAAAAGTAATTATTTTAAATCGGAGTATGTAATAGTTGCTGTGAGAATTTAGATAATATTGAATAGTAATATCCTCTTCTAATATCTTTGGTAATATCTAATACTTCTACACTATAATATAATAAAGCTGTAGAATATATTGAGATATTTGTTTAGTCGCGTTAATGTCGAAAACTGTCTGTTAGATTTAAAGATACTTTATCATTTGATACCCAAATTATTAATAGTTACTTAATCGATTCTATTGACATAAATGCGAAAATAACTCTGTCGGTCTGTGACGTTCCCGCAAGTAAACTGCTAAATCGATACTGATCAAATTAAAACTGTGATAGCTTGAAAGGACAGAAGATATGCCGACGAACAACTATAGCTAGAGCATAGACCATAAGATATAGCTACCCATTACCGGAGGCAATATATAGGTACCGAAATTCAAAGTCAAACGTAACGTGATTAGGGTCAGAAGTCAACAAAACTGTCGTTAAGCGCGTTCATCTCCGCTATCATTTACCCTGGAAACACACACGTTCCAATTTAATATTCAATCATGACATATGTCTTCATTGTATAATGTGATATTATTATGAACAGGGACACTTCTTAGGCATGAGTAACTGTCTGACGTAAAATTGGCAAACTGAACATGAACCTTTATTGATGCGTAAAGCGGCCTTTAGTATTATGTGAAGCTTTGGTGTAATTTATAGCTTCTGTACAACCTGATGGGAATTAAATTAACGCGTCGAGTTGTAAACTGCCTACATTTTGATCGATTAAAAACATCGTAAAGTATGAACCGAATACGATTGGAACATGTAGCAAACGAAATTCGTAGCGTATAAAGTGGAAACTAAGAACGAGCACGCATAGCGCATGCCATAATAATTTGAATTCTTCTGGTCTTGAAAATGCCGAGCTGAATGTTCGTATCGGCTTGGCGTTTTTGACTAACACAATGGAATTTGTTTTGCTCTGTCGAGCCTGTGTGATTAGCGGAACTTTGTTTCAAATTAATAGATTTCTTTTAAAATCAGCCTACTTTGTGAATAGCAAATTGTAATATAGAAAGGAGATGCTTAATGCTATATCATAGACTTAGAATATTTTTGTTTCGCTCTATGTGTTATTGGTGTAATTTAACAGCAAATATGTAGTAAGTAAGATGCGTGTTGACATTTCAAAATACATACCTGAAATCTTGGTTTAGTGTCTTAATATGGATTATTTATAGTTTAGGCATTTTCTTATTTCATTAAGCTTCGTTTGACTTTATGACTTCTGTTGTTATTACTAAGCCACACATACCTACTCGGTGCGAATCGCGTTCGTACCACGAGATACTATATTCAAAGGTACCTAGTGTTTGTAGATCCGTTGTACATCCACACTTGACGCCACGAATAGAATGGCTTCGCTAGAACTCAACTCGGCTAGCATAGCGTAGACCCACTTTAAAAGTATGTATAATGTTAATAATTTCCATGCATACGCTGAATAAAGAAAGGCAGCATTTTAAATCATATTTAGTGAAGACTTTATTGGTAGCGAAGATGATTACTGATTAACTAGAACTAGGTTCGTTATCAGACTCGGATAAAATGGTCAGGATAAAGATTATGATAGTATTATTATATTATATTCTATCACATACCCACATATATTATATATCATATATAGCAGCAACAAATCTTAAACTGTGTCTAATAGGTAAATTCTCGAAAGAATGGTCCTTTCCTAAATTTATACCTAGCTATACAGGTTGTTTTGTAAAGAATAGATAATCCTGAAACACATTATATGGGTTATTGATTCCCAAAATATTTTTTTCTAGGCAGTACCTTACATATTTTTCGCATTGTAGATATTAGTAGTTGTTATTATTTTCTATTCATAAGATTTAGTACATATCTTTCGGTATAGACTAAGAAGTATATTATAACACCGAAAAAGGAATTTATTTTTTGCCATAGTATACAGCAAAGCAAAGTATATTGAAACCACATAATATGGTATAGGTTGCCTTACCTGCGAAACATTTTATTAGTATTTTATTATGGGCCCAATAGCTTTACTATAAGTTGTTTAAAGATTATCCATTCTTTACGGCAAGTGGTATATGTATCATGAAGAATACTTCAGAAAGATATACGCGCAATGTTATATCCTAACATTGTATTTCATGTTCGTGTTCTCTGCACGATCATGTTATAAGTAAGTAAGCTTGTCCACAGGTGTTCATGGCCACGGCTCATGCGCTTCAAGATGGAGGCAGGTTGCTGGATATAGAAACTGAACGTCTGTTTACCAACATACCAGACGTGTTAAACGCGAGTTTGTATTTTTGGGAGTCATCTCTATTCCCGATGTTGCAGGATGCCGCCTGCAATAGAGCTCCGTTAGTATATTTCTTACAAACACTTTGGTCGAAGCAAATATTGTTATTTTAATAAAAGCTAATTAGGAATGAGCGTCTTTACAAATTTGGTAACTACGAAAGCAATCCGTCTCGTTTAATAGTTTGTACGGCAAAACAGCTAAACCAATAACGATGAAATTTGGTGTGGAACTACAGTTCTAATTTAAAATAAATGGCAGATATAATTGAAATTACAAGCATCATTAATGACTGCGTATCTGCCAACATGGTGAATATCACTTTGGGTAGAATATATAAGAAATAATTCATATTAAAGTTATTCAATAAGCACTGAGTAGGTGTATAGAACGCTCAGCCTTGTCATTTTGATACATATAGAAAAAAGGGTCAAAGGAAGGAGCGATTGAAGAAAATTTTACTAGTGCCATCTTGACTCGTAGATATATATGTATCTGCGGATATGGCATTAGTCAAATTGTTTATATAAACACCTTTTCTTTCTGTACATACATATTTCTATTGCTTGGTGTATATTCAATCATTTTGTGGATACACAGAAATAGTGTGTCCACAAATGTAAACTTAATGCATTTTTACAAAACAGTAAAATAATATCGCCGCTATATTTTCTAGTCAGCTAGAGAGCACATAATTCTTGTGTGTCACTGTGACGAATTACTTCCCTGTGGTATCTAAAGTATTCTCTGCTTATATTCTCATTTTCACACCTAAATAGACGATATTTCCGGCCATGTCACAATTATTATAGATGTGACAATTTCAACTACGCAGCCACGATACGTGCCACCAAACATGCTTGGGCTGTGGTTTCCAAAATATTTAATATTATATAGTTATTTGTCCTTATATGTATGTAGCCTTACGTCGTAAAGAAATTTACCAATAATGCGAACGCATATTTGTCAAATACTCAAATAATATACTATTTTGTACTCTTGACAGGTTTAATACTGAACTGATGTCGCCCGGGTTTTGCCGTATTCGCGAATTGTTTTATCCATACGAGAAGTACGTAAATGAGCAGACCAAAGCACTGGATTATCTGCGCTCCCTGGGCAGCCATACCGACTTTATGACATACCTTACTTGGTGTCATGCCCAAAAGGCATGCAAAAGGTGAGTAGAACATATAAGAATCAGATGCTTACTTCTATATGCAACTCATTGCCTATAGCAAAAGTGTCATCGGTTAACCCACAGTGCCTGTATCCTGATACAAATCAGTACTGTAATTTCAGGCTGCAACTATCTGATATCATGGTTAAGCCCATGCAGCGTCTGACAAAGTACAGCTTGATCTTGCGCCGTATCATCGCTCATACCGATATTGAGCCAGAGCGCACTAATCTTCGTGCAATGGTATGTATTTTACATTATTAATTATAATATTCTATACCACGGCCCACCTTACTGTTATGTGTGTCGGTCCTCCCATCAATTTACCTGTATCAATTATGCCGGCCTAATGCGAGTTGCCAGACTAAAATATGTGCGAGAACATTTGTCTAGATGTCTCAGGCTTCCAGTTTTTGCATCGCCGTTAAAAAGAGCTAAAGTAAACGGTTTACGGAGCTCATTACAACGACAAGTCAAAGGTGCGTGCTATTGATTTGAACCCGTTCTCCTCTAGTTTAATAGTAATCCAAATTCCAACAGTTTACCCGATTACTACTGCTTTTTAGTCAACAATAAACTTTAATAACTTTCTAACTAAACTACCATATAACCATCTATATTTAATAGCAGGCACAGTACCTAATAACTAAATATTTCCACGTTAGTGTACCTAATTCTAAATAAAACAAATAGTTGCATGTAAGACGAATACGCCGAACGAACTCTAGGCCGTAACGCAACGATTCCATATCGCCGTAACCCCAAGCAGGCATGACCCTTACTGGATAATTAAACATTTACTCCATCATTGCGAAAACGTAAAATAAATAAATTTTAACGTTACAAACTGGCAAAGATATGTTAGTGTAGTACCATAATGATAGAGGAGTTTAATAATAATTAATATTGATGACGATTTCTTATCCAGGAGTCGTTCGCAAAAAATTACGTTCTGGATCTGAACCGCTCCATACGCCAACGCGAAGAATTGGAGAAACTGGAGGAGCTCGCAGCCTCCATCGAAACTTATGAGATCGTAAGTTTTACTATATCTACATATATAATATCTGCAGATCTTCTAAACAAGTATTGCGAGATCATAATATTCGGGACGAATATAAATATCATATGAGTTCATATCCTCTTTAGTGATCTTTTTGTGCAAATATTTCGTTTAATTTTAGCCTCGTCGTTGACGGTTACAATAATATTCTATTCATATTCATCAGATTTAGTAATAAAATGACGTAGAAGTTTATAATTAAAAGAATTTTATTAGATAGACTATCGTCGCCTTTGATCCCTGTCCGACCGCCCCGATGTCGACCTTTACCTCTATAGCGAATAGACTAACTTACACACTAAACGAAAAAGTTAGAACTGATTCTAATATTCGTATATAGACAGTAGACTAGTATTAGTTATGACTATTACATATATGACAACCTTACAATATTTAATAGTTATCTGTCTGACTCTAATGTAAAATCCTCATGAGTGACTTGTATATGTCAATGGTGCTGCGATACATTGACGTCTTGTACAAGCAAAGGGTGTCATCGTAAATGTCTCAGTGTGAAATAATACGACTCAATGTATGTATGTATTAATCTTGTTATTAATACCCATTTAGCAAAACATGTACCTATGTCTCAGATATGTTTAGTAAATACTAATAATATGTATAATAGTTATAAAAAGCTTTGGTGAGCTTGCCTGCGAAGTGGAAACGAATGTTTTCGGCCAGGTTCTGTATTTTGACGAAGACGCCGGCGAGTACCGCCTGCTACACTCTCAGATGATACATAATGAGCAACGTTTCGATCATCCTCGCTTTCCTTACATTGTGAATGAAAATTAAGTATCAGTGTTAAGTCGTACTCGTAAGTAAGCATTTGCCTGTGAAACATACTGTGTACACATTTGCTTTTTGGTGTCATTGCTTACGATCATAACCGTATCTATTGCATCACCCACATAACACTAAAACAATATTGTGATGTAACTGTGATGCTGTCATATTGTGTTGTATTTCGAGGTCTACGTTAGCTTCGCTGATTTGTTTGTCGATGACGAGTTCGTGGCCGACGACGGCTCCACTTACGACGTCGTAGGCCTTAGAGAATGGCCCCACAATGAGTAAATCAGACAATACGACTAACCACTTTTTCTTAGATTATTTAGTCAGGTACGAACATATTTATGCAATATGCTCCAAAAGTTGAATTCCATAATATGCCCTGATAGCTATCCTATTAGACATGTTCTATTTGTTGTATGGTAGTAACATATCATGAACCAGTTCGCCCTCCATTAGTACACTAACAGCACGATTAGTGAATTTTACACGAGTGTTCATTCTATGTCGTAAATGTTGTCTAATATAAACTGTGATGAAATATTAATCGCATATTGTATTCTCTTTCAGTAATCATCATCATGAATAGTAGAAAAATATAATAAATGTATTCATATGTAATAGCTCTTTGTCTAAAATAAATAAATGTCTAAATAGATGTCTATAGCAGTAACGCGACGGTTGATACTGCACACACAAAAATACACTTATTTGGAGATATTCCACGTATAATTGTTGGGTAGTAAAATTCTAGTATTTTATTAATTTAATATACATTAAAATAGTCGATCATAATACATCGTGTACCACGAGGATATAGTAGAAAATAGCATCTGAAAATATGTACCAATGTCTGAATTGTTTTTAATTTAGGTAAATCATATAAATTTGTGAAACAATTGTGTTCTTCTTCAGCTGTTAGTATAAAAACGTATTCTTTTGCAGGAGTTTAAGGATGACGACATGGAAAGATGCTTCCGTTTGTATGCCGCCATAAACCTGAAGGCTTCAATGGTTAATTGCACACCAAATCACAGCCGGACATTGATTCATGAAGGAGATCTGCGTTTTAAGGACAACGTAAAGGAGGCAAGCCTTCCACTTATCAATCTCATTCCTGATTTCTAAAATCATTATTCAAATTTACTTTATTTAAATTAAGAAATATTTTTTAAATTATTCTTATTATTCGCTCCATAGTGATCATGGATGAGAATATTCTCTTATTAGCTTTGCGAACAAATTCTCGGATGCATCCGTACCTTAACTCTTAGTCAATCCAGAAGTGAATTTGTCTCTATTTTACTGCAGACCGGTTCACTTATCTTCTTTATCTCTATAACTTATTGATAAACTGTTTTTAATAGTACCTAATGCTTGCTTCGACGCGAATATCTTAACTTGTTAAAATATGCGAATGTTATATGTATATGTAGTACAGGTTATTCATCAGGAAACTCGTTAGTAAATGGTGCGTTTTCTTTCAGATGGAAGTCCGAGCCTTCCTCTTGACCGATATGCTACTTATTTGCAAGAAGCTGTCCACTAAAGGCCAAAATCCACAGTACAAGCTAATCAGGTAAAATCTTCATGAAATATTTTTAAATAATGCGTTAATAATTAATAGCACTGCGATTATCTTTGTGACATTTGTATGCGACGTTTCTGTTTGCTTTGTAGGCCCAAATATTTCATTGATAAAATGGTGTCATTTCCGAGATTCGCGCGAAATAGCAAAGACTTGTCTTCTCTCGTATTCGTGATTGTGGATGAAGTTGGATCGTCGTTTTTCAGTTTTACGCTGTCAGAGTCTAATAAGGACCCTAATGCTAACACACTAAAGGTATGTAAGGAATTCAATATCCCATTGTTTTTCTGCTAATGTGTATTTTACACAAGCAACTGTATACAGGTATAATTAAAATCACAATTACCTTTTATAGGTACATTAATATTAGTTGCATACTGCAGGCCTATTATTCGATCCGCAGAGCCTGAGTAACCTATATATACCCATGTAGGTATTTAAAATATGCATGCTTTTATTTGATTCTATTTTAGCTTTGGGAGCAAAAACTGCGTGAGGCTAAGCTCACTTATGACCTTGCTGTGTGGTTCGCAAAAAACCCGTCACAAGACATTTCAGAAATCGTGGATTCTTCATCTGATTATGGCATCAGCCTGCCATCCGCGTCGAAACCGGTAAAGTCTTCCATAACACTTTATCAAGTATCTGAAGTCTATTATACATAATTGGGCAACATTTATATAGCATTATATTTTATTGTAATTCTTTAAACAGTTTATATTTTTCTATATACTAAATGTCAAATTAAAATCTATGATATTACTATGCACCAATTATGTATAAAAAGATAATGCGATTATCAGCGTGACTCATCAGACATCGCTTATACATTACATACATTACATAGTACATTTCGATATTCTAAACATATTACGCATGATGCACCATATAATATCGACCATAGTATATGTCAAAATTTAACATTCTTTGGTTATGTGCTAAATTACGTATTCACTATATTATTATAAAGTCAATCCTGTATAAGCACAAGGGCATTCACTTTTCATTTACACGCCTAAAATCACTTTTGCATCATGGCACTTTATCATTTCATGCTATTAACTATTCCAACGTGTGCTTATATAATATCCCTTTGATTAAGTTAGTTTTGTCTACATTTAGATACTTTAGCTATGCAAGAATACAAATATTATATAGAAACAAACAAGTTTTGACGTGTAAACAGTCGCCTGCAATAAGAGACAAAGTAGCTACGGAAGACATTACTGTATCGAGTCGAATCACGGCATCTAATAAATTATACTCGGACGAACTTGACTACTTATAGCAGTTTCGAGTAACTAAGTGTAATGAGGATATTAATTGGCTGAACTTTGAAATTGACTGACTTATACTATGTATAGATAGTGACGAGTGCAATCCATAATTGATTTTAATTCTAGATGAATTAAAGATGAATCAGTTTTATGTTTATAGTAGATATATGTAGGATGTTTGATGTTACGCTAGTAATTAATTTCACATTAAGATTCATATTCACCTTAACTATCTCATGCTGTATCTGTCTCGTAGTCTCACCACCCATCGATTCGTGCCATAATCGCTAGGTGTATGTCACGCGTTCTCGACGACAATAATGAATAGGCGCGTTCTCGTGTATTGAAGGGTCAAAAGCAAACATCGGATGATTTAAACATCGAGAGGGAAGCACGTGAACGCTGTGCGACTATGTTGCACCGAAGCTTGGGTGCCTCTACTGATTACGACTTCTCTCAAGCGTCGATAACCACAGACTCCTTTGATGGTGAGTGTTGTAATATTAAGAGCATGATAATACAGAATGAAAAGTTCTGTACCAAGATCTGACCAAATTGTCTCCAGCATTTCAACACTCTTGCGAAATTTAAAAATCTTTACTAGTAAACAAAGTGCCTAGCTTATATAAAAACAATCATATATTAAAATCATTATATTTATATTTGATTAAAAATTTATAACTGATTTATATATCCTTATTATGCGTTTAATGTGATAATAGGGGAGCCTCCGTCTGGTGCCACAAGCGGCGGCCGGCACACAGGTATCGGCCTGCGATACCCGATGAAACGTACCTCTACTGGGGGAAGCTCGAGAAACTCTCGCCTGTCTAGCTTTCAACAGTCGACAAGGTACATTACAGCTTTAATTGATTACAATCGTCACCATTTCTAGTTATCGAAGGCCATTTGTATTCCATTCAGCAAGCCAACATTGAATAACGTCATTTAGAAATACATTTATTTACATCAGAGAGTGCAATAACTTACCAACATTAAAGTTAATTGAGGTTTAACAAAATTATATTACTGGAATTACCAGCGTCGGTTAGATTTTATATAAATGGCAATTACAGTGCGGCGTCGCATGATGAGCCTCAAGCCGGCCCGAGCAGATACCATTACCGAGCCGGTAGCTCCGTGGAGCACGTCATACAAACGCACCACCCAGACGACGGTAAGTACTCACTATTATACTCTATACCTCCCCATCGCGTAGAAATACACAGAACATCTAACAAAATATGTAGTTATGTATTATGTAATATATAAACCTAAAAGTTGTCTTTTTCTTTCCGATCACGCACATACCCAACTAACAACGAACTCGAAATTTACTCACGCAAGCAGGAGCATTTATTTAAAATAAGCGGTGAGAGGAGAGCAGGTCTAGTAAAATCAGACAGTAGACGCAACAAACACACAATAAGAGAAATATTTCTTGCTTTTTGTATCCAGCGCTGAAAAGAAAATCTTTTCCCGATGCAAAATTTATGCATTGTAATCTATTTGCGTCGGAGTTCTAGTTATTTTTTTGTAAAGACAGTCCAACTGTTTTCAATTTAATGAGATCTTCAACGACACCTCTGTAAATAATAATAATTCACCTGTAGACGGGGTTTGCTCTAACTACAGCACAGACGAATAATCCTTTTGAACTCAAAACCAGACATCAAATTATACGATGCGTATCTATGCATCTTTTAAATGTGAGTGTATTGCAAACAAAGATTTAAATTATAGATGTGACCTCATCGTACTCAGATCGCATGAACTGACGACTATGACACAAAGGTTATCGTTGCAAGATTTGTCTCTTGACGAGGAATTATCTATTTGTCTTAAAAGAGTAATCTTACCATTTGTCAATAATGTATGTGTTGCGGTACAGATTTAAGGTCATAACACACATATCAACTCGAAAAGGGAACATAACCGTATCGCTTTTCACCTCGCCGTCAACCAGGCGTCAACCTACCGTAAACACGTAAAGAAACCGGATCCGGTACGTCGACTCGGCTACGGCTAGGCGACGCCGCGCTTACGGCTTGCCTGTCCCGAAGCGAGGCGATTACGTTCCGTTTCCGATTAGTGTGCGTTGCAGTAAGGAGTTTCATAGAAAGAATACTGTACGGCTCGAGTTGATACGGTGCCGATTCGATTCCGAGTTGATATGTGTGCTGTGACCTTTAAGCGTATGTTATTCTCTTATTCTTTTGTTTCGTAGCGGTTACGTTCCCAGTCAATACACGTGAGACGTCTGCTACGAGTAAAGGTCACCGAAACAATGTCGATTATTTCGAAATCTAGCCTTCGATCAACCAACCCTTTGGCGACACACGACTTATTCTAAGAAACTAAAGTTTATAGTTTTATGAGACTGTTTGATCGTATAAATTGGGTTGCCTCTAAATACCTTCGAACTTATAGAGGAAATTAATAACTTTGCTAAATTGCGTGTTTGTGAGTCTGGATCTGGCTTTTATTTGGTGTTTCGTCGCTGTAATGAATCCAGCAATATCTGATAGATATGAAGGCAATATCTTTTGTTGTTAATAATAGTTGTAAGAAACCCTCGAGAGCCTCCACTTTCATCCACAAAAGACATATATTCATAGAATAAGATAGTCTTTACAATAAAATAGTACAAACGTATCAGTAATTACAACCCGACTTTACCACGTATTCTACGACAATAATATTTGATTTATTTATCTCAAGAAACTATTTAATTTGTTGTTGATTCTTTATTACTCTGAATTTATCGTATACCTTTTTTGACATTATAATAACGAAACATTATATATTTTTACAAAAATAACATCTGGAATTTGCACCGATCCATTAAAATAACCATGAATTTATTTGCAAGTTAAATAAATACGTAAAGGTAGAATAGCAACATTTTAATAAGTTGAATGGTTTACATAAAATAGTAGAACTAAAAATAAATACTAACATATGCGTATACCACACAGGTGTGACATCAATCACCGTGAATGTGGTCAGTGAGAGTGAGTCCGACACTACGGTGCAGAAACAGCAGCCCCAACCACAACCAGTAAGTGCTGTATTATATCCTTACTGTTATTTCATGTTGTGTTCCTACAGCCAATAAATACCCAAGTGAAGCATTTAGTTCCTATAGTCAAAGACAAATGACACTTCAGAGATCTTAAAGTCTAGTCTTCAAAAGAGCGCAGCTAAACAACATTGCGTTTCTTATGTTGCGTATCTGTGCAGTAGAATGGTTACCACGCCTATTCAGGAGCAGAAGGACCAATGTGAAATTTGTTTCTGCGCTCGCAGCATAATGCCTTTTTGTTGAAAGGTAGGCAACGCGTGAGTGACATGATACATTGTCTTGCCGCTCGCCAACACTCTGGCGTAGTTAGTACACAGAAACAAATTGCGTATCCATATTTGATTCTAAATATATCACAATTTAAATAAGAATCTTATGTTTATTTTCAGCGTTAATTTCAAGCGTACGTATCACTAATTACTTAAATTATGATGTAGCAGCTATTATCTCCCCTACAGCGTAAATTTAATTTGTCAGGTGAAATATTACCTACTATCGAAAATCGCTTTACATATTGTAATGTGAATTGCGATACTGATACAATGTGATGACATTTTATTAAAAGTCTCACAGTTGAATCCCCGAGTGAATAATGATTACAAATATCCACTTACTACGATCCCACCATACATATATACATAAACATTATGTATGTATATATTTAGTAGTACTATTAACATAAGTCATTAATTAATGGCAGATATAACTATAATATTTAGATATATCAGATAGCTCAATCCCATACAGTTAGGTCCTAATCTCGTAGCATTCAACAAGATCTCAAGTTTGTAACTACAACGTATGAGGTCAACTTAACAAAACTTAGCGATGTTAACTTTATACTGAATTCATTATTCCTGTACAAAATTAACGCAGCTATTTTAACATATCTTTCTTATATTAATTTAATTTAACTGTTTTTGAGTCCGTTTATTCTCTGAGTTACAATGGTAACACAAAGATCAAACAATAATCCAACTAAACATCTTTGAAGTAGGTAAATCAGAGTCCAATAAAACAATATGTGGATGATATGTTAAAATAGGTTCTTATCAAAGATATTTCAGCAATAAATTCTGTATTCTCGTTAGTACTATTGATGTGAATCCGCTAGTCCCAGTGAAGTCAATTACTAAATTGACTGGCTAGAGCAATACCTACTTGTTTTTTGCAAGCCATCAAATACCATATTATGTCGAGGTAGGTACAATTAAACGGACCAAACGCACCATTCTCACAAAACCAAACTATATTGTTAGAATATTTATGGCGTTTCAGTTATATAGTGTACGGTGAAAACATAATTATGTGCCGCACTGAAGTAGCAGCTACGGTTGGTGACAAAAGTTAGTTAGTTACTTATTAATGGTTATTACTTGAATGAAACATAAGGGACTTTGTAATTTACATGGCCATTCGGTATCTTGAATTTATCTACTCAAGTATATATATATATGAACCTATATATATATATGTACAAATATTGTCTCATTCAATATTTGCACCTGCGCTCGATACATCTCAAAGTTTGGAGCCAGTTAAGCTTCAAACTTTTGTACTCGCGGGCCGTTTGAGATATACCAGTTCAATGTTAGTGAATATCTGAAGTACAAAAACAAAAATAATATTCAAATTCCGAAGCAAAAGGTATCGATTAATAAAATGAGTTAAGAATCGTTAAAGATACCGAAATCAATTCAAGAGAGTACGAGAAGAATAGATGACACCAAACAATCAAGTTTCTGACGATCCGAAATAAAATGTCTGATTAATGTCAGTTCGCTAATTACAAAATATCAGCCTTACTTATAAAGTCATCTCGAATATTAATTAGGTAGTCAACTATAAAATAGCGACTGATTAGAGGAAATATCTGACTTATAAACGTTAGATAGGGTTGAGAATAAGTTGACTTTATACATTAACAATCAATTACCTACTGCTGCTGACTGCCAGTGGTAATAAATGCGATTGTGCATGAAAACTTCAGTTCGCGTTTCAGGTCGGGCAAAGTGTTATTCAGCTCTTTAGTCATAACATTTTTAATTTTAGAATGTCTTGTTAATATGACGTTTACAACTACCAGTATCTTCATCAGTACTTGTGAAGTAAACACAATGCCTTAACAACATTTAGGGCCTTGCCTTGACGCAAGTCCAAATCCATAATTTTGACGCCAATTAAGACTATCGTGGTCACAACACTCGCTTCAAAAAACTATACTTAATAGTGTAAATGGGCCTTCACAAACAATGCGTCACCTCTGTGCCACGTTACAAAGACTATTTATATATTTATAGCCCACGTTGGTGCTGCAACACTCGTCGCCGCACAAGACGCCGATATCTTCACGCAGTCAAAGCGGCAGTCGCAACACACTACGTGTCCAACCCCAAAACGTAGTGATGGCCCTAGTTCACAGCTTACCTGATCTTACTATCGACCCTTCACCACCGCCACCGCGCCCACAACAAAGGTAATATGAATCTATCACAATATGTGATAAATGGCTGCCCAAATATTTTGGGTTCGAATCCCAAATCGAACAAAAATTTGTATAATCCACAAATAGTGATACCCAGTGTGGTTGTTCTTTGTGTAAATTGTTTAAATATTTGTAATGTGTACTACTTATACATGAATTTTATAAATAGCGCGGAATTTGTATTTAAAAAAAAAAATTTTATTACGTATTAACGCAAGTTCTACAGGATTATATTGGAACTATTATATATAACTTTACGAAAGGCCAGTCTTTAAAATTGTAATTGTTTTACGACGACAGCCCAAGTTCACAATCAGCATCCGAAAAGCTATATCAAAGTCATCAAGAGTTACTCCAAAGAAACCGTTTGTCAGCGCAACAACACCAGCACTATCTGAGCCCTGATCATCGCGGAACAAGCTATCCACCGCCAAGTCCAACCAGGTACCTTCATAAACCATCCTTGAAGTACATACATATATTTAAAAGGTTGATAATTTGCCACTGTTATACTTAATGTTAGACATTTATTTTCTAGAGCATCTCTGAAACGGGGCTTAGCGTTCTCATACTCGTTCAAGAATCCGCCGCTTTCTAAAATGGGACACGTTAACAGTCAGTCACAGGTGCACGCCGAAGCAGGGCCATCTACTAGTCAAGGCCACAGAGTGAGTAATCTATCCAACCACCGATCACTTTTAGCTGACACAGAGCATTGAGCTCGGAAGGCGTCCAGAGTATGTGTATAAATTATTATTGATGTCACTTAAACATTGTTGTTGTTGTTAAATTATATGTTCTTCAGCTATTTTATAGGCATTTGTCTGTGTTTTGTTCTCCAAATTAACGGTAATCTTCGTATACAGGTTGATAAAAGCAGCAGTCCAGTGCCCGGTCCAAGCACAACTTCTGAAGTAAAACCAGATAAAAAATCGAAGCACTTCAGTAGCAGGTAAGCAGGAATGCAACTCCATTAACGACATATTTCATTATTTAAATTTCGTATCTAGTCGTATTCAGTCTCGTTATTGTGTTCTTCAAAGGTATTAATTGGCATACAAAGAGAAACATCCTGGTTTTGTCCATTACGTCGTACACGCTAGTTAGTCAGATGTTGTTTTGTCACTCAAATGGCCAATTGTAGATTACCTATCATACTCCAATTAAAAGCTTCTGCAAAAACGATTGTCCTATGTGTTCACCGTTGTACACAAATATAGCTTAGCTTACCCCTGTGTCAGTTCATTCTTCAGTTCGGGCGGCTGGCACTCCAAACTCGAAGGATGACAAATAAGATGCTGGCGGGTGATGACATTTACAAGGCAAGAACATTTATCTAAATTGTTCATGTAGGTTTAGCTTCGCGCAGAAACTGCCTACCAACTCATCATTAGCGTACCCTTCGCTCGCCATGTTCTCATTGTGCTTTGTACATCGCATATGCTGATATCCATATGTATGTACTGATCGACTCTGTACTTTGTATATGCTATACCTTTACAACGTGCAAACATTGTTTAATACACTTTACAAAACAGTGTGCCATAATCGAAACTTCCTTAGTATTGCTTTATGTAAAACAAGATGAAGAGCTGAGCTACTTGCTTACGTAGTATTTTTCAGGCGCAGTAGCTGCAACGTCCATATCGTGCATCAGATTGTACTAAAGTTTGTTTTTCTCGCAGATTTGAACTCCTCGCTTATATTTAAACTAGTCCCAGTGTGTTTGGTTGTGAATGATTTAATCTGTACAAATCCACGAGTACTGGATTTCATAAAGTGTAAAAATAGGCACCTTAACTAACGATCACTTGACATTTCATCAGCAACATTGTTTGCATGTTTACTTAGGGAATCATAAGTTTATCAGGAGTAGGTAGAATTATGCATAGGTAGTGGATGTTATCAGAGCGTCGAGTCCTCGATAGCTTCGTTACTTGGCGAGATTCTTGAC
This sequence comes from Catocala sponsa, assembly GCA_963564715.1. NCBI lineage: Eukaryota > Metazoa > Arthropoda > Insecta > Lepidoptera > Erebidae > Catocala > Catocala sponsa. Next base: position 25,609,330 of record OY751326.1, read on the forward strand.
CCAAATTGATTACGTAACGTAATTTATTAGTTCATTGTGCGTGGACTACGCGTGACCGTATTACTGATTTTTAGGGTTCTGTAGCCAAAGGGTAAAACGGGATCCTATTACTAAGACTCCGTCTGTCCGTCTGTCACCAAGCTGTATCTCATGAACCGTGATAGACAGTTGAAATTTTCACAGATGATGTATTTCTGTTGCCGTCATAACAAAAAAAGTATAAAACAGAATAAAATAAATATTTAAGGGGGCTCCCATACAACAAACGTGATTTTTGTGCTCGTTTTAGCTCCATATTGATAACGGCAACAGATTGACGCTTGAAATATTCACAGAATATTTAGATATATATTCACTTTAAAAATAATTAATTAAATTAAAATAAAACAAATATTTAAGGTGGGCTCCCATACAACAGACATGATATTTTTGCCGTTTTATAAATAATGGTACGGAACTCTTCATGCGCGTGTCCAACTCGCACTTGGCCGGTTTTTATATAATCGTACCTGCGTGCACATGTTATTGAATAGGTCACAGTTAACACGACATTCGTAGAAATACATTATTTTGATGTAATTCGTTTATTTTATTAGCATATATTGATAATAATAGATGTTTAATGTTGACTTTTACGTGACGCATTTTAGTTTATAAAATCTTAGTCAATGCAAGTGTGTCGTGATTTTTATTTGTAAAGTTCTCACTATTTACCTTGACGTCACATTGGTTAATTGACAACAATTAGATAAAAATAGTTGTTGGTCGATACAAACCACTTGCACATATTTCATAAGTATATAGACAACCAGTATTTACCTAGTTTTGGAGTAAATAAACCATAGTAGATAGCAAAACTGAATAATGCTCCAATATTTTAGAAACATTCAACCCTCTGAATATGGTAGCTATGCTGGATATGAGAAATGCCTTAGATATATCATTCTAGGCTTCTATCGCTAAGCACTTGCTTAGATTTATATATTAGTCGAATTATCTTCCAAAGGCATTGACGCTTTGGATAGATTCTTTTTACATGGAGTTCGCTGATGAAGTACTTATTAACCTCTGAGTCTTCTTCGAAGAGATTAATGACAACACTTTGTGGGTCTGTGTGTCTGTCTGTTAGTGACAGGCATAGCTCCGGCACCACTAGACCGATTGACTTGTAACTTGACCCCATAGGAGTCACATATTTTAAATGGAAAAATATTGACTCATACCTCGGTCGAGTTTGAATATATATAATATAATATAATATTCTATCACATACACACAACACCATCTAGCCCAAACTAAACAAAGCTTGTACTATGGGTACTAGACAATGGATAAACATACATATATAATTATTTTTTTGTAAATACATAGGTACATATTATACATAGAAACACCCAGACCAAGACAAACATCCATGTTCATGCACACAAATGTTTGACTTGTGCGGGAATCGAACCCGCGACCTCAGGCGTGGCAGTCGGTTACACTAACCACTACGCCATTGAGGCCGCTTATGCCGAATATGGGCCCTGTGGGTCAAAAGACCCCCGAGGTATAGGGGTCACAAAGTCACATGTATTTTAAATGGCAAATTGGCTTCATTTATATGCAGTGGAGGTGTACTGATTCGAGTTGATTGCTGCTGTTTCTGTCGAGTTTTGTCTTGTGCTGCGGTTGGCAACACAACATGCCTAACAGTGGATATGATGCCCAACAGTGGGCATAATGCCTAACAGTTGGTATGACGCCTAACAGTGGGCAAGATGCCCAAAAGTGGACATGAGGCCCAACTGTGGGCATCATGCTCAGCAGTAGGTACGATTGACTTATAACTTGGTGTGCAGATAGATTGGGGTCATAACTTGGTCGAGTTTGAATATTGGCCATGTGGGTCAAAAGACCCCGGCGATATAGGGGTCACAAGGTCACATGAACACGAAGAGATTGAATCCTGGGTTTTTACACCCATCTCGTTCCTATAACATAATTCATAAGCGAACTTATAATACTATACTACTTATGTTGAGGTATAGACCTCAATGTACATATGTAGATACCTGGATGAGATGCATGACGTGTATTATTCGTCGTGATATAATAGATTGTTTTATATTTAATTCAATTAAATTAATGAATTATATTATATAGTTATAGTACCCTAATCTACGATGTGTTCTCGTGATATAGACGAAAATTAGAACAAACGATTGCGCATCGCCGTCGTTGCGTTTTAGTCTTGGCACAAAAGTAAGGTACCGTCTTTCATTGATTGGTGAGATCGCAAAAGTAACATAATTGTTTTACACGGTGCAGGCACAAAAGCGACGGCTCTGTTAGTCCTGGCGGATCACGCAAGGACGACAAGGGAGACTGACATCGACGATGGCGCAGGATGAAGGAATGAATAAGGCCAACAAAGATCCACTTTCGCTGGCTCTACAGATGGTGCCGCTAAATTCCTCGCGCGGCCTACGGAAAGGACAATTTTATTTGTTATATAAGTGCTTTTGACACTTCTTAATATTAAATATTAGTGATAGATATTGGTAATATTGGCAAACGTTCTTATCGCTTAAGCCTTCAGACTGTAGCAGTTCATAAAGTCCTACAGTTACCCAATTTTGTTGATCTTACTAGCTTGTCACGTGCGGTCGGCAAAATTAGGCAATAGTTTAGACACCTTAATAGACTCTAAGTGAGATATGGAATAAATTGTGATTCTATCGATAGATATAAGTAGTTATAAAGTGGAATGGCACGGAAATCTTTTAATGTCTACAGTATCAACTTATATGTAGTCAATAAGTGTATGCGATTATTTACCTTTAAGATATTTATTAATATTATTCGTAGAACAGTGTATACCGGACTCTTTTATCTAAATAGCAATGATTTCAGAATTATCTAAATAGTGATGTAGCCAAAGGTTAATGTTAATTATTGCATAAAATAGGTAACAAAACCTATTATCTTTGATAAATACCTACTTATTATGATTGTAGTTAATTTCATTGCTCATTATTCTTATTTATTTAGGACATCAATTAGACAATGAAAATTGAAACAACGCAAGGCACTAATTTTCACATCAGAATACTTACAATAATAATTAGACTTCTATTTTAATATTAGGTATTTCTACTAAAATTTGTTATAAAAATGTACTGATTGAACTAGAAGACTTTATTACAAAATTCGCAGTTTATATTCTATTTATCTAGGAAAATGAAATGAGTTCGATTTTTATACAAACAACTCTATTAGATATAAATATATATATTTATATATACATATCCTTACCAAAGTAGTGAATAAACTACATTTTGTAGAAAAATGAGTAGGCGCATATTTTTGAGTACATTTTATTTAAATTCTTTATTATTGTTTACTTTAGTATTAATTTGCGTCTTTTGTAAATAGAGATAATTATTTTTGTAAGCCACATGCAACTAGGTATCTAGTTAAATTAATGTTTTGTAAAATACTATCGTTAGATGCGCTCCGTCGCACATTTACATACATAATTAGTTACCATTATTATTGCATAGTGTAATTTTAATAGCAAAGATGCTTATAATTTAATCTACATATTTAATTTACAAAATGTCTGGTTTAGTATTTATATTAGACTTGATTATTTACTTATCTAATAGTAGATATTTAGTAAATGTCAGAATCCGTTTGGAGTATTTCGTAGATAATACAACATATAACCGAACTTTAATAATAATCTAGCAGTAATTGTGTAACCGTTTTAAACATTATATCCATTTAACAATATTGGTAATAGCTGAGTGTTTAGAGTATAATAATATTAACATGCAGTATCTAGATACATGTACTCACATAACTATAGGCATTAGCCATTGAAATAGCGTGTTAAGAATTTCCACCGAACGGATTTGTGACAGAGGTTGATTTTTCGAAAGGTGCTATGAAATTTGTGGACCTTTATAATTCCTGATAAATACTACGCGGGAAAAGCTTGGTTTAGTGGTCAATATATTTTAGCAAGCACTAGATGTAACCGAATTTTATTGTTATTAGTAGTTTGATTAAATTTATTCAATAAATGATACCTACACTAACCTTATTTCGTTTTATTTTATAACTAGCTTTAGCACCCAAACGAAACAGTACATATAATAATAATAATAATAAATGAAACTTCACTTGCTCTGAAATACAAACTTGTAGATGTTGAAGTGCCTTACTACAAGTATGTAGCTGAATCAGTTCTCGAAAATGGTCATGTTACGTTGTACTGGGTTCGAACTATCATCACAGACAGGACTGTTGTGGCCAACAAAACTGACATTGTGGTGATAGATCGATCAGAGCGCCGCGCAATGATTATTATCGATGTCACCAATTCGCATGACGGCAATCTTGCGAAAGCTGAAAAAGATAAACAAATTAAATATCTCGATTTAGCTCGCGAGGTTGTCGACATGTGGGATGTGATGATGTGAATTCGGCCATAATTGTGCCGATAGTCATATCTGTCAATGGTCTAATAGCCAAGAGCTTCGATCACCATCTAAAGAGGCTCGCGTTAGGTGCTTGGGTCAAGGGTTTGATGCAGAAGGCAGTGCTATTAGATACGGCACGCATTGTGAGGTGGTTCCTATCTCTGGAATCCTAACCACCGACAGCTTGGACCCTATTCCCGATGCCGATGGGGTACCATATATTTTATATTTTAAATGTATTTTTATATCTGTATATTTAAAAATGAAACATGTATTGTGAAGATTTAAATAAAGAGTATAATAATAATAATATTTTTATTTACCAAAAATACAGACATATACATAGGTACATAAAAATACAATTGAGTATGGATTATGGAACAATAATGCATTGTACTGGGACTATGTTGCTAAAATCTGTACAAAATAATGAACCCTATCTCATAAACTAGGTACCTATTCTTATATTTTAAGAGATAGTGTTAGGCTATCAATTTACACTAATAAATGTATACAACAAGTTGGAAAGATCCTTCATTAAATTAAATTAAATTAAACAAAACTTAATATTATAAATAATATCAAATATCCAATAATGTGAATGTATTTTAAGGAGTATATGTGTGTATGTGTATGTGAGAGTATGTGTGTGTGTGCTGCTGCAATATCCTATAATTGATTTGCAAAAGACGTCATATACCATAATTAAAGTACCACTGTTCGCAGACTACCTGTCTTAAAAATTTGAATGAGACGCATTACACGAGTGGTTAGTGTATCCAGTTGTTTGTCCCAATTTAATGCATCGTCAATAAGTATACCTAGGTATTTAACGCTATCAGTCCTGGTGAGTGTGGGGCATGAACAAGACGCGGATTAGTCTGTGCATGAATGGGCAGTTATTAAAAAAGAAGAAGGCGGCGAAGTGTTACGTCGGATGGTAAAGAGGATGAAAACAGTTTTGTTTAGGTTTAGGGTCAACAAGTTAGAGTTTAACCAGTTCATTATTTTAGCGAGAGTAGTTTCTGCCTCTGTTTTAATGATATCATATGTGTCCTATGTTTTGTTTACTGGCTGGGTTTACAATCGATTTAGTGACGAACATCCAAATATTTCTACAAACTATCACAGTTATGTTAATAAACTTACTCACTCACACACTTACTCACATACTACTTACAACTGCTTTTTGGAGTATGAATAATATATCCAAGAGATATAAATTTAAAGTGTAGAAAGAAGACCTACTAAGGTACCTACCGGCATTGGTATGGCACTATCACACTCATTACTATCACATCAGTATAGTACCTACATATATTTTATTGTATAGTTGTCCATAATTAGATACATCATACATGTAGTGTCAGGCCCATATCCCCAAAATGGTAGCCAGATATTTATCACATCCACATTTTATCAGCTATGGTTCGCGCTCACAAATTCTATGAAATGATAATTAAATTATTCGAATAAATAAAGATTTTCGTTTGACTAATCAATGGCGACTATATTATTTTCGATCAGTACGGTAAAAATGATCGTTTAATTTTTTGGCCAGCTTCGATGGCGGATTGCGATGGTTACCTACGTCACGACAAATATTCGATCCTAATTTCTCACGAAAGCTTGGATAGAGTCATTTCATGCAATAGACTTAATTAGAGCTGCAGAATATCGCAGGTCTACGCCCACTTGTTAAAACGCGTCATTTCTCGAACCGGTATTGTATGTTCATTTAGAATCAGTACAAAAAACATATCTTATAAAAGAAATAAATTATACTTTTTATACCATGCGCAAATATTACCAAATAAAATATATCTAATATAATACTTAGTTTGAGAGTGATCACAGGTTGTTCGCGAGTTCCGTAGTCATAGAATGATTGATGTGATTCGGCAACTGAAAACTACTACCAAAATAAATACCTACCTATTGAGTTTACTTGCCAGAAGGTTTATACGCGTTGCGCTCTATAATAGCGCATAGGTACCTACTAAATGTACGGTCAAAGACAAAAGTGGAGTAGCATCGTAAAGTATACATTCGCATACTGATCCGAGCGAATATCTTTGTGTGTGTGATGTGTTAACGCAAACAATGAAACATTATTCAATGTAATGATAGTAGGTGAAGTTCGTCATACGTATGTGTTCAAGGCGAGACAAAAACGAGTTCTTGTATATATAACTATAATAACTAGTATCCCTTATATTCAACAACAGTGTCTCTGTTAGTCCGCATTTACAATTAATGCTTAAATTTGCCTATTGTATCGCAGATTTCGATAGCGGAGCGTCAACGAGTCTTCTCACTTTATCACTAAAATATAATGAAGGCGGTTCAAATCCTGGGGTCCTCTACTTACACTTTTTGTTAGGTTATTACTGAAATTTTCAAATAATAAAGATAAATGTTATTTTTGCCTACTTATTACGCTAAAGTAACAAAAAAACAAAATGTTTAAATACTAAAAAATCACTTTTTGCTTTTATTTAAAAAACAAAATAATGCAAATTATATTGAAATTAAACTACTATATACGGATTTTATCGCATTGTTTATTTGACACTTTATTGCAAAATTTTGAAAACTGTTACACTTCTATTACTATTAAACTTTTTGTCAAATAAACAACGCGATAAAATCCGTATATAGTAGTTTAATTTCAATGAATAACATTCGCGTAAACAGAAGACAATATTATGTAATGCAAATTATAATTAAGAAAAACAAAATTTTATTCAATTTATCACAATAATATTTCGTTATAAAAAACAATGTCAAAATAAGATTACCGAAAATGAACTTTTATTAAATTTTATTCATTTTACTTACAAAAAATATTTTATAACGACAATTGAGGTTATAGCTTAATTATTCCTTTTCACAAGGAAACGAGGATTGAAACTTAACCTCAATTATTCTAACATAGTCAACCAGCACGTCCCCTATTTGAAACAACTTTGTATAATATTTAGTGTGACCTCCATTGTTCTTAATACAGTTCAAGAGACGACTATGGATGAAGGTCACAATATTACACAAATCCTTTGATTCATAAGCATTCACCAATCATCTTCGCTGAGTTTGATTAATAAGAAGCGGTCTTCCACTTCTCGCCCGACATTTTTAGCTCCCTTCTTCAAATCGTTTCACCCAACGACTTACAGTATTTCTCTGAAATAAAATCAAAAACCTTATAACATAACATAATAACTTGAGTTTAGTCCAGTTTCGTCGACAATTTAAGATATATTAAGGCCATAATAATTATGCCATATATTTGCCCTGGATTCAATATTTATATTAGTTTGCATTTTAAATGTAGACTTTCAACCAAAATATAAAAAAATTGGTTGTCTGTAAAGTCGATTTACGGACGATAGTTTAACGTGACAACGTCATAACAAAATTTCTTTCCCCTAACGTTACAATGAGTGTAACGGGACAATGAGTCATCCTTTTTGGTGCGTGCAGCCGGCGTTCATCGATTTATTAGACGTTGTCCCGTTACGCTCATTGTAACGTTACAGGAAAGAAGTTTTGTTATGAAGTTGTCACGTTAAACTATCGTCCGTAAACCGACTTTACAGACAACCAATTTTTTTCCAAAATTCTTTGTACCTCATAGTTTGGGTAATGTAATTCTTTACCCAAACTAAAATATTTAGAATTCTCGAAATCTTTTCTAAAATAAACAAAATACAAGCGTGTCAGATTTGGTAGTAGAGGGTAAATGTATACTAATATTATAAAAAGGAAAGATTAGATTTTTTGTTTGTTTGTAAGGACTTAACTCAAAAACTATACAAACGATTTAAAAAATTCGTACATCATTTGAAAGCTATATTATCAATTTATCACCGAGTAACATAAGCTATATTTTATTAAAAAACTAATGTTACTAACACAACTTAACCTACCCTACTTTTGCGCGAGCGAGGCCGCGAGCATAAGCTAGTGTTAAATAACAGAAAAAGGATACACGATACAAACAGTGATGTGACCGCTATTTAAATGCAGCTGCCCGAGGCGAGATAACTAGATATCCCCACTACAGCCCACTTTTTCTTAAATCTAAATTTAAAATATCTCCCTTATTTTTTAATATTTTATTTTCACAATAAGAATCTTTTGGTTGTTCTCTTGTATGTGAAATAATGCACAACATCATAGGCAACTAGCCCATTATGTCTATTTTAATCTACATATCTGTATAAGGATATGCGCACTTGGGCTACCTCGCATACAACGACAAAATTATGAGAAATATTTAAAAAGAAATAGTAGGCACACGTCATACATGCATCAGAGCAATATACATAACCAGAGTCTAAACACAAAATCAACTTATAGACCTCGTTTTACTCAGAGGTTCTAAGTCAATTCAATTAAATGAAAGTATAAGACAGCAAAAATATATTTGATTACAGAAGTTTGCAAGCAAAATATGGTGTAATAATAGCAATCACGACTATAAAACTAGCACATCGCAGTGAAGTATTCATCAATTTTTACATGCACCGGCACAGCATCTCCCAGTCGGAGTTATCTGGAATATACGGTTCTTCCTGTCTTTCGCATACACAGGCCCCGGCTGGGCGCACAGTCCTTTTTTAATGCAAGGCAACCACAATAGCGCCACCGTACTCACCAGCAAAGTAGTAAACATCATCTTAATCTGAAAAACAGATGTTTATTTCAATACTACACAATCGAACGAGAATCGACTAAAGATATATCTCGGATTTAAATCTTTATATTTCTTCAACTTATACTTTGTAATTCCAAACGAATGAAAAATGTACTATCGTGTACTCTGTATTTGTTGTTGACAAGCACCTGTGTAAGTGCTTAAGCACCGTAGGCTACTTGTACTTGCCATTGGTGGCCAACACATGCCACAAGATATAACAATCAGTGACAGCCAGTTTAGTGGCTCGTTGCAGCCAGACTAGTGGCAATACTCGGGTGGAGCGGGCTGAAACTGGCGACTAAGGTCGGGTCTGCGCGGATGATGGGCCACAAGAAGCGAGCGCCGACCACTATCGCACCTTGTAACTCAGAAGTGGCCAGTCGAACGCCAAGTGTGCGTCAGTAAGATAAAACAAGTACGCAAATCTTCTTCCACGACTCGTGGCAGCCACTAGTACCTTTACAGTGGGTTCCATGAATGGCCCAGTATCTGTGTGTGCACTATACCGATAGCTATTATGAAATATACTTTACAGATACATAGCGAACACATTGTAAAGTATACAGCTTCATATCTCATCATACCATGTCTGGATATTCCATAGAGTTAGACAGATAAAATTCAATAGTTATTTAAAAAAAGATTAGGTAAATATTTAATTTCATATTCGGCATATTCAAAATGCATGGTCGTGTTCGACTAATGAGCATGACTTAGGTAAGTGTGTTGTTTTTATAAGGGGCGTAGGGTAGACCGAGGCGAATCGGATCAGTGGGCGAATCGGATCAAAATAAGATATTTGTTAATATTTTGAACAAAGCGTTGACACAGAACGCAAGCGACTGGCATCACACGACCCATCCCGCCCCGCACCTCCCGTCATCGGTAGTGTTTCGATTTAACTAGTACATCAGTGTCAGCGATGCTCGCCAGTGAGTCGAGTGTTTGTGTGCGTTACAATTTTCTATTATATTTTCGCTCATCTAACGTAGGTACTTATTATTTCTTTATATCATTCTAAGAATTTGTGTTAAAACTTTGAATGATATAGCTTATATTGATTGGGGAGGGGCCTATTTTAGGAAATATTTTGGTTTTTAAGCACAATATTATAGGTTTGTGTAAAATATTTTTTTCAGAAGTTTAATATGGGGTGATTCGGATCGCGTCATCGGGGCCGAAATGGTTAATGATGCTTTATTATTTAATTGTAGATGGTTCGCACATACAAAAGAAAGACAAATGCGGGAGAATGGTCCCAAGAAAAATTAACGAAACCGCAAAGAAAGTACTGGCCACAGAGTTAACCTTACGTCGGGCTGCTGAGATTTACGAATTACCGTACACGAGTTTACAAAGAAGAGTCTCTTTCTCCAGAGATGTGATTAAAACACGTGGTGGACAGCCAGCATTAGATGAAAAAGTTGAAAAGATTTTAGTAGACCGTTTACTGCACTTAGCGAGTTGTGGCTTCGGAATCACACCCAAGGCGGTTCGTAAATATGCATTTGAATTTGCAGAACGAATTTGAAGAAGAATAAAAGAACCCCTGGATTAAAAATCAAAGGTTCATTTGCGAAACAGAGAAATTGGCACTATATTTACTGCACTGAAAATTTATTTATCCTCCATCAGAGGATTGGATTCAGTGCCATGCATGTGAGAAATGGTGCCACGAAAATGTGCTGATCTGGGAGGGGAAAAGGGCCTTATTATGTGCTAGTAATTAATATTGATCTCATTATTCATTATTTAAATATTGTCAGTGATTCCAAAGCTTCTAATGTTAAGAAAATTTTAATTTAGTTATATGATCCCATTCGCCCCGAAAATTGGGGTGATTCGGATATTTCTGTCTATCAAGTTTTAATTAATATTTTGGAGAATTTATGAACAATTTAAATTTTGAAATGTTTAATGTGTAGCTAAATTGTTACTTATTACCAATTTGAAAATAAAAGTTAAATATATTACGCTTTAGTATGATTTTCATATTCTCAAAAAAAAAGCTCCAATTCGCCTCGGTCTACCCTAATCGATTACCTATATAGCTTTACCTATTCTATGTTATTATAAAACTGTGAGGAGTCTTTGCTTATTCATTAAAGATGATTTTGTAAACAAAACAGTCTGCAAACACTAAATTGATTTACAGAATTTCTGTAAATCAATTTAGTGTTTGCAGACCTAAGTCATAAATTAAAAGCGACGAAACGGCCTTTGAGGTGTTTTTTCCGGTCTGGTAGATAGATCCGTAAGGTAAAACCAGGTAGGTACGTTACATATTGAAATACTAGTTTCCAATATCAGTTGTTAAATACCTAAATGATTTTCATAAGGAATTTAAAGTTGTGCTTGCTGTATATATTTATTTTAATATAAACAGATAGATATTACACTGTTGTTGTCTATACCAACATGTATTCGAAGAAAGATTAGCATTATCGTTTAGTAAACAGCGCTTTGCCTAAACAAGAACAGGCCGAAACAGTTTAAGAATGGGCATCAATTATTTTAAAATTCAATTTGTTAAAATGATTGCCGAACATTCGGCTAGATATTGCTATCCGGTGAAACCCACCTTCGGTTCATCTCTAATAATTATTTGGACACATTTCGCTATCAGCTATTCAGCAGCTGGAGTCCATAGCAGAATGCGAGGCTATTATCATTTACCATTACAGCACATCGCATACAGCTTTAAAGTCCGTGAATAGGTATGTATTCTACAGCTGTGTGTGTCTAGCACAGCTTTGTCTTTTAGGCCATCTAATCCGCGTGTGTACGATGAGCAGTAAATAACACAGCCTCATCTTATAAGTTTATCAGCAACGACAGCTGTTAGAATCATACCGGTGTTTCGTGTAGTAGTGGCAGAAGATAGACGTGGCCGCTCGTCTACACATATTTAGACACAGAGAATCACGTAAATAAATAACGTTCAATGGATACCTATCGTTCAACATCTTGCTTAAATATTATCTCTTTTTTGTGTAGACATGAGAAACATATTCTCATCGCTTAATGCCTTAAGTAATTATATTACTACACATGACCAGACAGACCAACTTACTACGACTCGATTGATCATCTCCACGTTTTACATATAATTTGTATGTCTCATATTGGCACAGCCACCATCGCAAACTGGAAATCTATTGACGTAGTGAATTAGTCGATAATTAGTGGAATTAATTGATCGTAAAATAGCAGAATTGGTCGGTCCGCCGTTTAAAAGATACAAGGCGATATTGGTGGTACTTTTTTTTTATGTATTTGGGGGCAAACGAGCAGACGGATCGCCTGATGGTAAGCGATCACCGCCACCCATGGACACCTGCAACACCAGAGGACTCACAAGTGCGTTGCCGGCCTTTTAAAAAGGAGTACGCTCTTTTCTTGAAATGTTGAAGATCGTATTGGTCCGGAAATACCGTAGGCGACAGCTCATTCCACAGTTTTGTTGTGCGAGGCAGAAAATTCCTGGAGAAACGCACAGTTGTGGACTGCCAACCATCTAAATGGTGGGAGTGAAAATTCTGTCGCGTAGGACGATGGCGAAAAGAGGCGGCAGGGATCATTCTGAACAATTCCTCGGAACACTACCCACAGTATAAGCGATGGAAGAGGCATAGCGAGGCCACATCTCTACGCAGCGCCAAGGGTTCTAGCCGATTTGAAATATCCTGGCAGTCGACGATTCGAGTCGCTCTCCGTTAAATACGGTCTAGAGGGAGAAGCTGGTACTGGGATGCCCCTGCCCAGAGATGAGAACAGTATTCCATGTGAGGCCGAACCTGCGCCTTATAAAGTAGTAGGCGATGGGCCGGCGTGAAATACTGTCTCGATCTGTTGAGCACGCCAAGCTTTTTTTAAGCTAAGTTAGCTTTACCCTCTAAATAGCCGCGGCACTGGACTTCGCTCGATATATCGACACCAAGAATTCCAATATCGGTTGAAGCAGTTATGGGGATGTTCTCAAAACGAGGAGATACGACCAACGGTAGCTTTTTTGCGGTGAACGCGCAGACTAGTGTCTTTGTGGGGTTAAATCGGACTAAATTAAGCCTGCCCCAATCCGAGACTTTCTTCAGAGAGGTCTCAATTTCAGACACAAGTTTGTTTCGGCTCTCAATGACGTTTTCCCAAGACATGTTAGCGCAGCCGGTATAAAGAGCACCGCTCGTGCTGTCAACCGCATAACAATGAATGCTGCTAATTTGCAACATGTCATTGATATGGAGGAGGAACAGAGTAGGCGATAGCACACAGCCTTGCGGGACACCAGCATTTACAGACATGGAATCAGAGCATTCACCGTCGATTACGACCTTAATGCTTCTGTCTGCTAAAAAGCTAGTAACCCATTCACATAAGCCCATAAGAAGGAAGCTTCAAAAGAAGCGCTTTGTGCCAAACACGATCTAAGGCCTTCGCTACGTCCAAACTGACCGCCAAGGCTTCCCCCTTTGTCTCGATCGCCTGAGCCCAACGATGTGTCAGGTATAGTAGAAGATTACCAGCTGACCGACACTTACGAAAGCCGTACTGCTGATCACTAAGCAGCTGATGACCCTCCAGGTACCGTAAGAGCTGATGGTTTATAATAGATTCCATTATCTTCGAGTAAAGGGGGGTTATGGCTATTGGTCTGTAGTTGGACGGGTTTGAGCGTTCGCCTTTTTTTGGGATCGGGTGGACCTAGCTGTCTTCCAAGGTCTCGGAACTACGCCAGAAGAGTAAGAGCTGAAAAAGTCGCGTTAAGACCGGCGCCAACTCTGGAGCGCACATCTTCAACACAATGGGGGGGATTCCATCAGGCCCACTCGACTTATGGATATCAAGGGACAGAAGTGCTAAACGCACTGAGCGTTGGTAGAACCTGATATCAGGCATACAACCCTCACACCGCGGTATGGTAGGCGGTTCTTGTCCCCTGTCATGCAAAGTCGAGTTGGACGCAAAGAGTTTGCCCAGAAGATCGGCTTTCTCTTTTGCGTCGTGGGCCAACGAATCACTTCCCATGTGAAGAGGTGGAAAGGATAATTTGCAGAAATTTCCTTCGATAGCTTTGGCTTTACACCAGAATGCACGAGTTCCTGAAGGAAGACGCTCAAGCCTTTGCCAATTCTACCGATGTGCTTCGACTTCGCCCTTGCAATGTCTCTTTTGAAGGACCTGGAGGCAAAGCTGTACTCCTTTTTTAATGCGCTGGTATTTAAATCACATGCCGTCACCGCATCAACCCAGGCTTGGTAAGCTTCCTGCTTCCTACGAGAAGCGTTTTTGGAGGATGGACCAAACCAAGGCCGAAATTACTTAATTTATACTCAGACAACATCAAACACAGACCCATACAAAATATCATACATTTATTCTTGCAATTCTAACAAATCGTCTAGTCATTGAAATTAAACTACTATATACGGATTTTATCAATATAATCATATAGCGATTAAATCCGTATACAGTAGTTTAATTTCAATGAATAACATTCGCGTAAATAGAAGACAATATTATGTACCTAAATCGTCTAGTCCCATTTAGCTGACAATTTGGTGTTTAAAAATGGAGTCTAATATCACCCGAAAATCTCGCTTATTTGATAATACTAGCAAATAACTGGACTGAAAAGAAGAGTAACACAGTTCAGGACATAAGCATATTTGAGTGTGACTAGATTACAAAGTGTATCTTACCAATTTCAGACATGCATCACGAACAGTACGCAACTGATAACCTGTAGGATCATGTCGTCATAGTGCTGCAAAACAGTGCATATAGGAGGCAAAAGACAAATAAAATACAAAATTGTAAATTCATACAATCACAGTTGGTCGCTATAGGTACGCTATCTTCTTATTTTTATTTACTATCACACGAAGTCTTTTTACCTTACACATGTAATTTGTGACGAAAACAGATTTATGTAATTGCATCACTAAAAAAAATTAATTACTATAGTACACTGAAATGCTTTCGTGGGTACACCATTGCTTTTTTCAATTGTATATAAAGTACTCTGTGTTGCTTTTGCTTTTGTGTAATTCTTTGAACATCCAAGCTATATTTGTCAACACATCAGAGACACGAACATAGATTATATCCTTCTCTAGAGAATGGGGAAGGTGTACATATCAAAGAGCTAGACTACCTAATAATTATTGTAGGGATTGATTTTATGTACATTCATGGAACAAAAACTACCTACTATAAAATTGTATAAGCTATATAAGCTATCGACTACGGAGAGGCAGAGCACAGCAAAACATTTAATTTAATCTGGAGCCGTCTGACAGAGGAATCACCGCATATCGATCGCAGATGAATAACCTCGTGCTGTGTTGCCTAAAATCTTACGTTTCCAACGTTATTCCAATGGTACTATCCTATCAGCATTACAATGACATATTGTCTTCTTCTCTGGCACTTCAAAAAAGATACATATTGAGCAAATCGATAACTCGCTTTATGCCTCGTTATTTATATGAAAGGAAAAAATAATATGTAGGTACTAACCTATCATATAAAGACAGATAAGACGGCGGACATACCTACGAGGAACATGTCTGCCAACCCGCACTGGGCTCGCTGGCCCATAATATGTGGATTTTGGCTTAATACTTCCACAAAGAAGAGGCCCATACGCAGCAGATGGACAGTTTATAAACTGGGCTAATATTATATTTTGTCGGCCTCGATGGCGTAGTGGTTAGTGTAACCGACTGCCACGCCTGAGGTTGCGGGTTCGATTCCCGCACAAGTCAAACATTTGTGTGCATGAACATGGATGTTTGTCTTGGTCTGGGTGTTTCTATGTATAACATGTATGTATTTACAAAAAATAAAGTATATATGTATGTTTATCCATTGTCTAGTACCCATAGTACAAGCTCTACTTAGTTTGGGCTAGATGGTGTTGTGTGTATGTGGTAGAATATTATTATTATTGTTTGTTTCTCTTTCAGGGGTATATGCCTAATACGTTAGGAAAATACCCGGCCCTTTGGGAGGCTTAAACGGAGACATGGGTCCAACGTGAAGAGGCCCTTCGAAAGTTTTAATCAAAGATGGGATGGAACACCTACAGCGGCACTAGCCGCGGCAGGCGTAGGACTATTGTTACGTATGGATTCTAACATATGGGCTATGGGTATGGGTGTTTGATGGACTGGTATATTAGTAATAGTAGGTAACTATGGATGATAAAACGGCGTCTGCCCTGAATACTCTAATAGCATCAATCGAATGGACAGACGGTGACTCGTCAACTCACTAGATGGGCCCCCTGAATAGCCATGATAGTCATACAAGCCAGCAGCAGAGGGCAACACCGGTGCGAGCGGCTAGGGGTGTCGAGCGGTGCGGCGCCGGTTTCACCATCACGGGTCTTGTGACAACGGAAACCCGAAGCGGGTTTCGCCGTAGTTATGCCCTTGAAAATGACACTTCCACCCCCAAGCATGTAGCTCTAGCGGCCCCCCTCTAACCGGCAGATCAAGGCAAGCCAGAGTTGAGTCCTACGGGCGCTCTTGAAGTTCCACCCCAGCCAACCAGTAACGGCAAGCTGGGGACTAGGCCCTCACCGACTTTCCGAGGCATTCAGGACCGCAGTGTCGCCATTCACATTGAGCTCGCCACAAGCTGCCCTGCAGTTTGTGCGCTTTTATTCAACCTGGTGATACATTTTTTATTTATATCACAAGGCGAAGGTGGTAGTTTAAAAGCTAGTGCACTATACCCTCTGGTATCGCGTTAGTCTCATGAGGAGATAACGACTGTCCTAGAGGGGTATATTATTATTATTATTTATATTTTTTGTAATGGCCACAATAATAATGTCCTCCAGACCGAATTTCTGTCACGACACCCAATCTTAAGACACTAGCCATTTGCGCAGGAGATTTTATACCTAGTCTAGAAGTGTGTGCGCCATCAAAGGTGCACGCGCTATTCCGTAACTCTCGTAATCTTTGGACGGCAATCTGACACGGCCATGCGGAGAAAGATCAGGTCAGGACGATCAGGTCAGGACGTTACGTTCTTGCCGAGATACGTTGAATGTATTGAATATTGTTGTATGTTGAACAAGGTCTACTTCCCAACTATGGGCTGCTATTGAGATTTCTTTATAGGAAAACGTAGGGGTTGTAGGGGAATTGTGCTGAAGATTCGGTAAGATGATACACTAGTAGTAGGTACTCATTTAAATATTCGCGCTAAACGAGCATTGGTGACATTTAAATACTAGTCTGCAGATGTCGCTACTACTGAAATTTAATACGGCGGACAGTTGACACCATAGATTAGTATACCTGGTTGACACTTGGTTGACACGAATTTCAATGTTTGGTGAATGTTTTCCTAATTTTGAAGTTAAAAATGTTTGGTTACGTTTTTATTTAGTGCTACAATTATGAATAAGGTAAGAAGTGTTCAGTACAAATATTTTGTGTGATCTATATCTAAATGACATAAATATTGATTTAAGCTTGTTCTAACCTATAATAATTTATCACAGTAAATAAATTCATGCCATTAATTTGCAGTTTTTAAGACACGTTACGAATAAATATTTTCATGTAATTTATTCATGGACACCCTTCAAAACAATTTGTTAGGAAATTAAAAGATAGCTAGTAACTTCGTAGATATGTAGGTACTTTTTAAGACAGGATTATACGATCAATTAGTATAAATTTATACAAAATATAGATGTGTTTTGTTCCTCTTATCGTCACAAGTATAAGTAGATTAGAGGCAAATATATTATCCCTACCGAAGCATCTCAAATGAGGAGCCGGTTTAAATGTGCCGTATCTCCCAATTCACAGATTTTTAATTACTGACTTTTATCCTACAAATCTAATATACTTACTACTAAATGATAAAGAAATTGCGCATTAATTGAACTAATGCTTCTCCGAAAAATGACGAGTCGTATGTATGGTCTGAGGAACCACATATAATGTATGGTAACTTTTTAATTTTAACATTACCGAGCTCAGATTTTGTCTTCCAACTACTCTCAAATACTACAAAATCATACTAAATTATGATAAATATTCATCCATGATGTTCCTAGTTCTGACGTGGCTCCTCAAACAAAATATTTAGATTGAGGAGCCACCTTTATTATACATACCTATAACTTTTGAAGTAGGTATTATACTACAAAATCGAGGTACGATCCTAAATTATTTTAAACTTACTACTAAATAAGTATATCAATTTCATTAGGATACGAAAAATAGCTCCTCAATCCATACGGACATAATAAACTAGATTTGCTACTAACATTGTATAAGATGACATACCAGACCTTGGTATAAGATGGCACACTATGTCATTTTACCCTTATATTGCTTGTCGGATATAAATATCGTTATTTTTTGCTTTCTTATCAGGATGTCTGGCGACTACCAACTTAAGTCAACATGGAAGAGTTGGTCACAAGAATAAGGCTATTGAAGCCATAAAAGTGAAAAGGAGGGGTTGGCTATTAGCTTCTAAACATTTCAATGTGCCTCAAGCAACGCTTCGTCGCCATTATGATAGTATTCCCGTAAACCTTGGCCGCTGCAAACTTACCTTCAATGTGGATATGAAAAAAGAACTTGTGAACCATGTCCTTGAATTCGAAGGTAGACATTTTGGCTTTAATACCACAGAAATAAGGAAGTTAACGTTTTAATATGTGGAGAAAATGGTGCTGGATCACAGATTTGACGAGAACAATCAAATTGCTGGCTGGGATTGGCTGAAAGAAGGAAGGAAGGAAGAAGGAATACATTCATGGCCTAAACACCTTCAGCCAATGGGACGGGATTCAACCACATAGAATTTACAACATGGATGAATCTGGGCTTAACACAGTGCAAAAACCCCCAAAAGTGTTTGCATCCAAAGGAAAAAAGCAAGTTGATTCTGTAACTAGTGCTGAACGTGGTAAAAATTTCAGTGGTTGCCTGTGCTAATGCTATCGGTAACTATGACCCACCAGCATTAATTATACCAAGAAAAATCACAAGGCTGAGTACTTCGACGGTGCTCCACCAGGTACTTTGGAGCTATGCTACCCTTCTGGTTATATGGTGGATTGCCTATTTTTGAAGTGGATGCGCCATTTTGTTTCTTTTGTAAATGCCTCTGCAACAAATAACGTGCTGCTTCTCCTCGATGGTCATTCCAGTCGCAAAAATCTGGAAGCACTCGAGTTTGCCAAGGTAAGTGGAGTGATAATGCTTTGCCTTCCTTCACACTGCACTCACCGAATGCAGCTGACTGATTTACAATTTTTTGGTCCACTTCAGACCGCGAAATGGCTACCTGATTGAAAAACCATCCTGGCAGAACCATAAGTTTATACCAAGTTGCTCGAATTTTTGAAAAAGCTCACGAAAATGCAGCTTCTCTGAGGAATATTACGTGTGGTTTTGAAAAAAGTGGAATATATCCGTATTATCCAAATGTTTTACGGAGGATACGTATTTACTCAGCGAAGAAGCCGAAAACGAATTGGATACCGATCCAGGTTCCAGTAGTTTATCTAAGCCTCAGCCTAATCAAGAAGACTTTCGATTGTATTGACTGTACCGACGGTGATGATCAGATTGCAGCAACCGACACTCACGTGCAGATAAATCTTGAAGCAGCTGGCACTTGTCAAGAAATAGAAAGTCGTTCATCATCGCCAACAATACTGTCTGCAGTTTTTGCGTATTTGTCTCAAGAGCTTGATGTGAATATTTCTTCCAAGTCGCAGCACTCGCAGCCTATTATATGCTTTTGGAGTCTATTTCTAAGCCACCAACCGATAATGGAGAAAAGATAAGCATCTCGGTTCCGGATGTTGTTGAAACTATGCGTGGAGATGACAAGACAGTAGGTACCATCGGGTAACAAACATTTTAAGCAAACCTCCTTGCAAAAAAGTATTCTTCTAGAAATTACACCACTACCGAAAGCTGCCTCTATAGGAAAGTCTAAAAAAGTTATTGGATCACAACTGCTCACAGTTAGTCCATTTATTTGTGAGATAAAAGCTCAAGTGCAATAGAAAATAGAAAAGGAGAATCGAAAATCTTTAAAAATTCAAAAGCAGACAAAGCATGTTATTTTTAAAGATAATGACGTGGAATCAGGTCCTACACTTAAGAAATACAGAACTTCAGGAGGCAGAAAGCAGCCAAAGCATGTTATTTTAGACGATAACGACGATATCGACGAAGTTGAAAATCTTTTCATGAATGAGGACGACGAGGAAAATGATCCCGCTTGCATTTACTGCAATGTACTTTTTAGCCAATCTAAGCCAAAAGAACATTGGGTGAAGTGTCAACAATGTTCTAACTGGTGCCATACAGAATGAGTTTACCTGCGAATTGAGCTTAAACAATTAATATATATAATATAAGATGACATACTATGTTGGGCAGGTTGTCTGTCATTAGATAGTAAATAAAATTTTAATATTAGGTACAATTCCAATCAATCCTCCAATACCTATACCTGAGCCTTCCTTCATTCCTCCGCATCACTGTCGACTGGTAAAATGCCTAAAACACTGGCAGTATTGCCATGCTGCATTGCAAAGCATATTCTTTCTGCGAAATAATGGACAGCCTTCAAGTCATCGGCAACGTCGATCGACCTTTTCAATATTTTCTCTATATAAAGAACGTCACACGCACGCGTCGTAACCCGTTTTAATCCAAGTGGCTCATTAACGAAATTTCCAACAAGATATTTATGCCTTTTGTTGATGACGCCGTAGGTACAGCAAACAGCACTGGCATAACCAGTCATGCTACTACGCTTTTCTATTAAAAAGTAAAATACT
Source organism: Catocala sponsa (assembly GCA_963564715.1). NCBI lineage: Eukaryota > Metazoa > Arthropoda > Insecta > Lepidoptera > Erebidae > Catocala > Catocala sponsa. The sequence goes on from OY751326.1 coordinate 25,630,346, forward strand.
GACCTAGGAATAATCATTGTGTCGCGAGGTACTTCTCAAACATTCAAACAACGGACACAAAGAACATTTATTATCGGAACAACAATTTGTGGATCACCCAAACTTGTTAGCCCGTGTGGGGTCCGTACCCATAGCTCTCGGTGCGCTCAAATGGCGAGCCTCTTAAACCACTACGCCATTTGTACAACCTATTATTTTGTTGTCCTAGAAAAGCAATTTTAATTTTAATTATTAATTGTTGACTATGTGCAATATTTTTGAATCATCATGTTTCTTCTTTAACTAGCAGTGAATTTCCGTAGATACCTGACCATCGTCTATCTGAAAAGTATTTCAGGTTTGGAACATCGTATCTACGGTATGCGTAACAAAGACGTCAAGGCAGATACTTGTGTGATATGTATAATATAATTTAATGCAGTGAAATAAAAAAAATCAGATCTACTATACGCCGCTAAATGGTATTCCATTTAGCGGCGTATAGTAGATCTGATTTTTTTATCCAAGTATAGGTACTATAGATAGGTACATGATGATAGAATATCATTTTAACACTTCATGTTATTATTCCTATAATGCGATGTGTTCACAGCGACATTTTTTTATGACAAATCTCGCACTAGAAATAATTCCGGTGTCACGGAGGCAAACATTTAAACAACGGACACAAAGAACACCCAGACTCTGAATAACTATTTGTGACTCACACAAATGTTGCCCCATGTGGGATTCTAACCCACAATATTCGGCCCAGCGGCCAGGCGACCACTTAAACACTACGCAATCCGTGCAGTCCTTGATCGTAAATGTCTATAATAAAAATGCCACCAAGTTTTATCGCTTATTTGTGGCTACATTGTGGACAACTTGTTGAAATAAAAAACAACATTAAAATAAATGCATATATTTTCAATGTCCAAAAAAACGTTATACACTCGATACTAAGTTTATGCTTATATATAAATATAAAAGATAAGTAAATACAGCCATTAATAAAGTCACTAACAAAACATTAAAATTTCTTTACAACGTTTATTAGTCCGTTTATAAGGCACTCAGTATGAGCGCGGAATGTCGATTTGATTTTATTTTACATTCTATACCGAGACTCTATATATCACAAAACAACCCCAAAAATATATAAATAGGAATGTTATAGAAATATAGCCTTACCTTCAATATCGAAGGTATGCGACGCAGTTCCCAGTCACCTATGCAATAAGTGTTATATAAAAAACCTTATAATATAATAACTTACAAACTTAACAGCATATAATGCACCAACATTATGTAAAGTGATTTATTTAGTAAAACAGTAGCAGAAAAACAATTAACTCGCCAGTTAAACAATATGAGCCATTGATGATTCCTATGAAGATACGGTATGATACCTAATTCATAATTTTATATTTTGTGCCGAGCAAGCAGTACAAAATTAATCTTATCAAATTCCTATGCCGAAAGAAACTCATCCGAAAATAAATAAATTTTACTTTTGCGTCTGCTTATTATATAGGTCTTAGAAAGTCCTCGAATACACCGTTCCTATGTCTTAAAATTGTAGAGATGGTGCTGTAGGACAATGGAGACTCCTCCATACTGGCTTATATCAATGGCTCACCATGCATAAGTGGATCCTACACTAAACGTCTATGCACCATTCATTCATTTGTTCATATTTCAAGGTGTTGCAATTTCGTGATTTATATTGATAAATATTCTCCATGTATTGTATTTAAGTTATATTGGTCCCATTATCGTTCGCGATAAGTTTATTGTTTAGTTATTGTAGGTGGAAGCGGACACGTTGCCTCCGTGTCCGGTCCAGTTAGTGTGGACAAACTCTCCCGGCTTGGCGATCAACTCATAGGTGTGCGCGCCAAAGTAATCCCGTTGAGCCTGAAACCAAATGATTTGTAATCTGTGCGAAGTAGAGTCAAGAGATTTTATAGTAATGTATGATCATAGCCCCCGGTTGCTAAACGAGTGTGTTGGGTATGCGATCCAAGCTTCTCCAGTCTCTACCAGTAATGATGAAATTGATCAATTTATAAATTAACTTAAGCATACAGATTTAAAAGTTGATAAATTGTTCATGAGTACACACGACGATTTTTTAAGATTTACAGATCTTTAGTTAATAATAATAACGTTTATTTGGAACAAGTCAAGTTTGCTACACTATAATATATAGGTACATAAATAATTACCTGTAGCATGTTAGCAGGCAGCACGCCGGACCTGTATCCATCGTAGAAGGCGAGCGCGGCAGAGAACGCTGGGACGGGCACACCAGACATGACGGCCTGACAGAACACCTCTCGCAGTGACTGCTGCGATGCTCCGATACGTTCGCAGAAGTACGGGTCCAACAACAAGTTATTGAGGTAAGGATTCTTCGTGAACGCTTCCTGGAAAACACAATATCTCATTCAATACCTAATTCTACAACACATTGGTCAATTGACGTCGGAAACAATGGGTTTACCTTACCGGCGTTAAGACTCTTACGTCCTTCGATTTTTCATAGAATGACTAGATTTTAACCGCGAATTCGCTCAAGTCAATGCAGATTTTGTCAATATATTTATATTCCTCGGTAAACCGATGTAATGTTACTGACGATGATGTCGAAGACAGAGCGAAGTGGAGGAGAAAAATAAGGAAAGCTGACCCCACCACCATGTGGGATACATAGCTAGGCAGAGAGAGAGAGATTTATATTCCTCGGTAACAATATTTTTTCCTAGATGTAAGGTACCCTATATGCTTTTCTGTGCTCCTGACATGTGTATGTGAAATTGTATGATGATCAGTCGAATACTTAAGGCGTGAAAGCGTAACAAACAAACTCACATTCGCATTTATAACATTAGTTAGGATTATGTGTGACCTTGTAAAAACTGAAAACAAACGACTTAGTTCAATTATGAAAGCTTTACCTATAGGAGACGGGATTGCTAAGATTGTGTAACATATAGATACATGTGTAAGTTATCTATTTATCAACTAAATACAATAACTGAAAGATAAGAAGTATATGATGTACAAGTGACATTGTAATGAATGTCCGGACGTTATCAACTTGAGCACAAACACTAAGGTCGTTCCGGACATTGTCTTCACAGTAACTGAACGCAAATAGAAGTAACCGTGTGATGATTACAATTGTCCAAAAACAGTTAAGATAACTTTTTTATGTCCACACACTCGTCCATAACATGATATGTCGTAAGTTACTTAGCACATTTAGTAATCTAATCTCACATTTACAACTTAAGTCAAAATAGTTTATTCAGAATAAGCATTACAAAAATAAACTTCTTAAATCTCAAGATCGACTGCTCAGATTTTATCTAAGACTTTTGCATGCATAAATCAATACACCAATAGTTGCCAGTGATAAAATTTAACGATCCGTAGATTATTCGCATATTGGTATGTCATGAAGTACAAAACAGAAGTGATAGCGATTAGATAAGAAGCATAAGATTAAAAGGTAACCGCAGACAAGTCAGTCGGAGACAAGTAGTATAAATAATATTGAATAATCTTAATAGGACGGGAGATAAATTGGAGAAATCGGCACAATCTAAAGATATTAACTTAGATAGCCATGCTATGTGGACACGTTATCTTTTTAGGGACATTCTAGTTGTTTTGGCACTATTATTTGCCTGAAAATGGATATAATATCGGCGTACAATCATAATTGTAGGTCAAAGCATGTATTTTAATATAATTTTATTATAGCTACTAACTATACCTAAAATACAAATGGACCTTACTACACGGTAATATCTGGCAGGAGAACCTATTAAGAACATTAGAGACACATTGAGAATGTGGGCCACATTGCTGGTTCAGCCACTCCTTTATTTATAAATATCTAACTATAAAATGTTTGCAAATGAATTGCAGATTCTGGAAAGTGTCATAATACTCGGTTGAATATTATGGCTTAGGCGCAAAATGTCTATTTCGCAAAATTTCAACCGTGCGCAAATTGTCTCTTTCTCATAATGTCACTTTCGCAAAATGCCTCTTTCGCAAAATGTCGCTTTCTCATAATGTCTCTTTCGCAAAATGTCGCGATAGTAACTTACGCCCGTTTCATTCAAATGCTAAAATAATATTTGATAATTTTTAGAATGTATGTATACTACTAAAGTGGCAAACAAGTATACGGCCCGCCTGATGGTAAGCGGTTACCGTAGCCTATGATGGCTCGCGATACCGGAAGTATCGCTCGCACGTTGCCGGCCCTAAGGAAAAGGATTAATGTAAGTTTTATTGAAATCCATTGCGCCATTTTCGAGATCTTTAGCAACATACATACAGACAGACATACATTCTAAAATTTTTTTTTGCCGTTTTCTAGAAACGGGCGTAAGTTACTATCGCGACATTTCGCGACAGAGACATTCTGCGAAAGAGACATTCTGCGAAAGAGACATTATGAGAAAGCGACATTTTGCGACAGAGGCATTTGCGAAAGTGACATTATGAGAAAGAGACATTTTGCGCACGGTTGACATTTTGCAAAATAGACAATTTGCGCCTAAGCCAATATTATGATACATTTACCAGATTCATAAAGTGTTGAACCTACTATGTACACAAACAATCTTCATTATTAACTTAAAATCCTTATACATAAGTTATCGTATCATTGTCATTAATAATATTATTACTGTAACTCATTTCATAGAACAATACAGGTATCCAGAGTAAGAAGTTATTTTTTTTATTGTATATATTACGTATTGGTACTCTACATTAAACAACAGAACTAGCTTCATCAACTAGCCATCTTAATACATGGCATGTCAAAAAATTACACAAAAGTATTTACTTAACAAACTTAAGTTTAGAAGGTCAATCTTACCTTAATGTTGCCAAGGAATGCACTCCTGATAATGCAACCCCCACGCCACATCAACGCGATGCCTCCATAGTTCAATTCCCATTCGTTGACCTACCAAAAATAATACAAAATGAAACCTATTTGTAAACTAATTAGCTATTTCTCACACCTTACTATCTACGGTATGCACCCCCATCTTGTTCATTTTAGTATAAATGAAATAGTTAGGTATTTAATTAATAAATCCGTATGTTTGGTCTTTTGCAAATTCGAAATGTAATTTATTATGCTTATTTCTATTTACCAGCTTATTTATTTTTACATTCAGCGTCATCACCAAAGTATTTATTCTTATTTCCTGCATACTTATGTCAGTCCATGAATAATAGCCAATTTACCTTAGTAACCGAAATATATTATTATGTCATGCTCTATAAAGCTTATGCCATGACTAAATAATTCAAATGAGCCGTCACGGGACGCCTGGCAGATGTGAAACATCGAAATTATTTTGTACAAGTAATAGGTATGCATAAAATAACAGATTACGATAGGAACTAATATGGCATAATGTGAAAATAAAATATTACGATTTTTTTCCAGAAAAGGATGATTGTTTGTTTAACGAGATGGGTGTAAAAACCCAGAATTTAACCTCTTCGTCTTCACGTGACCTTGTGACCCCTATATCTCGGGGGACTTTTGACCCAAAGGGCCCATATTCAAACTCGACCAATGGATGACCCCAAGGTGTCTGCACACCAAGTTACAAGTCAATCGATCCAGTGGTTCCGGAGCTATGCCTGTTACTAACAGACAGACACACAGACCCACAAAGTGTTTTCATTAACCTCTTCGAAAAAGTCTCAGAGGTTAATAAACATTTATTTTCATTAAATACAAAACACACACTACTACATATAGATAGTATATATATATATATATATATATATATATATATATATATATATATATATATATATATATATATATATATATATATATATATATATATATATATACTACTATTATTCTATCATATACACAGGCGTGGCGACGCATGCCGTGGCGACGCGTCGCCACGCCAACAATCGGTTTTACGTGCGGCTATGCTATATAATATGTTTTATTCTTATAGAAAAACAAAAATGCTTTATTGACATAAATGTTCACCCCTCCAATGCCTACTTATAAATAAAATAGACAAGCAGCACATTTCGCCAGCTGTTTTATGGTGGTGACTCTATAGCTATCTACCTGGCACATCTTCAGATTACGCCCTCCACTGACAATTTTTTAAAATAAAATTTCAAGCCCACATTAGCCAACCCGAGACCTTACGATGGCACGTTCGGTACGGGAAAGACTAGGCAATCAAGCTACTTATAAATATTTATATACATTACCTCGGCAGCCTCTCGCAGCAGCATGAAACCTTGCGCATAAGAAATGAGCTTGCTAGCGTAGAGAGCCTTTCGCAGATGTTCGAGGAACGCCTTCTTGTCGCCCGTGAATTTAACCTTTGGACCATGCAACACTTTGCTTGCCTCCACTCGTTCCTCTGTAAAATATCATACTGCTACTAACATTCTTCGTGTATTTGTATGCTACATCAGTTATGTGTGCTTAATTAAATTAAATAATGTTTGTTACAGAGGCCGAAATGTAAGTAATTGTTAAAATGGTTTTTCTTTTAGATATTTCTTTGCAACCTGCAGCTAGTAGAGATGTTCACCCAAGAGATATAGTTCGAATAACAAACACAGTTATCCGCTTGCGAATTTCTAAACTGAATATAAAGCATGGCATATAATGGAACTCTGGCTATGTCACTTTGTACTTCTAAATTAAGTTAATGTATTAGTAACATTGTTACCTTTGAGAGCTGATAAGCAACGTGCGAACACGGCCTCTCCGATTAGGGTGACAGGCACACCATACTCCAGAGCCGCGATGCCTGTCCACTTGCCCGTACCCTTCTGTCCAGCAGTGTCACGTATCTTGGGCAGCAAGTATTTACCTAAGTACAAAGGAATAACCATTAACAATCATTCAATTTCTGAACTGTTAATAATGTCTATACAAAGTTATGTCTGATGTTATGTAGCATGATACGGTCTGAGAAATTTCTTAACATTTGAGGCATTGGAAACACAACCAACACAGTAAATTGATCACTCGAGTCATCCAACTATTGATTAAATTAATCGGCTGTTTTATCTTTTATATTACTAGCGTTGTATTTATATTAAACCATCATATCTTTTTTATCAAGTTTACAATCTAGACTATCTAATGAATACCTTACTAAATCTAGATTTTAAACTAAAATAGCGATAATGCATGGCGCGACAATTATGCACATTAGTTCTATCAATATATAAAATACTTCTTTCATAACTCTTATCTCTCATCTGAGATTGTTTCAGATACTAACCATCTTAATAGACGGGTCAATAATTACAGATTCATAAAACTTGCATTTGAATGGTAACAATATTATATCAACAGTATTCGATCAAATATATTAATATGAAAAAATCACCATCGCTGTCCTTGTATTTTAAGATGTCTCTGGATATCTCGATAAGGAATGAGTCCAGTTCTCCTTTGTTCCATTCTTCGAAAACATCGGCCATTTCACCTTGCTCCATACCTACAAGATATATTGCTATCTAAGTAAAAATCATTATAATAACGTGTAGACATAGGGATAGAGACAAACCGGTCACCACAATAATTATTTTACGTACCTAGAACATCTTTCATAATATGGTATGCTTCGCAAATGAGCTGCATGTCTCCATACTCAATACCATTGTGTACCATTTTTACAAAGTGACCTGCTCCATCTTGTCCTACCCAGTCACAGCATGGTTCGTTGTTCACTTTTGCGCATATGGCCTGTGTACATAATACACGTTTATCATTTAAAGTTAGTGATTAGTTTGAGTTTAATAACTTAGATTGCAGTAGAAAATAAGATTTATTTATGAAGTATGTTTTTTATTTTTAATATACCTGGAATATAGGTTTGACGTGCGGCCACGCGGCTGAGTGTCCGCCAGGCATCAGAGACGGTCCGTATCGTGCACCATCTTCACCTCCACTAACCTGCGCAAGCAAACTCAGTATGAGGATTTGGTTAATAACCCATAATTCTACAGCACTATTCTAATTATTAATATAGTACAAAAATATCTTATTTTGAGCAAAGATTAAGATGATATATCTAAGTAAAATATTATGATAAAGATGACGAATAATTTTCGCATGCTAGCCAAACTAGGAAATATATCAAGTATTAAAACAAAACAATAAAAATAATCCTATTATTTATTTATTACTAAATCTTCATCGCAATGTTTTGCTCTCATTATCAGTCACATCACAAAAGAAATACGTATTTCTTTTGTGGTCACATTACATCAGCTAAAGGTAATTTAATTAGATCGATACCCACCACTTCAAATAGAAACTGCTTTTTTAATTAACACAAGTACATTGGGTTAATTATCATTAGATTGATTATGCTAATAAAATTACGTAATAACATCAGTTGGTTTAAACAATAATGGTTAGCAGACTTAAAAATTGATAGATTTAAAGACTCATTATCCAAATGACAGGCGCTTGTATAAATTTTAGCATTTATCTATACTAATATTATAATGTAGATATACTAATATTATAAATTTGAAAGTTTTTGAGGATGTATGGATGTTTGTTACTCTTTCACGTAAAATCTACTGAGCCTATTGCGATGAAACTTAGTATGTAGATAGCTGGAGACCTGGATTCACACATAGGCTACTTTTCATCCCGATATTCCCATGGCAATGGGACTTACGCGGGTAAAACCGCAGGCAAAATCTTGTATATTATAGTTATATAACTTATATCAGTCTTGTAGTCTTACCTATCGATACTAAACTTAGAGATTATTAGACTGATGGTAAAAACGAAGACCTCGTGACTTTCGTCATTAAACTGATACTTGTGAAAACAAGACTGTTGACACTATTGTATTACTTTTCACGTGTATTACGAAAACTAATTAATATTGTGTTATATGAGTGGTAAGCGAGAGAGCGGCATTGAATTATGACTCATTTGGTATGGAGTCACTAATCTTTAAAATTCAAACATCACCAATCAATATTTTACATTTCATTATACCAAAAAGAAATTAGACTTGACAACGTCTTGAGATGTCTCAGAGCTAAAAGAGGTTAAGTTGTTATTTATCATCTACCTGAAAGGAATGTTATTCCCCCTAACACAATATATGCATAACTCCACCACAACATCAAATACTTTGTGAGAGACAACCAAATTAAAGCATTTTGTAAATTAGAATAATATGATTTAATATGTATTAACATTTATTTAGCACACAATTAAATAGCCACTTAAGATTCCAAGGCCTGTACTCATGAAATATACGTCATTTATAATTTTATTTAAAGGTGGAGCAGCAATGTATGTTATATGTAAAACCATTATTTTCCTTCTTTATAAAATAGGTTGATTATAATACAGAAAATATAAATGTGAAGATTCTTCTTTACCATTCAACCAACATCTAAGTACAGTATGGAGTTTACGTTGTTTCACAATTACTGTAACTTTTCACAAAAATACCTTATTCTTAGGGAGATATGCGACTACGTAAGCATCCATATAAATTGCAGAGGCCCTTTTAAAACTCGAATGTAAAGTGGGATACATCTTTAATTTGATTAAGAGACTCATTGCCATAGTCTATTAATGTATTATTATTGTCATTAGCCTTAAGTCTTTCCTATTGGTAGCTACCTGCCTCATAATTGTCTGGTGTCCACCCTAGGATTGTCTGGTGATAATTTATAGGCTTATAAAGATAAAATACTTTATCAGTTGATTACAAACATGCAGATAAGTTACTTAAAATATAGCAAAAATGTTTCACTTACACCCATGCCAACATAGAGTATACCAGTAGGCGCCAGTTCCTTGCACCAACGCTGTGTGTCAAGGTATTGTGAATTACCACCATCAATGATTATATCACCTTTGCTGAGAAGCGGCACTAACTTCTTCACAAATTCGTCTACGGCTGACCCAGCTGTAGTGTAACATAACACACATTATAAAATGACAAATATATACATATATAAATTACTATTTTGAGCCTATTATAAATAACCAAAATTTATATTTTATTATTTATATTGTCACCTTTAACAAGCAGCATAATTTTTCTTGGCTTCTTCAGTTTCTTTACCATATCTTCAAGGGACGTAGCACCAATGATCTTTGTACCTTTTGCCTCATTTTTGAGAAATTGTTCCACCTAAAAATATCATGAAAATATGTAAATATATTGAACATTGCATTTTATCACTAGTAATATAAATATTGCCTATTAAAAGCCCATTGTCTAATTTTATTTTTTATGTGGCTATAAGAATTTTCATTTTGTCTTTGTTTTCATGAAATAGAACAATAATATACATTTTTGAATGAAAATATGGCAATTGGCATAGACTATTAGTTACCTTTATTTTGAAGGCATATACATTATATATTACTTATTAATTCAGATAGCACTGCACATCTTTTAAATAGTATCAAATGATGAATGAGCAGAGAATATTACATTTAAAGATAATAAAGGTTGGTTTCTAATAGTATATGTGACTAATTTCTACCTTTGTAACAGTCCTGTTGTAGGCACAGACAACAAATCCCTTGTCATCCATATTCAGAATTAAATTCTGGCCCATCACAGCCAGTCCTATGAGGGCAATATCTGCTTGACTTCTGAAAATAATTATAATTACTTTTAAAATACCTAGTGATTATTATATCTACATAGGATGAGTAATTAGAGGTGTATTACAACATTTCACTAGCTATGGTTTTTAAGTTCCTCTTTTTAGACCTGCTGCTACTGAGAATTTCTTTAATAACTAATAATACTGCCTGACTTGGGAATCATTCTGCAGTTGCTTCACTAGTGTGTGCAGGATGATTCCCAATAAATGAATATTAGTTGACAGTCAAGTTTAGACAATTAGGATGATATTTTAACTATTTAAGAGTTATTATTTAGCTACATAGATATTGATGATACATTTTAAGGGTTTTGAAAATGGGCCACAAGCCATATCATCACTCTAATTATTGTTGTCAGTGGCACTTAAACATAGTTGCCAAAATTTAATGTAAACTTGGCCTTGCATAGTGTATAGTAAATATTTATTGGTTACTTTTTCATTATTTTCATCACCAGACTGAAACCAACAAAGATTGGTGACATTCCTGTGAAAATAAGTATAAAACAGAAATGTCATTGGTCCATCTAAGCCACACTGGCACATTCCCTATATATTACTTTACTCTTTGCACAGTATCGATCATGGTCAAATTATGACATTACTACTGACATTTGAAAGTGCATTATTACTATAATTATAGTATAGTGGTGCATATTCAAATGCTACAATTCTACATTCTAAGGATGATTCCAAATTTTATTGAATTTATGCATATAGTATGTACAGTATAAATCTAATTAATTTACTTTCAAATTGTTTAATGAAATACTCATTACAATTTCTGATTAAGTTCAATAGGTCTATAAGCACATATATAATTGTGAGTACATTTAATCTGTTATATTAATAATGTCTAGTTATTTTAATTGAGTAGATAATAAATTACTATTAAAACATAAATAGTCTTTATAATCATTGATGAAATATCTCCAACACTTTGACTGTTTATCAATATTTCGGTATACAGAACAGAAAGAAGTCAGTCTGAGAACAAGCAATAATAATAGGTACATTGTTAATATATATATATATTTTATATATATATATATATATATTGTTATTTAAATACTTATTAGTGTGAAAGTTGAACACTTCACTTAAATGTGCATTACATGAACAGTAGGTATGTAACTTCACCTTCAAATAACCTTGTGGACCAAATACTTGGAATTATTTACTTTCTATTGTGTCTATAAAATAGCATGTTAATTGTAATGTAATGGATTCAAATCACATTGACGTAAGTCCATTAATTCATTACATGATAATTAAAAAATTCGGCATTATAAAAAAAGGATGGAACTAGTGCATGTAAAGCTACTGTTCTTTGCAGCCAATATAACCTCAGATTTTAAAGACATTAGAATATGATAGTGCAAAATCTGGGTAAAAGGGAGTAATGTAATACTCAACTTTCTTGCACATTTAGTTTATGAGATTTAATTAATATACTTCCTACAAAAGTATCGTTTACTATAGTAATCAAAGTAAATTCTATACTTAGTATTTTTAAACCATTTACTGCCCGAAATTTTCATGTTCCGTAAAAAGTAATAAATAGAAAACTATACTCACTGTGCCATTTTTAAAATATAAGGCCGATCTTGTGCTTCGATTCTGCTTCTGGATTTTTCGGAGTTAGGTTAATTTTGATAAAACTATTTGTCAGATTCACAACTTCAGACAGTATAACACTTGCAAGTTAGAGTAATATTATAAACTATGTCAATTATATTGTACCACGGTTGTTTGCACGCTTAACCCAACTAATTACTAAAGTGCCAATGCCGCGTAAAGCATGCTACAAGGAAAATGTAGGTATGATATTACTCTACTCTTTGGTTATGATTAAACAGTGCTCTTGCTCGACAATTCAGGAGCCTTGAATGATATGATAAAAAGTTAGAAACTCAAGCCGCTCAAGCGTAGACACTTGTAACCATTGTAGGTATATACTTATATAGTGTCTTATCTATGCTTATACTTGTAAGTGTAAAGACGGCTGTACACATTGGGCCAACGTACTGGGCCAGCATCTCGGGCCAAAATAATGAATTGCAAATGTCGCTGTTTACACATACATCACGGGTCTCGTGATAACGGAGACCCGGAGCGGGTTTCCCCGTAGTTATGCCCTTAAAAATGACACTTCTACCCCCAAGCATGTAGCTCTAGCGGCCCCCTCTGACCGGCCGATCAAGGCTAGCCTGAGTTGAGAGTTCTACGGGCGCTCTTGAAGTTCAACCCCAGCCAACAGAACGGCAAGCTGGGGACGAGGCCGTCACCGACTCCCTGAGGCATTCAGGACCGCATTGTAGCCACACACATTCAGCTCGCCCCAAGCTGCCCTGCGGTTTGTGCGCTTTTATTTAACCTGGTGATACATTTTTGTTTATATCACAAGGCCAAGGTGGTAGTTTAAAAGCTAGTATATAATGCCCTCCGGTATCGCGTTAGTCTCATGAGGAGATAACGACTGTCCCAGAGGGGTCATTATTATTATTATTGATTTGATTTATTTTGTGTTATGTCGTAGTGTTTTCCTAATATTCTATTCTTTTTATCTTTGTGCACTAAAAACTCGCGATGGCTAATGCGAGCTTGCGTGATATCGTTCCGAGCATGTAAGTCCGTATATATATTTAGGCTTTCGCGATTCGTATACATTATATACTAAGTTAAACGAGTCTCTACTTTAGTGCACTTTAAGAAAATAATTAAACATACTGTACAAACAAATTGCCGCGGCTGCAGGAGATTCTACGTCCATCTTTATTAAAGAGCCAATGGAGAATGATCGGCACACTAATGTGTAAACAGCGACATTTGCATTTCATTATTTTGGCCCGACATGCTGGCCCACTACGTTGGCCCAATGTTTACAGCTGCCTTTATACAATATCTTTGGTTGTAACTAACTAAAAACTTTTATAATTACTAGAGACGTGTAGTGTACCTATAAACTTTTTTTTTGTTTTTTATGGATTAGCGGGCAAACGAGCAGACGGATCGCCTGATGGTAAGCGATTACCGCCATCCATGAACACCTGCAACACCAGAGGAGTTACTAATGCGTTGCCGGCCTTTTAAAAAGGAGTACGCTCTTTTCTTGAAGTGTTGAAGGTCGTATTGGTATCGTATATCTATGCTAGAAAAGAGACTTCCCGATGATATATACTAGTCTATGGAAGAGACTACACTTTGGAAGTTTGGACTACGTTTGGACTACACAATTGGTGTAAAAGTTACCAATATACTATATATCGACAATTTCGTATGTCTACCGATTTCTACAAACCGTTATAAAATATCTATAATTATAATTGATTTTGATTTTATGTGAAAATGGATATAATGAATTATTGTTTGTTGTATATGGAAAGCTGACTGAAATAAATAAATTATTATTATTAGTATTCTCTTTATTAATTAATTCATAAATATATAATTATCAAAGAAAACATTTAAAATATAAAAGCCATGAAGACCCACCGGTATGGCATCGGGAACTGGATCTGGATACCGATGGTTAGGGCTCCAGAGGGAGGAACATGCTCACGATGCGTGCCTAGATCCAAATATTTTACTTGTTTTTCCTTTTCGGCGTTCACGAGATTCCCATCACGAGGAATGTTGTATCGATGATCGTTGCATGGTGCTCAATATTATCATTATTATATAAAAATATAATTTTCTCTAATCACATGTATTTCACGCAAAAAGGCCTTTTGAGAGTTTTAATCAAAAGTGGGATGAAACACCTACGATGGCACCAAGCGTATGACTATTGCTATGTAATACGTATGGACTCTAATATGTTTGGGCTATGGGGCCCATCCCCATGTTTGAGGTCAGATCTGACCAATATGGAAGAGCCATGTCAACAAAGAATGTTACTTATTTGTTTTCTATACTTTATGTTGCGATTCCTTAGAGCATTAGTGTTTAATGCTCTAAGTGCGATTCTAACTCATTTGATTATAATTTATTTGTAACGTTAATTCGCAATCGTCTCTTGATGTGTCGATTGAAATGTTGCCGATTGTTGCCTTCACTATTGCTGTTGAACGGTCATCTGTCAAATGGGACTTCGTATTGAATGAAACCAAAATGAAACAGTGTTCTGCACTGCATAGGTTGTCGTCTTGTTTATTAATATACTGTAAAGTGTGATATATAACGCAACGTCGTTTTAACAACTCACGCCAAAACACCATACAATCCAGACATAAGAAGTAATTTCAGGCGCAAACATGCCATCTGCCCCTCTATATCGGTTAATACTAGCCTAGCTCAGCGGAGTTACTATTTTTTGAGTAGTTTTGTATATAATAAGATTAATAAAATTATTTATGTGTATCCCTCAACAACCAAAGAATGCAAAAAAGCTATCACAGATTGGCTTTTTAAACTGAGTTATGATGAGACCGAAAGTATCCTTCAAATAATAAAATAAAATAGTTTATCAAAACGCTAACGCTCACAACGTATACCACACGATCACTCACACACGCGTGCGCACACGCAATACAAGCGGTCCGCTCGCAGCGCAGACCGCTCATACACAACATACATGCACCACACGCACACGCGCAACACATACACACACTTACACACACATTTACACACATACCACACACTAAACACACTTGCATATCACACAATAACACGCACTACACACCTCCACTCTCACTAATATTTAAGCACCTACAGTATGAATCAGTACAGAGACGCGAATAACTGACAGTAGTTTTAAATTATGTTTGGTTACCCACGATTTAATAGACAAAAATTGTATACGGTACCTACTTAGTTTACTGAATAATTATTAATGTAATATTGTATCAATTGTTGTTTGGATAAAAGCTACACTCGCAGTATGTCATTTAGAAATAAGGGGGATTTGTAAAACAGGCCACGAGCCTAGTACAGACTCCAGCTCTCATTAAGGCACATAATAATTGTTACGTTTTTATCATTGTATAACATTGTTAAATTTCCTCTGTATTTTGTAAACTTTGTAATAAAAACAACTGTATGTACCTTGTGAGAGAAATAAAATAAATAAAAAATAAATAAAAAAATAAAATATAGTGTACAGAAACCGCCGAAAATGTCTAAATGTTTGTTACCAATAAGTATATTTTGCCATTTGCGGTTTGGTTTGTATAAGTCATTACGATGTCTTATATAAAAACAGACGTTAATGCGTGGACTCGATATGGATATTATAATAAAGATATTGTATGAAGACACTCGACTCTTGGAGGAAGAATGAAATGAACAATGAAGTCCTGTAAGACATCCTCAACAAAATCTGATAACGGAAAACATAATATAGATAGAGCCTCAAAACTTCGCTTACATTAGTGCTGGATTTGGTCTCGTTTGAACTCATTTAATTCGTAAACTGACCTTGCCTTCAATCAATTTGTTCACACTTATATTGACGGTAGCTTGGTTAATGACCAATGTGGGACTTACGCAGGTAGTGATGGCCGTTTTTGTAAAAACGTTTTTGAGTAACGATGCCAGTATATGATGCCGGCATCCGATGCCGATATATTGAAAAACGGATGCCCGCAATAACCGATGCAAACATCACCGTGTGCGAGCGAGACAGTTAACCACGCAACGGAAAGTGGCTATGGCATGCACTGGAATATAACATCTGTACCATGCGAACGGATATTCTCCAAAGCCGGGTATATTTTAAATGAACGAAGAACTCGTCTTTCGAAATCAAAATTAGAAAAAATAGTGTTTCTTAATGTCAACTCCAATTTTGTTCAAAATAAAGACATATTAAAGTTTAACTAACTTATGTTACCTTCACACTTTAATTAAAAAAATATGAATAATCAGTAGAAGTCACATCGTTAAATAGGCAACAAATATTATCATTATTGAAATCTGCGTACTTATAGATATACTCGATACTCGGTAACGGTGCGTTACAGAGTATCTATACGGGCTTCAGCCGGCACCTAATTTTGGCAAATCGCATAGTCGAATCGATGCCAGAAAAAACGATGCCGGCATCGGATGCGATTTACATAACAATGATGCGCGTCGATGACAAAATTTAACGAAAACGCCCATCTATATACGCAGGTGACTTTGGGATTTATAATTTTATTTGAATGAATGAAGAATTTAATTTTCACAGTTGGCAGTACACACTACTGGCGAAGTGACAACACTAAAGACCGTTCATTCAATCAGTACAACAGCGTGAACCGTCCAGCTACCATCGTGTATCTATTGAATGTATTCGCTAGTCGCGGGTTGTTGGCTTGTTGCCTGCATGCGTGTGAACAATATTTACATCACGTATTTGACTGATCGGCTGAGGGGGGGTATGTACAATAAATTATGATCACACAGCTAGTAGCTGTTAAACGGCTGGAGTCAACAAATAAGTAATATAATGATCATTGTTGTATGTGGTGGCCCAGTGTTTTGGTTGACGTTAACCTCTATAAAAGAGTTTACTTTTTTATTTGTGCATAACTTAATCGCTATTAGCGATTAAGTTATGCACAGATTAGCAATTACCGATTCGCTAAGGTAAGTCAAACATATCAATTAAATATTTTATTGTGTATCTGAAGTCATTTTAAGACGAGCTATACATGAATGTATTTATTTCATAACTATACATTCTTTGTTAACAGTTCATGAGTAATAAAGAACAAAATGGCCGCCTGCCGCCTTTACCGCAACAGACAGCGCCGCCTAACGACCAACGGAGTAGATTGACAAGAAATGCTGCGACCTCTGATCAGAATGGAATATGTCGAGATTTTGTATGGGGTATTTGCAGCAAAGGTGCGCAATGCAAATACCGCCATGAAATTAATGTGGCTTACATGAAAAATATATTACGTTTCTGCCACGATTTTCAAAATAGATCAGGTTGCAATAGGCCCGGTTGTACATATTTACATACAACCAATGAAGAACAATTACTATTTCTGAGAACTGGCCAAATACCAAGGGTATTACGTGAGAGATATGCTGCCATGTCAATGCCTATTCCCGCCACAAACATGTATATAGATAATGTTTTAATGGCACCACCACCACCACCTCCGCCGCCACCGCCACCCCCCAGCACATTACCATCCGCCGGAGCGCTGCCGCCGCTACTACCAGCTCCACTACCAACACTATTGGCTCCACCACCGCCACCGCCTCCACCAACAGCAGTAACAACACCTGTTCCAATGACTCCAGCCATATTTACAGGTATATATTTTTATCATAATATCTAAAATGTAAATTAAGTAGTTAGATTTTGGTGGCTATTACTCTACTACTCTACTATCTTGCGAATGTTATTCATTAACAAAATTATTGTTTGTGGATTTTCTTATAGTCTAATTTGTTGACATCATATTATAATTATGAATAACACATGACCTGGCATTAAAAGGTATTACATGGTATGCAGAAAATAAATGCCTTCCATTTATTTTAGATTACAGGTATTACTAAATACCCTCATTGTTTAAAAAATACTATGATGAATTGCATATAACAATTTTTTTAACTATTAGATAAATTGTAATTATTAATTTAATTTAACAAGTTCACTTTATAATTTTTTTGGTTATTGATATGTAGAAAACCAATGACTACTATGGATTTTAGTTTGCAGGTATTACTGAATACCCACATTGTTTAAAAAATACTATGATGAAATACATTATTACTTAAAATTTTAATTTAGGTATTGTTAAATTTTAACTAGTTTACTTTGTCATTTTATTGGTGAAAGTTTTAATAGTTTATTTTTAAATAAACATACTTTAAACATCATAGAAAAGAACAATATTTCAAATCTGATCAATATGATATGTATAATTATCTCACCTTTCTTAGCTATTCCTTTCATTTTATAAATATGTAAGAAAATAGATAGATAGTACAGATAGGACTGTACTCAACATAATAAAATCAATCCAAATGAAGCTAAATTAGGATTACTTTGAAGGATACTTTGACCATGGAAATATAAAAACAAAAATATAACTTTTCCACTTTCGATATTAATTTTAGCTTATCCCTGCTTATAATATTGTGTATAATGAGTTAGGAGCAAGAATCCACACTATTGCTTCTAGCTCTTATATAAGAGCAGTTCTAGTGACAATGTGTCCTTGTCCAGTTAATGTGTGTCATTATTGAAAAATAACAAAATGGTAATAGCTTATGTAGGACTGTTTATTTATTTATTTATTATTATGGGTTATCAACAGCAAATGTTTACTGATTGATATCAATTAGGTAGATCATAAAGAAAGTATGGTGGCTGGAATATTTGCCAATTATAGATTAACCAGCGATATAATCAGTATAAATTATTACAATGTAGGTTATAATAAACAACTACATTATTATTTAGTATTTTTGTAATAAAATATTGTAGCTTGACCTTTACAACCATGTTTTCATAAAGTTGTTATTTAGAGATGTTTAGCTAAATACGGATGTCCCCTATTGATTGCCTAAGCGAATGATTTTGTGCCACTTGTGCCCAACAGCATAACATTGTATATTTTCTATATATACTAGTCTATTAGTTGGACACCAAAAGTATAAGCAAATAAAGGTTCTTGAGAGATGAGAACAAATATTTAAAGTTATCACAATTTTAAATATATAATTTGGTGCCTTTGCCATTATTTAAGATAGCTATTGTATGTTATATCAGTTCTGAATATGTTACTCTTGCAGCTCCACCACCACTTAATACATCTGCAGTAGTCCCAGCCAGCCAAGCACCGCCTCCTATACCAGTGTAAGTATTGTAAAAAGTTGCAAACTGTTTTGAACACTGTCCTTGAATTGTTAAGTTAAATTTGATGTTGCTTTGTTTTCTTGTTGATGACAGATTTGATGCAACAAAACCACCACCTCCACTGTCAACCACCCCAGCAACACCTAAAACGAATGTGCTCAAAAGGCCTGCAGAGTCAACTGTTGAAGGTAATTGAAATTATTTTCTTACTTATTTTGACTACAATACTTCTCATTAAATATGCTAGCGATGAAGTTAACGCAATTATATTTATTTTTCTAAAATGACGGAATTATATTCTTGGGTATATTAAAAATAAGATGTGTTAGACTATATTTAGAATACCTCAAAATTGTAATGGCATTGAGCATATGTATGTTATAATAATATTAAATTTACATGTTCAATTATGATATGAGCAACTTTATTAAATTACTATGTTTATTTTAAATAAAATTCCAAGCCAATGATTTAATATATAAACAGAGCTATAGGCAAGCTTACCGAAATTCTAATATTGTTTAGTGCTAGCAGGCGAGGATAATGATTGCCCTACATAATAATATGTTAATTATAAACATTATTTCAATGCACAATACTAAAGATTGCAATGCAAATACATGTCTGAGAAAAATATTTTAATATCAAATTTTATTAATTCGAGAATTGTGTAATATTAACAAAGACTGGACTGTGAATGTTGAATATCTCAATCGTAAAAGATCCTAGTAGAGAATTTATCCTATTTAATTACTATTGCATTTCCTGCATTTGTCTATCTAGAGACAGGGTAGTACATATAAAGGCGCCAGTCGGTCCCGTAGCACCAATCTCGCAATTGCATTGCGATACCGCTGAGTTATTAGCTAAGCGACACTGCTACAATAACATTTTTTTTATAATATTGCCTACTTTCTCTGGATAGACTTTTATTTATTAATAGCTTATTTGATTGTACATATTTGCATAAATACACAAATTTGAAACTTGAACTGCTAATGTTGTTTGCTTGGCGCTTGTTGATTTTGTTCCCAGCTGGACCAAGCAAAGCGAGAAAACAAGAGGGTTCCAACATAGAAAACAGCCTGTGCGAAAACTGTGTCCAGCGCGAAATAAGGTTTGACATGAAAAAAATTACCTTTATAATTTGTACGCATGATATTATTCAAAATACTTGTGTAATTTTTTTCGAACAATTAGAACGGTTTAAGAATACAAGAAAAGACAGTGGTCGTAAATCTGCTGTGTTTGTTAGCTCGGTTTGCGAGCGCATTATAATTATTAATAACACATTATATTATATTAAGCGAATTATTAACATTTTCACTATATCAATTAACCATTGTCACTGTTTAGACTGCTTGCCAATTTTAATTATATATCAGTTGCGCAGATTACATCTACCTGTCTATTTCAACTAATAGTTCATGCTTTTATTGTAAAATTATTACATTATTTTGTGCGATGTCGTCGCGGTATTAATTTAGATATTTTGCTGTGCGATTAATAAATATTTATTTAAAATCGGGTGCCTCAGCTAGACGTTATATTAGGCCTAGGCCTAATCAAACAGCTACCGCTGTAGCCTATTCTTAATGCTATATTTATTAAGTGTAATCAGTGCGTCGAGCTTTTAAGGATAACCGTACATAGCTAGTACCTATATTTATATTTAAAAACGTTATAATATATCGAAGCTATATATATACGAGTATAATTAAATACCGTGTTTTATTTTCTAATGTCACTAGTTATATTACACAAAGATGTCACTTAAAACAATATAATTGTATTATTTTCAAATTTAATATTAATAGTATGTCAAACATATAAGTTGTTTACAGACATCTTGTGTCTGCTCTGCGGTCAAAGCCTCGCCGGCACCCTAAAAGTTTAGATTGCTTTGACGATATAATGATGGCTAAGTTTTATCTTGTAGATATCGCGTTGAGAAGAGGTTATATTTCGTTCGTTCCCACATCACGCCAGACATGCCAAAGTAATAAACCCTGTTAGTTGTATAAGTACCTATCTGTTATTTAATAGTGATTCTGGCTGTAAACCTTGCTAATGGTATTATTCATTATAAATATGGCTAGGGTCGATATCATGTAATTTATAATAGGACGGAAATTGGCAAAACGAACACAATTTTATTAAGTGTGCGAAAATATCAAATCGACACACATAATGTCATATAATATATTGCAACCGCGACATTATAATTCGCCGCTACGTGGTTTACTAGGGTCCGTTAAATCCATCGCAAAACCCATTCAACGCTCTTGGCAATATAATTATGATATTGTTATTAAATATATATTAGATGTAGTACAAGAATGACGACGTAGATAACTTTTTAGGGTTAAGGTGTTACGCAAGGAAGTGCACAAATTGGAGCGCGAGAAGGAGCGTCAAACTTTCTTGTATGAACAGAAGAGACAAGCCTTTGAAAATGGTAAATTGCTGTTGAAATCTACAGTCCGTGACGAACTGTACGTGATATTGGATAATTATATTGAGGTAACATTTGAAAACATAAATAATCGTTGCATTTAAATAGATTGTTTGAAAACCTAACGGAATTTGGCAAATACGTATTTAAATTAGAGATAAGCCTTAAATAAGCCTTAAAGCTATTTTCTAACAAGGAAACAAATCGATCAGAACTTGCTTACGAGAAATACTGCCTTTAAAATGCATTTTAAAGGCAGTATTTCTAACATAAAAGTGCCTTAAAAACCTTTGCTTATTCACGTGCCATATTAGAGAAAAGCAAGGCCGGTATGTTCTATTATCAGCAAGTGAAATGTGATCGATTTCATTCACTCGTTATTCTGTATTTTCTCTTACACATCGTGTATGAGCTCACTAAAAGCAAAGTCAAAGTAGGTTACTGCTAAATTGAATTATAATAAGTTAATTTTAGCAAGGCGAGCCAAGCTTTTGGGCTTATGTAAAGAAAGGTACCTCTACCCGAGATTAGGCGATGTAAATACTTTAAACTGTCCCCTTCTCTCGAAAGAATAAAGAATAAATATAACCATTTAATTTATCAGTGCGATATGCTTATAAATTGATGCAAATATTTTAAAATATGGCAATCTAAAATGTCGGGGGTAGATAAAGGCAGAGTAACACTTTATTACGATATTGTAAATAATAAGTTCGTCTTAACTTTCAATATAGATAAAATTTAATTGTATATTTTCCTTATTTTGTAATAAGTACTCAGTTTTTAAATATGGAAAGAGTAAACATTTACAAAAGTAGATATTTTCCTATAAATTAATCTTGTTGAATGTATTATATAGCTATAAAATTGATTATGTTCTGTTATAATTAAACTTTCAAACGGAATGGAATGTCGGCCTCGATGGCGTAGTGGTTAGTGTAACCGACTGCTACGCCTGCGGTCGCGGGTTCCATTCCCACACAAGTCAAACATTTGCGTGCATGAAATTTCTTTTTTTTTGTTGTTTTGAACTTGGATGTTGGTCTTGGTCTGGGTGTTTTTATGTATAATATGTAAGTATTTACAAAAAAAACGTTTATATATGTACATATGTATTTACAAAAAAAAAACATATATATGTATGCTTATCTATTGTCTAGTACCCATAGTACACGCTCTGCTTAGTTTGGGCTAGATGGTGTTGTGTATATGGTAGAATATATAGAATACTAGCTGACCTGCGCAACTTCGTCTGCGTCACATAAGAGAGAGAGAGTGGTTCGTAGGCACCTATAATACAATTTTAAAGGAGCTGAAACTTTCTTTGATAAATCAACGAACCACATAAGAACCATTCAACAAAATATTATAAATATACCTACAGTGCTAATTTAAAATCACGCAGAATAAACCGGGAGAAAAATCGTTTGTAGTAGCGTTTGCGTTCAGGTAGTGGTTGGTCCCCTGTTGCACATGTTCACACAACAAAAACGACAACAAGTCAACAGGGGACCAAGCACTACCTGAGATTTGACAAACCACAGATGCTCGCTAAAGAACACCGATTCCTACCAAGGATGCTTCGCGAGGCTATTGAAATCAAGAAACATCCTAATTTCAATAGAGAAGATGGTTGGAATGTACCACCAGCTTGGGTTCCAGTAATTCAACTAGTCAAACCCAAGAAGAAGAAAACCACAGCTAGACTTCATTATACTTTGAGTTCATTCTGCGTAAATAGAAACACCCATGATTAAATTATGTTCGGGTACTTTGAAATAACTACACTGGAACATTGAGACAACTACCATCTTAGTCTCCCCGTGACCATGGCTGCTGAAAAGCAACCGAAACGTCGTGGAAAGTGTAAAAATAAATCTAAATAGTATAGTAATAGTATAAATAGTTTTAATAGTTTCAATAATTTAATTAGCTTAAAAATTTGTAAAGTTTAATAGTGATTATAGTAGTGTAACAGTTTTTCAAAATTTTGTAATAGTGTCAAATAAACAACGCGATAAAATCCGTATATAGTAGTTTAATTTCAATGAATAACATTCGCGTAAACAGAAGACAATATTATAGATAATGGTATTTATTTAGCCTGTAAGTAGCAACATCCGTGTGTGCGACTAGGTGTAGCAAGTTATACGACCTTCATTTGACTGGACGACTAAGGCAAGTTTGAGATGAGGCCCTGGCAGGCTTTTTTAGGTATTACTGATGCAATTTCGCCAGTCATATAATTTATTATTATTTCTTACAAAATAAGGGAATGTATAAAGTATTAACGTTATCGTCAGTGTATTAGCATCAGTTTCAGTGTATTATAACGCCATATTTAATTTTCAGCAATCGTCACCGCAGTTTCAAATTCCTGACGTGATGTCGCAGTTTAATCAGATATCGTCGCTTGTTACGGTAAGTCATCTTGTCATCTCATACCATCATCTTAAGTGGCGTTGTCGTCAAACGTTTTGTATGGTCTACGTGACGATTAACTTATATATAATGTTTTATCATGTGATTCATTTTTACTACTGCATTTGATTTTACTTACAAATCTACGCTAAATGACGTTATGACCACCCCGTATCTCCAAGAGCTGTGTTATTATGTGCTAAAGACATTGGCGTATATCAAAGAGAGCCAAGCGCGTCGTGCCCATGTCTAGTTGTCACGTATTTTTGATATGTTAAAACGGAACAAACAGTACCTGTCAACGATGGCAAATAGACGACTTTGATTTAGTGTTACTAATATATTTAGAAGATCAGACTGGCAGAAGAAAATAATGGCACGGCAGTAATCATTTATAACAAGAACGCGTCCTACCGAAGGTGCTTCTAAAATATTGGTGTATACTGCATTGATGAAAAGTTGATGCCTTATATCACATAAGATTAACTGCACGGTGCACCACATTGCATCACAATTTCTGTGGTCTTTATTCTTAACATTATATAATACTAGCTTTTGCGCGCGGCTCCGCCCGCGTGGTACCTACATCAATAAAAAGTAGCCTATGTCCTTCCCAAGGTTTTAAACTATATCTGTACCAAATGTCATCTAAATCGGTTGAGTGGTTTAGCCGTGAAAAGGTAACAGACAGACAGACAGACAGATAGACAGACAAGAGTTACTTTCTAATTTATAATATTAGTAAGGATTTAAAAACCCGCTCAAAATCTATTCAAGTTTCGTCATCTTCGCTGCTTCAGTTGGAATGCATATTGAAATAAATTGTTCACCGCTATTAGAAAAACATTCAGATAGCCATCAAGCAAATGGCGGCACCACTATTTGACGTTACGGTGTCAAGCAACGCTCTCTAGAAAACCACGCCGCCTTGACCTATAGTCTGTTGGCTATGTCAATAACATCGTGCGAGGCTATACAGCGACCGCTAAATGACGGTACCTCTATTAGAGGAAAGCAAAATTTAAGTCAGGGCACTGCTTTTGGAGGCAATCGTAGTTTAAATGACGGCACTGCTATTGGAGGAAACCAAAGCTAACTAACGGATCGTTAGACATCACTGAACTTTGAAGCGGGTTCGGCATCAGTACTTGCTTATTGGTGTCTAAATGTCCATAAAGTCTGTAATTACGCTGAGTCTTGTCGCGTTAAGTTTTCATCACAACTAAGTAACATCGAATCGTTCAGCGAACATTCCTTCTCGAAGTAAAGATAAAGAACGATAGTAAAATTTAGTAGAGGGATTTTTCTGTTGTGTGGTAGTTACGAAGTATCAATATAGATTCTCGTACATCTGGCATTTTCAATCGGACCACCATCATCATGTAGGAGTAATCCCAACTTAATATTATTAATGCGAAATTGAGTTTGTTTGTTTATTACGCTTTCACGCCTTAACTATTCGGCCGATCATTATGAAATTTTGCATACCCTTTGTCACCAGTATGGAACGGGATATAGGATGGGTACCTACCTTTTATCCAAAAAAGGTACTGCGCTCGAGGGATAGCTAGTCATAAAATTAACTAGATAATGTATTTTTCAATTACGAATACTAATTTTATTCTCCTGTCATAGATATGCGCAAAATAGTGTCTTTTAATTCATATGGCATGACATTTTCCTATATTATGACATTGTACCAGTAACATCAAAATATATAGCATGACATGCTACGACCAATTATCACTTATGACGTTATGTAATATTATAACTTCATATTATCTATATCTAATGGAATAGCCGTTTTGTCATGACGTAGTGTTGTAGAGACGCATGTAAGCTCATTCTGCAAAGGTTTAATATAAAGTTGGTCTCTCTTCATATTTAACTCTAAACATTTTTACTGGTGCCAATTCTGTTGTAATTTTCACTTAACTAGAATAAGTCAAAAATTCTCTAATTTTAGTTAAGAGATTTCGTGTAGGGCATTCTGCTGTTCCATCGAACTAAATTTAGATTTCGTTTAGACATCGTCTAATTCGAGTTTGACAATCCTAAATTAAATTAAGGCGGTGTTACCCGTATTTAAACTACATAAATATAAAGAATGAATGTGAGCGAGTGAATGAAAAAGATCCCTCATAAAATAATATTTTTATTTTTGTTAAATGCGTGTAAGTAATTGTTTGTGAACATTTCTTAGAGAATAAACGGTAAGTAAAATGATATTTTATTTTAGTCGCTCTAAGTTAAGTAAATACTGCACAACTGAGAGAATGTACCTGGCAGCCTATCAATGCCTTTTTATTCATTATTTTTTTAAGAATTTCCTTATCATTAAATAAGACGTTATAAAATTTTAAAAATGTCAATTTATTTTATTAAGTAATTAAAAGCTTTAAAATAAATAATTTTAACCAATGTTTTTATGAACGCACGAAAACGCTGTTCCGCATTGATGTTTGACGTTTGTTTGTGAAGTACCTATCTAAATATTATTTATCATTTTATTTTTAGATATACTGGTTGAAGAAAACCAGCCTTCATGTGTCTTTCCTCCTCCTGAAGGGACATTTTATGATAAAGCAGTACAGGCTGTGCAACATCAGGAACATAAAGCTATTCAAGTAAATGTTACACACTACAGAAGTAAAATGGTTCAGATTAGTGTAAACATGAGAGATGTTAAAATATCACCAATTAAGTTTACTGTCTCTCAATAGAAGCTTAACCCCAAGTTTGTGGGGTTGCCACCCTTGTCCCCCGGCCGCCATCTTGGAAAAAGGGGTGCAAACACCTTTTTCGCGATATCTCGAAAACTATGCGTCCAACAAAAAATTCGTTAAGACATAATTTGTAGCAAATCGCTTTGCCTACAAATATGTTCATATAACTTTTTGCCCTAAATTTAAAATTAAAGAAGTTATAAGCAAAAAAGTGCAAAAATTTCTATAAAAATTTCTTTTTTGCTCTATAACTTATTTTTATACATTTTACAAAAAATTACCTCAGACCGATCTTGTAGATGGTCTTTTGAGGAAAATTTTTCTCTTAAATGCAATATTAGGTCCTTAAATTGTAACATTTCAATGGACTAAATATTTTAGTTAAGATATTGCGTAAAGAAAACAAGTTCATTGGTGTAGGTTAACATTTAATATATTTATTAATCCTTTACACTGTTGCAAAGGGCAGGGTAAATGTTGCCCCCTAAAAACCAACCACACGTCCGGATCGACCATCAGATCACGTGGGGGGCGGACACATGATTGAAAAATTACTGGCATGGCTAACGTGGCTCTGGTCCGTAAGGGTCGTTAGGCCGGGGTAGTTGCTTAGGCATCCTGCCCAGTCGGGCGGTCTTGGGGCGGATGGATCGGTCCAGCATGGATCCCCATCCGGCCCAACCCGTAATCCTGAATTGACAGGACCGGGGGCCTTCGGGCTGCGAGGAAGAAAACCTCTATAAAAATTACCCAAAGCCTAAGCTTTGTGGCCCGGTGAGGGGCTGTATGGCTGGGGGGAACCCAGCCATTAGGGCCACCCCAATTTAAAAATGAAGATGTCGGTCCAAGGTAAAATACTACCCCAGGAGAGTACCGGATGCTCAGCGTCCGGAGAATCCCTCACGGGGCCATCTGGCTCCGTCTGCCCCTCGTATTCTGGGGGGGGGGGGCACCCAACATCTAATCAGTGCCGTGCCCCGCGAAATCTCTGGCACCGAAACTGCCGCGGAGTCGGACACTGACTCCGCGATGAGAGTCGCCTTGGGGCTAGCCCCGGACAAGGTGACTCTTGTTCGGAAGCGCAAGCG
Organism: Catocala sponsa; assembly: GCA_963564715.1. Classification (NCBI taxonomy): domain Eukaryota; kingdom Metazoa; phylum Arthropoda; class Insecta; order Lepidoptera; family Erebidae; genus Catocala; species Catocala sponsa. The sequence goes on from OY751326.1 coordinate 25,658,531, forward strand.
CCGCTCCCGTCGGACCAACTCTGGATCAGAAGGAGAGTCGAGTGCGGCACCCATTCCGAAGGTCGGAACTGCCCGAAGGGGCAGGGGCCGGCCAGGCACAGTGGGGTCTCATGGCCCAGCGAAGGATTCTGAACTAGCCGCAGAAAAGCGTGCAGCCGCTGAGCTTTGCGCGGAAGACGAAGTAGCGCTACTCGCGCGGAAAATTCGTTCGCAGGGGACCAGCCCTACCCCAAAGTCGATGGCGGAGGCAGTACAAAGGGCCCTTGACAGCTCCGAGATTGTGACGAAGGTGGCGTCCAAGTCCCGGAACCTCAAGGGAACCTTTAAAAAACACCTCAATGAGGCGGCGGCTGCGATGACGGAGTCGGTCGAGCACCTGGCCAACAAATTTGCACGCCTGGAGGCGGAAGTGGCCGAGCTGCGCCGGGAGATGGCTCGGCTTGAAGCCGAGACTCGAGGACGAGAACCCAAGAGGCGCCTCAGTCGTCCGGCAGGGAGCTAGACCTCCAGGCGTCCATTTTTAAATACGTGGACGCCCGCATAGCGGGTCTCGATGACCGGCTGCTGCCAGCGCCCAGTAACCGGTCGCGGCTGCAGGCCGCGCCGCCTACGGCTGCTGCTGCTACTAGCTCTGTGGCTACTAAGGCACCGCCAGCGCCATCAACAACGGCATCGGCGGCCCATCCTATGCCCTTAGCAGGCCGCAACAAGGCTGGGAAGGGAGGAGGGCAAAAGCCTGGCAAAGACTGTCCACCACTTCCAGTACCTAGGGCTTCTCTGCCTCAGAGCTTGCGGCGAGCCCCCACTGGACCTGCGCCCCCTGCGCCTACCATCCCTCAGGGTGAGGGTTGGCACACAGTGCGGAACCTGGGGAAGGCTCGCCGCAAGAAGGCCAAGAAGGCCGCTGTGGCTGTTGCTGCGGCGACGTCTGCTGCGGCGGTTGCGGCTATAACTGCGACTGTTAGTTAGGCCCGGCCCCACTAACCAAAGCGGGACTAAGAACAAGAGGCGGAGGAAAAAGAACGGACTCCGGGCGCCGAAGTCGGCCGCCGTGGTGATCACGGTGCTCCCAGAAGCGGCTGAGCGCGGACTGACGTATCAGGCCGTGCTCTCCACAGCGAGGCGGAACACTGGGGATGGAGAGATCCCCAATGACGGAGTCAGGATCCGCCTCGCTCATACGGGAGCGCGAATCTTAGAATTTCCCGGAGCCGACGGAGGCAAAGCGGCGGACACCATCGCCGCTAAGCTACGGAGTCTGTTCCCCGAGACGGATGGTATAAAGATAACGAGGCCGGTGAAGTGCGCAGAAATGTGCATCACTGGCCTCGATGATTCGGTGTCCGCGGAGGACGTCTCTGGTGCGATTAGCGCCAGAACTGGTTGTGCCGCGGACACCTTAAAGATTGGTACCATCCGTCCCGGTCCTGGTGGGGTCGGAGCAGTATGGGCGCAGTGCCCTGTCGCCGCGGCCAAGCTGCTGTCTGACGCCGGCCGCCTACTCGTGGGCTGGAGCTCGGCTAGGGTTCACATCCTGGCCCCACGGCCCATGAGATGTTTTCGGTGTGGGGGAGCGGGGCACGCTCGCATTAAGTGCCCTAGCCCCGAGGACCGCAGTGACGCATGTTATCGCTGCGGCCAGCCGGGGCACCTCGCAGGAGCGTGCAAGGTGACCCCGCACTGCTCGGCGTGCTCGGCGGCTGGCCATGCAGCCGCCCATTTCCGCGGTGACAGGGGATGCAAATCCGCGACCGCACGATCCAAAGAAGGGGACAGCCCATCGCCCCCGGCTGCCCTTCCTTCTTCTTCCCTTGAAGGAACACCGCCCTCAGCGGTGGAGGAGGAGATGTCGACTTAGTTATGGACCAAGACCATGACTATCTCCTCCTCCAGGCGAATCTCAATCACTCCGCTCGAGCGCAGGACCTACATATTCCTGCAGTCTATGACGGAGTGGTCGATTGGTGTAGCCGTAGCCGCGGAGCCATACTACGTTCCTCCCTGCTCCAATTGGGCGGGTGACCGGGATGGCTCCGTGGCAGTCGTCAGCTCCACGGCGCCTCGTTCCCCTTCCCTCTCAGTCAAAGAGAGGGGACCGGGATACGTTGCGGCCGCGTGGGGAGAGGTCATTGTCGTTGGTGTATACTTCTCCCCCAACAGGAGTCTGGCAGATTTCGAGGCCTTCCTCAACAACTTAGAGGCCTCGATACGGCGGATAACATCTAGCCGCATCCTTGTGATGGGGGACTTTAACGCAAAGTCCACTGCGTGGGGGTCCCCTCGCACGGATGTCCGAGGTAGGGCGGTCGAAGAGTGGGCCGATGCGGCGGGCCTCTGTTTGCTGAACAGGGGTGCCGCCAACACGTGCGTGCGACGGCAGGGGGGGTCGATAGTGGACCTCTCGTTTGCTACTCCTGCCCTCGCCGCACGCGTAAGGGGATGGCGTGTCCTGGAGGAGGTAGAGACCCTTTCGGACCATCTGTATATCCGTATGGATGTCTCTCCCCTCCAGGACCCTAGCAGGGGTCATCGCCCATTGGCGGGCAGAACTCCTCACTTTCCGCGGTGGGCTGTGAAGAGGCTGAACCGGGACCTACTGGAAGAGGCAGCCATAGTTCAAGCTTGGCTGTCTCCTGCATCCCCGTTTGGGGAGGTAAACGCCGGGGCTGTCCGCTTTCGCAGCAGCATTCAAGCTGTTTGCGAGACGGCTATGCCCCGTGTGCGACACCGGACCCCGAGGACGGCGGTCTACTGGTGGTCCCAGGGACTGGCGGACCTTCGTGCGGCTTGCATTCGTGCCCGGAGGTCTTATACACGCAGTCGAGGCCGTCGCCACCGCGATGAGCAAGAGGAGGGCCGGCTGTATCAGGCGTATCGCGAGGCGAAAGAATCTCTGCAGTTGGCCATCTGCCACGCCAAGGAACAGGCCAAAAATGAGATGCTGGAGGGTCTAGACCATGACCCCTGGGGGCGCTCTTATCGCACCGCGCTGCAAAAGCTCCGTGCGTGGGCCCCTCCCATTACGGAGACTCTCCAGCCCAACTTCCTGTCCGAGGTGATCGAGCAATTATTCCCTGACCGGGCAGAACACGTGGCCCCGACTATGGCCCCAGGCCGACATCGGGAGGCGGAACTTAGTGTTCCCCCAGTCACAGATGCGGAAATGGGGGCGGCTGTCTTGCGGATCCGCTCCAAGACGACCGCCCCTGGACCCGACGGTGTGCCGGCGCGAGCCCTCGCGTTGGCTCTCGATCACCTGGGTGTTCGCCTCAGGGAACTTTTCGACGCGAGCCTGGCGTCGGGACGATTCCCTGAGTGCTGGAAGGAAGGGAAGTTGGTGCTACTGGCCAAGCCGGGACGGCCTGCAGAATTGGCCGCGGCGTACAGGCCCATAGTGCTGCTGGACGAGGCGGGGAAGATGCTGGAGAAAATTCTCGCCACCCGCATCGTCCGGCACCTGAGCACAGTCGGTCCTGACCTATCGGACGCTCAGTTTGGATTTCGGGTAGGGCGTTCGACGGTCGGTGCCATTATGCGCCTGAAGGCCGCGGCCGAGGAGGCAGTGACTGGCGGCGGAGTTTTGTTGGCGGTGTCTTTAGACATCGCCAACGCTTTCAATAGTCTGCCATACAGCTGTGTGCGCTCCGGTATCACGGAGTACCTTTTTACCTGGAGCGGCTGGTGGCAGACTATCTGAGAGGTAGGAGTGTCCTCCTCGAAGTTCGTGGCGAAGTTTGGCGGCGGCCCATGTCGTGCGGTGTCCCGCAGGGATCGGTTCTTGGTCCGTGGTGCCCTACCCCCCGGGCTGAGCGTCATCAGCTACGCTGACGACACCCTTGTCACAGGCCGTGGGGGTAACTTCGAGGAGGCGGCCCGTTTGGCCACAGTGGGGGTTTCCCAGGTGGTCGGGCGTATCGAGGCGCTGGGTTTACGGGTGGCTCTTAACAAGACGGGAGGCCCTGGTCTTTCATGGGCCCCGTCGCAGTCCACCCCGCGGCGCCTCGATAATGGTGGGCTCGACGCGCGTTCCCATCCAGGCCCACATGAAGTACCTGGGTCTGGTCCTGGACGGCAGGTGGCGCTTCGACGAGCACTTCAGACAGCTCGTCCCAAATTTCTCGGCACTGCGTCCGCCATTGGGCGGCTATTGCCAAACTTGGGCGGGTTCAGTGTCGGTTGCCGGCGACTCTACGCGGGGGTTATCCGGTCAATGGCGCTTTACGGCGCACCGGTGTGGGCGGACTCCCTGACCGCTCAGTGCAAGACTCTCTTACGGAGACCGCAGAGAGTCATAGCGGTCAGGATAATACGTGGATACCGCACGGTGTCGGCCGACGCAGCTTGCGCGTTGGCCGGGACACCCCCGTGGGATTTAGAGGCTGAAGTGCTCGCCAAAGTGTTCGAAATGTGTGAGGTGGTGCGGGAGGAGACAGGTTCTCGTCCCCTACCGACGCAGATTGAGCGCGCGCGAAATCAAGCCCACCAGGGCATGATAGAAAGGTGGAAGGCGAGGCTGGAGGTGCCCCTGGCCGGTTTCAGAACCATTGGGGCTCTCCAGCCAGTGTTAGAGCGGTGGGCAGGGCGGCAGCATGGGACCCTTTCCTTCGGGCTGGTGCAGGTGTTGTCAGGGCATGGTTGCTTTGGCAATTACCTGCACAAGGTCTCTAGGAGAGAACCGAGTCCCATCTGCCACCACTGCGAGTGTGAGGAGGACACGGCGCTGCACACGCTCGAGCAATGTCCTGCTTGGGCGGTGCAGCGCCGTGAACTCCAGGACGTTATGGGTGTGGACCTCTCGCTGCCGGCCGTGATCAGAGCCATGGTCGACAGCGAGAGGAAGTGGGTAGCGGTAGCATCCTTCTGCGAGGACGTCATCTCGCAGAAGGAGGCGGCGGAGCGGATCCGTGAGGAAAATATCCTGGCGGATCCGTGCCGCCGCCGGCGTACCGGGCGGCGCAGGCGCGCCTACGCGCGCTTTATGCCGCCGTAGCAAAGGTCGCGGGTGGGAGAACGGGGATCTCCTGCCCGCCAACCATTGAGTCGAAGCGACGCCCTCTGTGCCGGGGCGTTGCCCAGGAGTCGTCGCCCGCAGACCTTTTTAGTTTTTGTATTGGGCCCTGCTGGGTGGGTCCCTGATGTAGTTATAGTACCAGTGACCCACCCACCTCACAAAGCAGCGAGGTGGCACAACGTGGTGGTTTTAGTCGGTAGGCCCGAAGTCTCGGGAGAGCCCGACATTGCCCTCTCGCATCCCCTTGTTGCGAGGGGGTATGCATAAGGAGCATTTCCCCACGAAAAAAAAAAAAAGGGTAAATGTTAGTTTCAGTACTTTTTGTTTGACTCATAACTTAGCTTACATTCAATATAATATTTTTAATGTGCTGATTTGTTACATGTACCTGAGAAGCTTAACTTGTTGGAAACATCGGTTTGAGCCTAATATCAAAATTTATTTTAACCAACAATTAAATAGAAGACCCTTTTATAATAAACTAGAGGATTACACAGTAGGTTCTTTAAAACTATTATACTAAGAAATGTAAATAAAATGTACGAGTATAGTGGCATGCCACTATACATTTACATTAGGTACATGTATTTACAGTGTATATAATTTTAAGCACATTGAGTTGTAATCAGCTAATCATACAAATTAAAAGACTTAAATGATGTTTTATTAAATTGTGTGATAATGCAAGAAATAAAAACGCTGTGGGATAATCCTTGTAAAATATTATATTTTATGTAAGTATATAATTAGAATTAATAGGTATAATTATTGACACAGAATGTTTAGGAACCAGATTTTTTATATAACAGAATTTTAAATATGTATAAAATATTGTCGGGAGGCTTTAAACTGACCATAAATCATAATCTAGCGGATTAAGATTGGGACTAGACGACGATCAGTCTTCAACTCTGATGAAGTCCAAAACGTTTGTTTCCTACCACGCTTGTGTGGATCGCATTTATGGCCCGGTGCTAAGTCTTGCTTAAAGGACAATTCTTGGTTATGGAACATGGTGTTATTAAGAGGCTTAACCACCTCAAGAATCGTATCTTGATATCCTTTGACCGATGTTTTGACACATTTTCACTAAAGTATGGCTCAGTCATTCTTTGATAGCTTAGATACCTCACCAAACCATCACTGATGTCGGATAATGTCCACGTTTTACCTACTCTGCTGACTAATTGGGAAGCTTCTATAGAGCTTTGAGCATAAACTCTGTCATTCTGCTAGTTAAAACATTGCTCAATAGTAAAATTTTCTCGTCAGTAAATACAATTTTTCTATGACCTCCCTTTGCGTACCGCTTAAGAAGTTGTTTGAATTTACCACCCTATTCATTTTAAAATTATCAGGTAAATATGACCAGTGCGTCTACTATAGGTTGCAAGTCCTAAGTCATCCTTTAAAATACGCGACATGGTTCTAAGTGCTATATTCGTATCCCGAGATAAAATATGTTGCTTTCGGACAGGATTACGTACCTCGAATTCTTTTCTTCGCTGCTTTGATCGCATTTTCGTACGAATACTACGTGGTCGGCCAGATCTTTTTCTGTCACAAACAATCTGAGGAGGTTTCATTGTACCTATCAATAGCCCGGTACACAAACATTCGACTGATACCAAACGGATGGATAGTTTCAAAAATTGCATTTGGCTCCATACCTACTTTGTGTAATGCTATCACAGCAATTCGGTTCTCTTTGTCAGCCCACTCCATTTTAATATCACAAAAATATTTAACGCCGATTGGCGCGAAAATAAGAAAACACAATGAATATTCATATATGAATGACAGATTCCAAATTCAAATGTAATATACTTTTTTTTTAATGTAACAATATATTTTATGGCCGGGCTATGCATAAACATTTAAGTATTTTGTTATTAATTATTATTTTAAAAAATACGTCGTAAGTCATGTTTTAAAACTGTATTAAACTAAACTAAACTAGAAATACAGCTCGAAATAAACATACACTTAAACAGCACAGTCTCGAAGTAGTAATGGGGCAAGGGCGGCTGTATAAACCTTACTATGTTAACTGAAACAGCCCGAACACCGAACGTGAACTGTTTATGTACATATGTCATATCATGTCATGTTTTTCATGGTCAAATAGTGTGCAATGTTATATATTACGCGGTTATCACTCACACAAGTCGATCTTGTAGCGAAATTTTGCGTACTTACAGCTCATAATTTTAATTAATATAAAGTTTTTAGATAATCTCTACAACAAATTAAAAAAAAAAATGTATGTCTCAAGCATCTGTTCGATTTGTTCAGCTGTTTTTTATGGCTTCTAGATTCAATGCTGCTACTGAATTATTTTAGTATTAAAATTATTAACTTTGGCGGTTCTAGAATCGAACTCGAGACCTTGTATAGAGCAGTCGCATTCACTACCGCTACTCCACCCAATACTAAAAGATTGTGATCTAAAAAATTCTCGGTTTTACGTAATAAACTTTCTAAAAACATTACGTTATTATTTGGCGCGATAGCCAGCGTACATACTTAGTCAGCGTATGCGTCGTGCGTACGGAAAGACTATCTTAGTAGCTTTATAAAGGGTATTCGCTGTTTACATTGTTTAATTTCTATTTTAAAACTAGGTGGCGTTAGTAGAAAATTTATTGATCGTAACCAGCCGCAGTGTCAACATTACGGACCTCGCCCGAGTGTTGCTTCCTGACGCTAGTATAAATAGGGCGTCGTGTCGTTCTAGTAGTCATTCACCCGTTGTTTACGTAAAGTTAAAGTCGTCTGCTTTCGTCGTTATCTTACGATTTACTGATTTGTATTCTACGTTGATTAATTTTATTCTGGTTTGGAGATAGGTATCGTTTTCTCGACAGCAGCCGATTGTTTTATGCAAAAGTGAATGTATTTATGCATTCCTCTTCATGGGTTGAGCGGAGAGTATGAGTATTATGTTGGGTTTACCCAGAGGCAGCTCCAAGTCCTGCCAACTAAACCTAACACGGCATTAACTTAACCTTTAAGTTATATATCAATATTTATATGATATACTCAATCTCCTTGTCATATTTCATTCATCAGCCGTTCAGTCGTGAAATAGTAACAAAGAAACAAACAGAGGATATTTTAGGATTCAAAGTATTTTTAGGATTACATTTTTTTTATTAATATTTTCTCGCTAAGTACGATGTAATATGGAAAATTCGATAAGTATAGGTGTTTTATTAATTGTTTTTAAGAGCATTGATACCGTTTCAGTCAATCTTGCCAGAAACATATGATTTATACATAATTATTATAAACTGGACGATGTCTGTACATTATGTGTCGAGTATTATCTGTGGAGATCAGCGCCTTAGGAAAGGGAAATATAAATTGGAACCTATTTCCAAATTCTATGGGTACCAAATCGTGGGCAAAAGCTAGTTGTTCTTAGCTGCTAATTTGATCGTTTATCCTAACTTCCTAACTAATATTATAAATGCGAAAATGAGTTTGTTTGTTTGTTATGCTTTCACGCCTTAACTACTCAACCGATCAACATGAAATTTTGAATACACGTTGTCAGGGGTACAGAATAGGACATAGACATAGGGGTACAGATATGACTGAGTTTTGAAAACAGTGACTACGTATTTATTTTCATCAATTGTGTCGAGATTGGTTATGAAAAATCTAAAATATTTAGTACATTTTGATATTACATGATAAAAATGAGAAAATTTACTGCTGTTGATATTTCTACTTAATCTGTCAAACAGTTATTTTAGGTAAGCTTACGCTTGATACATAAATTAAGAATAAACGTTTGTAAAACAGCTTTTCCAATTTTATATTTACTTGTCAGGATGACGGCTAGGATAAAATACCCAGCTGCACGACGAAAAACAAAGAAAGCGATAATAAAAGATATATCTTGTTCTCGAGTATAAACATGACTTATTTATTATACTTGAGAACAAAACTATTTTTTATTGCAGACCGAGTAAAATACTTGAGGACACTTTTTTCGTTTATATTTTAGCTTACTTGATAAGGTCTGTTATGACGTCACATGTAGATAAACCAGTGTAAAAGTTAATGAACTAATTTACCGATTTTATCCACTGGTCACCAGTATAGATTTCAGTTTACAATAAAACTAGTCAGTTTGTAAACTAATGTTACTTATTACAGTCTATTGTAATTTATATTATTTTCCAGGGATCATCTTCTCTACAGCGGCAGTTTTTGTTAAATATGATGAACCTAAGGCGCAATATCGCAGTTGTAAGTATAAAATGCAATGAAATCTTATCTAAACTTAAGTATACCTCTTGACTTTATATTGTTTGTATAACACATTTATATTTCTAGGGACCTCGGGGAGGTGGTGTATTTGGAAATGGCTCGGAATCGACAATACAATCACTTTTAGGATTATTCCGCAATTGTGAGTTTTCTATTTAAATACTACATTTAAATTAGAAAATGGACCTAGGCCCAACACTTTAGTTCTGGACGAAATTTACAACATATCAATAGAAGCTGTTGTTTTATACTTAATTTCAATATATTTTGCATTGTTACAGCAAATAATAATAACACACCGTTTCAAATGCGCACGCCAAGTATAGCAGCGCCGTCAACACCGTCGACGACTAGTGTGCCGTCGCACCCGCCAAATGGAGCTCTTGCGTCACAAGCGATGGCACAGATCCATCCTCAAAGTATGGCACACACACAGAAGGGATTACAGCCGCAGAATAAGACGCTGCCCCAAACTGCACCACATCACCAGAATGCAACACACGCGCAGAATACAACAGCAATGACGCAGAAGGCGACACGTCCGAAAATTGTAAAACATCCCCAGAATGCCCTACACCCGCAGAATGCGGTACATCCCCAGAGTGTGGTACACCAGCAGAATACGGTACATCCTCAGAATGCTGTACACCCGCAGAATGCCGTACATCCGCAGAACGTGGTACATTCCCAGAATGCGGTACATCCCCAGAATGCGGTACATCCGCAGAATGTGGTACATCCGCAGAATGCGGTTCATTCCCAGAATGCGGTACATCCCCAGAGTGTGGTACACCAGCAGAATACGGTACATCCTCAGAATGCTGTACACCCGCAGAATGCCGTACATCCGCAGAACGTGGTACATCCCCAGAATGCGGTACATCCCCAGAATGCGGTACATCCGCAGAATGTGGTACATCCGCAGAATGCGGTTCATTCCCAGAATGCGGTACATCCCCAGAGTGTGGTACACCAGCAGAATACGGTACATCCTCAGAATGCTGTACACCCGCAGAATGCCGTACATCCGCAGAACGTGGTACATTCCCAGAATGCGGTACATCCCCAGAATGCGGTACATCCGCAGAATGTGGTACATCCGCAGAATGCGGTTCATCCACAAAATGCGGTACATTCCCAGAATGCGGTACATCCCCAGAATGTGGTACATCAGCAGAATGCGACGCGCCTGCATAATGTCACACATCCGCATAATGGAACACACGCGCCGAATATGGCTCAAGCACAGAACGTTGCTGCATCGCACATGCAAGGTGCGGCGCTGGTGCCCGCAGCACCCGCCAGTTACGTACCGTATCAGGCAGCTGTTCCTCCTCCGCCCAGAACATGCTATCCTCAGTACACGCCAACTCCAAACAGTAAGTTCCATTTTTTAGCTTTGTGCTCTTTCTAACACAGTACGATTGAACGTTGTTCTTTGTTATCCAAAGGAGTATCATTCCGCAAACACTAATATTTTGTGGACATATGCCCGCAGGATAGTTCAGTACATTTGTTTTGTCCGCTAATAACTCATTTTTATTTGTTACAATTAGCATATGACATCAATTTGATTGACAAACTTGTCAAATTCTTTACTGACTCAAAAATAATTCTTAAGGAATATTAATCGTTGTCTTTAATATACGAGGTACTCATCGGTATGAGCAGTTTTTCATTAAAATGTAAAATGTTTCAGATGTGCCAAACGCCCCTAGCGTCTCTTATGTAAGACCAAACGCAACACATCAGGCAAACGTCAAGCCTGGTACATCGACGACGGCGCCTCATAACACCCACCCATACGGCACTGCGCGGTATCCACATTCACAATATTATCCTCAATATCAATAGCATACGAGAGGTAGGTCTTCCTATGACAAAGCTGGCGGCGGCAATTAGTACTTAAGATATTAGTTTTAAGGCGAATTCTACCTCATGTGAAGCTAGTTCAACATTTTTTAATAAGTATTTTAAGAATTTATGAATCTCTATGTTATGACAAAGCTGAATGCGGCTAAATACGACAGTAAACAATAATAGGTAATTTTTTACAATTTATCCCGATGAGGACACAAATGAGATTATATTTTATTTTATGGGCTCGTGCGTAATATTTTTATATAAAAAATACAATATCAAAATCGACAGTGACGTATTCACTTTTGCCGCGTATTTAGACTAACGGGGTGTCGTAGACGTCAAATGCGATGCAACTCGATCAAAGCTTCTTTATACATGGCAAAGTGTTTTTGTGTGAAATTCATTCTTAAGTTTCAGCAAAATCGCTTTAGTAGATTTTGCGTGAAAGAGTAACAGACATCCATCCATCCTCACAAACTTTCCCATTTATAATATTAGTAGAATAACTGCTCAGCACATAGATTCAGAGAATGAGCAGCTTACACGAACGTGTTACGTATGAACTTTCAGCAAAGAGTACAGACATTTCAATGTAAGAATAGTAAAAAAGAAAAATATATCATATACGACAATGTAAATATTTTTGTGCCACGATAGATTGTCCGTGCATTATGCATTGATACTTATTATCACATGTTTGATATGAGAGTAAAATTTACCGGAACAAATGGCACAAAGTAGTCTGTGGTAACTTTACTCTTATACATAATAATTCGTACCGAGATGTAAGCTATAACAGCCGTTGTTTTGATTGAGTTCGTCGCGTTGCATTGTATAGCTTCCCGTTCGCCATTAATGCGGGACACCCCAAATATATGCAACTAGTCATTATTTTATGAAGAAATGTAGAACCACAACTTAGTTATTATATCGGCTGCGTAGGTATCATAATAAACATGCAGGATTAGGTGCACAATGCTACATTCGCAAAATATTAACGTCACTTAGTGACTTTTTGCAGTTGGCCGATAATTTATGAGTAAAAAATAATAGTAATTTAATTATTTCAGTATTTAATTACATTATTTATTCATTTCCATTTATTTTAACTTAAAATAAATTGAAAATATGAACTAAAATTATTAATTCAGCTAAGAATCATAAACACTTAATAACAAATATTGTAACTTTTCTCGCATAATTTTTTGTATCTACATACATTCAAAATGTGACAATTTGAGAATATTATAACATTTTGCGAAATACCAATATGTCATTTTGCGAATGTGGCATTGTGCGCCTAATCCAATATGGATACTGTCAAAAGGACGTGTGCGAGATGTGGTAGTAAAAGACTGAAATTAAATGTTACTGATTATTTTGTAGTTATTTTAACGAACGACATGGACATTCCTATTGTGATAATAAAATACTTAACTGTGATAATACGACCTATTTTGGTTAAATAAGGTGCTTTTAAAACTTACCTACATAAGTTATACTTTTAACTGAAGATATCTGTATAAAATAGCAAGCTGACAACAACTTATATTTATTACGCATACAATGCTTACTTTGCTACTCATATCAGTATGCATTACCTTGCTACATGTGACGCGGGTCGAATGGTAAAATTCAGCGATCCGTGAGAAAAAAAACGTGTTTCTCGGTATTTTTTACAGATTTGTTCAGTTATACTTATTGTACAATACAAATATTATAAGAGTGCTTTTTAAATTAAAGATTAATAAATATTTGTGATAGTAAATGACTGATATGTAACAAGTATTATGAATTATATAGCAGATTTTATGATACTGCCTATATTAATGGATAATTACAGTTTAATATTTATAGTAAAATTTTTGGATATTGACGCGATTATATCTCAAATTAACACGACCCATAAATGACTCTGACCGTGGTAACAAGCGTTTTGGCATCCATAGATCGCTCCGTATACCATCCATATTTTCTTTTTGCCGTTTACTTTTTACAGACAGATTTAGCGCACATATCTGTAACCTAAGCAATCATAAAGTATAGGTTAACCGATATACTGTGGTCTCTAATAGTCGAATAACTCTATAATCAACCGATGTGGCGATGTATTATTCGGGTGGCAATAATATGCAAACCAATTAAAATATATTTTATAATAAAGCCATCTAAGGTTGCTTTGTGTCTGAAATCGGATAGTAATTTCGTGCTATAAGAATAAAAATCAAGCTAATATTTAATAATTAAGTATGAGTTAGAAGCATTGTCCGAGAAATAGGTATGACGAATGACGTCAATACTGTATTTGAGTCACTATAAGACGGTCACTAAAGGTCAGTATTTTGATTATTTTATACAAACGGTTTATGTTGCAGCTGTGTCTGGATAACTGTGTATAGCCTGTTACCACGGTAAAGCTTCACTTTTTACGTATTTTTGATAGTTTTATTTACAATAATATTGGCAGCATTATATGAATGATCTAATACAATTTGTTCAAGAAAGGTAATTCTTACGCATAATATTGGTGCTATAATGTAAGTTTGTCATTGTAACAACGTGTAATCATTCCTATAGTAAATAATACTAATTTATAGTGACAATGCCAAAATTAAAGGTTCCTAATTGTAGTAATTTTAGTATATACTATAAGTAATTTTTGAGTTAATGTTAGTTTTATACAAATATAATTACAATAGAAGTATTCACTGCTGTGCGACTATCGATTTTATAAATATATACTTTATTATATAAAATAGTCTTAAATTATTTTTAAGTATACAATATATTTTGTATGGCAAGAGGAAGGACTACATTCCAATAACATGTAGTACTTTCATGTGCAAAAAAGTCATTTTATAATTGATCTCACTATTAAGTCTACCTGCCTCCTATTCCGATTTAGAGGTAAGGTATTGTTTTAAGCATTATGTGCCTTATTCCAATAACATTTAGTATTTTCATGTACCATAAGTATTTTTATAATAGATCTCATCACTAAGTCTACCTACCTCCTATTCCAATGTAGGGGTAAGGTATTGTTATAAGCATTATGTGCCTTATTCCAATAACATTTAGTAAATACTAAATGAAAAATCATGTACCAATAAGTATTTTTATAATACATCTCATCACTAAGTCTACCTACCTCCTATTACAATTTAGGGGTAAGGTATTGTTATAAGCATTATGTGCTTAATTCCAAAAGCATGTAGTATTCTCATATACCAAAAAGTATTTTTATAATTGATCTCATTGCTAAGTTTACCTTCCTCGTATGTAATTTTAAGGAGTTCTTGTTATGAAATATAGAATATTAGGTTTTGAGTTTTAGAATATTACTTTTTGACGAAGAAAGAATATTAGATATAGAACACTAACATAATGTTACCATGAAAATATTTTTTACGTAAATAATATTATTAATTTTGCTTTCTGTGGATCAAAATATATTGTTAAATATTTTCAAAGTATCTTGATTTGATCGATATACGTTAATTGACAGTAAGTAGTATGTATAACCTAATTTGCACTGATTCTCCTAATATTCCAAAAGTCAGTCAACACAAAGAAAACAATATTTTTTTAAATTTTATGTCGTTCAGTTTATCATCTATTTTTATCTAATAAATATTTATAGTAATTGTGTTGACATTATAATATAGCTTTTCCATCAAACATTAATCTTTGGCAATATGTTTACCCTGTGCTTAAATTAACACATATTAAATTATTAAGTCTGTCATTCTAATCAAGCAATTTTGAAAATATCTGGTATCTACTAATTATGTATAATTTTTGTTCTGCGATGCTGTTGCGATGTGTTTTTTTTTTACTGCGATTGCGAATCATCATTGATGTTAATAGTTTATTGCTGCGCTTTCACTTTTAGTATCACGCACAAATCGTGCCTGTTCTGCCCAAAGTACATTGCTACTCCTGTCTAAAATCATGTGATTTTATGAGTATTTATTAATAGTTGTCAGCCTTTCTTGAGTTGTTACAACAAACGATCGATCGATCAAAGAAACAATGTTAACATGGAGACTAAAATAACATAGTAAAAGAACTGCTTAAAAGTAAAACATTAATTTGGCGCATGGCGCAGCGAAAAAAAGAGCAGTTCCCTTTGGGTTATTTTACGATTTTATATGATTAATTTATTAGATTCTTTTGCTGGCGTTTCTCATACCGAAAAACGCTAACTATAGATAAGTTAGGTATATTTTTAATTGTTATTGTTAGCGCTTTGATGAAACTTGTTCTATTGACTGACCCAAAATGTAAATGATGACGATGACAATTGATATTTTTTAATTATTTTGCTATGTATTCATGACTGTTCAATAGTAAATTGAGTAAAGATCTTGACAAGAAAACATATTGCAACTTGTTTTATTATTATTTAAACACCTAACACGAGTACCTGGTACATAAACTAGAGTTAACTTTGCATTCATTTAATTAATTATATTGATTACATTAATAAAATGTAGTGACAATAATTGTGTTTGACTCTAATATCACTTGTAATTCGGTGTGGTGTTTCGTGTAAATCGTTCAAGGAATCATTGAGAAAAAATTATTAATTAACTGTCGTCAACCAGTCAACTCAGTTGCTAAGTTATTGACGATTAGCAAAATGCTGGTAAGTTATTTTGTAAGATCTTATGTTAAGCTCACTTAGGCTACCACCGAAACAAAAACGAATAACAAAAAGGTTCCTACTACAGAATTATATTTATTTTCTTAGGAAACCCAACAGCATTTTACACAAAGTAGATAATAATTCGTAATGTCTGATAGTGCGCACTTCAAGCGCTATTTGGTGGATTTTTGTTGTGGTAATGACAGTTGAGTAGGCTATGGGTACTACAGATAATGTCTTCAACTGTAAGTGCGGCTTACGACCCGAATGCATAATTTAAACACCAAAACATGATAATAGTTGTAACAGAGGGAAAATTGTTTATGGTTTATTCTGTTGGCAACGACTAAGTCGCTTGAACAGAAATAAAGGATAACTATACCTAGTCCTACAAACGAAAAAAGTCGCTTCACTACACGCCCCGTGCATCTGCCGACAGATTATTGGCTCAGTAAAATCATTAATTCGGTAATGTTATTTCGATAGTATCCAAATTAAAAACGCTTCTCATGCAACGAATGAAATCGAAGAAATTTAGCCGCTGTAGGCCAAGAAGACTACAAACTTGAAGCCCGAGTCGCGACGTTTATATGCATAAATATAGTGCAAGATTTTAATAATTGTTCACGAAGTTCCAGTTAAGGAAATTGAAACTTTGTAAATATCAGTAATCCCGATAATGTAATCAGAAAGCTCTGCTAGTGATTGACATGTGAATGGATTACTGAATTTTATTTTATAATTTACTCATGAGATGTGTTTATACAAAGTATATTAGTTATATTTTCCTTTGCTAGAATGTTCAATAATATCTTGCCTATTCTGTGCTATGCGATGCTGCGCGTGTTCGGCGAATGGCTCGAATTCGGTAACTGCTGCCGAGCTGAAAAGGTAAACCGTTGATTATACCATTTTGTATTACTTATTTAAAGTTCAAATATGGTTCGCTGTGCGGCCCTCGCTAAATGCACTTATCAGCTGTAACATTAAATATTATGTAGTTTAATATATATTTTGATTGTCGTAGGTGCGTCCAGGTGTACGCAGAGATGACGAACACAAGTGATAAGTGAAGTGGTGGTACGTGAAGAAACGCTAAATGTAAATATTAATATAGAACAAGGACAATCTAGTATGAATATAAATATACGTAAAAGTGAAAAGAATATTAAGAAAACGTTAGAGCGTATTGATTACATTTAAGAATAATTGATTTGTGTTTATAAAACGTCTCGCCGTTTTAATGCAGAGACTATTTCAAAGCGAGGCAAATTGCGAGGTATGTTTTGTATTATATTATGAGGCTCCAATACGTAACAGTTATTGTAGCCTAAATTCATGCAATGTGTTGCGTTACGATACCACAAACTTTTTTGAGACATCGTCACACCAGAAACAGCACGGGCGATTTATTTACGTTATTCAATAACAATATGTCACATACTACACTCACGTTGTGACAAACGGTCTTTACGGCCCATGGCGATTGTTGAAGTCTCACCTTGCCTTGTCTGATTAGTCCGTGCTAGATCTGCTGTAGGCATTTACAGTCAAAACCGGATATAACAATGTTGAAGGGACCATATAACTTCGGACATTATGTCCGATAGTTGTTATAAGCAATATACACAAGTCATATTAATTGTCATATGTATGTCTGGAATTTTTAAATATGTACAATTATGTAGTATGGGTATAGGTTATGCTTGAGAACTTATTTAATCAAGCGCCATTTCTGAGCTTACTATTTTTGCGAAAATGCTAATAGCGATGCGTTAATTTATGTCAAATTTGTAAATAGGTCTGATGTCAGCGACATCCACTTATCTGCTATCATAGTCACAGATTTTGAAAACATGGTTTTTTCTGCGACAGTTTATTTTGTAATTGGTATTTTTTAGATAAGTATTTATGATGCAAATGACTACACGGTTAGTTCGTGCAGTCACATCGCACCTGCCCACGTATCGCATGATGTGGTTCTTGGTCCAGCTTTTTTCGAGACGTATGTCTCAAATAAATTAGTTATTCCATAGTTTTGCAGTATCTACTTATTTAAAGGTATGCTAATGCCCTTCCCTTTTTAACCGACTTCAAAAAAAGGAGGAGGTTCTCGATTCGACTGTGTTTTTTTTATGTGTTACCTCATAATAATATGACAATATGTTCCGTCGAAGAGACAAGCGAGCAAAACAGTGCTGATTGCGACCTTATTGAATAAAACATTATATTAATACCTTCGTTTTCACGATTTCGTTTTCATTTATTCCTGCTCACGTGTTGCTTTTATTTTTTTTTATTATAAGCAGATGCGCCCAAGGTCTATATACTAATCTGCAAAATATGTAGACCAGTATTTATCAATTGAATGTGTTCTATTACATGTAGTGAGTGACGCATAATAATAAAGTGGTATAGATAGCTTAGATCCAAATATTAAAAATAAATCGTTATACTTTATCCATTAACTGCACAATGCACAATTTAATTATTGATTATTTTCTGAGCGTGAGCGTTATTTCGGTATAGACTCTTCAATCTGGCGATCACTTCTTTAAAGGTACAACCATAAACGACGCTAGTGACGACTGATGACTTCCAGCTTTATAGCGCATCTCTCTGTTTGCTGAATTATGCTTTAAAATCTAATAAATCAATATTCTTGATTGGATAACATAAATTGTGTTTAAACTATAATATTAACCCATAAGCTAAGCAAGCAGTCATGCAATGCAAATGTTCATTAAATATACTTGTGCATATTATCAATTTACACAAACTAACTTTTGAAAGAAACGCGCCCAAAGATATTGATCGCGTCTCTTTAAAAAGTAGTTTGCTTTTCCTCAGCGTTCCTGTTATCTTCATACAAAATTTCAATAACATTGGTTTAGCTGTGAAAACTTACTAAATGTACAGTTTCTTGGTCTTACAATATTATTACGGATAGTGTGGATAACAATAACTAAAATAAATGGTTTGTTTATATCTTAGAACGGGTGAGTAAATAAGAAAAGTTTTATTATTTATTCATAGAAAATCACTCATTTCTGCCCTGATTCTTTTGCTTCATACATTCATCATATTGTTCATACATGCTTGTCGATTTAGTGTTCCTACTCATAAGCTTTCATATGGATGTGTCTGATTGATCCAGACCACGTTCAATTCCAACTACCCAATTAATTATTGCCTATAATGTTGTGATTGGTCCATTCTTGCCGTATGCATTATGATTATAGCATACATTTCTTATTAAGCAATAAGTAAATTGTGTTCAACTCTATTCCTCTGTCCTAATACAATATCCATACTAAAAAAACAACAATTTTCTACCGAAGAACTTCAATTACTGCTCCAATTCCTCATTTGCATTGCATTTTTGGACGATTTCGTTTTTTATGTCGAACTAACGAAAATAGAACATAATATCAAGTTATCGAATTGCCTATTGACCAAATATCTATTAAACAAAATTATAACAATTTATCTAACTGATATGTCTCAGAGTAAGAGTAAATCTTACTAATTAAAGTGTGAGATACTTTATACTAATCTATTATTATCATCACGTGTTGTCACTTGTCTGAAAGTTAATACATTTTCCATGTTGCCTACATTACGCTACGAGTATGCCTATTTCGTTGTAAAGAGCAGCGAGTTAGCCCAAGAGCCCACGACGGCCAGACTTTCGTTATTTTATAAAAGGTGAAAGTTTCTCTGTGCATATCCCCAACACAGGTAAGAAAGATCACTGAGTATGAAGTTTGGATTGTGGTCACTTGGGCAGGTATAACGAGGTAGTAAAGGTGTATAAAATAGTACCTCAAATTCGTTAAAGTATAAAGCTCAATTTTTTAATATTTTCTTCGGAATAACATTAGAAATCACGTGATCCATTGCCGGACACTTGAGCTTCTTCCATCCACCCAGATGCATTTCCAGTACCAACAGAACCAGGTGGACCATCTCAGACGAAATTACTATGGTACCTCAGGCGCGGCAACACAAAAAAAGGAGGTAGCGCATTTTCCAGTGCATTTGTCGCCATAGCCATCGTCACTAGTGTTCCACGCTCATTCGATGTTAGTACCCCGACTTGACGAGTTCCTTTCCTAGTTACTATGCGGTTTGGTTTTTGGACCGTGGTGATCCCTGTCTCGTCCATATTATAAATGTTTTGAGGCACAAAACGGTCTCTTTCCATAACTGTTCTAAATTGTTGAAAAATGCATCAACGTTCGTAGGGTTAAAACTAGTGGCTCGTGATAGGCTGGTGGCTTGAGCACATCGGATTGACAGTTCCGAGTTCCTTTTCAGAAACGCTGAAAACCTATAAGCACTTGCCATCTCCTTACGGTCCCAGGATTCAGGTCTTTTCAAGTTATATTTGACAGCCAGATCGTAGGCGAGTCGTCGAGCATCTTTAGGTGTAAGACCAAAATAAATATCGGCAGTTCTGCTGAGGTATTTTGTCATTTCCTGTTCTTGGTCTACGGAAAAAACTTTTGTTGCTGGATTGTAAACCCATAGTTGGGTTATTATTAGGATTTTCGTTTTTTTGTTTTTATATTTTAATAATGATACGTGGCAAAGATCAAACATACTTGCAGCTGCTTTTATAGATCGGCCTTGTAGTATTTCTTCATATGCTTGTTCGTCTAAAGGTAGGTCTTTTGAGACGCGATCGGTCTTTTTCTCGGCATCTGCAAGAGGTTAGTCCGTCAGTAAATAAAAAAAATGATGGAAGCACTGTATAAATTTTAATAGTGTCTTTATATTACATCAAATAAAATATATAAAGCTTTTTTATGAATAGTACATGTGTCAAGTCAAGTGCTGAAACTGCGCGCACCAGTCCACTTGAGATTTACGCGCTCTACGCTTAAATCAAAAGTTAAATTCACATTTAAATAACACATAAAATTAGCTGTGTGAAAATATCGTCCTTGGGGTCAGTGGTACCATGGGGTCAAAAGTAACGTTACAATTGACCTTGACCGGGCTGTTACAATCGCACTTAAATAACCAAAATCAAGTTTACATATTTTTGGTTTTATACCAAACTGACCCCTAAATCACTACACAATTGAAGCACTGATAACTACTATTTTGGATAAATACATACATACATAGATTCACGCCTGTTTCCCATAGGGGTAGGCAGAGACTACGGATTTCCATTTGCTACGATCCTGACACACTTCTCTGGCTTCATTCACTTTCATCACATTCCTCATACACGCCCGTCGGTTTAAGGAGCTCTTAACCTGGCCTTTGTCCAGAACGCCTCCGATCTGGTCGAGAAACGTTCGCCTAGGTTTTCCTCTTGCGACTGTTTGGATAAATAATAAGCCAAAACATAAATCGCAAATACTTACCTTGGTCGATCATAAACAATAATTGTTGAATAGCACAACCGTTTCGCACCGAGGCGAGCCGCCGACTAGTGTGTAGGTCGCGACTCGCGAAGCGCTCCAGGCATGTACATACATACACTCACACAGGCTTATATCCTGGTAGTTGTCGAAATATGGACGATGTTACTATTGTCTCTTCGATCAACAATAGCAACTAGATATCGGATCGGCGCAAAAAATACCTCTGGGTAAATAACAGCGCACTTGAGATGTGAGCTCTTATTTTGTTTAGTTCGCTTGAAACTCAGCTAATGTAAACACGTCTCACAATGCTAAAATAATATTAAATAAAATAAAGTTGCAAAAATAATGCCCGAAAAAGCTATTTAACGGCCGCAGTATCTTACTTTCGGTAATTACATGAAGAATAAGTTATATTTTAAACTTTAAACTAACAAATAATACTGCCGATTCTGTTGTCACAAAATTCTCTAAACTAAACAAAAATCACTAAAATTTAGTTTAGTCTTGTCAAACAACATTTCGTATTCTGAAATCGTTAAAATTGACAGGATTAAACTTATTTTAGTTTGACAGGATTAAAATTGGTTTAGTTACTCAATACTAGGCCTTTTTGCATTCTGCTGTAAGGCTTAAACGTCAAAAATGATCTGAAATTAGAAATGTCAAACTAATAATAGATGACTTCTGAAAACATGATACAAAGCTAGATTTAGTAGTTGAAGCTTAAACAGTGGAATTTTTAATATGTAATATCAAAAATAAATTGTAAATAATAATATTTAATACAATAATAAAATATAAATAATAATAATATATTATCTTAATATATATAATAATAATATATTATCTGATTACAACATAGGAGTAAAAGAAATAGAAAAGCTTAGTAAATACTATGCACTTAAGAAAGAAATAACTAGACCTATGGAAAACACCCACAGAAGTAATACCCATAGTAGTAGGAGCCACCGGAGTAATAGCCAAAACCCTAAATAGATATTGTAGCAAATTAGATTCCAACATAAACATTTCAATAATTTAAAAACAGGCGGCAATACACACGTCAACAATAGTCAGCAAAGTTTTTGGAGATACAGTTTTTGTTAGCGGGGGCCCTGAGCCACCTTTTCCCTGAGGGTCTCAGGGCGGGTACTCAGTATACCGAGCCAAAGCTCGAGAAGAGGAAACACTCTAAACAACATAATATAATATATTATATTAATAATTAAATTAAATATAATATATTTTAATTTAAACATAAATTATAAAATATTATACTATAATAATATATACAAGGTGGATTAAACAGTGAGGCTTTATTTGTAACTATATAATATATAGTGAGTACCACATACAAGCTCTACACTAAATTTCAGTAGGAGCAGTAGTTTAGCCACAGGATAGATTTTAGTTTTTGCTAAACTGCAACAGGTTGTATCTGCCCTAACAGCTGACCGAGAGTCTAAGCATAGGTAAAGGTCATGCACCTTAAAGCGACAAAAAGTAGACGACGTCACCCTTCTGATCCTTAGTATACATTATTATAATAGCCAACAATCACGCCAAAGTGAGTCTTAATCTTAGCGCATTAAGAACGAAAACACAAGCATAACATTAGTTTGTAACACAAACAAGGAAGCCAGAAATAAAACCGTGACATCAATGAAACAATGAAAGAAAATCAACAAATACAACATATGTTTATAAAATATGGTGTTTGCATATTAAATTGATTTAATTTGTTTGAAAAAAGTGATTTTCAATTTTTATCTTTATCGAGATTTTAACCGTTTCGAATTAACACTGAGCCCATATGGAATATTCTGTTCATTTTAATGCCCATGGGTCATAGCCATCTTGTATATAATATAATATATATAAAAATATAATATAATAATAATAATAAATTAATTATCAATTAATTAATTGAAATTGAATTAAAATTTATTAATAATAATATTTTAATATATATGTATAATAATAATAATGGTGTATGTGAAATGTGTCGTGGTAAAGTGTCTCATCTCACTTTAAACTAAAACTCTCGAAGGGCCTCTGCATGTTGGACCCATGTCCCCGTGTAAGCCTCCTAAAGGGCCGGGTATTTTCCTAACATATTAGGAAAATACCCGTGAAAGAGAAATATATAATTATATACCTAATATATTGTAAATATATGTAAAATAAATTGTATTTTCATACACTTCACAAAGCTCAAAAATATTATTTCATATTTATATTTTTCATTCACTCTTTGACATTCATTCTGTTAGTATTAAGTAATTTTAGTACCGGTATCACTGCCTCAGTTCAATTTAGGATTGTCATAATCGAATTAGGTGCTGTCTAAACGAAATCTAAATTTAGTTCGATGGAACAGCAGAATGCTCTACATGAAATCTCTTAACTAAAATTAGAGAATTTTTGACTTATTTTAGTTTAGTGAAAATTACAGCAGAATTGGCACCATTATCAAATTTTGAACAAAATTACCGATTTTAAACCACTACGAACCGCTACCAATGTTTGGCCAAGGCTAGCCAATACACGCACAAACTTTTATAACAAAAACAAAAGAAACAAAACCATGTAACTTTCAAGGCAATAACGGGAAAACGAACTTTATTTGTTGCCGCTTAAGGTTGATTTCACACTAAATTTTGTTTAACTTGTGTGTTTTCATTTGTTAGTGACAGGAGTAATTTATTGCTTTGCTCGTTTTATGTAACGAATGATTGTAAGTATTAGATAATATTTTGAAGATTTGTGACTTTATTATTAGATGCCATGGTTATAATAATTAGGTTGAACTTAAACCTAGTTTTGAAACTTTTCTCTCCGTTTGTTAGTAAACAAATGCACTATACGTATTGTCACGCGGACTCGGACAGCATTTAGCTTTGATTTTGTACGTGACCCGATACCTAGTTGCTATTGTTGGTTGAAGTAATTGTCCCGTATTACTATTGTCCCCGGTCTACCTACATCTATAATTCTAGAAACTATGTAACAGAGTACAAAAATAGCTGAAGATTTACATCAACGTTTCATCCAGGTTACCTTTTACATGTAATAATACATTTTTTGTATTTTATAGTAATAAAATAATATTTTTTCCTTGATATATAGCGATAGCCTAGTGGGCAACGGTTGGACTGCCACGCAGAGGTCTCGAGTTCGATCCCAAGGCGCGCATCTCTGACTTTTCGAAGTTATGTGCTTATCAAATAGTTAATTATTATCGCTTGCTTTAATGGTGGTGGAAAACATCGTGAGGAAACCTGCATGTATAAAATCAAAGATATGTGAAGTCTGCCAACCCGCACTCGGCCAGCGTGGTGGACTATGGCCTAACCATTCACACTCTGAGAAGAGGCCCGGGCCCAGCAGTGGGACAGTTTAATACAGGGCTGATATTATTATATATGATATAAGATGGCTATGAACGTAAAACCTAGGCGAACGTTTCTCGACCAGATCGGAGGCGTCCTGGACAAAGGCCAGGTTAAGAGCTCCTTGAACCGACGGGCGTGTACGAGGAATGTGATGAAAGTGAATGAAGCCAGAGAAGTGTGTCAGGATCGTAGCAAATGGAAATCCGTAGTCTCTGCCTACCCCTCTGGGAAACAGGCGTGAATCTATGTATGTATGTATGTATGAACGTAATAAAACTATTTTTCATTAGATTTCGTAAAAGATCGCAATAGACTAAACTCCCTATCTCACTTGCACCCGCTTAAACAGTTGTTGCCTCGCGCTAGCACCTACAGCAGATTTTCAATGTGTCTGGCTAGATGTAAAATCCATTAAAACTGTCTGACTATTGAGGTAACCTTTTTGTGTAGGTCCCCAAGTAACATCTATACAAATAAATAAAATTGAAGTGTCTGTTTGTAATGTCAAAATAACAGCGTTTTATCTAATGCATATGACAGTAGGTATATAAGGTACATACACGAAAACATGTTTTTTGAATTTTTGTCTGTCTGTCTGTTTGTTCCGGCTAATCTCCGAAACGGCTGAACCGATTTTGACGGGACTTTTACTGGCAGATAGCTAATGTTATAAGGAGTAACATAGGCTACCTTGATTTTAGAAAAAAAATAGGGTTCCGCGGAGACCAACACTTTTTAGTTAAAATCTATGCGGATTCACCCTTAATACATACTATAAATAAAGTATAATTATAATTTATTAAAGTTTAGGTGTGTCTGGCAGCCGTTTGCCATTATACTCAGTGTCCGGCAATGGATGACGTGATTTCTAATGTTATTCCGAAGAAAATATAAAAAAAATTGAGCTTTATACTTTAACAAATTTGAGGTACTATTTTATACACCTTTATTTACTACCTGTTACCTGCCCAAGTAACCACAATCCAAATTCCATACTCGGTGCTCGTTCTTACCTGTGTTGGGGACATGCACAGGGAAACTTTTACCTTTTATAAAATAACGAAGGTCTGGCCGTTGTGGGCTCTTGCTCTAGTATAAAATATGTAGAAAGCTTTGTGCCTCGCGTCATTTTTTCCACATATTATTATGGTTATACCTGAGCTACATTTTAAAATTCTTTCAAACATCAAGTAAAACTAAGTCTCGTACCTATTAACTATCCGGTTCTTTTTCTAACAGAATCAAGTCAATAATTTGTAGATTACACAAATTATTGTACCATGTGAGGATTGAATCTACAACATGCGGCACAGTCGCAGACGCGAGGCGCAATTTAAACCAATATACGGACTCTGTGCAAGCAAACATAATCAACGTTGGTATGCATAAATTAATTAGCACTTAGGTCTTCTGCCGCATTAAAATACGCACAAATACCTGCTGTTTTATTCTTAAATGATGCCGTTTATCTTGATAATTGATTTATTTTATTTCATTTATTCGGTTCACCAACAATTGCATTTACAATTACTTACACTTAATACAAACTTATAGAAAATAACATTGTGTAACAATTACTTATAGGTAAACACCACGTGAGTTATTTAAATGTTAACAAAATAAACTTATAATCTAAACATGGTTGCTAATATAACACAAAAATAAGAATAAGAGAACTAAGCATGGTAAAAACAAAATATACAAAAATAACAAAGAAAGATACAAAGATAGAGTCAGCTTGTTGTAATTTTAGTTTAATCTGACAAGGATGATGACAATAATTTCGACTAATTCGATAAAGATAAAAGACAGAAATATTAAGTATCCGGCAAACATTTGAGGATCTTAGATTTTTGATTTACAACAGAGTCATGGTCAATTTGATCGCTGCAGCCATTTATAACTTCACAAAGTCTGACATATGGTGAATTAGTGCTTAGAACTGTTCGCCCAAGCGAAGGACATAGTGGTGTGATAGAGGTTCGTGGGAGTCTAGACGGCGCACGAATATTGCACAAAGCTAGCAGTCCGGGACACTGAATACAGTTTTTAAGAATTTTACTCCCAAATAAAGCATCGTTCAGGCGTCTCCGTTTATCAAGAGAGCTTGAGGAAAAGTGTACTAATCTAGCTATGTGTCAAGAAATTTTTTTTGACACTCTTGGAAAACGCGAGGTACCAAAGAAAGCGCTTCTGAACACGTTCGATGCGCAAACTATGTACGGCATAATGTGGCCGCCAGACTATGCTACAATATTCCAACATACTCCTAACCAAACTGTTATAACGGATAATTTTTGTTTTAGATTGATGAAAATGCTTGCAATTTCTTTTTACGAAGCCTAATGTTAGGCCATCATCGGTTAACACCACAAAAAAATACATACTTAAAATCTTTTTAGTTACAATACATTTGTAACACTACACGATAGCTTACAATGCGTGGTAAATTCACACTCGAAGTACAGATATTATGTGATTGCTCAAATAAAGTTTGTGGCGTAACGAATATTTCTAACGTTTTAAAAGCATTCGGGTATGTGGTAATTTGGAGGAGGTTATAACAGACGAATAGGTATTAGAGAAATAACATCTATAATTCTTTAAGATTTTGTTAATGTGTCGTTGCAAACTCAAAGTACCTGTACATATTTAGATAGATAATTATTGTTACAAAAGCATAGGGCCTTTAACGTGTTTACATAACTGTTTCGTTTTTAATAATGGAGCCAAGTAAACTTTTTAATAACCACGATGCCTTCAAATAAAGATGTAAGCGCGTTAATCTGAGCGCAAATTGTAACGATCACATCAAGTGCAATGGTGGCAATCAATTATGTGTCATAATTGACCAAAAGTACGGAAATAGAGGCGATCAATCTAATGGAACGCCTAATGAACGTCACTGATGTGCGTGTGTGCCACGTTTCGATTTAGGCTCAGCTTTACAGCTTATTGATATGACGATATTACGCAGTCGCGTATTCATACAATTTAATTAAACGTTTGATTGCTAAATTATTCATTTACATTACATAGTAAAACGCTAGTTGTATATTATTTAAGTGTTGCATGTATTACAAGCCTGGTCGATAGATCTTTCGACGACAAAAACGTTATATGATTGTTATCGGTCAAATGGCGTTCCCTTTTGCCTTATCATTACTATTTGTTTTAGATACGGACATCGCTAAGGGCCAGCTGGTAAATAGCTATGTATGTATGTTACGAATAAAATGGTACCTATCAAGTTCAAAGAGTTTACTTGCTGGTTCATCTTGCATATAGTATAAATTTTTGCGTCACACAAATTACTAAGTACTTTTTATGTTAGGTGTAGATCACACAGGGGCGCGCGCATCTCACTTCGTCGTACGAAACGTTTTATAGCTTGTGCCTTAAAATAGTTCATAACCGTAGCGTTGGAGTGGTTGGCCAACATCAGAAACGAATTGTAAATACATGTATATTGTGGTGTGCAGTTTAGGTTACTACCTAATCCGTAACTGAATTAGGTGATCATGCCAGCGCATTT
This sequence comes from Catocala sponsa, assembly GCA_963564715.1. Classification (NCBI taxonomy): domain Eukaryota; kingdom Metazoa; phylum Arthropoda; class Insecta; order Lepidoptera; family Erebidae; genus Catocala; species Catocala sponsa. The sequence continues at coordinate 25,686,648 of OY751326.1, forward strand.
TACAGGATCATCTGGTGCAAAGCCATCACTTCACACGTTCACTCGTATTTCAATATTTCGGTTAATAATTGCTAAAATAATGAAGTGTCTTCCCAGATATGTATGTATAATGATTTATTTAGTTATACTCTGATATCGTAACGTTTAATCGATCCTTCTATAGTAAACAGTAGTGAGGATTAAATTTGCCTTAACATTTAGAATATAAGATCCTTAGGTTTCGAAGCTAAAATCTTATTTACAATGTTACATGAACAGCTATCAGTTATTATGTTCATACAATACGCGTATTAGCTTACGCGTATTGGCCGTAACACATAAGTATTTGGAATTATGTACACTGTAGACCAAGAAACGTAGGCCAAGTTGTATGTCGTTTTTAATCATTCAACATCTGTGGATTAAAATAGAAACGTTAAATATATATGTAGATAATCAAATTGTTAAATAATATCAAGATACGATATATATCTTAAATAGATTTTTGTATTTGTTGACTTCATCTCAATTATTTAACTAAGTGGTCAGATAAGATAGTTTTGTGTAAAGATAATAAAATATGAAGTTCTTAAAAAGCAAATCAGTATGTTTCTCAACAAAGAATTATAATATATCCACGGCAACAGTTTTAAAAAGTATTGTTGTCTGAGACTTTATTAATGTGTTACATTAATTGTAAACCGTCAATTGAATTAACTTTCACTGCGTGGTAGTATAAAGCCGAATAATTAATATATAAGAACGTATAGTATATATATATATATATATATATATATATATATATATATATATATATATATATATATATTATAGAGCAGCATAGAGACAACAAAAATTCCTACCCTATGGAGAAAATCTAAAATTATCGCCGTTCTAAAACCCGGGAAAACCCCAGATGATGCAAAGAACTTCCGCCCAATTTCTCTCCTGTGTCATACTTTCAAACTTCTAGAGAGAATGTTTCTTAATCGTCTAAGTAAAATCATAGACCCAAAACTGATTCCTGAACAGGCCGGCTTCAGACCAGGAAAGTCATGTTCCAGTCAAGTTTTAAATTTGACTCAATATATAGAGAATGGATTTGAGGCTGGAGAAGTTACAGGAGTCGTCTTTGTGGACCTGTCAGCAGCATATGACACCGTCAACATACGGAGATTACTTTGGAAGGTGGAGAGCATAACTGGTGACTTCAAATTCGTTTGTGTCCTTAGCGAGCTTCTGCGTAATCGACCTTTTCAAGTGCATATGTTGTCAGATAGGAGTAGGTGGCGCCGCCAAAAAAACGGGCTACCGCAGGGCAGTGTGCTTGCCCCTACTCTTTTCAATATTTATACAAACGACCAACCACGGTTTCCGGGCACAAAACAATTCATTTATGCAGATGACTTGGCGCTCGCGACTCGGGCCAAGACTTTTGAGCAGATAGAGGTAAACCTATCAACCGCACTATTGAACCTCGGTGATTATTACGAAGAAAATAGCCTAAAACCCAATCCGGCGAAAACGCAGTCATGTGCATTCCATCTACGAAATAGATCTGCGAATCAGGCTCTCAAGATTTCCTGGCGAGGGATTCCCATTGCCCACTGTAGCCACCCAAAGTACTTGGGCATCACCTTAGACAGAACTTTGACCTTTAAAGTCAACTGTGAAAATATTAAACAAAAGGTTTTCACTCGAAACAACTTACTTCAACGCCTAACATCTTCAAAGTGGGGAGCTACGCCTTCTATTTTACGCACCACAGGACTAGCGTTATGTTTCTCTGCGGGCGAATATGCGTGCCCTGTGTGGCATCGATCGGCCCATGTCAAAAAGTGGATACAGCTCTCAACGAAACGTGCCGGAAAATAACAGGATGTTTGAAGCCGACTCCGGTAAAGATGTTGTATCCATTAGCAGGTATTGCCCCTCCAGCTGTCCGCAGAGAAGTAGCCACTGCAATCGAAAAATGGAAACAGGAAACTGATCGAAGACACCCAGTATATGGCCAAATTCCACCTGCCAAACGGCTAAAAAGCCGCAACAGTTTCCTCCACACCGTACCTGCAAGTGCCAATGATGCTCCTGAGGCCAGAGTAAACCTGTGGTGCGAAAAATTCTTACTGCCTGCTTTTATCACACCGGCAGAAAAGTTACCTCCGAGAGCCAAACTGCCTTGGCCAACCTGGAAGGCACTCAACAGGTTGCGTACCCAGGTTGGCCGATGTAAAGACAATCTGTCAAGGTGGGGATATATAGACACAGGTACGAATGCATGTGACTGCGGCGTATCACCACAGACAATGAGGCATCTGTTGTTGTGCCCCATGAGCCCAGAATCGTGCACACTGGATGACCTGTACCAGGCTAAACCAAATGCAATCCGCGTTGCCGAAAAAGGGTCGAAAATTATATAAAATGTGTTGCCATCGACACGATAAGTAAGTATTATCTCAAGCTATGAATTAATTGTTTTGTCTATTATCTTGATTAACAGTATATAATAACATATTATATCAAATACGATTATCATTAACTATAAATAATACTGCTAAAATATATACTTTGTGATAAAAACATGTCGCAATTCTTTTCTACATATATTTTCGTTGTAATTTTTACTTACACATACATATGTTTAATGAAATGAAATTAACTTTTAAATACGCCGTGGATAATATACTAGGTACCAACTAATTAGTTGAATTCTATAAGATATTGCTGTTTTTAATACTGAGTTGTGGTAATGCCAGATTTAAATTAATTTCAAGCTTCATAGCCGTTATATTCTGTACTTAATTTTGTATACGTCACAACCACTTACATACCTCATTACATGTACTAAGTCGACATCGGCTTTTCAATGGTTCGACAAAGCTTTCAAAGCCGTCCTTTTTAGAAGTAGTACAAATGCATCAAGGTGCTGTCATAGGCAAATTGTAAGTTTAGCATGATATTTTTACAGTCCTCACAATAAAAATTTACGCAAATTTTTGCTTATTTGCCGTTAAAAGCAAAGTTATATATGTAGTAATAAAATCATTACAAAATAGTAGCTTAAAATTATTTTAATTCTGGTATTCTATGTCAACGCCATACATTTATCTTCAAAATCAGCAGTGTTAGAAATTGTAATTTCATAGGTTTCATTGCTAATAACTGTTATCCTGCTAGTCCTCAGCCTGGAAAAGTACGAAGGGAAGTTAATTTTAATTCTGTTAAACATATTAGACATTTATCATGTTTGCATTTACTCAAAATGACAGTCAAAGTACGACATGAATTTATATCTATATCTGCCTGAGTAATATTATAATATTAAATGAAATAAAAAGAATTTTTTTTAATCATAAAACACACTATGTTATATAGGTACAGGTTTCAGACATCAATTGTTGCGTCGCGGCCTGCCAGACACACACATGACATGACATTTGTGTTAGAAAAGCGTCACACAAGGCTTGTAAATAGTGTGTAGTAAAGCTACTAATAGGCACTACAAATATATATTCTATGAGAAAAGTGTAAAGTAACAACTTCTTAACAGAATTTTATTTAGTACAAATTTTGATAGGCTTCCCGATTACCTGATGGCTAATTAACCAAGGTAATCAATTGCTAAATCCACTGCGCATGTATTTCATTTTTAAAAGATCCAGATCGTATTCTAAATTAATCAGTTTAGCGTTACACAACGACTTGCTTATTGTTAGACATTCGCTAATATAACATTTCTGTTGGACATTACTGTCTAATATACAATTTTAATTCAATTAAAATACTAGCGGATATTCATTTGAATTTTTGCAATAAATGCACAATGTTCATTAATACAGTCATATAGACTGGTTTAATCTAAACATTTACGGAAATGGTGTATCTCACTTGCGTAACTAGGTTTGTTGGGTGTTGACATGATCTTGATTTATGGAATGAGTCGTAGGAATGCAAAGATCGCATTAAGAACATAGTGTGATGAAATAAGATTGCAAGGAATCCGATAACGACGTGCTTGTTTATAGTCATTGTAAATAATTGTATTATATATATATATATAGGTATATATTAATTTGACACGATTTGTTTAGTTTTATTATGAATCTACTAAATATTAAAATAAAGTAAGTTTTATACAGCACGCTTCAGAAATTGTATTATACAGATATTTACTATCGAACGTATAGAGAAGCGCTGTTTAATTACGTCGTACATTAAGGTAATTGATTATTTCAGACAGGTAAGTTCTTACATACTTATAATAAAGATTATTTAAATATGAATAAATACCGTGTCATCTAGGTATAAAAAACATGTTTTTCCGGTATTTAATATTTCTTTGTACGTAATTTACCGTTGATAATGGTATGTAGTGTGCGGTTACTTTCAAACTAACACATGCTTACTAAAAGTAAATTAGTCGTCAATTGCTTTAAATATATATTCTCTTTTTTATTCCACCTGCACTTTCTTTAATATATTTATTTGCGTGAAAGTGTATGTGCGTTAATATTAAATATAATGACTACTTTTAAAAAGCAAATAGGTACTTTGTCTCATATCTATATCACCTTCTCGTTCTACTTGTATAAGTTGGACTGCTGTAATTATATCGAACCGTACAAAATCGTCATGGCCTGATGAAATGGTTCCTAACGAAATGTGACTGTAGAAAATAGATTGTTTTATTTACTCTTAGCTTTAACAAACATATATTTGATTAATTACCTACCAGCTTTTAACTGCATGAAAGCTGCAGGAAATGCGCTTATTACTGTAGAGAAAACGCGACATAAGTTCTCCAAGGAAATGACCGTAGGTATATATTCTATGACTAATAGCCAAAACGTAGTTCTTCCTAGGATTCGTCGACTAAAACTAGGTGCAATCTGACCTAATCTAATATAAATGTTGTCGGCTGCCCTAGTTATAACCGGCCAATGCAAGAAGTTACTGGTTTTTTGATAGCTAGCCTTATAACATACACAGAGCCGGTGATTTAGCACAAGTTTTATTCGTAACGTAAACATGTTAACCTAAGAAATAATAGTGAATAATTGGTTATGTAGAGTTGATGCATATTTTACATTGTTATGAATATTTTTGATAAGAGTCTTAAGCATTAGCACTCGCTAGTTTATATAACTAATTTCTTGTCCAGTACTATCTATGTTATAAAAATGAATCGTTTTAGTTACGAACAACAACAATAAATGCAAGTAATTTCAAGTTATTTAAACTTGAAATGAATTGCATTTAGTACTAACAAATGATGCATATTATAAACTGTGAAAACAACAAAATAAATCAGTATCTTTATACCTAATTAGAGTTCGTAACTAAGTCGGCGTATTTTTGCACTATAGAAACTAAACGTTATTTAGTAAGGTGTATGATTGCATTTGAGTTATGTTTGAATATCGTTGTGCACGACGGGTACCTACTTTGAATGGTCAAGATGAACAAGAAAACGAGCGCATTTACTAATGTTTAGTGTTGTAGGTACATTCAAACATGTTTTAAGCGCAATTGTGTACAACGTTAGCGTTATCACTACTGTAACATCGATATTTAATGTCAAATATCTTATTGTAGTTGAAGTTTGTCGTTTTTCTAGATATATTTATTAGATCTTACATAAGTACAACACTGTAGACTTATAATATATTCTATATAATACAGTAACAAGTGAGAAACGGCAATGAATTGCCGTAAATCTTAGAGTTCGAAAAAATGGTTCAAGTAATATGCAAAGGTCACGTAATACCACGTGACCTTGAGGTCAAAGGTCATAGTCATTTCGGGGATATATCGACTATGCTGAGTCGAATGGCGTTGAACGCGAGTCTCTAGCTCTTACGATTATTGAGTTGAAAATTATATAACAATCGGACGGACGGACAAAGCTGTTGTATAAGAGTTTTTTCGAACTCTAAAAGCAATAACATACTTTAATTTTTTATAACAGATGTACTTTTCTACAGCAATTTATTAAATATTTAAATAAGTTCATACATTTTTATTAGGGACTCGTGTGTGACATTGTAATAAATAACATCAATAGATTGTATATTTTTATAGCGAAGGTACGGTAGATTTTTAATATTGTGAAGCAAATAGTACATTAATTAAAATCATACAAAACTTAATGTTATTGTATAAGCGACTGGAGTTCTAAATAGTAGTTTACTATTTGAGTAGTAGGTATACTATAGTGTTTGTAATTTATATTAGATTTTTCAATGGGTATTTAATTTTTATACTTCCGAAATACGTTGCTCACGAATGTATTTTTCGATTATTTGAACATAATAATTGTTCGAGCATTATACACATAGCCACAGTAAGCACCACAAATATAACAATTGTCTGTCCACCTACACATATATTCGATATATTCGCAATAAAGGTTTTGATATATAGCATCGAATCGCATTACTTTTATTATTATTATATATGACAAATAAATACTTTATAGTAGAGCTGCGCTTGTGCCTAACACTTAGCTTAATTTCAGATCAACAAACGTCTGTTAAATTCATTTGTTTTATAAATGCAATCTTTTCTATGTTTTTGTTAGATATTTTTTAGGTATGTCTACATGTCAAGTCGGATACTTACGGGTTCGTATTGCCTATGATTGCGACTCGCAGATGTCAAAATCTTGCAGCCGTCGTGGAAGTTACAAATCTCTGTCATCTTGACTTCAGTAGTACCGAGTGCTCAAGCATTTATCAACGAATAGTTAACGCCAAAAGTAAGTCATAAATAATATCGATATCGACGACGACATTACCGGCGCCAGAGCTCCGCTGTTTAAATCTTTATCAATCAGTAGTGATATAAGGCAAAGTAAAGTGTAAGAGCAACTTTTGAATGAGCGAGTTTAGCTTCTTGCGACAAAAAATATACGTCGGGTTTGTGTCGATATGGTCGCCGATAAGTCATCGGTCGGTATCGAATTCTCTCGAATAATAATCCTTATGTTATCCTGTTGAAGTAAAATTTTATTTAAATGTCTTCGATTGGCAAATTCCTCAATCTGCGAATAAATACAGCGTGTAACGTTTAGGAGTGCTTATATATAATGATCGTATAAAGGAGTCATAAACAAAGTACTTGCTACACGCTGTATATTATGGCAAAAAATATTCTTAAATTGTCGCTAGCATTGAAACTAAATTTAATCTCACAGTGTCGTCGTTTATATAGGATGTCCGGTAATTAATGGATAACTTTGAAATGTCTTATAGTAAGTAGAACTAATGACCGTTCAGAAAAAAATACACATGTACAGACCATAAATGAATGAATTCCATCGGTTTTTTGTTGTTTTATTATTAAACACTAATTATGCTAATAAATATACAGTCAAAAGTATGACTGTATTAATTACTAACTAACAAATGTATAATTTCGTCTCATGGTAATTTATATATGACGGTTTTCATTTTTCAATAAATAAGTACGTATTAATAACAACAATGATGCAATAAACTACATAATTATGTTGTGAGATTAGAATTGGTACCTACCAGGGATGTTGCGGATGCAGATTTATTTGACAGCCGCGGATGTGGATACGTATATTTAAAGGCTCACATCCGCAATTGCGGATGCGGATGTTGATGAAAATTGTGCATCTTACTTGATAAAAAGTATCTAATATAAGCTCTGCTGATTCAAGCCTGTTTTGCAAAGGTTCATAAATGTAGCTATACCATTTTCTAGTGTTTCTTAATTCTCATCTTCACTAAAGAATCATCGCGCTATTCATCGGCTCATCCATTTTCTTTCTTGTCGCAACCTGCGCTATATCTGGATTTGCATTAACATCCGCGTTGATTATTGTGGACGCAAATGTCCAAATCGATGCAGAAGCTTTGCAATTACGGATGCCGATGCGAATATTCGCAACATCCCTGGTACCTACGAGGAGAGTACAACCAAACTAAATTGGCAACTATACCCCGCTTCAAATATTACTTACCTCTACTTATATTGATTTGCGTCCCTGATAATACATATATCGCTTTTGTATTTAATTTTGCATCATAGTGATGTCTATTAGTATTTCAGCAATATTGTTATATATTCACATATACTTAGCTTGTGTCTAAAAAATATAATGTCTTTTTATTAAATGTATTGTGTCACAAAGTTTAATACAAGCATTAATTAATGTTGCACATGTATTGCCACTTTATACTGACTGTGGTTGCGAATAGTTCTACTTTCATATATGTCATTAATGTTGGTATTTTAAAACTGTGTTTCCTAGTACTTTTTCAATGACGCCAGGTATGCTATATGCGGATAAAATAATGCATTAATTTATTAAGATTCTAGACAAAATATTGGTCAATATTCCGAGCGATTATACTCAGCTAAAGTAGCCATTAGACATTTTGAATAACACAGAATATTTATTTATTTATTCTTTTAACAAAACATGCATTTATTACGTAATATCTACTAACATAATTTTATTCAAGTGCCTAGCACCTAACAGTTATTTGGTAGACCTGTTATTAGATTATCTAAGCTTGGTTCAGAAATTGAAATAGTACTAATACAACATAGTGCATAGCAAAGTGAGCCTCTTAATTATAACTTGGCATAGCTGTGTATCAAATTGCCGCCTGCCATTTTACATCTGTAATCAATTGACTTTCTGCCGGAGCGAATAACACTGCAAATATATAAATAATTATTATAAGTAGTTGTCTTATCAGAGTGATTAGTAATTTATACAGGTGGAACATAAATTTGTTCACATATACTAATATAAAAGGAATGAGAGAATGTCGGATAAAGCTAATATTGAAATATGTAAAAATAATAAAGGCGAGTGCTGATTTCTATTGAATGAAATACCCCTCACTCTTAAAACAGTAGTTCATGGCAACAATTTTTCGCTATGGACTAACTCATTATAAGTGTAACAAGTGGCTCCATCTTGCTGTAATCACGTGTTCTGGTTGTATATGTACAGCCAATTCCTGATAATGTGATGGCATATATCTATCACATTCGCACATATGTATATCCAGAAGATTTCACAATGCCATACAGTCGTGAGAAGCCCCGAAGAACTAGTGAAAATGTCGACGATATCTTAACACTACTATAATGTATGAGCCTCTGCCTTAAAGGATTAGGATAGGTCAATATCTGCAATTCTATTTAATACCGTGCTCATTAATGCAAAAGTAGACTTTGCCGGCTAATGGAAATTTATCAAAATTATTAAAACGATGTAAAAGAATTTCGCCAAAAGGGTTGTACCTAAGTATATTAAATAGCATGAAGTTTTAATTCTGTATTAATTGGATCTCGAATGGATTTTAAGAGCAATTTGCCCGATCCTGTGAACCGATCCATAGCAATTCAATTACCAAAAAAAACTAGCAGCAAAGCCCGTGTTATACGCTGTATTCCCGAGATTGCGCGGGTAAGTTTGATTTAAAAGTAAGTACAATTTTATGACCTACTTTGTAGAAGACAACTAAATTAACACAATAGTATTAATAGCTCGCCTAGTTTTGGTTCCATTTGATTAAATACGTATGGTCTTTGAGAATTATCAGTCGGGAACGGATGGGCATTCGGATCAACATCGACGTAGATACACGGCCAATGTCTTATTCATTGCATATATTTATTGACACTCAACCAACAAAGTTGTTTGATAAATAGCGCGTTTTAATTATGTAGCTGCATGTTCTGTTTTGCTGTGCATTATACAATCCAGGTGTGTCATGTTTATACACGTAATATTACCGTTCATCAAATTGATTACATCCAGATGTGTGATAATCTTAATTATGGCTAAATAATTGCACTTTTAAATGAGAGATGTCATTAGCAGACCGCTTGGAGATTCTTAAATACATATCTCTTAATTGTCTATGTTTTTAAAGGTATAATACAAAAAAAAAACTTACATAAAAAGGGAGCACTACATTTCATTTTTGTTTTCCAAAGTTATAAATCTTGTGATATTAAAGCATGCGAAATGATATGTAACTGAAAGCGATCAATCAAATATACATACCTACCTAAATCTAGTAATCTTCAGTCAGTCATCATTTGGATAAAGTCTTTGAAACGGGATGTGACAATGAAAAATTATAAAAGCTAGCCAATTTAGATGTTCTTCCAAGATATAGCGAGGCACAGCGAGAAAAGCATAAAATTTGCTTTTGAAATTGTCTGCTCTAAAAGATGTACCACAGTGCTCTTCACCACCAGACCTTGGCTATACGGGCACGAACACCTGGTAAATAGGCATAGTATTCCATTCGTTCATTTTAAAGGCACTTGGATCAAATGGAGTTATGTATGACGGAGATAAATCGCTAAAAGCCTGTATAACATCGTTGACGTTACGGCCATAAAGTGCATTTCGTCATCACGATCTATGGCACAATTAACAAAAGTGACGTGATCGTATTAACAAAATCCGTGCAATAAAAATAAACCCCTGGTAATAAGTTAGGATAATTTAAAACATACGATGAACCAAATTTTTCATTGTTTACCCTTGTCAATATTGTGAGAATGCAGATAAAAATGAACTACATACATTTTTTTACACAAGTTGATGCTCGTATATAAAATAATATGATTATAATATTATGCAGGACAATTTACTCGTCATGTTGTTTTGCAACTTTGCTGTGGCGTGTCGTGGTACTGTCAATGAGAGTCTTAGGAAGTTGATATTAAGCTGAGCTAATCATGTACGGTATACATACTATTTACTCGTTAGTGTAAAAATACTCTCTTCCTGTTCATTTTGCTATGGCACTTAATTAATTATTGATGGGATGTCACAAAATTTTGTATCCATTACCACTTTATGTTGTTTACACCTATTTCTAACAAGTAGGTTAGTAATTATACCATACATTGTAATTAAATTAATGATAAACTTATGTAAAATATTTCTATTACACTTTAGGTACCTACTAAAAATCTTCGTATATAATAAATGATTAAAAATAAATAAAGCATTGAGAGTTTTATTATATATGATTAACCTTAACAGATCCTACTGTAAGTACACTTCCGCCCCTGGTGAATGAGTATCCGTTAAAAAAGAGCTAGCGACTATATGTATTTTTTGTGCCATCTTCATTAATATATAAAAGCCCTAGATACACAATCCCGTACAAAACTTGCACTTAAAACTGTCCTCAGTTGCTTATAAGTACTTATATTAACTATATAAACCTTAATTAATGCAAATTAAACCTTAACACTTAACTTTAAGTTGAATATACAAGGCTATCTAAAAAGGTAATAAAATTTTACGAGCAGTGTTCGCGAGAATGAATGGAGTCGAATATTGTTTCTATAAATTTTAATGTATATTAATATTCTGACGTAATTATGTAGAGTTTATAAAATGCATATGAATGTGTGTTTTTAACACATATTTGTTTTTACTTTTACCTTAATATATAATAGATAATTAATACGCACGTAAATTATATTACGAGTACGTTTCATTGCTGTTCATATATTTGGTTGCCCGACTTTGAAATTATACGTATTTGAACATTACGCGACTGATTGTACATACAAATTAAAGTAACATAAAACGAGAGACAAAATAAACATTTAAAACTTGAAAAAATACGACATAATAAGATTTTTAATTTCCTTGAAATACATTGAGTTTATTGTATAATCTTCTTTTTGACGGATTTTAATTTTTTTCGTATGTTTCTTTGTTATATTATAATGCAATCTTATCTTGATATATCTCTCGATAATAGATTTAATAGTATTATTTACATGATTTTTGTTTGTTAATATGGCACTTTGAAGAATATAAGCTGACTCCCAAAAATTATGATAAGTGTTGTGGTTGCTGTGCTTGCTTGTGATCGTTGCTGTGTTATGACGGATATCCATTTTGCACATCGCACGGGATTTCAAAGAAAGCTGAAATCCAACATAAGTATGTAGATACATTTTATAAATATCCCACTATAAGGATACCGTAAAGATCATTTCAAAAAAATATTAAGCGAATACTTTTATGGTTTGTAATAAAACAAGTTTGGTAATAAATAATATATACAATCGCATTATCATTTTAAATCAAATAAAATATATTTATTTTTAAAAAGTAACAGCGTCTCTATTAATATTAGAACAGAGTCAGTATATAACCCGGACTAATCAAGTAGATTTACAATAGTATGATTAATGCGTTTAGTAAGTGTTCATTTAAATGAGCCGTGTTATATGGTCGCTCTTTGTTACGAAATAAACAGAAAAAAAATATTTTACGTTGATTCCTTGACGCAATAATCGGTATTATAATATAATTATAATAATAACATTATTACTTACCGAAAATATGAAACACCGTCCTTTTTTAGTGTCCTGGAAGTGTGATTTTACAAGTTTTAAACGAGCTCTGCGACATGTTTACTCTCGGAGCGATCGAACGGTACTTAATTAAATGAGCACCCAAATGTTCAAGTGGGTGCTCATTTGGTGAGGACGTTTTTTGACGCTGATTGTGTATCTAGGGTTTTTATACATCAAAGGCCATCTTACAATTTTTATGCTAAACTTGTTTTTTAAGTGAATAGATCGTTTGCAGTAGGTAAGCTACTATTATTTATATGGTAATGTCAAGACCAAGAAAATAAACAATATAATAAATATACTTAATAAACTATATACTTACCAAAAAATAACATTATTCTCGAGAATCATCACATTCATAGATGGTACCTAGTACGTCAGATTCACCATTAAAATACATTATTTGTGAGGCTGAAGATGTGCTATTCATCTATGGAGAATTCTCCAACAAGCTGGTGGTTATCTATCAAGATGTTGAATGACATACCAATGTAAACCGTAAGAACCGTAAGTAAATCTATTTCCACTCCTTAGCAACTAATCATTGTATCTTTTTATGAATTGAGGATGTATTAAAGACGAAGGCAATCATAATTAATAAATAATCATGCAATGTAATTAAGTATTTAAAATAATCTGTTGAAACTACATGTGTACTACAACTAAAGTGTAGACAATCTGATTACGCATTGCTAGACTACTTTATGGGCGAATTTAGCGTTTGCAATACAATTAGCATCCTAGGCATTTTACTTTTGAGTATGGCCCAAATATTACTGTGGTCCATATGTCTAACTAACAAACGCTGCGTGATTGCTAATAATTAATTATATAATTCGAGTGGTTATTACTAATATTACCTTAGGAAGATAAAAGTAAACTTAGTAACAACAAGATAAACCACTCATTACTAACATTTTGTAATAGCATCGCTGTATACGGAATAGGTACTGAGGCGCCATGCTTATATTCGTAGAGCTCCGTACCGATCCGATTCAAGTCAATTCGACTAAGAATCGACTGACCACCGGCTTAGTACAGACAAAAACTTGTGACTGAGACATTCGATCGGTTTCAATCGACTTGAATGTTATGTATTAATGCTAAGATTGATTGTGAGCGATTACTGTAGTTTATTGACGTTGGCATTACCAAAGTTAAAAAATAAACGCTTTCCTGCCAGCGCAATGATTAAAGAACACTGGTCCTTAACTGCTACCATCATAGTCCCTAAAGAAGCCCGAATTAATATGGAACAACTTATTTAAATACATACCTAATACGCTAGCACATTTTTTTGGCTAGTAACTTTTATTTGTAGTCCTGTGACCGAAGACCGAAATTTTTTGTCAAATATAGCGATAAAATAAGTACATTTGGTTCTATTATACAATATCTTTGACATATATCTATTTGGTTAGATTCAGGATTTTAGCAGACGTTTGACAAAGGTCGTATGCAAATGGGTATTGTTTTAAATAATGTCATTAAATTATTAGTAACATAACTAAAATGTTTTCTAAATAATTTTAATCTGGATATTTATAGATTTTGAATAAGTCGATTTGTGTACAATCTTTGATTCAAAGCGCTGTGGAATTAATAAGTACGACATACATTGACAAAACTCACTGTTACCGATTAACCGTCCGCTTGCTACATAGATGACTCGGGTATGCGAACTGGCTTCTCGATCCCTTGATGCACACACCCTGTCCTGTGTGCGCTATTAGTAACCTACCTCTCCGTTCCTTTTTCTCCTATCTCTGGTGACAGAGATTTAATTGATTTTTCTATTTAAAAACCTCGAAAAGATTGGTACTTATGTTTATTTCATTCAGCAGGGAAATTTGCGTCAGATGAATCTCTGGTAAGGGAAACCAGGGATTCATTCCTTTACGGTAAGTAGCAATTTGGTTTTGATTTCTTCGCGTTACTTTCTTAACGCCAAGGATACATATACAACATACCTACATGTCCTCTGTTGACGATATAATAATGCTAGCTTCATGTCAGTCGTTTATTGTTGATAAACACTGTCCGTTTCATTGCTCCTCCCTAAGCAATACAATTAGTAATTAATGGAGAATACAACTATTTAGCTCAAAATAAATATGACTTGGCAGTTACCAGTATGTTAAATGCAACTTTAACTGAAATTATAGTCAGATACGATGACTGCCAATTTAAGTTTGGTGATATCTGAGCACCTAAAAGTTTCTAAATGATGGTACTGCAATGGTGCTCTTGAAACTAATGCTGTTTAAGGTATTTTTATACTTAAATAAATCATGTAGTTAAAAAATTATTACCACAATTAAATATACATAAATGGTACCTACATACGCATAGTATTTTGTATGTAATTTGAGTCTATTGTAGTACGTAACAGATATTCCCAAAATACAAATTATCTTAAGAAAAGCATAACTAATACTTATACTTAACATAACTTTTCTCGCAACTTAGCAAATTAACCACTTTTATAGCAAATTTGATCGCTATTAGTTACCAAATCTTCCTTTTGTTGGCAGTAGTACCTACATAATTTGGAGGAAGAGTAACTGGATGTTAAAATAGAAAATGAAAATGTAAGTAGACAGTCTAAGATAGATATTTTGGTTCTTAATATAATGCTAGATAACGAGTAAGACCCGTTATCTAACATTATATTATTAAGTATGTGTACAAATCGCGATAGTCTAAAACTTTTATATTTTGGTTCAACTGCGAATGCCAGAGCTGCGATCAATAACTTTACTAAACCGAGCCGCGAACCCGAGTGGAGTCGAGTAATGACCATGACATGCGCGCCAGTCAAGAGCAGGGATAGTGTACCTATATATATATACAGTATAGGTATGTGCTCCGCTATTTGCAGAGGAATCGTGAGATGCAATGCTTAAAAGTATTATGTAGACACTACAAACTGATGAGATGAAGCCAATATAATGTTCTTGTACAGTATATTGTGGCTATTGTAAGTAAGCATATTTTCGAAGATGGGTCTGGCTAGGCCAACATTAATACATCAATGTGGCTAACACCTATGCGAATGTATCGTAGGTATCTATGTATTTCGTGAAAGGTTATTATACCTGAATATGTATGTTATTGTTTTAAAGTCTGTAAGTATGTACCTACTTTCATAAAATTACATCCATGCTTATGTCATGTGCACCGAGGCTCTAACAAAGGAAAGTGACACTATGTTGAAGGCGTACATATATATATAAATATATATATATATATATAATAGATACAAATAAATGCAATTGTTGCATAGAAACCGGTCCTAAATACATCACAGCGGTTAATGAGAAATGCGTGGAATGGGACACAATATTTACTATATGTAAAGATATATATGAGGCTTTTCAATACATACATACATACATAGATTCACGCCTGTTTCCCAGAGGGGTAGGCAGAGACTACGGATTTCAATTTGCTACGATCCTGACACTTCTCTGGCTTCATTCACTTTCATCACGTTCCTCATACACGCCCGTCGGTTCAAGGAGCTCTTAACCTGGCCTCTGTCCAGAACGCCTCCGATCTGATCGAGAAACGTTCGCCTAGGTTTTCCTCTTGCGACTGTTCCATTCACACTAGCCTTATAAACTTTCTTAGTCAGTCTTTCCTCGTCCATTCTTTCTACATGTCCAAACCAGCTTAACATACCCTTTTCTATTCTTGTAACTATATCCACTTTCATGCCGCATCTCTCTCTAATCACACTATTTCTTATTCTATCTTTCAGAGTCACACCACATATGCTTCTCAACGCTCTCATTTCTACAGCATTTATTCTGCTCTCATACTTCTTTTGCCATACCCAACTTTCACTTCCATACATAAGTGTGGGCACTAATAGTCCTCTATGAACAGCCAAACGTGCCTTTTCGGATACATTTCGACTGTTCATAAAAGCGCGTAGAGCTTTATTCACTTTGTTGCCAGCAATCGTTCTCCTTTCAATATCTCCGTCATGTTTACCATCCCTTGTAAACAAAGTACCCAAATATACAAACTCTTTCACTTGCTCCACTTTTTCTCCATCAATCATAATATTACACAACGTCACGCACTCTTCCTGTTCAAAAACCATTACTTTCGTCTTGCTTACATTTATTTTCATTCCTTTACTCTCAAAAGCACCATGCATAATAGTTACCATCGCCTGCAACTCTTCCGTTGATGACGCAAGTATTACTTGGTCATCGGCATAAAGAAGACATTTGACAAGTAACTCATTCATTCTTAATTCCCTTTTACAATCTTTTAAATCTTTCAAACATTTTAATATGGAAAGCATAATAATTATGAACTAGCAATCGCTGATCACATTTATTCGGTTTCGATCACTGGCGCTCGACGCGCTTAGCTTATGTCAGTGACTCACTTTATTGATGAGTAAGCAGAGTTTGGCCCAAGATAGTTGCTCGCGGATGGTTTGCTCCTGTCATCAGCAATTAATTGTAGGTACGAGTAAGTGCTGAGGTACGTATAAAACATTTACCTAGACCAGAGGTACCCAGACCTTTTTTCTCATAAACCACTTTCAAAATTTAGCTAGACCCCCTGTTGCTACATTTCTACCATATTCCTTGGCATTCGTATTTATATTAGTGAAGAATCAACAAGTTCGTGCAATTATTGATCAAATCTCTACGGCTGACCTTTTTTTTATTTTTTAGTAGTTCTCTACCAAAAAATTGGTAGGTTCGAGACCGCTGGTACTAAGTATGGAATATGCAAGTTTTAACAAGTAACAGTCGCTGAGCTTTTTAAAATATTAAATCAAGCCAACATTTTAGTTCTTCACTATCGACGAAAGCAAATAAATTTTCGTGGACCTCCGCTTACGAATTGTGCATCCCCATTTTTTTGTTACGCCAACGTAGACCTCCGTCGAGTCTCCCGTGGACCCCTGGGGGTCCACCTGGACCACTTTGGGAACTAAGGATCTAGACTATTAACCAAATGCAAAAGTTTTTCTAGTAGACTATTTAATAAAATATGATACTTATATTGCAATCTAGCTATGAGTACACTTTAGGGAAAATGATAATCAAAGGAAATTAATTGACATATAACTATTTCTACATTAATTTTAACTTAAATTTACTTGGTTTCTACAGTGTTTAAGCCTAAAGGCATAATTTGGCAACATGTCATTTAGGTATACATATTGGCGACAGTCATACATATTGTAGGGTTGGTATAATGTTGTGAGGTGGAAGAAATGATGGTCACATTGATATATACTTTCTTTACTGGTACCAGAAACTTATAATAGATATACAAAAATAAACTACCTAATTACGCGACCTAACTGAGCGGGTGTGGGGAGACGACTGCTGCGCTGCGCACACACAATAGCGCGCCTTGTATATAAGTTTGTAGCGTCAACAGCCGCTACACATATCGTATAGTATGCTAGCTACAAAGATATTTTATCTAGTTTAGTGCTAGCATTGAACTATATTAAAATATATTACCACTAGAATAGCAAATTCAAACAGTACGTGTTTCCCGCGCAGGCATGGTGGGGCGCGTGCCTTTTGTTCTGTCATCAATCATCAATCGTCATAGAATAAACAAGTGAGAAACGGCAATGAATTGCCGTAAATCTTAGAATTCGAAAAAATGGTTCAAGTAATACGCAAAGGTCACGTGATACCACGTGACCTTGAGGTTAGAGGTCAAAGGTCATAGTCATATCGGGGGTAAGTATATCGACTATGCTGAGTCGAATGGCGCTGACCACGAGTCTCTAACTCTTACGGTTCTTGAGTTAAAAGTTGTTTAACAGACTGACGGACGGACAAAGCTGTTGTATAACAGTTTTTCGAACTCTAAAATTAAATACGCCATTCTCATGCCGCAATCATTTCTACTTTCTGGACGTGATATTATGATGATAAAATAAAATACTTTTCAATTTACATCATTTATTTATTTATGTTATAATACTACTTATGTGACCTTATTATACTAGCGATATGACTGTTGTATGTGCTTGGGTTAAATATAGGTTCCCGAAGCTTTATTAAGTACGTAGGTACCTAGGTAAGTATTGACATTTTTAAATGTTTTGCAATTGCAAATTACACAAATCACGGTAAAACTACATCAATGGACGTAGCTTCATAGAGATAGAAACTACCCTACCTAAATAAAATAAACAATTAACATTTTATTTTAATTTTAATAGATACCTATGTTTCTGTTTTTAGAAGTTATTATATAGCTGAAATAAATATTATACTTACTTATCAAATAAAAATAATTTCCATTTTAATTTCTAATATTCTACCTACTTACTGTTCTTCAATATCTAGTCTATTCTTGCAAGTTGAAGTGAGACAGAGCTATTGTACTGAGGTGCGGTGCGTGCACCGCAGTTGAGAGGAACATAAATATTGTTCTGAGTTGCTGTTCTAGTGGTAACATATAGTTAAGTGAGTGCTAGTGTTCATACGACTTGATGACAGCTAGACCAAATAAACATCACGAAAGAATTTAAAGTGCAATAGTTCTAGCAGAAAGCTATGGCCGTAGAATATGATCGATACAATATATTGAATTTGAAAACATTTTATATCCTGTTTCGAATGATATTTAAAATCAGATTATTAAAATGAGAAATCCCAATGCCAAAGGTGTTCGTGCAGATTAGAAAAATCAACAATTCACCGGTATAATGCGAGTAATGTCTCACTCACCAAGGGTACCTTACAACCGTTTAGAAAGTTACCATCGTAATTATTTAGGCCA
Organism: Catocala sponsa; assembly: GCA_963564715.1. Taxonomy (NCBI): domain Eukaryota; kingdom Metazoa; phylum Arthropoda; class Insecta; order Lepidoptera; family Erebidae; genus Catocala; species Catocala sponsa. The sequence goes on from OY751326.1 coordinate 25,705,800, forward strand.
ATCGATACCTACGAGAGGATTAAAAAACTATTCGTAAATAGATATGGTCCCATTTACTATATAAAAACTGCTAAAATGACGTTGATATGTCAGCTACGAAATCTTATAGATACTAAGTAGTAGTATTGGTACTTGGGGAAAAATAAAAACTGCCTACTGTGTACCTAGTGTGTATAGACTCTAACACAAAGGGAGAATCCTCCGACCAGGCGGGTGATCGTGCCTGGTGAGCTGCGGCCCGACGGTTAACGTTGAGATCGTATATAATAAATAATAGTAACTCGTTGTGTAAACTTCGCTTATGCGATTAAGGATTGTACCTACAGCGCCATCTCTTAATAATTGTTGTAATTTCTTTGTTTGTCTAGAGTTATTAGAATACTAGGCAAAGTATACAGATTACAAAAACTTAAATTCGTTAAGTATCAAAAGCCTCTGCATAAAGTAGGATAAAAAATATGGATCATAATTACAAGATAAGAAGATTGTTTTTGTACGATATAATGAAAAGCATTCTGTTTAGACCCGTTACTGCAAAAGTGGGACATGGGTGGGCAGTGTGGGCTTTCTGGGCTTTCTCCTTTTAATTTTGTGATATAGGTACCTACATATTATGTACTAGCTTTTGCCCGCGGCTTCGCTTGTGATGTGTAACTTTTTATAGTTGATTCCTAGTTTAGTAAGTAGCATAACGGTCGAATAATATTTTAAATAACTTTCGTTCGTAATAGTACCTAGTTTATTTCTATAGCGGCTTTGCTCGCGATTAGTTTATGACTGGCCTCATAGCCGGGACGGTCAACAAAAAGAGTAGCAGGATTACCGATAGCGACGCTGGCGTTGATTGCAACAAATGCTCACAAAGATAATCGTGACAGGGATGACAGATAGTCACCGCAGGACATCAATTGAGAGCTTCAGCATACACAACATTGTCAGTGAGCCCATCTGGAATATGAACATAAGGGTTCCTTGGACTGCTCACATGGGAAAGAACGACGTAAAGTTGATTATGTGAAAAACAACTCACGCTAAGATCTACGCCAGCACGGCTCAAGCCAAACTCGACCTTCGGCCCTACATTTACAGCGCAACGTTTGTGAACTGCGGGTGACATAAAGGGCGACAAACTTATTATTTGCGGTTGGTACAGTAACCGTGTCTAGGGATTGAACCGCAAAATTAAGTTTGTTTTTTATTGTATATACTTTTACGGGATAAAAAGTACCCAGTGTGGTGCCCAGGATATTAAAGTATAATAATAAGAAGTTTCATAGTAATCGAACTGGTAGTTTTTGCGTGATGCTTGAACAAACAGACAGACAGACAAAAATTTTTGAAATCACATTTTTGGTTTCGGTTTCGATCTAGTAACACCCCCTGCTATTTATTTTTAAAATATTTTCAATGTACAGAATTTACACTTCTACAGATTTATTATATGTATAGATTAATTTTATGTATAATACACAGGTGAGCACGAGATATGTTCTAAAATAAGGACTTTATAAACGTATAAATGTTGGGGCTGAGCTTCAGGCTACCAACGGGGTCCATAGGTGGTGGATAATGGAAGGGCCATCATAAATGGTGGTTAGCTGTGAATAGATTGAATAAGCAGTCCCCAACCAAGAGCAGTAGTTTGAGTAAATTACAATAATATCTAAATGGTATAAAACAAATTCGGTGCCCGCGTCTGTCAAAATATTTGTCCCTTTACATAGATATTCTTAAGAATACCTATGTAGTTAACTACATAGCGGGTTTTGGACGGTCCCTATATACAGTCCCCTAAGTGATACATCCGCTATATTTTTGGTTACCGTGACCTTCTAACCATCGTTAGCTTTAGTCTATTTTAACAAAATATGCTTTAGATATTCATACAAAGTTTACTTTTTATTCATACAAACTTTCAATGTAAAATTCCATAATTTATCTAACGTAAGATTACTGGAATACCTCATTCTCACTCTTCATTCTTCACTTACGTTTGATAAAATATCATACCCTTAGGAGCTTCCCCCTAACTACCAGTTGCGCTTAAGGTTGCGACCTTTATATTGACTAATAATTCTAATAAAGTATATATCCTTAGTGAGGTAAAAAAATTACGTACAACATCTGAAAATAAAGTAAGTATTACTTATTTAATCTGCTAAGTATTTTGTTTTCACATTTTTTGTCATCATTTAACACAATTATTATCAAGAAACGTTTTGATCGTCTCTTTACAATCTATGTCCCTATTAAGATAGTTAAATAATACGCTTTTTATTAAGCTTAGAGACGTAAGTTAACAATTAAATAAAACAATAAAGTAAACTTTATTGCAAAAATAGATATATTATGTAGGTAAAAAGAAAGTATTTTCACGTACTTTATTGTCCTCATAAAGTTATGTTTACTCGAAATAACGTAATTAATACTTTATTGTAAAGTACTAGTGGCAACCCTAGTTGCGCGCGCTTAGCTCATGTAGTCGTTACGTTGATTCTGTCAAAATTTGTACAGGATTGCAAACTATTTTTAACATTTTGTGCTAATGTACCTTCACTGAAGGTTATATTATAAGAAGCTACTAAAATAAGCCCTTATATTTAAATTACACTACTCCAAATTTCATGAATACGTGTAAGCATATATTATATACAGATGTTTGAAACTTATATAGCTATAAGATGGCGCCACGAAAAAAGTCCCGTAGACGTATTTTACTAATTTATTCAATATCAGGTATAGCTTTGTAATAAGTTTTTTTTTTTTTAAACGCACCCGCCATCGCAGGGTGTTGTGCTTATTCCCCTGACATGGGGATCAGGGACCTTATTTTCGTTCGTTTTTTTTTCGCTGTTTTTATTATTTCTACTTACATTACATACACACATAATATCACAGTTAATTTTAATCTTTTCTTACATATAATATACTAGATGTTCCCGCGGTTTCACCCGCGTTTGTCGTTACTGCGCCGCCCCCGTGGGTCGTAGCGTGATGTTATATAGCCTATAGCCTTCCTCGATAAATAGGCTATCCAACACAAATAATTTTTCAAATCGAACCAGTAGTAATCACGCAGAATAAACCAGGAGAAACATCGTTTGTACTATGTCTGTAATGGGTAATTATTTTGCTGCGATGTTATTTTAAAACTGCTATATCTCCTAAGATATTAATTGAAATCGAATGATGTAAAGGGCAATTTTGTTTTAAATTAAATACTTGTGATGAATAACGTATTTATTTGGATAAGGATTAATATCATGTTTATAAAAATACCCTCGCAAATAATGCATTATTTTAGAACACATTTCGTTAGCATAAAAATGGTTATAGTGAGCCAACCTTAAAAGATAGACATATGCTGTCGCGGACTTTTTTTTAGAACTTTTAAAGGGAAACAATTCTGTCATACATGATTTTTGCGAAACTTTAACTGTTTACGCAGCGCACGCAGCGGAAGCTCTTAAAAGGAAAAAATACTTTCCGATTTTGAAACATTCTTCATTGGTGCTCCGCTCCTATTGATCTTAGCGTGATGATATATAGCCTATAGCCTTCCTCGATAAATAGGCTATCTAACACTGAAATAATTTTTCAAACCGGACCAGTAGTTCCTGAGATTAGCGCGTTCAAGTAAACAAACAAACAAACAAACTCTTCAGCTTTATAATATTAGTATAGATTTACACCGTACTCTAATTTAAAGCTATGTATATAGTGTAGTGGGTTTGTGTTTGTTATGTCTTGTTTCGAGTATTAACTTTGCTTGCTATTGTGATAACACTGTTATAGTGTTTCATCCGTCGATAAAGTGCCGGCGTCTCTCACCTTCCATTTCTTCCATATGATTTTATCCTCCCTAGATATTATTTTATTTCCCTAGGATAGACAAAGCGCTAGTAACACCCCTAGTATTACTAGCTCTCATTAGCTACGGTACATACTTATCATCATGCTTGCCTTAGTAGTAATTCTGACAACACAATAATAAAAACAATTTATTTATAAAACTTTATTGGTCATGTATGATAAAATTTTCAAGTAACGATTTTATTAATCCCTTAGGGTTAATTCTCTTAAAGGGGTAATTACAATTATAAAGCAGTTACTATCTTCGATATCACTACAGTGATCAGATTCCAAATCACTGCCACTCTCCGTTGATATAATAAACCTTTCCAAAATTTAACAAACACCTAATATTGAGATTATTATTAAGTAATTGCAATACTGGTCATCAGGGTAAATGTAGGGTCGGGATAGTACGGCTAAATTTAATGATTTAATTAACTGCAATGTATGTATAAACATTATTATTATTTATATGAAAATAAAGCCACATTCGTACCTTTATTTTTGGACAATAATATAAATGTCAGCCCAAAAATTAACTGTCATGGCGCAAATATTATTAAAGGCATACAAATGTCTTTGTATTTCATTTAGGTTCTACAAAAATCCATCAGTATAAGAATCAATTTCTCTGCCTCCACTTTTCACTACTTTAGTGGCGTGGACACTAGATAGAGATACGTATGTACTCTAGACTCTAGGCAGATAGGGATTATTCTTACAAAAGACTGGATGCTATCGTCAATAAAAACATTTAGTGTGCTTACATGACTAACATAGACTATACCGATGATATGGTGTTGCTGAGCCCATCAATCAGTGTTCTCGATTGGTTGCATTATGTGAGTGCTATGGAGGCTCATGGGCTCAGGTACAACACCAGTAAGAGTGGAGTGAAAATCATAAGGTGGGTACCAAAATCTATGAGTTTGGTTGGGCGTTGCCCACACTCGTAGATTTTCACCTTATAAAACCACCCTCTCCAAAAGGTTATCCGAGTAAAGTATTTGGGCCACTGGGTCACTGATACAGTCAAAGATGATGTAAATGTAGAAAGGGAACACAGGGCATTGTCAGTCAAGGCAAATATGCTGGCCCTTAGGTTTGTGCGCTGCACTGCGCACGTAAAAGTGCCCCTTTTTAAGTCTTATTGTCAAGCTTTTTATACGTGCATGTTATGGATTAAGCACACGCGAATAGCTTACGATGTCCACCGGGTCCAATATAGAAATGGTTTGAGGGCCCTGATAGTTCTGCCACGCTTTTGTAGTGTGTCAGGGATGTTTACGGACACTGGCCTGCACGGTTTTGCCGCAATATTAATCCATTCGCTGTCCCGTGATAGACAGAAATTAGACAGGGAACGTGTTAAGAAAAAGAGCGGCGTCTCTGATGCGATGGGTGCGTGGCAACTCCAACTAACTGTTGACTGACCACAAAGAATGGACAATCCTTTTCCATTCTTCCTGAAACACACTAGAGGGAATGGAAAAGGATTGTCCATTCTTCGTGGCTCTAACGCAACTGCATATGATGTGACTAAAATTATGTCCTTTAATTTAAATTAATATAATAACATTTTATGTAGTGACGTATTTTTTGTCTGAAATAAATGATTTTATTATTACATTTCTGTTTCTCTTATCACAGGTATTTTCAAACATATATATTAGGAAAATACCTGGCCCTTTGAGAGGCTTACACGGAGACATAGGTCCAACGTGAAGAGGCCCTTCGAGAGTTTTAATCTTCTAAGGTGGGATGGATACCTACCGCGGTACTAGCCGCAGTAGGCGTAGAGTATTGCTACGTATGGTTTCTAATATACAGGATGACCAGTAATTAATGGATAACGATGAAATGTTTTATAGTAGAACTGATGGCCGTTCAGCAAAAAATTAAAATAAAAAATTCAAACATTCAAACAACGAGCACAAAGAACATCCAGACTTGCAACAACCATTTGTGGATCACACAAAGTTCTGCCCGTGTGGGATTCGAACCCACAACACACGGCGCAATGGTAGTGGCGAGGCGATCACCAAAACCACTACGCCATCCAGTGCAGTCAAACAACATTTATAACCAAATAATTGAAAAACGAACCATTTATGATAATTACTTAATTATCCATCGCTGGTTCTTAGATATACCTACTTACCTATATTTTTAATATTTAGTTAATATCGAAATACCATTCGACGTAGGTATTATATATATGCTAAAGAGAGAGTTTTCATAGACTGTGGCGGTACGGAATAAAATTTTGAAAATGCCTATCTGCCTATATTTTTATGTCTGTATTTTTTAATAATACTTTACTCACGTTGAAAATCTCATCATACTTAATATTGGAGAAATTTAGAAACATCAGTAGGTACCTAGTTATGGATATGTTGTAGTATTAAATTTATATTCACAGGGTCACGGTACATTTTTGAATATACTGTCAAATTAACTTTATAATTATCTCGAATAGCTAAACTGATGAGGGTGTCGGTTGAGTGGTCGTAATCGTCATTCCAGAATTACTAATGATATTTCCAACCAGTCAAACACAATGTGTACTATACAACTGCTTACCATTTTTGCGTAATAGTGTGACTTAACCAAACCGGGCGGCGGAAGGCGAGTGCTGGAATGGATTCGTTACATATAATATGATTTGGTGGAAATTGTTATTTAGTTACGAAAATTCCCACTAGATTGTGTTTATTTAAGCAGTGGGGCTTCGATCAAATATACCATAGATGCACATTCTCATACAAAAACCGCGTCAATATGTGGCACTGACCAGTACTACTTACTTACAAGTGTCTGCATTTATTATGCAATCCAGGAAATAAACCGGAATAACCATTGAACGCCCACTGAGAAACATTTTGTAATAGTTTAGTTAAAACGCGTCAATGTAAAGCGGTCTAAGTGTGTTACTCGCGATACGCGTACTAAGTATGTGGTACGGTCTCCACCGTAGTAGTGGTGTCGATTCGCTCTCGCTTACGGGCAGCGCACGCAAGAGTGATTGGGACAGGTGCATAATATAGCGCATACGACTGATTTATGCACAGTTTTGTTGGGGCCGTTTTTCGAGCGACGATCGTGTATCTATGGTATATTTGATCGATGCAGTGGGGTATCTGACAAAATATTGGGAATCCCTGTTGGTGGGTATATCTGTAAGACAGTAGGATCAGTATGAGTTTGCTTAACCCAGTGAATCTTCTAGTGAAAATAGATAGTTTATCGGTTTATTCCCATTTTCCCCCGCATATCTGCCTCCGAATGGGGCAAAATGGAAATTTTCATGTCATCTCCCCCCAAATTTGTAATCGGGGGAAGTTAGGAAGTTCTAATCCCATCTTCCCCCGCATCTCTGCCCCCGAATGGGGAAAAATGGGCATGTCTGTGTCATTTTCCCCCGAACTTGTAATCGGGGTAAGATAGGAAGTTCTATTCCCATCTTCCTCCGGATAGCTGCCTTCGAATGGAGGCAAATGGGAATGATTGTGTCATCTTTCCCCGAACTTGTAATCGGGGGGAGATAGGAAGTAAAAGTTTCATTTGGCCCCGAAATATATTTAATAATTAATTTTGTTTTGTGTGTGAAGATGGGAATAAACCAGTTCATCTTGTGATAAATGACAGTCACAGAATCGGTGCAGATTTCTGGAATAAATCATCGTAAGTTTAAGTAACGTTGTCAAGCCTACATACATATTGTCACGCCTTGTAATATAGTAGGGTAGGTAGATATTCCTATAATATGGGGCAGATAGTAGCTCAACGTTATACCCTATACCTATGTCATGAGAGGCGACTAAAATAATTCATCGGATCACGGCGGCCAGACAGAGTCGATCTGACCGTCCACATACCAGAAGTTCGACCCAGAGACACAAACTGCCGCTCCTTCTGCTTAATGTCGTACCAAAACGTGTGTTGGAATGCGTTAGCCTATGACACTGCCTACTCAAATACGAATTATTATTCGCTGTTCACGCGGTGAGAGCAGTCATGAAGTACAAACAATATAATATAAATGTCTCGTCATACAATATGGGTATTTGTACGGCCTTGCGTCCAAATGTTAATACAGTAGGTAATATTAACATTTGGACGCAAGGCCGTACAAATTGCGAATATTCGAATTTCTTTTTTCTTAGCATTTGAAATGTATTCGAATATCTTTCGAATGCAATGCACATAACTATTCACTAAAACCTACTTATAACTGCGTAGGTACGATATAGTCTGAAATCTCAGAGCTGTCAGACTTATATTTGAGTATGGCTGATTATCTTACATTAGATGCGTAAGGTCTCATACTGTGTAGATAGGTATCCAGCGTAAGCATTCTGGTAAGTTTGCCAGTGGGACTAAGTGTATTTAATTTTCTTACAATACAAAGATCTTTCGGATCGATATGTCCGATTATAAATAGGCTTTTAAGCCTATCTATATATTTATCTTATTATTATCAAAGGCGTCGAATTTAGGTATCAAAAATGTTCCGTGAAATAGTAAACTGAAAAATATTTGGGCTACGGCAACGCTCCGCCTATGAAAACGTGCTTTGCAACATCGGTCACTTAAAGACATCCTTAGTTTTTTTCAAGTGTGACAAAAATATCTACCTAAATAAAACTGTTATTATTTACGGACACCATCTTACTTACGGGCTTTGGAATTTACTGACATCTTGCTAAAGTTGTGACGTACAAAATGGCGAGAGCGCAAATATGTGAGAGTGAAACGAGAACAAAATCTTTAAGTAATTAATTTATTTATTTATGCACCAAGTATTATCCTGGTAAAAACAATCAATAACTTTACTACGTAAGAATGCTCAATTTCTATTTTATTACGTACTAGCTGACCCGCGCAACTTCGTCTGCTTCACATAAGAGAATTTTCCTAGTTTTTGCAATATTTTTCATTTATGCTCCGCTCCTATTGGTCGTAGCGTGATGTTATATAGCCTATAGCCTTCCTCTATAAATGGGCTATCCAACACTGAAATATTTTTCTAATTTTTACCCGTAGTTCCTTAGATTACCGCGTTCAATGTGAGTGAAGTCGGCGCGTGAGCGCCCCCGCCTTTTTATAAATGCAGCGGATGGCCGTTTCGCGCGTTAAACAACAATCAACCGTATAGCCGTACCCATACTGGCGCGGCGAGATTTGGAAGTTTTATTTCATCTATATCTTGTGTGTTTATAAACCGATTCCTATATTTTTTTTTATAATATTAATATTAAAGTGTACTTTTTGAATATGGGAGTTTAAGATATATCTATGTGAAATACAATATATTTATGTATTTTAATACACTTTAAAGAAATGCCTAACGATTAAACACGTTATTGTGGCTAATTTATAAAAGATAGATATATACTATTAAGGACTTTTTTGTAGATCTTTTGAAGACCATCATCTTTGTAATACATACTTTTGGTGTATGATCAACGTATGCGAGGATAAGAGCTCGAAAGCGCATTTTCATCCGACTTGCTTCAAATTTATCGTCACTGCACAGCTCCTATGTGTCTTAGCGTTATGTTATATAGCCTGTAACCTGCCCAGGAGTATGGACTACAATCGTACCAAGTTTGGTTAAAATCCCTTCAGTAGTTTTTGACCCATGCGTGCACATACAGACAGACAGACAGACAGACAAAAAATTTACTGATTGCATTTTTGTCATCAGTATCGATCACCAATCATCCTCCAATATTAATTTTGAATATATATTCAATGTACAGAATTGACCTCTCTACAGTTTTATTATAAGTATAGATGACAATTTCGGTCGATTACAGTAGTGTGTGTGTGAGTGGTACCTATGTACCTATGAGTGGTCTAGCTGATATGAGAGGGTTTCGAAGGTGTCTCTGTTGATGCCTACGACTATACCAGCAATATACACTGACGGACTCATAAACTGCATCAAAGTTCAGGATTACTTTCGAATTAATATTTTTGAAAAGTATGCAAACTTTTTATATTATACTAAATGAAAATGTCGAGACTGTCCATTAACCATAAAAAAACAATATTTAAAAATAGAACAGCAGTAAAAGATAAAATTATAGCCGGGAAAATAAAATTTATGCATAGTCTCAAATTCGTGTGTTATTTTATTCAGTGTTATTAAAATTTGAAATTAAATCTTTTTGTTTTTTTTTATTTGCGATTCAAATTATTGTTACCAATAGTATAGATTATTAGTCTTTTAAACTCAACAAAAGTTTCGTAACCATAAATATGGATACTTCGTCCGAACAAACCGCTCAAATTGTGGCATTGGTGCGGGAAAGCTTGGATCAACGAACGATTGCTAGAAATTTAAATTTAAATTAGTCTACGGTTTCTAGAGTATACCGAAGGTTTGTAGAGACAGGTTCTTACAAAAGGAGACCCGGCAGAACTCGAGCAACCACCCGTCGTGACGACCGATTTATTGTTTCAACTTCCCTACGAAATCGTTTCCTCACGTCAGTAAACATCAAAATAGAGCTGAATAAAGTGCGTGGAGTAAACGTGAGTGCACGGACAATAAGGAGGCTTGAGAAAGCGGCAATCACCCCTTTTAGACCAGCAAATGGTCCAAAGCTGTATGCAGCTCACAGTCAAGCTCGTTTAAGATTTGCGCGTGAACATCTTAATTGGATTGAAAAGCAATGGGCCTCCATATTGTTCACCGATGAGTGCAGGACATGTTTAAATGGCAGAAGAATCTATCGTCGATGTGGGGAGAGATATGCTCAAATTTGCATTGAGGAGCGTGTTCCTTTTGGAGGCGGTTCGTGTATGGTGTGGGGTGGCATTTCGATGATCGGACGAACGGAACTTGTGTTCATCGACATGGTTCGTCAAAACGGTAAAAGAGGTGGTTTGACGGCACAACGCTATATAACAGAGGTTTTAGAAGCTCACGTGGTAGGTACATTACATGGGATTAATAGACGAAAATTTTGTTCTAATGCAAGATAATGCCCGACCCACGCCGCTGCACAAGTTCGCAATATTGCTTAGAGGTTGGGATACGTACCATGAATTGGGATACGTAGCATGCACCCTGGATCTTAATCTCATTGAGCATGTTTAAGACAGTTTAAAAACCGTTAAACCGTTTAATAACCCTAATCAGATGCGGAACCGATTAGAATCTGTAATAAGGGCATGTGGAGGCAATACACCTTATTAAAAGAAAAAAAACCTGTGCTTCAACTTTTTTTAATTGTAAAAACCAATTTTCAATAAACCAACCAGAACCAATTTTTATTACATTTATAGTTTTTGTTCAAAAAAATGGAATGGCCCTTTCCATTATACAAACATACACTTAAGGATATGATACTACGCTGTTATGAAGTTAACGAACCAAACTAGGTATAGGTTTCAATATAAATTTGTATAAAAAGTTTGAATACCTACTTGGTTAAAATGTTTATTTCAAAGGCGTCTTGAACATTGATGCAGTTTATGAGTCCGTCAGTGTATATTTGTAGCAGTTGCGAACTTTTCTTTGCCACAATGTATAGCCTCGATTAGTTCTTAGAGATATAGGTATAAATAATTGTGACAGTTTTAATTTGTGCGGAATGTATTTAATAGCCAATTAATTTTGTAGATATTTGTTGTAAATTTCTAATATTTAGTAACTATTATTTTTGTAAAATTGTAGAATGTAAATATTATTTAGTAGTAAATGGATATCAGCCGTGTAAGACATAATTTCAATCATACATCTACCGAATTCTTATATTATAAAAATACACACACATATTGTTATCGGTTATTTTGTTTTTACTTTTTAATAATATTACATATACAAATAGTGAAACTTCTCTTTTAGGTACGCCATCCAATATTATTGGAACACTATATTATTATACAATTTTATGTTCATTTATAATCTGATTAATGTTATGAAATCACAACTAATACAATATTCTATTATACAAGAAACATTACGTGCTCATTTAGCAAAATGGCAATAATCCTAAGGTTAAAACATTTACATTTATGTCAATAAAGGGAAAGCTGATTGTAACATCTCATTTATATGATATCTAAGATCATTGGAAGGACGAATTATATAACATTAACAATATATCGACGGATAAAAGATAGTGTCAAACTTAAATACATAAAAGAACTATGGATCCTAATAGGTATTGTATATTGAGACGATAATCAAAGTATCTTTGATTTAAATTCTTAGTCTTTATGTCAATCTCTACAGTTGTTTTAAAATTGACAAATGAACAAAACTGTTATGTCGAAAATTAAATAAATATTACCAATATGCTCAAATTTCGCCTCTACTGAATGTACAATAACATATTATGTAGCCTCATCAGCAGCATTTTTCAGTCACCAGCATTTAATACCTGAGGTAAAGATACTACCTCTTTTACAAATACTAGATTTTGAAATCAAGTTGCGTAATATAAAACAGCATGAGACATTGAAAACAGTGGGTGACTGATTTTAATAACTCACGCTGTTCTGCTTAAGACTAAACAGTATTACGCCGATATGCAACATTATAAAGTAACTAGCGACCCACCCGCCCCGACTTCGCACGGGTAGTAGAAAACCTTTACGAATTATACACATAACCCTTCCTCATGAATCACTCTGCCTATTGGTGAAAACTGCATGAAAATCTGGTCAGTAGTTTTTGAATTTATCGAAAACAGACGCGGCAAGGGACTTTGTTTTATAATATGTAGTGATTACGCAAAGGCAGCTTTTGCACTTATAGCACTGGTGTCTGTATAGGCGACGTGGCCCAAACATCTAGTAATCTCTGACGTCAGTTTAGGTTTCAACTTTTTAAATATAATTTACAATATAACTTTAGTAGATTCATAAAGGAATGTGACTTTTGAGGGGATTCTTGGCATTTTGTACAGGACAAACAAGTTATCGTATTACATAAAAATATGTTTCCCTTCTGATCCTTCTTAATATATTTTATAAATATACATCGGCATTATTACAAAAAATTGATTGTCATACAAAAATATTTTAGATATCGTTGTACAATAATTTGCTTAGGGCACAATATTCTTTTACATCTTTTCTGTATGTTATTTATGTTAAGTTAAAAGAAGAATACGATACTCGACAACATTTATATTATTTTAGACGGTAAACTGTGTCGACGAGGGACAATTACAAGAGTTGTATTTTAGTACCCTGACTATTGACGTACTTATTTATTAAACACAAATGAACATGTATAAACTAAATTGTTGTACAGTATGGAAGCATCGTTTGTGTAGGTACAATACATATGATAAAGAATAACTACACCAACAATTGCTAATATTTTTGTGACAGTGGCTGTAAATATAGTTTAAGAGATACGACGAATAAATTTTATACATGTTATTTTATAGTAACAATATCATATGTGATACACCGTTTTGGGTTTTAAAACCAATGTGTATAAATTAGGTTAATTTTTACCTTTCCTGCAAATGTTACATTATTACAGGACCACGCTTCAAACATTGACGGTCTAAGTCAATGTTATATTTGAGTAACATATACTAATAGAATTGCCTGTCTGTATCGTAGTTTTAACAAATGGGAGGCAGTTGGATTTCGTAGATGGACATTATGGAAACTTGTCTCAAATAGAAAATTTGGTAAAGCAAGCATTGCAATTTTGATAACCTCGGCTTCTCAATTTCGCGAGTTCCGCGAGCGTCATCTTCATAATATTTACTGTGGGGAGGACTGCGAGTAATTATTGTACTTTTATTAAGCGATCGGTCTAGATCCACCGCTACTAATTTTCAGCTCTCAATAAGTTAATTTTGTTACACATATATTAATTTGTGCACTTTTTAACATAAAAAGTGGTACCTAAACTAGTTATGTAGTCCAATAATAATGAATAGATAATAAAGTTTAATAATTTTTATGTAATATTGTGCACTATTACAGTGTTAGTCCATATCGTTCACTTGCGACAAGAATGTGAGCATAAATTATTAAATACATAATCCCATAATTCGTGATGTTTTAAATATTTTAGCTATAAACGCGATAGTGATTCGGTCTCTTTGACAAGTAGAGAGATTGATATTTCCGGTCATTTACCAGGGCTTGATTCCACTTGTAATTTTCGTTTAAAAATATTACTTCGAAGACCTACAATAAAATGCAAAAGCCGAAGTTTCAGTTATTGTCGGCCGATTTTATTTGTATTAGGAATGTGCGGTCCTAATTTTTATGTATTTGTGTCACTCAAACTTGGTGAAGAGTAATTTAACAATTTTAATGACATTCCGACTTTTATTTACTTAACACGCTACGAACAAAAAGTATTCATAACATGAAACATATTAGGTAACATTTTAGACATCCTGACCCCGAATATGAAGTGGTCCTAAAGTCGAGTAATGTCACTTTGAAAGAAACAAATCCAAAGAAACTTTACGATGGGTAAGGTTCTTTTATATTTGGTTATCCCCAAAATTTCTGATAGATGGTTTTAATGGCAGTTTTTAAGAATTAAAACGCACTTGTCGCAAATGCACGATATCTTAATTTAAAATATCGATGGATTTGAAAACATTAATTCTGTAAATTTCCTCATACCTATCCATATTGCTAGCGATATGATAAAATAGTTACCCCGGAGTGCATGATCACGTATTATCTGCAAACTATTACATACACATAAAACTACTTACATGTAGGTTTATAATTTACAGGTTATATTTGAATAAGTTTGTGCCACACTCGTCCGAATAACTATTTCGGATTACATCCTCAAACTGGGCGTGTTCACATTATTTTGTGTCATTAAGTTGGGTATCTTTATTAAACGCCCATTTTAATAAATATACAATGTACGGAGTGCGCCCAGTATCTATACTAATATTATAAGCTGAAGAATTTGTTTGTTTATTTGAACGCGCTAATCTCAGGAACTAACGGTTCGATTTGAAAATTCTTTTAGTGTTGTATAGCCTATTTAACAAGGAAGGCTTTAGGCCATATAACATCACGCTATGACCCACGGAGGCGGCGCAGTAACGATAAACGCGGGTGAAACCGCGGGAACATCTAGTAATTATATATAGAGGTTATGTAAATCAAAGTTTTCTAGTAACGATATTATTCGATAAGTTTTATTACACATTTATCATTTCCTTGGACCATCCTTAAATTATGTCAATTCAATGATGAATGTGGCACAAATATTCAAATGTCAACTTTATTACATAACTAAAGCACCACCCATTATCGTTTTGTTAGACGGAACAGCATCGAATATACTCTATCAGCGACAACTACATTCATATAAAAAAAATATGAACCATAGATTAACGCAATGGCATTGATCTATGATTCGTTATTTAAATCTTTGGTTCAAAAACATTGGCCTTATACTGAAATGTGTTACATTTAAAAGAAGAACCAAATTAATGTATTCTTTTTCAAGACCATTTGTATCGATCATATATAATATTTAAATAATGAAAGAGAGTATGAACTGTATAGTGTTATGTATGTTTACACAATGAATAAGAATTAAACTCTCTACGTGCTTAAATAATAATACCAGCGTTTTCCCTGAAATAAAACGCTTATTAAATTACTTAACTAAATTCGAAGCTTACCTAATTAATTGAGAGACACTTCCGTTTCCGCCCATTTCCCCTTTCCCATTCTACCCATGTATACCCATCTCTTTCGCACCTCTCTCCCTGATATCTCCCTCCTCCCACCACCTGGATGGCTCGTCACGTTATGCGCTTGAGCCTCTTGCTCATTGCGTAGAAAATCAACAGGCAGACATTATTTAAGCTTCGAATTTAGGTAAATAATTTAATAAGCGTTTTATTTCAGGAAAAGCGCTGCTATTAAATCACTTGACCGTAAATTCGAAGCTTAATAATTGATTGAGACGTGTTTGTTATCGCCTGGTGGTGGAGAAACGCCAATGTGAGGATGACCATATAAATGCATGCTAATGAAGCATGTAACGAGAATCAGGGGCGATACCTAGTAGCTTAACCCGTCATACCTATTGCTCATAAATATAAAACAAATTAGTTGTATACAGCTAAACTTTACTTTAAAATAAAAGGTTGACAATCATTGCCTATTTAGGTAGATAGGTACGAGAACAAAATCAGGATATAGGCAATTAGGAAAAACTAATTTTAAGAAATCAACTAAATTGACTAAGGTAGGTTGTATTTCTCTAGGATGATTTACCCTTAAAGTTACATAGTGATTATACAAATCAAATCCTAAGCAAGTCATCTTAAAGGATCAAACAAACTAGTGACAATACTACTTGAACATGAGGCAGCTGGGACAACCTTACGTTTGTAAAATTTATTAAAGGTATTTTCAGTTCTCTTGTTGCCTTTAGCTAAAATCTTATCAATTGGAAGATTTTCCGACCAGCTTTTAGATGTAACCGCAGACCGAAAACTACCAGGGGTCGCTATAATTTTCGCCTCTAATAGAAGGGATCTAATCCAACCTCCTATCACAGCGCGTGTACCAGGTCTGGCCTGGCCTCTAATATTCACAAATAAATTATTACCAATTAGCCAATTCGCGTCTATTTTTGAGGATATTAATAGTTTGATGTATCCAATAAACGGGATCTAGATTCCTGTTGCCCGTATTTTTTTATAATTGCCATCCGGATAGTTTGTAAGAGGATGAATCAGTTTTGGAACCAAAAAGTGGCCAGAAAATAACGTAGTCATCAGATCTAATCAAATGCTCTGAATTTACGTTGAGAAGCGTTAAATCATGAATGCGCCTGCCCGAACAGAGAAGCAGTAATGCGTCTGTATGTCTAGATATTGCAAAAATATTGCTAGGATCAATGGAAATATTCGCTAAATACGCCACCAGATCATCGATGTTCCAGATAGGAGGTTTACTTGCTACCGGTTGTTTGAGAGAAATAGACTGTAGAACATGTTTTACTAAAGTATGGGAACTTAAATGGCCAGCCGAATCTGCAGTATACAATGTAGAGATTACCGATTTATGTAGTAGTATAGTATTGTAAGATAATTTTTCAATTAGATATAAGTCTGCCAAAAACTGCGCCACCGCTGATCCGTCTGGATTAATCAGGTTAATTTTATGTTTTTGAGTCCATTTTAACCATTGTGTCCAGGCAGTTTTATAGGTGTTACGAGTTGATAACCTCCAAGATGTTTGCAATAAATCGATTTGGCTAGTATTCCAATTTATGAGATTTTGATCCCACCCTCACATCTCCATACCTCTTGGACTTTGGGAGGTGGAAGGCCCGTTGACGTGTCCACTAGGGAATGTTGTAGGTTCCGGATCGTGAACGGGGCTCATATGGCTCGTGATTTCAGGTCTGCTCTCCAGAATACTCGATCCCATCGAGGAACTACCAGAAGAAAAATGCCGCAAGCTCGGTTTAGATGCGCTAGTACACTTGGCACCAGACAAGGTGGTGGGAATACCCATGCTAATTCGTAGTTCCAATCGCTCGAAAATGCGTCGTGATAAATGGCCTGTTTGTCGTTCAAGTCTAAGGATACATAGTTTGCAACGACATTAGCTGTTTTCGAGGCAAAAAGGTCTATTACAGGAGTCCCGAACTAGCTCCAGCCCGAGGTGCCGAGGGCTCGGTAGTAGCTTTAGGTGGAAAGAATGCTTTCTTAAAGCCACCTATTTTTTCTAAAGTAGCCGTAAAAGACTCTGCACTGAAAAGATTTTGGCATGACAGTGGTATTTTTCGCAAGGATGATTTTACAAGAGGCTCTCTAATAAATTTCATAATGGCATCACTTCTCATTTGAATGATTTCGGATCTATGGCCACACAATAATTGTAATAAATCGGATGATATTTTATGTACATCTCCGTCATAAAAATGACAATAAATTTTTCTTGTAAATTATCTAGAGTTATTATTTGTTCACTTTTTGCCCATGTTAGAAACCTATTTATGGATTCCTATAGGGCTTACCTAAGTTTCAATAAACAGAAAGTATGTGCAGCATAGGCTTTATCTGCCTGGGCCAAATGACGCGTGGAATCATACGCCTTAATGTCATCATTGACCTCCAATTCTGCAAAACCCAGTGAATGGCTATACAAATGTTGTGTGTCGGCATAACGAACTTTACACCAATCATTATTATTGAAATGCCGAATACTGTTTAGGATGTCTAGAAAATTTTGAGGAGCTTTAGGGACTGAAGGTTCCTTGAGTATAGTTTGAATATCAAAAGTAAGTTCTTTGGCGGGTCCACTCCCTGTACTAACAGCCTCAGTAACCTCACTATTATCATTACTGTCACCAAATAGTTCACGGCTTTCGTTTAAATCAATACAAGATTCATTACAAAAATCCATAGGATAGGTAGTATTACTATTACATAAAAAGAATACATGAACTCAGATCTTGTATCCTTTTCTTATGCTGACTCTTCATTGGGTATTCATCTTCCTCATTGTATTGATCCAACCTCCTGAGCTCTCAGCCGACTACGGGGCAGTCATTGATTATCTGGTCTCGGCGGCTTGCTCCATAGCAGGAGCGTACTCAACTACCCTTCAGCATCACATTGACCTGGGGACATCTGTACCTATTGACCTAGGGACCATCTTTATAGGTATTGTTTGCATTATGGCAGGAAGGAGTCTGAACAAGGGAATGAAACAGACCAGATGGGCGGAGGAGATTGACGACAGTGGAGAGATTGACATCTCCGGTATAAATCCCATCCTGACAGGCCAGTCCGAACAACCCAAATTCGCCGGGAAGACCGCTGATGAAGTTCTTCAGGATATAACAACCCTGGGCATGAAGTCTTATCCGGGGGAGACTAAGCAGAGCCAAGCATCTTCCCATGATTACTCAGAGGGGCATGATCCTGATGATCTTGTACAAGTTCCATGCAATGCTCTGAATTGTCATGATATGACAGACATCCGAGTCTGGGAGACATCCTCGCCCGGACACAGGATCCATTAGACAAGGAGCTGATTCAGTGTTTGAATCAAGTCTCTGCCTTAAATCTGATGGACAAAGGGGAACTGTCTGCAGGCTATCAGATGTTAATTCGTGTAAGTGGAGCGGATTGGGGCTTCGTTAAACCCACTCTGATAGACTGTGCCCGTCAGAGCTACAACTCACTCCTACCTACAATTAAGGGCATGATAGTAGTCTACCAACTGCAACACTCAAAGACTGTCAATAGGCATCTCAAGCGTCTAGAGGATGTTACTGATAATATCAATGTATCCGCCAAGAATCTCAAGAAGCAGACGGAGATGGATCAGACGTTTGCCAGAGATCTCACCCGTCAGATCAATGCCTTAAGCTCTACCTTAGCTACCTGCATGGAGAAGATAGAGACAGTCCAACTTGAGGCATCAAGGCCTCAGTGTATGGGACTTAGAAAGATAGGAGTCTCCCCGACAACAGACTCATCCAGCTCCCCCCAAGAAAACATTCCAGGAAAGCTCTCAATTATCCCGGCCACCACATTCCGTAGTGAGCTACTGAGAGTGTCTTTTGACACCTATGGGAACCCAATCCTGTCCGCTGTATCCAATAGAGGAAAGATACTACTGTCCTTAATGGATCTTAAGATCTCCCCAGGACATTGGTCAATATCTTGAATCAAGACAATACTAAGGTGATTGCCAGATTAACTGCTGCCCCCTCCTTTATAAAGGACTTCCTCGCAGAAGACACCAAGGAGCGAAAAATCAAGATCATGAGTGCGGTACTGGGGGAAATCCCAGACAAGATGGACCAATGGATCCGGGACTAACCCCGGGGCCTTCCTCCCATTAAATTCCCCGCACAGTAGACCCCACAACCTCTCTCGAAACTCCCTTTCTATCTCTCCCCCGAGAGAGCCCCCCCTTCGCCACCTCCTATACTCATCTTCATCCCTCCTCCCCACAAACTCACCCCTCCGCTCCAATCACGACAAAGACAACCCCATCCAACACAAAGAGACATATTTGGTATTTGGTATTACGAGTGAGTAATTCACGAAGTTGACCTATTTCTTTTGATAATATATCAAGCCTATGGTCAGAGCGTCTAGAGCGTTTAGAATTTTTATGACGATGACGCCGTGACCTCTTACTTTTACGGCCTACTGAGCTAGAATTACTGGAGCTCGAAGAAGTGCTGCTAGAACTACTAGAGTAGCTGCTCGAACGGAGGCGGCGTGATGGGCCTGCAGTCGGCGAAACTTCACCCGCATTGGCATCCGAGGCCGTAGCCCTATTTTCCATCCTAACAGTACAAAATAAAAACCACTTAAGTTACTGAAGGTACCTAATGTAACACTAAATTTGGATAACAACCTAAAAATAATAACTTGTTATTGAAAACAGGCAATTGTTTTAAAATTTATATAATAGGGTAGACAATATGCACAATAAAATGAAGTCATGCAACAGAAAAAGTTCGCCCACATTGGACTAAAAAATTTATCTAACATGTGGGTAGAATAAAACGATCAGCAAAGTTGTTAGAAACAATTTTCGTTCAAAAACTTCGTGAATATAATCAGTGCTTGATTTTTATAAGACTATAAATTTCACAGTTCTTAATTTTATAACACTCAACACTATATCACGTTCACGGGGAAAATTAAGGTTCGCGGTCGAACTGATCGCGGCGGGAATCGAAACGCCAATGAGCAAGAGGCTCAAGCGCATAACGCAACGAACCCACCAGCTGGTGGGAGGAGGGATACAGGGAGAGAGGTGCGAAAGAGATGGGTATACATGGGTAGAAGGGGAAGGGGGAAATGGGCGGAAACGGAAGTGTCTTTCAAACGGAAGTGTCTCTCAATCAATTAAGCTTCGAATTTACGGTCAAGTGATTTAATTTATATTATGTGAATTTAAGTGAGGGTGAAGTCCGTTGATATATACGTCACGTTTTCATAAAGGTAGGTTACGTTTACTGTTAGCGCAGTGGTCGCTCTAGAGTGAATATTCACATTCATCGGAGAATGCGCTAGCTATTCAAGTGAACAGCATACCCATACATAGCGTGTGCAATTAGTGAACCACAAACATTGAAACATTCCATCTAATATGATTTCATTATTGTCATTTTAGGCTCACCTTACGGCCGACAATAAATAATCCTACACCATACTTACATCGATGCTTAAACCGACTGTTATATAACACATTTATTAAATATTGACAAATTTTCTCTCCTCTTGGTAGTCATTCATAAACTCATATGTATCTACTAGATATCTTAATATAGTAAACTATAAACTGTTCCAACAGAATACAAGCTAACGGGATCTCTCTTAAAAGGGGAAATTTCAAAAAATTTGTTAGCCCAGCTATAGAAGTTGTGAAGTAAGCGATTATTAAAATCTGTTACGAAGGTTAATAAGACACTGTTGAAGTCTATCGTTTCAGTACATTAGTATACAGACCTGCGCGTCTGGCGTCCGGCAGACATGCGTAGAAGGTCGCGAGATCGCGCGTTCGTCTGAATAACTCACGTGAACATATTGGATCGCACAATGATTGTTCCAAGCCTATTACGTAATATGTTCGTTACAATTATATTTTGAGTCCACTTATCACTTACGTAAAAGTTTCAACGACAATGGAAATTAGTTGTTGGTTGTGTTATTCGTTCTTGACGTCACACAGTCGCGACACGAGGGGAAAGCGAACGATGCGTAGCTGGTTCGCATAGTCGCACACTATCGCGTCCTTTAACGGCAGTATCTGCCGCACGAAGATACACCCGTCGCTTTGACCTGGAATATAGTACGTTTGTTGTGATGTCTATATTTATTTTTCTCACAAATCGAGTTACAATAAAAGAGAAACAGGGTATAGAGTATACAATATAAAGATAGATTGTAGGTTTATGTGGTCACAGAATGTTGAAAATAAGAGAATTAGTTGTGTTAGTAGTTCCCGATGAAAATGTTACATAAAACAAGCTATAACGCTAATGTGTTAAATGATTATAGAACTGTAACAGGACTGTGTGACATTAGACACATATTTAAAGAAGTTGCGGTTATTTTGTCTACCTTCTTATTAGATTGGCAGTTCTCGTTTAACATGCAAATCAGTAATATTTAAAGAATTTCAATATGGTGTTCAAACTTGTTTATTTAAATTTTCATCACAAGTGCAATGAGCGATGGGTTTAAATCCAAGATTATTTCATTACTAGTCCGATATCTAAGTCAAAGGGTAACAAAAACAGTCTATTAACCTATTGCATGGCAGCGGCACAGCAACAATAGGTTTTCAATAGTCAGGATAAAAGCAGCTTGCTTTTTACAATAAATACTGACCTAATAGTACTCGTCGTATGACGTCACCACTGCTGAGATCATACGCGGTGAGACCGCTCCGATCACCCATCACAAGCATTGTATGCGTTAACGGTAGCATACGGCTCATGTAGTTTAGACCCTGCGAACAAAATTAAATACTCTGCACATACTGCAGTTATTGCCTCTAATGACATCAAACTAACGGGCACTCTTGAGTGGTCGATAACCGCCACTCATAATATTATATGAAGAAGACAAGATATATTCAGACTACTGCTTGCTTACTGAGAATTTCTTGAAGTAAAGCTCAGTGAGACAGTACTAGTTCCGAAAATTAAAACGAAGTTTACAACAAGAAGAAAATGAAATAACATGTTTTTGACAAGAGAAACACTTCACATATACAGCAATGAGTACTGCCGCCATACTGCAAAATTGTTCGTTGTTAGACATAGCTCCCGAAACATTCATTTATAAAGGTTCATAATATTATGCTTTTACACAAGGCGGTAGAAGAAATTTATGCTTATGGATCAACAAGGCAGCCATAAAAAATATAATTCTTACTATGTGTATGGAGTTGAGCATGTGGCCTTGAAACCGGTCCCATATGCAGAGTCGCTCGTCTGCGCCCGCCGACACGACATACGAGGCCGTATACGCGAGCGACGTTACCGCCCCATCGTGCGCCTGCATGCTGTATAGACACGCTCCTGGAAATACATGATTAATATTAATAAACACATTTAAATCGTAATAAAACGTAACCTAATAAATGCATGTAGGGGTTTAAGTAGTCGCCGTACCATTGTTAGCACGCCGAGTGCAGTAGTTTGAATTCCACAAGTGACAAAAAAACTATGTTTTTAGAAATAGTTATTTATAATTTATGTTGAAATTAAACAACACTATACGGATTTCTCTTTATACGGATTATCGCGTTGCTTATTTTTTTATAAAACACTATATATACATATACTAAAATCGTAGGAAAGTCAAAACTGTACATTGAATATTTTTTTAAAAGAATACTTAGGGCGTGATCTACAATCGATATCGAAGCCAAAAACATAGATTTTAGAATTTTTGTCTGTTTGTCTGTATGTATGTCCGGGCTAAACTCAAAAAGTACTGCATGGATTTACTTCAAATTTTGCATGAATATTACTAACAAGTCGGGTCAACATATAGGCTACATATTATCACGCTATCACCTACGGGGAAGGAGCTGTGAATCTTTATTTTTCTTACGCATTCTGTGACAGCGTGTAATCTAACGACGCATATTTAAATGTTGTTTTTGAGTAAGCCATGCTATTATCTAGCTGTACACTATAAAAACTACGCCATTTAAGTAAATTGGGCAGAGAAATATAGTTGGGTTCCGCGGCGACAAACACTTTTTAGTTAAAATCTACGCGGACGAAGTCGCAGGTAAAAGCTAGGTATTACATAATTTTGAAACTTCAAACTACTATTGTTAAACACTCACTAGTTAGGTACTGTTTACTTCTATTTAAGATATTTAAATTATAAAAGCTATTTAGATTTAATTTTACATTTTCCCCAATGTTTCGGTTGCTTTTAAGTCAGCCATGGTCATTGGGAGACATTATACGGATTTTATCGCGTTGTTTATTGTATATAAAATAAACAACGTAATTAAAACCATATAAAGTTGTTTATTTTCAATGTTTAAAACATATATAGTTTATATGTAATTTCTGATCGATTTTTAAATGTGTGTAGTCACCCGAGAGACAGGAGTTAGTACAAAGGAATTAAACTTAAAAAAATTAAATTATATACCCATATCATCCAAAAGTCATACCAAAGGTTTATCGACTAGAATTGCTGCTGTTTTATTGTCGATACAATATGCTTAAGCTTATGCCTCGTGGCTTGTACGAAGTGGCAACGTCGCACACTGGAGCCAATTATATAAAAACGATATTTAATCGATTTTATGAAAAGGAGGATATTTCAAAAAACATTGTTGATTTTAATTATTTGAAGGTAGATTCTATTAAAAACTTTTATGTACTAGTGACATTGCAATAGCCTGTGGATCTTTGCACTTAATGATTATTTTACGTTTATGCATTATTTGATTGCTATTGGAGTGATAGGTTATCAATTATTTTCGCAGTAAATATTGGTGCTATTGATTTACTGTAAAATTCAGTTTACTAATGAAGGTAAGAGCAGTATATTTCAAACTTATATTGTAAAATACAACTATATATCTAATAATAAATACGGTCGTAAAACATGCTTAATATTTTTATTTTATTTTAAGAATATCTTTTTGTCGGGTAAAAGTTAAGTGATTTGGTAAGTAGTACTTATAACTATAAGATCTTGCCTAGTTAGTGTAACACTTTTTCAAAATGTTGTAATAAAGTGTCAAATAAACAACGCGATAAAATCCGTATATAGTAGTTTAATTTCAATGAATAACATTCGCGTAAACAGAAGACAATATTATACAAGATATTATATTTTTTAATAAAAGAGAGTAATAAATAACATAAAATAACGTCTTCCAATATGATTTTCAGACAATGAATTAACCAAATTCGTGTGTAAGAGAGTAACATTGGCCAATATTATATTAGAGAGTATATGGAAAATTTTGACAAGAATTTCATTAATTATAGAAATTCATTAATATATATTTTAAAGTTCTATAGTTGTATTATTGCCCTAGTATACGTATCAAGCAGTTTGTAAATTTATATAGATTTTTCACATTTTGGCCCCAGCCCAGTGTGCGTGGCAACAAAATATATATATACACTCAGCAGCACAAAAATTGGCCCAAGCATATTTCTTGAATTATAATCATAATTAAATTAAAAATATACGATTTTTTAATCACATTTATCTATTTTGTCATTTTCATAGTGAATATGATTAATAGGGCAACAGAAGATTGATAATTTTATACAAATTACAAAAACAGTAATTCAAGGTAATACACATTTATCAAATGTTTTTTAAAGAATAATAAGAACAGTTTTAAATACCACTACTTTTACCTCTAAGCCTGATAATCGCCTGCATGCGATTAGACATTATCTGACCCATATTTTTAAATGTCTACTTGAGAAATTTTTTCCTAGGTAGAGTTTAAAAGCTTCCAATACGGTTTTTAACTCATGGAGGTCCTGCGGCGTGCTAGCAGTTAGTCTAACATTCCTGTTAAGCAGATTCCAGACATACTCAGTAATATTTATAGTACTTCTTGCTGGCTACTAAAATTTCCGCATTTTGACCTCCGAAATGTACTTATTTACGGAACGAGCTGTGTGTCGTCGGGTATTGTTTTGTAATAAAAGTGATTTCTTGCTTTTGATGAACACTTGATATACTAAACATATTTTTGGAGGATCTCTTTAGTGTATCGAACTGGCATTAGTTAATCCTTCTTCTTCTTCTAGAAGAAGAAGAAGAAGAAGAAGTTAACCCTCAGCCCTCACTAGCTCTGTACAAGCATCTGAACTTATGCTGCCCAAACCATAAAAGAACTTCTATGGATATTAACGTTTTGCCAGATTTTTGTTGGAAAAACTGCTGGCCATGCTTTTTCTGCATACACTCACGGCTGTTTTAAAGCTCTAAAGGCTATTCTGCATTCAATCGTACACAGAACTTTACTCCATTGCTCATGTGTTAAAATTGACTATTTTTTGGCAAATCATAGTCGAGCTACGCGATGTTGCCCGGAGTGTTCTGAACCTCTGGCTGGTCTTTTATCACGCAGGTCTTGTTGCTCCATTCTTCTCATTATCTTCACCGCAGTGACAAACCGATTTTTCAAAATTGCCGAATCTATAAATCAATGATTGCCCACTGAAGAATATCTAAATCCGCCAGTTCCTGATCTTATCGTGTAAGAATCAGTCTTGTTGTACCTTTTCAATGAGTATCTTTAAGTCGTATAAGGTACATTTAAAGTTTTAGCGACCTTCCATTGAGTAAGCACTTGACTCTTAAGAAGTACAGTTTTAGCAGTCTATGCAGGATTTATCGACATTGTGTTCTACTGGAAGAACTACAATAAGCTATACATTAATATAAAACAAAAAGAAATTATGCGTAAAGCGCAATCATTTTAAAATCATATGTCAACTCACTTATATTGTAAGTGTCCCAATAAAGTTATGCGGTTAATGTGTCACAAAAGTTAAACTAACAGATTATTTATGTTTTTTTGCCTTGAGTCAAGAATAATACTGGTTCTATTAAATTATAAAACAAAAAATTTATTTGCAGCCCTAAAATACTGGTGTCTGACTTATTTATATTTGGGTCATATTTTGTATCGCTACGTGTATATAGGGTCGACAGTTATAGATTTGCGTGCCTATAAATGTAATTAAAATAAAATCTCTGTACCCTAACTCTCATAATCCGATAGTAATCAATCCGATACGACCGGAGAAAGATCGAGGAACCCCCGGCTTTACGTGCTTGCCGAAGCACGAGAGTGTAACTCTATCAACTTCCTAACTCCGAGCTGCTATTGAGACCTCAAAATATTACACTTATTTTTGACGTAGCCACTCTGAACAAGCTAAGGGTTTAAGGGTATTAAACAAATTTATTTATTTATTTACCTTATTAGGACACAAAATAGTTATACATTAAATATATTACAACAATTTCATACATATAAAGAAAATAGTTAATGTGTAACCCACACCGATGTCCGCAAATTAATATTAAAATAAAATAGGAATAAAAAAAATAAACACGCGCGATAATTGTGAACTGGAATAACTATTTTTAACAATTCAAAAGCTTGTTTTGGAAATTTTGAATACAGTAGTGCAAATATATCTAAGTCTGTAAGGTGTGTTATACGTTTCAACAAGGCGACGAAGAGGCGCCCGTGTATCGGCGTTGGTTCTGCACTTTGCAGTGTAGAACAGCCGGTGCACGCGATCCTTTCGGAATACGGTTCTAGGTACAATGTAACCTAATTAGTTAGTGATTTCGGGGTAGTAAATGTAAGTCTTACCGGTGTGTAAGTCCCAGACACAGAGCAGTCCGTCCTGCGAGCCGCTGCCTGCGATTGTTGGCGTCGCGTGGTCAATGAAGCAGCTGGTGATGGGACCGCAGTGTCCGTGTAGGGTGAACAGCGGGTTCAGGTCGGCACTTGAGAACACCTGACACAAATATATCATTCATTAACATATTGAGTCGCAGCGGCACATCGGTGGCACAGACACAATAGAGGTTTAATTTATAAAATTCTGTTGTGTCTTTGAGTTGAGGGTGTATGTTGTCATTTTAAAAATAAAATAATAATATGTCTCATTTTCTAAGACTTGACAGATTAACAAATGTATGAACTATTCTCTGCCATTACTTTGATTGGACGGATAGCGTTATGGTTTAAGTGGTCGCCCCTGCACATCAGTGCAGACGGAGTGTTCTTTCCCATGAAGCCCTCCGCAACAAAGGAAATATCCAAGCGCGAGCGTTATCGATTTGTAAGAGTGACCGTGGGTTTCTTATCTTCTCATAAGCTCTTAAGCCCATTTGCCTGTATCTAGCAACTCATTTTAATGTAAATTTAATACAATATACTTACTAACCAAATAACCTTTGATATTCATAAATGTTATTTTGTGACCTGACCGAGTATATAATTTTCGACTTTGATTTTTATAAATATAGCTTATTACCTTGAGCACGTGGTCTTGTCCACCGGTGAGGATGCGTCCGCCTTCTGAGTGCATCTCCGTAATCGGTTGTTGGTGTGGCCGACTCTGTGCTATCCTAATACATGTAATAACGTCTGCAACAAACACAATAGATAATTTCTCAATAAGTCTTATAAACATAAATTATTACAGCTAACTATGACTTAAAGGTAAAAAAGTTACCAGTATGCGTAACCATGGTAGGTATTGAAGTAAAATGTTATTATATTATTATTTTGATGTTAAAATTATTTAAAACCGACCACAAAAGAAATTAATAGTTATGTTTGATTAATGATTATGTTCGTGAAACAATTAACTCATGTATAGATTCTAATTATTTTCAAATTGTGTTTAGTACCATAAGTAATTATTTTTTATTTTAGCAATTTATATGAAATGTGCAGAGTTACGTGCTATGAGGTGTCAAAAGGGACTCCTTATTTGGAATAGACTTTAGAGTGAAGTAGCTACGTGTATAAAAAAATATTTTTGATATATTACTACTACTACTATAGTGATGTGATTATAACACTATAATAACTAACCACTATATTTTGTCCTTTATTTATACGCCACATAGTGATCTAAATAAATACAAATTATATTTGACTTGACTTAGACATATGTATGAGATTGCGTTCTTGACCATTCAAATATTATTTTAATGCGTTTTAATAATAATAATAATATCTATATTATCTCTATATAAATAATTATTGTCATATTTCAACCATTTTACTCAAAACTAACAAATTATACACCTAAACCTTCCTCATGAATCACTCTGTCTATTGTTAAAAATCCGTTTAGTAGTTTTGAGTTTATCGCAATCAGAAAGACAGACGCGGCGGAGCTAGTGGTCTAATGATTACATTACAACTAAAGGATTTTTTAAAATTATATTGCGTTTGTACTTTTCCATTTCATTTTGTATTAGTTCGTGTTAAATAGAGCAAGAGCCCGTGAACCCCAGACCTTCGTTATTTTATAAAAGCTGAAAGTTTGTCAGCGCATGCTCTCAATACAGGTAAGAACGATGGACCATTATGAAGTTTGGGTTACCGTGGCTTTGGCAGGTAAACGGTACCAAAGGTGTGTAAAATACCGATCTAAATTCATCAAATAATAAAGTGTAATTTTTTTGTATTACCTTCAGAATATTATTAAAAATCACTTCATTCATTGCCAGACACTTAACATCGCATCGTGGCAACCCCTTGCCAGACACCCTTAATGTTCATGAAATTATAATAATTCTACTTACGTTATAGTATAAAAGCTAATATTTATATATAATACTTGGGTAATAATTAGATGATGTTTCCTCATTAGCCAGACATTTTTGATAGTCCAACCCAATAAATTTTTGACACAGTTTTTCACGGGCTCTTAGACTAAAAATATTTCTTATTTTATCTGTAATTGCTAAATCTTGACAGCATATTTAATAAATAAAATTGATTGATTACCTTCTCCGTCGCCGACATTAGCGCTCTCATAGCAGAAGCTCATTCTGGCGCGAGCGGAATCGTCGTCTGGGGCATGTCCGACGCGTAACGAACCCGCTGACCCGGTGCGTTTGTGAGCTGTTACAAACAAACATTCATTACGTGCACTTAGTACTTTACAATCACTCTATAGATTACCGGTCTTATTCATAAAAATATCTTACTAATGGCTTAATACGATGGGTAGTTATAATACCTACGGCCAGTTTATACATATATAAGACAATTAGTCAATTATTATTTGAACAAATAAAACTATGTGTTGCTTTGTATATCAAAGAAACGACATTTTTATGTTTATTTGTTTCTCTTTTAAAATTCAACAACAATTAATGAAATTATTTTTACAATATTCCAGTGACATCTGAAATGTCAACTCCCTAGAATAAAAAAAAAACAATATTGTTTTTCGAATCTTCGTTAACTGGCCATCTATAGAATTAGATAAAACCTTTTCAAATATCAATAGTATGGGATCCTAGGCACCTCTAGGTATTCCTTTACATATATATAAATATTATTTTGTTTATAGATAAATCGCATGCTGCCTCACTCTTGTTGGGTTAAAGAAGAGAGATGGCGAGACTTTTATCTTATAAACTAGATGTGCCCGCGGTTTGACCCTCGTTTATCGTTACTGCGCCGCCCCGTGGGTCATAGCGTGATGTTATATAGCCTATAGCCTTCCTCGATAAATAGGCTATTATGAGATTAGCGCATTTAAACCAACAAACAAACAAACTTTTCAGCTTTATAATATTAGAATAGATTGCTGACCCGCGCAACTTCGTCTGTCTCACATAAGAGAGAGAGTGGGTCGTAGGTACTTATAATACAATTTTAAAGGAGCTGAAACTTTCTTTGTTAAATCCACGAACCACATAAGAACCATTCAACAACATTTTATAAATATACCTACAGTGCTAATTTAAAATCACGCAGAATAAACCAGGAGAATCAACGTTTGTATGGCTGTAATGGGTAATTATTTTGCTGCGATGTTATTTTAAAACTGCTATACCTCCTAAGATATTCATTAAAATTGAATGATGTAAAGGGGACTTTTGTTTTATATTAAATACTTGTGATGAATAACGTATTTATTTGGATAAGGATTAATATCATTTTTATAATAATACCTTCGCAAATAACGCATTATTTTAGAACAAATTTGGTTAGCATAAAAAAGGTTATAGTGAGCCAACCTTAAAAGATAGATATATGCTGTCGCGGACTTTTTTTTAGAACTTTTAAAGGGGAACAATTCTGTCATACATAATTTTTGCGAAACTTTAACTGTTTACGCAACGCACGCAGCGGAAGCCCTCAAAAGGAAGAAAACCCCTCCGATTTTGAAACATTCTTCATTGGTGCTCCGCTCCTATTAATCTTAGCGTGATGATCTATAGCCTATAGCCTTCCTCGATAAATGGGTTATCTAACACTGAAATAATTTTTCAAATCGGACCAGTAGTTCCTGAGATTAGCGCGTTCAAGCAAATAAACAAACAAACAAACTCTTCAGCTTTATAATATTAGTATAGATAAATGCTACTTGGAGGAGGTGAAACAAGAATCTTGAAAATACATAATAAAGTCTTTATTATATACATCGTTATTTGGCAAGCTAGCATTCTTATGCATTAATTCGAACGATACATTTTAGAATTTTATTTACGATGATGTTATTAAGTTCTGTTAACTATATATAAAATTATAAGATAAGATGTATTTGTAAATGCACCAAAATGTTTAAAATATTTGTGTAGAAGAGTGTCTTTATAAACGTACTAGCTTTTGCCCGCGGCTTCGCTCGCGTTAATTTAGAATTTGACAATCAATTCGGGTCGTACTCTGCTTGTAATAATATAATTGAATCATGATTCGAAAGACACGTGGCGCCATCTTATATCATAAGAACGTTATTTTTGTTTTCCTCGGGAACAGTAATTTTTTTCGGGATGACATGTAGCCTATATCCGTTTCTGTACACCTGACAACGTATATGCAAAATTTCAGGATGATAGATTCAGTGGGTTAGGCGTGAAAAGCTAACAAACAAACAAACAAACTCAGTTTCGCTTTTATAATATTAATTAGGATTATATATTGTTTCGTTTTTCCGCCGTGGTGGCGCTGATGCGCTCTCTTTGTGCAGATTTGTCATAGGAATGTTTTATTGTATTTTCTAAAATAACTATCGTTTATAAAACTACGAAATCTTTCGTGATTTTATGGAAATATTGCCAACAAGTCCCTTGTAAGTTTTATGTATTATTGAGCCTCAGTTAGTTAGTAGTACCATTACAATGTCCATCCGAAATTCGGATTATTCTTGTTTGGATTAAATAATTTATAATATCTGTTAATCAAATTTCGTGGAAGGGTTAAGGGCAATCACATATTGATTGTCCTCAACCCTTTCACAAATCACAATTACGTATCGAAATCCATAACGAATTTCATGGTATGAAAAGTCGGCCCGAAACTTCGGCATTTATGTACGTTTCGTGGTAAGTCTACAGACTAACCGAATTTTAATTGTAGTGTGCGACGCGCCTTCTCTACTAAGTAGATATCTGTCACATGTAACATATATTTATATATATGTATGTATATATATATATATATCCTTCTTAAACCCACCCAAAAATAGGAGTCCGTCAACTTATTTTGATCTCTTTGCTGTGCAATTAATATTTTTGGTATTAAAATGCGGTTTTAATTTTGGTGATCATTTACTATTTTTGACTATAATATTTTACTATATTTCAAACATAAGCCATATTATAATACATCATTGTATTTGAGGCATTATACTCTGACTTTACACGAAGTAACATCTTTTATTTCGCCACCCAACGCCCAACATTGCATGGCGAACCTGCCAGTGCAGCCCGACATTGCATAATAACGGTACTTACTTCTTCTATGCGCTGTGCTGAAATGCCAGTCAACTTGCGTCCCCGAAGTGGCATTGTACGCGTCTAGACGCAGAAGCGTCAGATGTCCGGCGAGCGTCGCCGCGCACACACGCCTCGCGCCTGCGAGCGCGCGCACGTGCGTCACTCCCGCCGATGTGCGCGCCTCCCCGCTCCACCATACACACTAAATACCAGGTAATTAACTGCTTAAGGCTTATCATATACATAAAATTCTTAAATTATGCAATATTATACTGCATAGGGATAGCCTAGTGGGAAACCGTAGGACGCCATGCAGAGGTCGCAAGTTCGATCTCAAGGCGCGCATCTCTGACTTTTCAAAGCTATGTGCGTATTAAATATTTAGTTAATTATTGGCTACTTTAACGCTGATGGGAAATATCGTAAGGAAACCTACATGTCTGAGAGTTCTCCATATTGTTCTCGAAGAGATGTAAAATATGCCAACCCACACTGGGCAAGCGTGGTGGACTATATTAGTATTACTACAGACTACATTATATAGCCTAACCCTTCTCACACTGAGAAGAGGCCCGAACCCAGCAGGGAGACAGTTTAATACAGCGCTGATATTATTAAAATCAAATTATTACAAATTTTAACATGCGCCGTCATAAAAGCTATCATCAAATAAGTTATATTCAAATTATATCTAAAGAAACTTACCATGAGTTTACCGGAACTGGCTTCCCAAAACTCAAGGCGGCCGTCAGCACAGCCCAATATGATAAGATCGTTACAAAAATCCATGCACCACACGGGAGATTCTTTGACTGCTTTCCCTCTCCAGTTTAAATTACTGATTATATCTACATCTGCGTCGTCCTCAATCCTAGGACCTTCGTACACTAACTTATCCTTATTATATCTATTACGCACACTGCTCACAGGATTCTCACTTGAATTAAAAATAAATATATCTTCATCACAAATTACATTACTCTTAAAACTATTGTCTATATCTTGATTACTTATATTGATATTATTTATGTCAACGTTCTCCTTAGAATCGAAACAATTGCTTAAATCATTTTGTTGGTCACAGCAATAAAGGTTTCTGAAAACAAAAATTACATTGATAAATTTTATACAACAGTACAAAAAATATATATATATAAATAAAAAAAGACAGGTAACATTACAATTCATTCAAGTCATAACTGAAACCTGAAGTGAAATGACTAAAACAATTACTTTCAAATACCAGAACAACTGAGTGAAAACCCCCTTATGTGTTGCTATGTTCACCAGAAACAACAGAATTCTTTAAAGAAACTGTGCAGTTAAGGGGACTCCGCGAAAATTATAATCGTTTAGAATAGCTCCGTACGTATAGTACTCATTGTGTATCAATCGTTAAAGAGCGGTCATAAGGTCTAAAATTGCAATGCGCCCGCAATGATCGAAAGCGCTTAGAAATTGTTAAAATCTTAAAATATTATTTAAAAATGATTGGTTTTAGTTATGGAAATAATAAGCTAGCAAATTACTAATATTGATGTTACGAATATATTTGAGTAATTCCTAAGCATAATGATAGTGTAACTTCCTTGTAATTTCAAAAATAGTAATTTCCAGAGGTGTTTTCGAAAATAATTATGATCGAGCCAAAATCACAATATCGTGTTTTTGAGCTAGGCAATTCTAGTTAAAGACATCAATTTACCTATATCAAAATTCTAGATTAATTGGTCTTCTCATAGTCATATAATATTCGATGAAAGTTAGTATTTTTTCAGTGTATCCTCTTAACAACACATATAACCTTAAAGCTTTACCTGACAACATAGTATATATAACATTTTAGTTAGCGTCACACGAGTTATATGTCTGGTGTTATATAAATCATGTATGAATGTGATGAAAGTGAATGAAGCCAGAGAAGTGTGTTAGGATCGTAGCAAATGGAAATCCGTAGTCTCTGCCTACCCCTCTGGGAAACAGGCATTGAGTCTATGTATGTATATTATATAAATTCTAACTAATATTATAAATACGAATGTGAGTTTGTTTGTTACGTTTTCACGCCTTAACTACATATATACTCAACCCATCGTCATATAATTTTGCATACACGTTGTCAGAAATACAGAATCGGATATAAGGTACCTTACATCCAGAAAAAGCAGTGTTACTAATCTAACTTAACATAAATTTATGCGAGCAAAACCGCGGGCAAAATCTAGTACATAAATAAAGATGAAATTTACGAATATACATTGAGTATAGCGAAACGCTGAATTTACAATTATTGTAAAGGAGAATGCTCTGGCTTGTATAGATTCCAGTATCGGCTTATATTGGTATAAGTATTTTTTGAGTCGAGATGAATGTTACCTCATTTTCTAAAGAAAAATTAATAACATTTACGAAATACTCCGAGATTTTTTAAATGCTCTTTTAAAAACAGTTACCCTTGCTTTTAACTTTATCTTAGATGTTTAAAAATCATCAGTAATGTGTAACATAAATTCATATTTTTAATACCACTATACAATTAAGAGCAAGAAATTGCAAAACTAAGTTATATTTCACAACATTTTAAGTTAATAAAACTACCAAATCAAGTTTCCACGCGCAATGTTGCTCGTGTGGAAAGTCATACATAATATAGGGATTGATATGGCCTCCATTTTGTTTTACTTTTTTAATATCTTAAACCCAGAAATTATTGCACTCGTTGCACATATATCGATTTTAGAAAATATATATTAACTGTTTTCCTCATTTTATATTATTGTTTTGCAAATAATTAACTAGATGATAGTTGATATTAAAAAGTATATTTTTTGCAATTATCACGTTTTTAATATTTGTGAGTGGGATATTTAAATAACGATGTCTTTATTGCTTACTGTTTAAAAAACAGTTGTGAAATCAAAATAAAATCTTATGAATCGTTTCAAAACTTAATTTATAGAAAAAATTGTATAGTTTTTAGAACTCAACACTACAAGACAAATCATGAACAATAAAAATTAACGTGTGTTTTCGGAGCATAGGTACACTATGCCTAGATCTCTTTCAAGGGGTGATATTACGATTGCCAGTCTTCTTTCTACTTGACTTAAGTTTCTAATAGCATCTGTCCGTATGGAATATTGGATGCCGTGTTTATACTACAGGTAAAAGTAGTAAAGTTGATAGTGAAGAACTAAAATGTTGGCTTGACTTCACCTATCAATGTATGCAGATAATATTTTAAGCTCAGTGACTGTTACTTGTAAAAACATGCTTATTCCATATTCAGTACCAGTGGTCTCGAACCTACTAAAAAAAAAGGTCAGAGCCCGCCTACCGTGGTAAGTTCAGACAAGAGAAATTAAAAAAAAAATACGAATGCCAAGGAATATGGCAGAAATGTAGCTGCAGGGGGTCCACAGGAACCAGCTAAATTTTAAAAGTGGTCTATGAGAAAAAATTCTGGGAACCTCTGGTCTAGAGTGACGGATGGGGCTGATCGCATCCGCCATATGGTTAAAGAATATAATCATGTAAGATTCATATTTGTATTGACTGTATATTTTTTACTGATACGCTATGATTGCATCGATTACGACGTAAATGAAGCGTTATTTCGTGCCGGGTTCTACGCATCTATCGATGTGTTTATTACGCCGAAAGCATTTTGATAATGGTTGAATTGAACATACTGATTTCTAGAAACATGTATTACCTGTAATTCTTAGCAAAATCATATTTAGTTGTTTCTGCAGCGGAGAGATGAGGCGGTGAGTCACGCACCACGGATCTAAACCGTAGTCCACTCAAATAGTTGCTCAATCCTTTGCAAAGCCGATGTACATTCTGTAAACAACGGCGAATTTGTAAAGCTTTTTCTCGCCGTTTACCAGTTATATTTTCAGGTATCTACAGTCAATACTTTTTTACTGAGTTAGACATAGATAGCAAGGGAATCGGTCCAAAAAAATGTTCTTGTGGAACCGTATTAAGTTAAGTATGAAGTGATGGATCGTCAGATCGGTTCATAAATGTTATGCAATCCTCGAAACTATTATCAATCAATAACTAATACTATTGTAGTACTAAGCTGGACAGATGTATTTTCTGTATTATTGTACTATTAAATTGTATTGTGTTCTTACCTCACTATTTTTCGCCATGCCGTCAGTTTTGTAGTTGTCTAAAAAAACCAAATAAAACTATATTATGAATTTAATTTATATATAGCAAATTTCCTTTAAGATTAGAAGCACGTTTCGCGAGTTATATTTGAAGTGGTTCATACACCACCATACAAAATTTATTAAAGTTATATTTACAATAAAACCAAAACTATTTTACCTTTAAATGTTTCGTGCGGTACGGTATTTTTCTTGGTAACTTTATGACATAACTCCCTTTGTAACTTGAAATATCTGAAAACAAACAAATATTGTAATTAATTTATTTTTTTATAACATATTAACTTATGTATAATGTAGTTGTGTTACTACCAGAAGTATCTATTGTTCATCTACACTAATATTATAAAAAGGAAAGATTTTTTTGTTTGTTTGTTTGTATTAAATAGGCTCCAAAACTACTGAACTGATTTCCAAAATTCTTTCACCATTAGAAAGCTACATCTTCACTGAGTAACATAGACAATACCATATTTTAAAAAAAATTAGGGATCCGTACTAAAATTGAAATATTGTAACCCAATGTGTGAAAAACTGAGTCATAAAATGTCTGTGATCGCATGCGTTACGGAAACTATTGATGAATGTTCTAGAATATTATAGAACGTATCAATATTTACAAAAAAGTCCGCGATACCATATGTCTAACTATTATTATAGTTATGTCACTACAAGTACGTTTTTACATTTTAAAAGTTGATAAAAGTTGCATCTAAATTCAGATGATGTTATTGATACCTTTAGAATAATCCTTATCCAATTAAATCATGTTGTATTCAAGACTGCTTCAATATCTATACATTACTATTTATATTATTGAAATCGGACATTCCGTTCAAGAGATACTTATAACGAATTTAAAATTATTAGTCCTTCCTTTCTTCACGTGCGCTGCTTAAATGGTTAAAGATAAGATGAAATGATATACTAATGAACCGTAGGACTAAAAAAGATCTACAAAAAAGTTCGTGAGAAGGTACATATATCTATCACAGGTAAGCTATAAAAAGCGTTTTTATATTTTAAAATTAATTAAATTAATGCAAAAGAAATCAGAGAAGGAAATTTTATACCTACATTTAAAGTAGAAGGACAGGTATATCATCCCATAGGTAGCCTTCTACCGCCATCAGGTCAAAATCCGCAATTTTTGCAAATATATTTTATTTCAGAGGCAGACCAATTGATTTAGTTAATGAGTTACAAACTGGTTTGAATAGCCACAACGTATACATACAAAGTTTTAAAAATAACTTCGAACGCAGCTCTTCAGAGAATAAAAACTTTACTATCCAATATGATATTAGCTAAAGTACAGCAATCCAGAAAAACCGCATTAGCAGTTGCTTCTTCCGGGATTGACGCAACTCTTTTACATAACGGAAAATCTGCCCAATCGACATTCAAATTGCCGTTAACTGTGTCTTTAGAGCAACAATCAGTATGCTCAATTAGAAAAAACCGTCCTTTGGGAATCCTATTACAAAATACGTCCCTCATAACTTAGGATGAATGCAATGAGTCACAGGGCTCATGTTGAAGCAGAAGAACGGACGTTAAAAGACCTTCGTAACTCAAGTGCTGTGATGGCAGGGGTCACCTTTGTCTTTGATGGAGATTTTAGACAAACACTTCCTGTTGTCGCCAAGGGAACACGTGCCGATATCGTTAAGGCTTGCCTTAAATCATCTATTATATGGAATTCAATAGAAAAGCTCAATTTGCGATCCAATAGAAGATCATATCTAACGAACAATAACGACAGCAATTTTCCAGAAAAGTTGCTTAAACTTGGAGAAGAAAAAATTTCCTTCTACAAATGTAAACTGTCACCAAGTAGTATTAGATAACGGATTAGGTCAAATTGTTCACAGCTTAGAACATCTTATTAATGCTGTTTATCCCGAAATCCAAAATATACCTACAAGAGACTACAACTGGCTTTATTCCAGAGCAATAGTATCGCCACGAAATGATTCAGTTAATGAAATTAATGATATTACACTACAAAAATTAACAGGAGACATTAAATGCTACAAGTCCATCGACACAGTGTGCAACATTGAAGACACTGTAAATTACCCTCAAGAATTTTTAAACTCTTTAAATAAGTACGTCTGGTCTGTCGCCACACGAACTGAAGTTAGAAGTTGGAATCCCCGTAATGATATTAAGAAATTTAAACTCTCCAAATCTGTGTAATGGAACAAGAGTTTTAATTAAAGAACTTCGAGACAATGTCATTGTACTGACTGTATTCATGTTTTACCACTGTAATCAATAAATAAATTATTATTATTATTCTCTTTATTAATTTTTCTTTCTAATAATTAAATTTTTAAATATATATATAAAAACTATACATATTTAAAAATATAAAAACTGATATGACCCACCGACATCGGGAACATGGTCCAAGCTGTCGGTGGTTAGGGCCCCAGAGAGAGGAATCTCCTCACAATACGCGCCGTGTCGTTGAGTACTGGCTTTTGGATCAAGGACTTGATCCAGCCATCTTAACGCAAGCCTCTGCAGGTGGTGGTCGAGGCTCTTAGGTATTAAATCATTGAATGTAATGATTATCGGTACAATGACCGCCGAGTCCACACGCCACATGTCGACAATCTCGTGAGCTAGGTTAGGTTATACAGGTTTACAGGTATTTCAACTCTTTTTCTTTTTCAGCTTTCACAAGATTCTTGTCATGCGGAATGGTGACATCGATGATCTTTGCTCGGCGCTTCTTGCTTGCCTTGTTTTTTTTTTTAAATTTATTAGTTTACTTATGTATTAGGTTACTAGTAATAGTATTAGGTTACTTGTGTCGCCATCTATAAAAATAAATAAAATTGAAGTGTCTGTTTATAATGCCAAAATAACAGCTTTTTATCTAATGCATATGAAAGTATATAAGGTACCTATACGAAAACATCTATCTTTGAAATTTTTGTCTGTCTGTCTGTTTGTTCCGGCTAATCTCCGAAACGGCTGAACCGATTTTGACGGGACTTTCACTGGCAGATAGCTGATGTTATAAGGAGTAACTTAGGCTACTTTGATTTTAGAAAAAATAGGGTTCCGCGGAGACAAACACTTTTTAGTTAAAATCTACGCGGACGAAGTCGCAGGTAACAGCTAGTTGGGAATAAAAAGGGGCAATGAGCATAATTTATTTACACTATAATAACGCAAACGAAGTTGCGCAGGTCAGCTAGTCCTATATAAAAAGGATCCTGCTTCTACCTTGTTTATAATGTACAATCTTTCTTAGCATTTAAATTAATATTTTAAACTCATCATCATCATTATCATAATGATTAATATTCTAGGAATGGTCGCCGATGACATTCCTTACCAACTCTCTTTACACTAGCCTAATAAACTTTTCTTTTCTTCTTTTTCTTTTTTCTTCCCACGCATTTGATATAGAGTTAATTATAGTAATTCTTATTCAAAATATCGTGGGCAATACCATTTAACATAATTTAAGTACTTAATCAATTCGCTAAATTTGGCTAAACAGTCTATATTGCCTAAAATAGATATAGTCTACTCCAATCCATTCTGATGAAAATGTATACAAAACAAATTTTGGTTAATTTATCATAATTACTTACGGTTTTTTTGTTAGTGGTGCTATGCAGTGGCGCATACACCTCCGCGGGGTTTGGCGGAGGGGTAAACTCGAACTCACCGGGGTAAAAGAAAGATGTTGAAACGATGAAATGGACCTCCCGGAATACCGACTAAACCTACCACGGTGTTCCCCGACAAAACCGCTATCGACGGGGCCGCGCGAATCACTTGCACATGCGGTCGCGACTCCGCCGAGGTTTCGGCCCGCCATATGAAACGGCAGGCCACTACAGAAAGAAACCAACCCTATAGGCACTCACTCACAAAACCCTACTGTCTCGACTGTGTGGATCGGATAGCGGGCAGGCCCACGAAGCCCACCACCCCAAGTCAAACCTCAGGGTGGCTGGAGGTCGTCTAGCGCCTTCCGGCGCTCGGCTTTGCGGTTGAGGAGAGGATTTAAGGGCTCTCTCTCCCGCTCCGCCGCCTCCTTGATGGAAATCACTTTCTCAAAGAAGGAGGCGACAGCGTTCCACGACCTCTCACTCCGGACCATACACTGAACTACGGCCGGAAGCGAGAGGGCAACCAATCCGACTGCCGCAACCAACTCACGGCGCTGCGATGCCCAGGCGGGGCAGTCCGGCAAAGTGTGCAGCGCCGAGTCCTCAACAACGTCGCGGCAGTCGCCGCAGTGGTGACAACCGGGCGTCTCTTGCCGGCCTATACGACACAGGAACTGGCCAAAACAACTGGCCAGTCATTACCTGTGTCAGCCGGAAGGTGAGGGCGCCATGCTGCCTCTCTAGCCACTCCTCAAACACGGGACTTACCGCTA
Source organism: Catocala sponsa (assembly GCA_963564715.1). Classification (NCBI taxonomy): domain Eukaryota; kingdom Metazoa; phylum Arthropoda; class Insecta; order Lepidoptera; family Erebidae; genus Catocala; species Catocala sponsa. Next base: position 25,746,725 of record OY751326.1, read on the forward strand.
CGATCGTGGCGTGCCCGTACTTAATGGAATAAGTTTAGTAAGTTTATCCGTATTTTCAAGGTTTTCACATTATATCACAAGACATTTTAAAGCAATTGCCGTTTGATTAATAAATGATTATTTAATTTGAAAAATCTTAGCCGAAAACTAAGGTTATTTGACAGATGAAAAAGTATTTATAATTTATGATTGCATACGGCTGCACGACAAACAATAATTCGTTAAAGTCTTAAGATTTTTAGTAATCGATTAGTTAATCGAAATTTATTATGCAAAAAGATAGTTAAAATTAATTTGCACTTAAATATACGGCATTTAGAGGAATTAAATTTTTTAATTAATCTATTTATTACTGCCATTAAATCCAAACAAAAGTAAGTACTTACGTGCTAAAGTTCACTGTTGCCGATACCTTGTGTAGAAGGAGATTTGTCATTTTGAAAAAGGTTGAATATGCTATGGGTTCGAATCACACACAGGACAAACATTTGTGTGATCTACAAATCGTTTTGCCGAATCTGAGTGTTTTTAATGTCCTTTGTTTGAATGTTTGTAAAGTCTTCTGCGACACAATATTTAAAACTAGTGCGTGAGTAAAAAAAAAAGAAAAGTATGCGGCTGGCCACTGCAATTTAAGGTGATATGCAGCCGTTAAATAAAATTTAATATATTTTGACCATTCTAAAATGAAAAAATTATCCTGATCATCAAGAAAACTGCCATTTTTTTGACTGCTATATTAATTTTTTGTGCTTTTGCTGACGACTTGGCTTACTTACAGAATATTAATTACATACTGATTTGGCCTGTGCTTCTTCTTAAAGCAGTAACATTTGGCTACAAGAATTGGAAAAAATAACAATAGTAATTGGCTATAATAATAATGGGATAATGATAATGGTTTGAGAAATGATATACTATGCAGATATTTTTTTACTGTATAGATACTATATTCTGTTTGCTCAACTGCAAAATCGAATAATGGGTACAATTATAGCGCGATAGGATATAATTGTAGCAGTGTCTATATCATTTCTAACTCTTTCGCGGCATTAAATCGAATGATTCGATTAGGTAATTAATTGATTTACAATTGACGCTACAATTGGACATCACTAAAATGTCTATGGTCATGTCAATGAACCGTTTGTATACCTTTTTATTTTATTGAATTGGATTAGACTATACATAGATTCATACCCACCTATCTGTCTGAACCGATAGGTCGCGGTGCATTACCCTTATATTTTCCTGGCTGTTTCTTGATCCCACTTAATAGGGACAAACCTACTGCCGACAACCGGGTGTAATTCCAGACTCTTTGCTAATACTAAGACTTTCTTACGAGAAAAAGACTAATAACGCTTAGTTCAACCAGGAATCAAAACAAGGACATAACGGGCGACTAAACTTATAGCAGAGGATGGACAGAAAATGATACAAGAGGAAATAATCAACTATATATATATATTACACATGAATCTTCTGGTGAGGCAAATTTAATAGGCCAGCAACGCACTTGTGACTCCTCTGGTGTTGCGGGTGTCCATGGACGGCGGTAACCGCTTACCATCAGGCGATACGTCTGCTCGTTTGCCTACTATACAACAAAAAAAACGTGGTTGGCGTAGTGGTTTGATTAGTTGTATCGCCTGCTAATACGCCAGGTGTTGTGGTCTTGAATCCCACACGAGACAAAAGTTTGTGTGATCCACAAATGGTTGTGCTGAGTCTGGATGTACTTGGTGCCCGTTGTTTGAATGTTTGTAAAACCCTTCGCGACACATGATTTATTCCTAGCGCGGAAGTTATCTTTTTTAAGCGGAAGCATATGTATATAGAGGTTATTTTACGTGGAATCTTAAGCTGTGATGGTGAATCAAACGAATTAGGTAAGAGATAAATAACATAATACACTGTGTTTATAAATTGATTGTTGTAAACAAATGCGTCGTGAGTCATCTGACTTGTTTGTGCTGCGCTATCGCATGTGCCAAACATTGCTGGCACTGCTAGTGCATTCATGCGCGATGGCTCGAAACGATGACGGAAATGGCCGTTTTATGTGTAAGCCGTTAATGTCAAGATTATGTATTAAACTCTTTGGAGATTTGCCGGCCTATTTATGTTTATCAATAAAAAAAAATATATATTAACAAGAAATATGTATATTACATTGTAATACATTTCTTTTGATTAAAAATGTGTCGACGGTTTTCTTGAAGTGTGTCAAGTATGAGTGCGAGCGAAAGGGATATGTCAAAGTCGTAGTAAAAACAAATGTCTATCACTCCTTGATTAAGATACAACACATTTAAAAATGTAGAAATTGATATTATCGTTGAAATTTTATTCGTAGCTGCTAAGCTTTATTATAAATATTCTTTAAATAAGCATGCTATAAGTCAGAAACCATCTTAAAAACAAAGGCTGTATTTAAAAAAAAAAGTTGGGAAACTCATCTGGTCTTGGACTTCACATACACTGAAACCACAAATACAAAAAACACGCAAACTCAGAAATCTGTTTGTAGGATTACATTGTTTGTGCCTTATGGAGAGATCGAAGCCGCTTGTGACAACTTAACCTATACCAGCATTTTAGACACAATGTATTGTCTCGTGTAGATTCGGTTTTAAACACGTGAAAGGTTTATCCAGCGCCATATATGCATCCAATATAAGAAATCTAAAACCAAATTCCCAATAAATAACATTTTTGTATAGATAACTCACGCGCCACGGTCGATATTGGTGATGATCTCTCCGTTCTGCGAGTCCCACACTTTAATGTTTCCTTGTAAGCACGAGCTGACTATTTTCTCACCGTCAGTTACCAGACATTCCACCTCCTGACTGTGGCCTGCCACCACGAGCGGCACCGCTTCCATCACCAACTAGACACACGATGTATATTGTTGGATAATATAGTCAGAAAGGAACAATTTGCCATTTTCCTCCCTGTAGACACCTGCAGGGAGGAAAATGGCAAATTGTTTATTTCTCTTATGACGCATGTAAATAAAAATAATAATAATGCACTTTGGGACCAGGAGTCGTAGATTGTAATATAATACTGAATTAATATTTACTTTTTAAAACTGTTACTTTTTCATACAATCTCAGTGATAGGTTAAGGTTTTCGTAAAACAGTCAATTATCGTTTGCTTAATATAATATTAGCTAACGGGTATAGCGTGAGTCAACGAGTGACCAAGATTGACGTAAGTCGGTCAAAACGTCGGGAAATAAATAGGTATTTATCAGCTTAAATAATTACCAACGCGATTAAGATCCGTTGTCTAATATTACATGTATATTATGTATAATCGCGAAAGTTTATAAATAACCCTGATACCTACACCTCCATAATAAAATTAAACAATTTGTTGTTTTGGGTCTAGATACCACAACATGTATCTTTATATCTACCCAGAACAATACAACATAACGAAATTATAGTCGCCTTTGTTCTCGTCCGTGTCTATATAATAAAACTAGCTGACCCTGCAAACGTTGTTCTGCCATATAAATTATTTCTTAGCGGTATAAAATATACTTTAAGACCTATTGTCATACCAACCAATACCTACATAAAATTTCCAGAAGTCAGTTGAGCCGTTTCGGAGGATTGCGATTACAAACACCGTGACACAAGATTTTTATATATATATATATATAGATTAATCAGAATAGATTTTGCTATGCGTTACAAACAGAAAATCGATTGGCATTTATAATACTGGATACGTGCGATTGGAATGTGTGCTAATTTTACTTTGAGTGGTAACAACCTAGAACAAATTAACACACCGATGTGTTAAGTTTTATATGTTTATACTAGCTTGGAATAATTACTTTGAGCTATCGCTAACTTAAACCCGCGACTTCGGTATCATTATTTTGCTGCGATGTTATTTTAAAACTGCGATATCTCCTAAGATATTCATTGAAATCGAATGATGTAATGGCAATTTTGTTTTTAATTAAATACTTGTAATGAATAACGTATTTATTTGGATAAGGATTAATATCATGTTTATAAAAACACCTTCGCAAATAATGCATTATAGAACAAATTTGGTTAGCATAAAAAAGGTTATAGTGAGCCAACCTTAAAAGATAGACATATGCTGTCGCGGACTTTTTTTTAGAACTTTTAAGGGAAGCAATTCGGTCATACATGATTTTTGCGAAACTTTAACTGTTTACGCAGCGCACGCAGCGGATGCTTTCAAAAGGGAAAAAAACCCTCTGATTTTGAAACAATCTTCATTGGTGCGCCGCTCCTATTGATCTTAGCGTGATTATATATTCCTCGATAAATGGGCTGTCTAACACTGAAAGAATTTTTCAAATCGGTCCAGTTGTTCCTGAGATTAGCGCGTTCAAGCAAACAAACAAACAAACTCTTCTGCTTTTTCATATTAGTATAGATTATATAATGTATGCATATAATATAGCAGAAAATAAATCTATACTAATATAATAAAGAGGAAAGATTTTATATTTTGTTTGTTTTATCATATTAGTATAGACTATAGAATGTTTGCATATAATATAGCAGAAAATAAATCTATACTAATATAATAAAGAGGAAAGATTTGATATTTTGTTTGTTTGTTTGTAAGCATATAACTCAAAAACAACTCACCGATTTAAAAAATTCTTTCACCATTAGAAAGCGATATTATCACCGAGTAACATAGGAAACATTTTATTTTTAAAAATGAACTGTTTCCAAAATAACCAAACCTACTTTTATGCGAACGAAGCCGCGGGCAAAAGTTAGTAATAAATATAGAACACAGTTATATTACCTGTACAGCAGGTTGTTTCGCGATGATCTTCCTGTACTCTTCGTCGTCATTCCACGATGCTCGCCACTCGGCGTAGTGGCGGGAACACACGCATCTATACATAACATGTATATAAGTCTGACGTAACACATCAGTGCAACAGACGTTTGTGAGAAAGTACCAGAGGCCTACTGCAATCTTAAAACATTGTCATTGCATGCGCGAGAACGAGACACAACTATATACTCTGTAACGCGCTGTCTCATTCTGGTCACCCCATGCTATCATTATTATTTTTAAGTATTGCTTCTAAAATAGTAATTTTACAATGCATGCTTTTATACATAGATTCACGCCTGTTTCCCAGAGGGGTAGGCAGAGACTACGAATTGCCATTTGCTACGATCCTGACACACTTCTCTGGCTACATTCACTTTCATCACATTCCTAATACACGCGCGCCGGTTTAAGGTTCTCTTAACCTGGCGTTTATCCAGAACGTCTCCGATCTGATCGACAAACGTTCGCCTAGGTTTTCCCCTTGCGACTGTTCCATTTACACTAGCATTATAAACTTTCTTAGTCAGTCTATTCACGTCCATTCTTTCTACATGCCCAAACCAGCTTAACATACCCTTTTCTATTCTTATTTATTTATTTATTAAGGATCTCCAACAAAGAATATACACAAAATTGTCACTATATCCACTTTCATGCCGCATCTCTTTCTAATCACACTATTCCTTATTCTATATTTTAGAGTCACACCACATATATTTCTCAGCGCTCTCATTTCTACAGCATTTATTCTGCTCTCATGTTTCTTTTGCCATACTCAACTTTCACTTCCATGCATAAGTGTAGGCACTAATAGCCCTCTTTTATACATTACAATAGTACCTGTTACTCTAGCGAATGGTATAAAACGCATTTACCTGTACAGCACGACCATCATGTAGGCGATGACAGCGACGCTTATCGTACACAGGATGGCTAGTAGAAGGATTTCCATCGGCGTTGTAGGATATATCGGCAGGTCAGCTCCCTTGCCCCATTGATGTGACTGACCTTTCCCATCCATCGTGTCAAAATCTGTTTGCAGCAAGTTAAAGATTTAAATCAAAGGTGTATCTCACCATAGCATGCACGAAAGTAACCTAATTAAGAATAGTGAGATTACACATTAGATAGAGAACGATAGTGTACAATTTTCCGTGTGAGAGAGTATGATAATACTATATTTATAATTTAGATATTTGTATAGATTTGGGTATATGTCCTGTTTGCACTGCGTCGGAAGACAATTTAACGTCCAGAAATACCACATTTAAACATAGTAGGCCGTATCTATGATTTAAATCTTTGCAACAAGGTTATCATAATCTTTCATATTAGAGTTCCTAATTACAAATTTGTTGAATATAAGTTGATTGGTTATATAGTATTATCATTCTTGAAGCAATTGCCGATAGCAAGGGTACAAACGACTTTAAGAGTCGGAATGAAACTACGCTTTCATTCCGACATAAATAATGGTTCGCCACCAATAGTGCAATTGTTATTTAAAAGGAGGACTTACTACTAAGATGTGTTCATATTTAAATACAAGATACGTGTTACGTTTTTCTTTGCACAAATGCGGAATTAGGTTGAATAGTCCAACTGCATGGTAGATAAGTTCTCGTGTGGTCAGGTGTAAATAAGGACCAGCGGCAAGCTGAACGGTTGAGAGAGCTGAGTAAATAGGGGGACGAGAGGTCGGCAGGATAAGTGGACAGATGGTCGCGTGGATGAGTGGTCGGGTAATATTGTAGACAGGTGCTTGCATAGAGAGGCTGTTAGAGAGGTATGCATGATTCACTATATTATATTGGAACATATTATGCACAAAAATGTGTCATAACCGCCCCCGTCCCCGCGGCCCCTCTCCGCATCGCCACGCGACCTAAATGCTTAGAGGCTAAGCAGGTAACTGCGAGCACACCCATTGCTTACGCCGCGAAGATGCCTAAAATGGCAAAGAACCGGGCGGTTGATGCTGAGGATGGTTTTGTGACAATGCATAGGAGGAAGCGCCATCAGAAAATCAACAGAAACTACTGTGGTACGCGTCCTGTGGAGCCTGGTGCAAACCTGCGTGCTGCAGCACCGAACACACCGGCGCACATCTCTCGCCTGCACTACACCACTGAGGCGGAGGACATCGCGGAGTATGTACGCTAGAAGTCTAAGTTCATGCCAAGAGTACAGCTGCTGGAATCGCATCGCAACGTCAACTTCAAGGCGTTCGTGGTGCGAGTCCCAACTTGCTTTTTGCATGTATTCATGAAGGAGGACTTTTGGCCGAAGGGTGTGGTGTTCCGTAGCTTACGCGGACAAGTACCACATGAGCGCACAACAATAGAGTGCAAGTGAAGCATAATTTACATATTCAATAAGTTATACTAACACAAATTGTATGTAGTCCATAAGGTATTTATCTATGCGTCTATGCCACGCGAAATAAATGGTTATTATTATTAAAGATCGAAGTATAAAGAAGAAGAAGAAGGTTTACTTCTTGCGTGCACACACGAGTAAACCTTTTGAGTGTGAATCGTGTACATTGTGGCTGCTAGTTCAACCGTAATCTACTATAATGACATTAATTTAAAAGAAACATAAATACCTACCTGGTACATAGTCTGGTGGGTCTAATGCAGCAGCGAGCGCCTGCCAGCGCATTGGAGGTGGATCTCGTTCGTCGGGGTTGCGTACTCCGGCCGCTAGTTCTGGGGCCACGCGGTGGCTGACAAGTAGAGGCGGTAACACAGCCACGTGACGCCCAGCTACTGACTCGTTGTACTGAGACAATATACCCGACCAGTGCAGCGATGATAACCTGCAGAATATTACTTTGTTTCAAAGGCTTTATATACTAAGAGAGTTGATACCATATGACCTGTTCCGAGTGGCAACTTCACAATTAGGTTTACGATTTCTATTACATAGTAAAAGTACTATAGATAATGATAACTATTTGTTATATAATTATGATACATATATACTACAGTCGGCCAAAAATGTGATCTACCACCCTACGGTTGCGGTTCACTTAAACGTCATGAAACAACAAGGTCCATTTCCCCTTGCAGTAATATTATGACAGTGACCATTGCTCTCGTTATCCTATATTATATTTACGTCATGCCATGTGCCAAGTTTGAATTATCGCAGCTAACAACAACTCACCTCTTTTACTCACCTTCGTTAGAAAAGTTATGTACCTTTAGCGAAAATTAGATCTTACAGAAACTTTTGTCAAAACTGGTAGACCATTTTCTTGGCCGATTGTATATACACACTAAAATTAATAAATAATTAATTGCGATATTGCCACTCAGCACACTCCACTTTAACACTGTTAACTACAGTGACTCCCTCCAACACACGCGCAAGCTGATGCCGTGGCAGAAATTTGTGTTACTTTGGGTTACACAAAATATAGCTGACGATATGTGGGTGCAATAGCTCAGTGGGGAGACCAACAGACTGCAATGCAGAGGATCTCGGTTTCAAACCCACGTCGCGCACATCTGACTTTCGGAAATTATATGACTTTTCGAAATTATGTGCGTATTGATTGACAATTATCGCCTGCTTCATGCCTCGGAGACCACGTTAAGCCGTCGGTCCCGGCTGCCATGAACATCTATGGCAGTCGTTATTGGGAAGATAGCGCCCTCTAATATACTGTCACTGATCTAGCTTTAGGGTATCGTTAGCCTTCGGGTTGCGAAGGTCAGATGGCAGTCGCTCCGTGTAAAAACTGATATACAGTCAAATCCGGTTAGACCAGAAGGCCGATCCCAGGTGACTTGGGAATAACAAAAAGGCTAAGCAGAATATGTGGGTGCAATACACCTTCGCCAACTCGAAAGAATGGATATGTGAACGATAATGTTATTATGAACTGTAATAGTGGCGAAAAGTATTGATATACATATTAACATAATATATCGCCTCGTACTCTATATAACATCGAAGATCACAAACTCACTGAAATGTAGCACATTAAATGGCTAAACAATAAGAGATTGAACTCCACAGATACGGAATATATACGAAAATAAATATTAAAATAATCTCACCTCGACCAGGGTCTTGAATGCGGCGAATGTTTTAGCATAATGGTGTCATTTGCATCCACTACAGATTTTTCGGTGTCCACTATATCTAACAACGGCGGGAACACGAGTGGACTCTCACTGTTGTTGTAAAACACGTACATTGACTGTTTGGGCTCCTTCTTCTCATAACTCTTCCTGTTTACTTCTACGTCGGCTTTCTCTATATTGCTTATAAAGTAATCTACTACCCCAGAGTTGTAGACGATCATCGATATCCATACGAGCATCCAGAGCATAAAAGCACGCTGGAAGAAGCGTGTTCTCGCCCACATGTTAACTAGACGTATTCGTTTCGGTACTCTGTTGTCCTGATGGCCCGGACTCGAGTTTCGCTTCGCCACTACGTCGGTCGGAGTGTTGTGCGACAAACCATTCAATCTCGGATGTGACTTCGATTTTGTCATTCTTTGTGGCGAAAAGCTATTTTCTTCGACATAATTCTTGCTAAATCTCCAGTTAAGAGCATTGTTAGCATTAAAATATTCTTTCAGATGTAATTTATTGTTTTGATCTTGAAAATATTCCATGCGATGTACGTCTATGCCGAGGATTGTTGCGAAGAATGCCATTTGTATAAAATAGTCCGATATCAAGCTAACAATCATAAATATGGAGAACTCTTGTATAAATGGGACAAATGTGAAGAAGCTGACTGTCAGAATAGTAATTTCGGTAAGTAAGTTCTTGGTGATGGACCAACCTTCTTTGCTGAGTCCCTGAGCGAGTCGGATCTTGACATCCAGTCGAGAGTCAGTGGACGTGACGCTTTTTGTCAGGACCAACACATTTTCTAGTCCGACTATAATCACGAGATATGGAAAAATTTCTTTGCCTTGTAAACTCAGGGAGAAACCGAAGAAAAAGCAAATTCCCATAGACATAGCCAAACTGCCGCCAATAGTGAGGACCGCGCACGCTGCCAGACACAATTTAGATTTTATAAATTCTATCTTTCTAACGGAGAAGTACACATAGAGAAACAGCCCAACGAACGTGATAGTTAGAGGGACCAGTTCCCGATAGTTGAATTGGCCGGGATAATAAATTAATGTGAATTCATCGACATGCGTGTAAGGTGTTTCTTGATATAATGGGTACATTTCTCTTAGCTTCTTGGTTAAAGATTGCATAAACCTGAAATTAAAGAAATTAAAGTTTACAAATAGATAAACTAAGTCGCTATCTGCGTCTGTTCTAATCATTATTTATGTACATTAACCTGTCAATTGTCAATTTGAAACATTGAGTCTGGCAGCCAGTGTGCTGCTGCCAATAGGTTAAGCATAACTGACCGAACGCAAAGCGCAATGTACACAGGCAAAAAGTCAGTAATTCGTAAATTACGTCATTACGCCGCAGTCAGAATACCTAATTGATTTAATCCGTACACGAGACAAAAATTGTATGATCCACAAATAATAAAATTGTTTCTAGTACACAATTATCTGTGTTTATTAATTGCTTTTTTAATAATATAATAATATTTATTTATTTTCTCCCAGATGACTAAAATAAGTATACACTATTTTGATGACATAGCAGTGTGAGACTGGTTTCCAAACTAGGTTAAAAACCTGTGTGATGAATAACCAGACCCCATTTCAAATTTACATTGATGATGCAAAATTTACAGTAACGGAGAATGAAAATAAAATCAAGAAAACAAACAAGAGAATAAAGGTTGTGTGTATTTGTGTGTGTCTGTGTGTGCGTGTGTGTGTGTGCGCGCGCACGTGTGTGTGGTGTACGTACGGTTATTTGTGTATGTGTGAACACATACATATTATAATATTTATTATGATATTTATTAATGTTGTACTTTTAGTAAGTTTTCGGTTTGTTCATAACCTAAGGTAAGTAAGAATTTTGTCACAGCCTCTTTTGCACTTATTATAGTTTTAGGATATATATTTAAGTTCTTGTTTAATTTATTATATCGATATCCACCTATAAAGGAAAAGGATCTATGGGAGAAAGAGGAACAAGTTGCGGTTGTGCATACACTATACTTCCGTCGTTTGGCCAACACGGCAGGATTGAAATATAATTCGACGTGCTGCTTGAGAGACGCGAACAGTATAAATAGCTGACGAACTGAAAGCACGGAGCATTTATTATATAGTTCCACTGTGGTAAAACGAAATGGGAGAGAGAATGCAGTTTTCAGTACTGCTCTTTGTGCTATCTCTAACTTTAGGAGAGCAGTCTTATAGGCACCACCCCAGACTGTGATACAGTATATCAACAGTGATTGGCAAAGCGCCATATATACCATTTTAATAGTAGCACTGTCAGCTATTCCCGCAGGCTCTTAAAAACATACATAAGTTTACACATTCGTGAAGAAAGAACTTCAGTATGCCCGTTAAAACTTAGGTTGTGATCGATACTTTGTACTATTTACACTCAAGTACAATTTACAAGTACGCCAAGATACTTTATACTATTTACACTCTGCAACTTTGGACAAGCACACTGGCAGTTTAAGATACGGGGGTTTGCGCAGTAATGAGCCACAATACTCCACGGAAGGTTTGGTGGATTACCTCGTTTTGTGAAAGTCATGAATTTAGTTTTCCCTATATTTAATGTCAGTATATTGTCGTGAAGCCATTCCGTGACAGTGTTAAAGCCAGTTTGAGCGTGGATGAAAACTTCTTCCCATGTTGCGGCCTTAAACATTAATGCAGTATCATCCGCGAATGTAGCAATTTTTCCGTTGGTGAGTTGGAGATTACAGAGCTTATTTATATATGTATATAAGAAACAGGATAGGACCCAGTATGCTACCCTGCGGAACCCCACATTGAACAGGAAGGTCCTCACTGACATAGTCACCAATTTTTGTACTTAGAGTTCTATTGCACAAGTAGTTACAAAACTGTTTCAGCTGTTACCCTCTCACACCAATATGCTCCAGCTTCTGCTTCAGTATTGGGATTGAGACCGTGTCGAACGCCTTGGCCAAGGCAAGAAAGATGGCTATGCATTTCATGTTCCCATCAAGACTACTAAAAATGTAATCGGTGAGAGCATGAACTGCATCTGCGGTGGATTTTCCAGTGCGGAAAACGTACTGGCAAGAAGATAATAGTTTATTTGTTTCTAAATACTTAATGAGTCGCGTATTCAGGAGTTTTCCAAGATATAGACATCGACGGAAGTATCGATATAGGTCTATAGTTGTCGACACGGTCTCTAGGTCCCCCTTTGTGAACTGGGATAATTAGGGCTTTTTTAAATGAATTTGGAAACGTGCTTACTGAGAGCTAGAATGAATATATAAGTGAGAGGTGGCACAAGAACATCCCTATGCAACCTGAGGACCTTAGCGCTAATATCATTACAACCTGAGGCATCACTTTTTATAGATGTGATAAAATTATCCACCTCACGTTCATCGGTCAGCAAGAGCACAAGAGAGCTATGGTTATTATTAGGGACAAGTTTGTCGTTTATGATAGAACCAGCAATACGCTTTGTTGTTATATTTTCGGCTAGATCCTTACGTTACCAACATTAACAAAAAATTTGTTCACGCTATTCACTTGAACCTTAGGATTAGATTGATTGTTAACTAAGGCACTTGCCGTGATTTTAGCTTTCTGTCTATTTGTAAAATTATTTATAGATTTCCATAAAAGCTTAGAGTTATGTTTAGCCTTACTAAGTTCGTTTCTTTCATAATTTAGTTTAATATTTTTTATAAATTATTACAGAAATCTATTATATATTAAGGTAAAAGTAAAAAAAAATATGTGTTAAAAACACACATTCACATGCATTTTATAAATTCTACATAATTTTATTACGTCAGAATATTACTATACATTAAAATGTATAAAAACAATATTCGACTCCATTCATTCTCGCGAACCCTGCTCGTAAAATTTTATTACCTTTTTTAGATAGCCTTGTATATTCAACTTAAAGTTAAGGTGTTAAGGTTTAATTTGCATTCATTAAGGTTTATATAGTTAATATAACTACTTATAAGCAACTGAGGACAGTTTTAAGTGTAAGTTTTGTACGGGATTGTGTATCTAGGGTTTTTATATATCAATGGCTACAAGACTATTTGCATCTGTAAATGTTGGTTCTTCGACTACTGAAGGGATGTAGTCTTTAATGTATATTACTACGCCATTATTTTGTAATATATTTAAGGTTGTGTAAAAAATGTTGTATCCTTGCAGCATGGGTAAGTTAGAGTTTTCTAATAGCCAACACTCAGTCAATACAATAACATCTCAACTTATTCGAGATCTAGCTAATAGGGCTTCCAGTCTGGCGAAATTACAAGACACGCTCCTGATATTTTGATTTACCAATTTTAGAAAACATTCCGGTTTATTAATATGGCTGTGGCAGTCATCAATGTCACATTTAGCCGACTCGGAGATAGAAAAACTATCTATATTATTATGTAACTCTAGGTTATCGAATTTTTTTAAAATGTTTATTAAATCTTCGGCGATACAGAGTTTTACTCGTAATTATATACAATACTCATTTGGTGTGTCAGACTTTAAATGTATCGACTGAATCTATATAAAAATTTACTGCACGGATGACATAGTGGTCTAAGTGGTCGCCTCGCCATTGCCACTGCGCCGAGTGTTGTGGGTTCGAATCCCACACGGGACAAACATTTGTGTGATCCACAAATGGTTGTTGCAAGTCTGGATGTTCTTTGTGTCCGTTATTTGAATGTTTGTAAAGTCCTTCGTGACATAGGAATTACTCAGAGACCAGGAGTTCACTTTAAAAACGAAAACAAGTATCATATATCTTTGATACCAAAACGATGCTAGTTTTCACTGTGCTCTGAGCAGTTATAAGTGCGAGCCATACAACATTCATAATATTCATACAACCACAGCCTTGTAGCCGGTTTAGAACTGGCTTCAAGTAAGAATGGATAATATTCGAATGTTATGTAAGTATAAGGAATAAGAATTGCGAGATTATGTCCGTATCACTTAGTTTACGTTCATATATGGTCGAGAAAGCTACTTAATAAGAACGACTATATACATGAGTAATACCACGGAGTACCTCAACCGTTACTCAATTTTTGTAAACACAATATCATTAAATGACAATATTTTATTTATATGGAACTGAATATGTCAATATTGATATAATTTCTATTAGACGCAGATATTTAATACATAATATAAACAATATTATATATTCAATTTACCTTTGGTCTGGCTGTTCATAGAAAATAGTGACAGCGTATTGAAGGACTCTCGGTCGAGACCTCAGGGGATATCGTTTGATACCAGTTTCACGCAAATGCATACCGAATGCCATCTCTGCAATCGAGGTTTTACCTTTCTGCAAGTTCTGAAAAGAAGAAACATCTATTTGTTGATATGCCATATATTTGTATCCTAACTAATATTATAAATGCGAATATGAGTTTGTTTGTTACGTTTTCACCTCTTAACTACTCGACAGATCATAATGAAATGCCGAAAAGGTAGTTTATTTTGTTTGTTTTAAAGTGTGTTAACAACCACATGAGTAATCGTGTTGTGTAATTACATACTTTAATTATTATCCCCACCCTGTTGCTGCTGCTGTCTAAGATAAGTGGTCTTTAGTGCTATTCAGACCACGTAACATAGCCGTCCACGAACCACGCCCTGATTTACTACTTAACGTCTAGTCAATTGTTTTATATAATTCGGGAAATATATTTGTACAAGTTTCTATCAGAAATATAACCTTTTAATCGCGTTGAATAATATTTTATTTGTCTCCACTTATTTTTGTTCATTCCTGGGTCAACCACGCCTCTAGGGCGGGTTAGACCATCTATAACGTTATACGTTGTCAGGGCAACAGAAAAGGACATAGGGTACCGTTCATCCAGAAAAAAGTACTGTTACTTTTTTTTTTTTTCTCACGTCAGGTGAATGCGTTTAAGCACCCTCCGCGCCGGGGCAGGGCGCGGGTGTGTGGGACTCGAGCCAGAGAGGCCGGCCCCATACCTACTAAACCCCTGACGACGTACCTCAAATACCGGCGTCGGTGCCACGGGATTCACGCTAGCATTCACCGCGACACTGTTACTATTCTAAGCTAACTTAACCTACATTTACGCGAGCGTAGCCGCGGGCAAAATCTAGTTAGGTAGGTTTGTTCGTTTGTTTGTATAACATTCGTGTAAACGCAAGGCAATATTATTTTGCATACACTTTACAGAAAACAGGGGTACAGAAAATGACACAGAATACCTTTAATCCAAAAAACAAGTGTTGTTTCCGAGCGAATTCGCGGGCAAATGCTATTATGAATATAATATTGTTATATTATTGACTGTCGACCGACTATTGTAATTGTAGACTATGTAATCGTGGACGTGGGATGCCGGTAACAAATCAAGCAAAGAGCGCGGCGGCGAGCGAACGTACGCAATCGTGTGTGTGGACGTTTTGTGCCAGCCAGCGAATACGAAACCTTTCATTTGTTTAGAGCAGTGCTCTGTCGCGGTTCAGTACATCTATCGCTCTATATGGACACAGCCGCTATGACCATAGACAAAACCTACTCATTCCTCTTAGTTCGCTTGGTCGATATCCTTAACATTACAAAGTATTTTCTGGAGCAGCATGTGTTGCCAAGCTCATAGGTACAGCTACTACCTACTTTATGGTTGTATGCCAAATTATCTATTTAGTTATGATAATGAGGAAATATAGTGCACGATACTCTTGTGGACTAATATCTCTTGTGCAGATCCCTAGTTTTCATTATTTTCGCTTAGCCTGACCAAATTTGGTATATATTTTATAAAATCCAGTACTAAAACTGATTAAATGATTCCAACATTTATGCAGTTAATACCTTCGGTATAAGAAGTTACGAGTACATTAGCACGTAAAGCAGTTGCACCGATACCAAGAACACACGTGAATATCCGTCCGATGGTTGTATTCTTATCTATCTTACTCACTGGTCTGTTTCTTTACATATGTACTATAACATAATTTAAGGGGTATTAAGGTGTTAGTCAGTAAATGCTGTAGCCAACGACGCAGTTACTGTCGGAAATGTACGATGAGTGATCCACTGGATGTTACATAATCCGCGTGTATATTGGGCCTCTAATACTTCAATAAATAACAGGCACGCTACTGCGCGCCTGTATTGTACCGCAGTTGAGAACTGTAGGTTATCATGCACCCGTACATATGTGCATGTTGCATACAGTTATGACACCTAATAACGATTGAGCTCGAAAGCAAACTTTGTATAGAACTAATCTGCTGATTTTTACTTATAAATGTACCTGATAGTTAAATATAGTGGCGATAATGTTAGCATCTAGCGAGAACGACTGTAAGTTTTGCTGCCACAGGTTGGCAGGCGATAACAACAAGCAGCTGTACTCGGGTAACACACGGTTGACGCTGGCCTTACTGTCCTTGCGCTTGATGCCGCCGATCTGATAGCAGTGTTGTAGCAACGTCGTCTTTCTGTAACAAACGAGTCTCCATGGTAACACACTTTTTTCTCTAGAGTTGCTTAAATTACTGCATGAATAGTTAATCTTAATTTCGGCGATAGACGTATGCGCGTCACCATTAGATGTATCTATACTAATATTATAAAGCTGAAGAGTTTGTTTGTTTGTTTGGTTGAATGCGCTAATCTCAGGAACCACTGGTCCGAATTGAAAAATTCTTTTAGTGTTGGATAGCCTATTTATAAGGGTTAACAATGGATTTAGACAAGATTTGTTAATGTCGGGTACTCCTCACGTTTTCTTACATTCGCAAAGCTTTTATTGATACAGATAATTAGATCAGAAATTTCGTATATATAGTATCAAAGCAATGTATACATTTTAATACTCTTGCAATTTCCATATTTCGTCAGCAATATAGATAGCTCTATGAAGTTAAGAGGATACTGTTATTTGTTTAGATAAACACGCTTTATATATTACATAACTCAGGCATTAAAACTGAGACATCGAGAGCTACGTGTTGCTACAGTATCACACACAGAACAAAGCAATTGAGAGAAAATAAAAAACTTATCATAACAATACAATAATTAAAATTGTAAATCCGTAATAATTTATGTGCATACATCAAATTATAAATACATTATACCTTGACCATCTTTTTATTAATTATAACTAAAAAGCTAGTAGCTACGCTTAGCATTCATATATTGAAAAAGATTGAAATATTCGCATTGCATATATATACATATATTCATAATTATATCTTCACAAACTCTAACTCAATATAGAATTCGAATTCAGATAGCATCAGTAGTCGTCATAAGTGATTGCACGTGGGACTTTAATATATGTATAGACTTTCCGCTAGCTCATTAGTAGTCAGTGACTAATACATAAGAAGCTGACATGCATTGTATATATTAAGAGAGGATTTACCAGTTAAGCCAATGTACGCTATTGCTAGTTCATACCATCTGTAAGTAGTCATTATATTATATGATATTAATACCGCCCAGCCAAAACTTATGCATTATTAATATCAAAAAATGAATGCCTACCTTGACAAGTTGGGCAGTTAATCTGTACATATATATCGCAAGCATTATCTAGAGATCTTAGACATTTCATAGCTCAGTCATTTGGGATTATAGTACATAGATGGTCTTTAACTTACAATTACATAATTATGTTTCAAAATATAATGTCCAAAGTGGGTTCCTGTATAGAAGGATCATGACCAAAACCTGTTAATTGCATTTCAAATACTTTAACTATTCAGCTTCTATGCAAACATATTGAAGGACATTATACTAAAGCTAAATTATTGATAAATATATTAACTGTAAATCATGCACTTAACTTCCTTGTATTTGGCAGTACATAGACCTTTCTGTTTTTAATATGTATACCTACTTTAGAATATGTACACAGCTCACCTTCTGTTACCACAAGTTAAATATTATGTGTATTGGAAACAATATAATAGATACTTACGTATCTGGGTCTTCATGGTTCCTTATAGTTTCCAGCAATCTAAATACTTCTTGCAAAGGTGCTCTAAATGCATCCCACATTTTAAGATTGCTGTTCCATGGAGAGACACCTACAAAAGTGATGAGTCTGTTATAATATGACAAGTCTTGGACTGCTAAACATAATTAAAAACCTATTCTATTTAGCTGCTAGTGAGCCTCTGTGACTCAACAGTTCAAATAATATTTTTACTCTCTAGTAGTATACATAGATATACATGGATTGCACATGCTAGTTATAGCAATCCTCATATATATACTGTATGGACAAAATTTGTTTGATGCACAAACAGTTGTTCTAAAGCTAGGTGTTGTTTGTGTCTGTTATTTTAATGTTCCTAGTGAGGTGCAATAACTTATATTCTCCAGTTATACTTAGGCCGCACAATAGGTAATTATGATTTAATTTACAAGAGATCATTCTAGATTTTCTTCTGATTGGTAAATTAAATGTTATATAAATAAGAACTGCATATCTATACCAATACTATAAAAAGAAAGTTTTAATTTTTTGTATATTTGTAAGGATTTATTCTTTCACTATTAGCTATATTATCAACGAGTAACATAGGTTATATTTTAATTTCAAAAAAAGAACTGTTGCTAACATAATCTAACCTAACCTACTTTTACGTGAGACGAAGCCACGGGCAAAAGCAAGTATCAAATCAAGTCTAGCAAGCGGTAATAATTCATAGCTTATGTGTGTTCTTTACACAATAAGGTGTGAGTCTAAGGATATGTGTGTATTAATATAGCCAAGATATCTTATGGAAATATTTAACAGTTAAATAGATTCAGTTCACTAATATAAAATATATTATGTATTCTACTCTTAAGGAAAAAGCAGATATTAATTATATATTCACAACCATAAAAACAGAGTAATGGAATCATTGAAACAGCTTGTACTAATATTGAAACTAAGCAACTTTCCTGTTAAATTACAATCAGATAAAGAGACAATATTACAATCACTTTAAGGAAAATCCAGAACCTAAAGGGATGTGTACAGATAGACAGATAAATAAATAGTTGTGTGTATGAACTGCAGGTCCAAGCTGGTTGATCAAATAGCTACATATCAATCAAAATGTCAATATAGTAAATTATTAGTATGTATAAATTTTAAATTATCTTTATGCAAAACTTAATACAATTTGAATATTAAATATAAGTTTCTAATAGAAAGTAACTCCTTACAGCAAATCAAATCTTTATGTATATTAATAGCAGTGGATCCAATTGTTTGTCAGTATAACTTAGAAAAGATAGCTTGACCTGATTTTATCTATAACAATTAAATCAATTAGATAAGTAATGATGTTTATCTAATTACTCATTAAATTGTTTCACTATTTAAATGTAGACTATTGTTACCTATTTTCATGATAATCTGTTGAACATAGAGCAGAGGTTTGTCTTTGGCCCAAATATATGGCAGCTTTTGAGTCTCATTGTACAGGATATCTAAATGCGTTTCTGGAAGAAATGTACATAACCATTACACTGTGTTAAGTTTTACAGGATATAAAAGTTCAATGTGCAATAACCAACTCAATGTATTATTAATTAGTACCCTGTGAGCATTTGTTTCTGCTACAGTCTGCTTTAGACAAATGTTGAAGACTAGTAGTATCCAATGGCAAAGTAACAACAGTTGGTATGTTTCCAGGCAGAGGCACATTCAGTAATGGATAACTGAAAATAAAAAAAGCAGGGTAAGAACATTCTAAGTGTCACATTTCATTTGTTTACTAAGTATTCACTCACCAACATAGCAGTACGATGGATAATGTTAATGTGATTGCAGTTACGGGATAAGACGAACAAATTAAACCGTAAGTGTAATAAATCTGTGCTACTCTCTCAGGCAGAGTGGACCCTGCCATTGTTGTTAGCCAATAACTCGTTTATTGTCCGAGAAATTTCGTTTACTACACTCAAGATACCATTGCACGATCATTCACGTCACTTGCAAAACTCAAATTGTTGTATATACACGATTAAACTACTAACGACGCATTTATCACGATCGATCGCGTGTACTGCATTGATAGCCTCGAATACTATGGTATTTTGCATCATGCACAAGCATGCTGCTATGTACACTGTACACTTATTACCACTTATTAGATATTACATCAACCAAACTTAACCACGCAGTTTTGACATATTTCCCCTAGTCACTTTGACATTTATGAGTCATACCACAGATTATCATAATATATCGACGACGTATACGAAGACAGTTATAAAACAATAATACTATTTTATCTTCTCAATGGGTTGTCTTTGGCCGTAGAAAAAATTGTAACCCAAACTAGCAACGTTTCCGTTTTGATAAACGACTTCAACCCTACTACGTGTTTCACTTAAAATAACATTATTATAAAATAATAAAGAGCCAAAAGAAATTACAAGTAAAACTTATTATTGACAGCATAAAAATGATTCCATGCAAGTAGTACTAGCTCATAGGTTCCTCATAACTCGTAACCAAGTCTCTGAGGCTGTATTACCTATATATTACTTTACTCTTTGCTGTATTATTTTTAGACTAGACTTTACGTTTGGTTAAACCGTAGAGGTTAATGAGATTACTTTTCCATTATTAATAGTGGACTTTTCTAATTTTTAGTAACAAGTTTGTAAAGATATTCTCCTTTTATCCGACTTAAAAAAAGAGTTTTTCTATTCATGAGTAGGTATAGGTATGTGTAAATTATAACAGGGGAAGAAAACAATCCATGAAACAGGACTTGAATCGAACAAATCGTATCGTCGCTCTGCCAAATAAGCTATACATGACCTCATCAGGAATTGAATTATGCCGCTGTCAGCCGAAGAACTATGCAAATAGCAAGTACATCATTTAACAAATGTATCATAATATGCTGTTATATCGCATAGTTCTTTGGAGGTTGTGGATAGTGACGGGTATAATAATTAACAACACATAGACTCCAGATTTCAGAATGACGTATATTTGATTTCTTTTTGTTTTTGTTTGTGTTAGTTGTTGGCCTCTAGAACTGGGTGACCGCACATTGCAGGAGGTTCCCAACGGTCCCAACCCTTTTGACATTATAGTCTTTATAGTAGACAAAATATTGCGTTACCCAATAAAAAGTAATAAAATATTTACACAGAAATGTAACCAATAACAAGTCTTACATTGGACGAATCAGGCTGGCGCGCGGCGGCGCTAACGTTGCAGCGAGCCGTTTCCCGCACAATTGGAAGCCATAGAAACAAGTCGCGCGAGTGGCTCCAGTCCAGGCCAGGCTCGGTTTCTTAATTTTTTTAACAGGTGGCCGCTGCGGTGCAAAGACGTGCGCGCACTCCGCGTGCAATGGTAATTAAGAAATCGTCTCGTCGAATACTGTTTCTATGTTGAACATGAAGTCTTATCAAACAGTTATTTTCGGAACTAATCTTGTTTCTATAAAACAGTCATGGTCTTGTGGTGTCGTGCGTGTGCGGTTTAAGGCTGCATACGTGCGATGGCTACAATATTCACCTTCAAGCGAAACGGTACCGGAAGTTTGACGACACACACGGCCTGAGCGTACTACGGACTACCGTGTGTGGCGACTGTAACGACATGGTGTCCATTCGCAGAAAAGGTTTAGGTATTTGTCGCTCGTCGACATTATGTTGTGGTAAGCCGTGAGGTCTTGGGTAACGGGTATGTTGCTTGAAGGTATGATAATTGTAATGTTGCTTGGAGGTAAGGTAATTATATGTTGGTTGTTATGACGTATGCAGGCTTCAATCGATCAAATGAGATATTTGCTTGACGATCCGGTAATTGTAGGTAGGTATAGTAAATATCTTATCTGTTCGGCTTATAACTCGGTAGAGGCCTTGGTGCTTGAAATGGCTTCTTAACTACATCTATCCTAATAAACACATGACTGCACTCGCGTAGGTCTTTGTGCACAAACACACGCTTATTATTTATTTAAAGTACACCAACGACATTTTTACAAAATAATTAATATTACACATTTATTAACTGGGATGCAGAGTAAAACATCACTTAAAGGTGTGCACACTATTCACAGTTTTCAATACATGATACTAAGGCAAAAATTAAAAATTATAACTACAATTATTATTGTGATGATCGGTGACGGGTTGCGGCTTGTTTACATGAATTTTATGTTTCGCAGTTTTCAACGTAAATATAATCCATATTAGGTGTGGCATTACTTGATGCAAAGAATTCGCCGGGTAAACGTTAAGTTGTAGCCGTAGGTGACCTCGGCAGCGCGCGGCTCTTACACTTGTGTCGTGCACAAAGCGGCGCGTAGGTAATCCAAGTAGCACTGTAGGTAACTCGTCAATCCATGTACTTGTGTCGGTGAGTTTCGCGCGTAGTGCATTTTTGAGCGAGCGATGCCATCGTTCCACTATGTCATTGTTTTGTGGGTGGTACGGTGTTGTGCGATGTTTCTTTGTACCTATTGTTTTCATTAGATTTTGAAACAGCTGACTCTCGAACTGTCGACCTTGATCTGTTATTGTTGTCGGGCATCCGAAGCGTGATACCCAATGTTGATAGACGATGATGTTATCTCGTCGGTAGGTACCTAAAGCTTCGGTACTAGTATAGTATTATATTATCTGTGGCTTCGGGCCATCTCGTAAGTCGGTCGATCACCGTAACGAGGTAGCGATGTCCGTGAGCTGTTGTAGGTAGCGGTCCAACGATGTCAATGTGCACGTATTGTTGGCTGGAAAGTTGAGATAGACGAAAATGTATGGCGTTATATTTTGCTTTTTTGACATTGTATGCAGGTTCGAGTCCAGCGGCTAACGTCTGCGTTCATAGATGGCCAAAAATACTTTCTTGTTATAAGTTTGCGAGTCGTGCGCGTAGGTACCGGGATGGCTGACATTGTGCACGCTGTTAAAAACTTCTTGTCGATGTTGTTCGGGTATATACGGGCGTATATATATGGGTATATGATGTAGATGTTTCACAGTATAGTTATAGGTTTGTGTTAGATATTGTTACTTTCTTGAGGTAGATCAATAAGAGAAAATTTGTAACACAAATTGGAAATAAAAAATATATATTATAAAATAAAAAGATGTTTTGTTGTAATCATTCTTGAATATTACTGTCTGTTTATTGCGCGGTCGCTATGTCCTTGTAGTCTAGTGTAGATGGGCATGAGATAATTTCTATGCGGCTGAGTGCGTCGGCATTGTCGGCAACGATGTTATGTTTACCTACCGCTTACCGCTTACCGTGACGGTATGTCAGTGGTAAATTCAATGATAACTATATGTTGTCTTGTTCGCCTCGGTGTTTCGGTTGTTGAGTTGATCTTAGTCATGACGAATGTTAGATGTTTGTTGTCGGTGAATATAATTAAATCAAAATTAAATGACGTCCTTCGAATGTCTTGCGGAAATGTTTGACGGATAGGTAGGTATGTAGAAAGTAGTTCCCGATCGTAGGTAGAATACTTCATTTGTGCGTTGAATTTCTTTGAATAGTATCCTAGGGGCTGCCAGCTTCGTTTCCAGACGCTAATAATATTATGTCGTCTATAAACGGATAGACGAACTCTAGGCCTCGTAGCACTTCGTGAATGTATTGTTGAAATGTTTGTCCATCGTTTTTCAAACCGGGGCGGGGCACATGTGCGGGAATTCAAATAACCCTATAGGCGTAATTATGACTGTCTTCTCAATATCTTCGTCTCTAATGCTTAGTTGTTGGTTGAGGCGTCGATAGTCACTACAGACTCTAATGTCGCCGTTTTTCTTAGGCACGATGTGAAGTGGTGAGGACCATGGACTCTTACTTGGTCTGCATAATCCCTTTCCTATCATATTTATGAAAATATGATAGGAAGGAAAGAGTATGAACTCTTTCTTCACTATTTCGTACCGGTGCATGCATAGTCGCGGCTATGCATGGCTGGTCCTTCCGTTTCGATGTAATGTTGCACGTTGATGTTAGACTTTAATTGCATAGATGTTAGCCTTGTTATGCCGGGGTATTGCGCTAAAACATCGGCCAGGTTAGGAGCTCCTTGAACCGACGGGCGTGTATGAGGAATGTGATGAAAGTGAATGAAGCCAGAGAAGTGTGTCAGGATCGTGGCAAATGGAAATCCGTAGTCTCTGCCTACCCCTCTGGGAAACAGGCGTGAATCTATGTATGTATGTATGTACATCGTGATGCGAGGGCGACGTATCTATGCTGCGAACTGTAGCCATTGTCGAAACTCGTATCGGGGCGAATTATGAAGATTATCATCAGATGATTTCCCAGCAAGTGACAGAGGAAAGGCGTTGAAGAAGCTTCGCGAACGCACTTTCCTCCTCTCTTACGACGACCCTGCAATCTTTCTTTAACGAGGTAGTCGGGAACTATATCCTGATTGGACAGAGAAGTTGCCTTAGTGCTGGAAGGATGGCAAGGTTGGTGTTGCTGGCTAAACCGGGATAGCCTCCAGGATCGATCGTCCGCCAGCTAAGATCACCCAGCTTGATCGGCTAATCCTCTCTTTTTTGTTGGACCCGAGACCCAGGAAAACTAAGGTGAAAACTAAAGGTACCCCCTTTAGTTTTCACCTTAGTTTTCCTGGGTCTCGATAATTCCCGATACTTTTATAATAGCTCATTACATTAAAATATAATTATGTATTGTGCTTAGCTAGCTTGCTGTCTGTAGTCGTTACAGAAACACCTAATAAAGAATGACTTATAGGTACAATATGTATGGAACGGCATACCCAACATCAAACTTGACGAGTTGTGTCAAGAGGTAATCTGAAAAGTCATAGTAGAATGTGTAGAACTTAAGGTCTACTAAACCTTCGAATATCGTTATACTTTTGTATTGTTAACCTCCAAAAAAGAAATAAGTAAGCAGTGAACGACGCCATATTAAATGTTATAGTTCAAGTAAATTATTGTTTATTACTGACAAAGTTGAGATGACTGTATTTTAAAGTAACGAAGCCTAGTGGGGCCTAGACCTATAAATTAGTAGTGATAGTAATCTAAATGTCCATTTACCTTTGGTTCACACATTACCTATTATATTTTGTTACCAAACTCTCAATTCATTTAAAGATTAATTTCATAAGATTAAAGGCCAATAAATGACAGAGGCTGCATATACATATATAGATTTGACTGCCATCTAGTAGAAGAACATTCTACTTACTTACAGTAGCTGGGGCATAAACGCTCGCAAATCTCACACCCCAATATAGTGAGTAAAAGCGCTGCGGTAAATCGTGGTTGTTTGTAACCCTACCTCTAAAAACGATTTATACAGTCGCCGCAAGGTGGTGTCAGTGTATATTTACTAATAAAATATATAAGAGCACCAATGGATCCATTCTATTCCTAGTCATGACGGTTATTTAAAATATAAGCATGCTTTTTGTTTCAAATAGGCACAAAACTAGTCATGTGGGTTAGTTCTGCTTCTTAAATATTTACGTAATAAAAATAAGTACCTAGCTAATAATAAAAATCACCACCCATTGTTATAATATATCAATGTCATCACCGCATAAACCAGCTACATAGAAAACTGTTCAGAAGGATTTTTGAATTTATGGTTACTCAGCTTCAAACAGAGGATATTCCGTATTCGTCCAGGGTTTAGTCCATACCGAAAAAAGGTACCGTCAGGTACCTACACAAACGTATTCCTCTGAATTCTGCCTGAACAATGACACAAGAGCAAACAATAATTGAATTGAGATATCCTAACTAATATTATAAATGTGAATGTAGGTTTGTTTGTTACGCTTTCACGCCTTAACTACTCGACTGATCGTCATGAAACTTCGCATACCTGTGTCCTTGTGCTGTTGCACTGACAACGTAGGGGAACAGAAAAGGACATAGGATACCTTACATCCAGAAAAAAGTACTGTTACTACTCTAACCTAACCTACATTTAAGCGAGCAAATTATCTATGTGCATATGTTTTGCTTTGCCGTACTTTTTCATAATAAGGACTCGGGACATGTAAATATAACAAATATCACATAAATTTACTATTGTTATCAGACATTCAGCAAACAAATTTACCTAAACTAATGAAATAAATGAAAACGAACAGACACAATAACAATCCTCCTCAAAATATTCTTGTAAATAAAACCATCTCTATCGGTTTAGTTGTGGAGGGGTATGCAAAATGAAGATGTTATTAATTTTGATTAGTCCGATCTGCAGTTAGTTAGGCTTTTGCATATTGCAATTTTATTCGGGCCCAGCGCGATAGAACGTCCAATATTATTTTTATTTCTTGTTTTGTTGCCCGTACTTCTTATAATTATATACCTCTCTCTTCGCACGGCGTAAACCATAGCCCATCAGCAGTAGATTTTGGTATACTCATTAGAAAGATATAAAAATTGACCAATGAGGCGATGCCCTGTTGTGACACACTGACACGTCTTATATTTTGCTGAGTGCAATGTGCGCTGCCCATTAGGTACCGATTCAACAGATGGCGCTAGGGTTGCAATAGCAAATGAAAGTTACTACTAAAATACTGAGCTCGAAATAAAACAGTTTTCTGTTCTATATACCTAAGTATCTATTTTGTTATATTAAGGATGTCGTTGGCATATTAAATAATAATCCCGAGTATAGTCAAAGACAAAGATTTTTTCTTTTTTTATACTACTAAAGCGGCAAAGAAGCATACGGCCCACCTGATGGTAAGTGGTCACCGTAGCCTATGGACGCCTGCAACACCAGAGGCAACACTTGTGCGTTGCCGACCTTGTAAAAACCTTTTAACGCTCTTTTTGAAGAACCCCATAGTCTTGTGCAAAAACCTGGGCAGGGAGTTCATTCCACAACCTGAGCGTCCGCGGGAGAAAATTCCTTTGGAACCGTTTGGTGTGGCACCAATTAGGTTGTAAAGTGTGAGAATGAAATCCCTGCCGATGGCGAGCGGTGCGATGATAAAAAGTAGCTGAGGGCATTATCTCAAACAACTCATCAGAACATAATCCATTATATAAGCGGTAGAAAACACAAAAGGAGGCAAAGTCCCTTCTGAGACTTAGTGGCTCAATACCGTCTGTGAATTTGGGCTCATCGACAATTCTCAAGGCTCTGTACCGCGTCAAAAGGATCAAGCTGGTATTTTGGTGATCCTGCCCAAAGATGACTGCAGTATTCCATGTGAGGCCGGACTTGCGACTAATATAGAAGCAGTCTTTCCTCCGCAGTGAAGTACCGCTTAGCTCTATTGAGCACACTGAGCTTTTTGGAAGCCAGCTTGACCTTGCTCTCTAAATGACTGCGGAACAGTACATCACTTGAGATGTCGAGGCCAAGGATTCCAATACTCTTGGAGATGCTGAGAGACGTGTTCTGGAGTTGTGGAAACACAGTGAATGGGGTTTTCTTAGCGGTGAACGCGCAGGCTTGTGTCTTAGCTGAGTTAAACACGACTAAATTTAGTCTTCCCCATTCAGATACTCTATCAAGAGTATTTCCAATTTCAGACACAAGCCGTTCGCGGCTTTCCTCCATTGTGTCTCTTTATCGCTATAAAAATTTGCAAACAATTCTTGGACATGTCAATTAACTATACAGGGTGTCCCGAAACTTAACGATAACCTGGTACCGGGCGAGAGGCCAAGGTATACCAGTTATGAAAAAAATAAGAAAAAAATCCATGTCACTTAGTCAAGCAATAATAGACATTTTTCGAAAAAGTTTAAAATTTTACACCTTTGGTCGCATTTTTAAGTACTGTGATCACAATTTTCACAATTTTACAGTGATTTTTTTTACAATATAATCTCAAATAACAGTGCTACCACACTACCCTTGGCAAGTTATTTCAAAAGATGGCCCATTTAGTCTAGATTTAAAAATTGTACAACACTTGTCGCTTTTCTTGCCAATGAAAGTGCTACTTCATATTTTTTGCGTAGGGATCCCTCAGTTACAAAAAATTACCTGATACCTGATTACCTGATATTGAAAATGTGAAATTTAATATGTTTGTATAAATGATAGAACTATAATATATTACATTTGCATGCCATTTGAAATGGCTAAATGGGCTTGTACTCTTGTAAATAATCTATAACATCAATTAATGTACCCTGTTTATAGCAAATAAAGACTTCTTATTCTTATTCTTACTCTTTTGTTTAAAAAGGTCGGTTTGTCCATTGTTTGTAATGAACAAAAGTGATAAAATGAGATAGATAGTAGTTATGCTGTCTGTCAGAGCGAGACAGATTGTCATGTGCAACGTGTGCAGAGTTTGTTACCACGTGATCACGCACCCAGAATTGCTTTCTGCAGAACCATGTTGGCGAAAATTCGTGAAGATCCAGATTTTCTAAATAAAATTTTATGGACTGACGAATCGACATTCAAAAGAGATGGTTATTTAAACTTACACAACCTACATGGTTGGCACATAGAAAACCCGCATTTGATGCGTGAGGACCAATCCCAGTACCAATTTAAAGTCAACATGTGGACAGGAATTTTAAATGGTCAAATAATAATTGGACCATTTGAGCTGACTGAAAATTTAAATGGCGCCACCTACTTGCATTTTCTCCAAAATGATTTGCCGATATTGTTAGAAGATGTACCACTCAACATCTACAGAGAAATGTGGTATCAACAAGATGGTTGCCCAGCTCATTATGCCCGGCCTGTACGAGAATATTTAAACGACGAATATCTCGACATATGGATCGGACGCCGTGGATCAATTTTATGGCCCCCTCGTTCCCCAGACCTGAATCCAGTAGATTTTTTTTAACTGGGGATGCATAAAAGAAAAGTCTACTCAAAACCAATATAAAATCTATTAGAATTGCGCCAAAAAATTGATGCAGCATCAGAAGAAATAAATGCAAGTAGATGTGCACGACTGGTGAAGAGGTCATTTCTGAGGCGATGCAGAGGGCAACAATTTGAGCATCTATTTTAGTTTTAGGAGGATATTAAAGTGTTACGATAATTGATTGTTTTATTTTGATTAAGTTTTCCATGAGGTCCTTTCGCAAAAAATACGAAGTATCACTTTCATTGGCAAGAAAAGCGGCAAGTGTTGTACTATTTTGAAATTTAGACTAAATGGGCCATCTTTTGAAATAACTTGCCAAGGGTAGTGTGGTACATTTTTTTTCCAACGTACTCCACGTCAAAGTTAACTGACAATAATTTTGTAAACCATATCTCATCAAAACTTAATTTATTTTACTTAGTTAACAATGTTTATTACTTTGATTTGTGGTTGCGATTAATAGCACTATTATTAGAGATTACATTATAAAAAAAAACACTGTAAAATTGTGAAAATTGTGATCACAGTACTTAAAAATGCGACCACGGGTGTCAAATTTTCAACTTTACAGTATTAAACTCTATTTCTTTGCTTTATTGGATACCTATAACAATTGCTGTTATTTAAAAATGTGAGATCTAAAGTAGGTTAGATTTGACTTGGCCAGTTTTCAATTACATCAGTCATTTTAAAAAGTTATTCAACATACATATATATATATACATATATATGTATATATATATATATATATATATATATATATATATATATATATATATATATATATATATATATATATATATATATATATATATATATATATATATATATATATATTAATTCTGATAAAAACTGGCCAAGTCAAAGCTAACCTATTTTAAGATCTCACATTTTTAAATAACAGCAATTGTTATAGGTATCCAATAAAGCAAAGAAATAGAGTTGAATACTTGTTCATAATATTATTTTGTTCCTATAAATACATATTTGGATTTTACATAGAAGTTGGCACTCATTTAGATCTCCATTCTTTTTGCGGCGAAGCCCACAGCCAAGCATAATTTTTGTATTGAACTTGGCTCTCCTTTTTTACATTTATGTTTTTGGTGGGATATCATTACTTTTTGTAAAGAAAACTAGGCAGGTATTGAGATTTAATGTTTTTTCTTGCGTTTCCGCTGCATGGTTTTCTTTTTTATGCTATTGTCTACATTCTCTTGAATGTTAGAGATAATAGTGCGCGTTGCCCATTCATTATCTGCTACCTTTTTAATACGCTTCCTGTTTATGCTTAAATTAGCCAAGTCCGGGCGATATAACGATCTCAGGCGGTTATATTCTACTATAGAACTATCTTGTGCCTTAATTAATGAAACAATAAATAACTAAATCGGTATTCGTAAGCGGTGCCTATGTTTATGTGTTGCTCGGGAGCGCTTTTATGTAGATTTACTTCTGTTCTGTGTATAATTATGTGGTGCCGCGCGCCGCCGACGACACACCGTTGGCCGGTTGTTTATCGCGTATTACAAGTTTTTGTATGGGGACACCACTTATTTTTTTAATTAATTTTATTTTTATATTTCTGTTATATAGCAAACATAATAATACATAATATATATTGTGATAGTTCAAATATCTGATTGTAATGGTCCCAACGCTACAATTAAATTTTTTTTTGTATGGGTCCCTCTCTTCTTTTAACTTTTTTTTATTTTTAGATTTTTTCCTACGCTTACACACAATTACCGAGCTGGATTCCAAATTTCATCCTTCTAGGTCATCTGGAAGTAGGTTAGGTTTAGGTACTATATGTCAGTCAGTCAGTCAGTACTAAAATTTACGACTTTTTGACCTTCATATCTTTATAACCGTTTGAGCTAGCTTCATGAAATTTGGGCTTCTAGATGTCCTTATGGATATAATTAAACACACGTAGTTTTATGTGTTTACGTTAAAGAGGTTTTGAGTTATAGAAGGGTCAAAAATGGCACCAAGTGGTTCGTGTAATATTACACTCGGCGCTGGCTAGCCAGTTCCTTTGCTTGAACTTGGCTTGACACGCTGCCGCGTGTCTAGATTAAGGTGTATAATAGTAATAGTACCTCAATTTTGTTAAAGTATAAAGTTATCTTTTCATATTTTCTTCGGAATAACATTAGAAATCACGTCATCCATTGACGGACACTTAGTATAGTACAGTTGCAACACTCTACCAGACATCACTAAACTTTAATAAATAATAATTATACTTTCGTTATAAATAGTATAAAATCTGAATTTTATATATGTTACTAGGCTACCTATTAAAAAATGTTACCTCAATAGCCGGACAGTTTTAACGGTTTTTACATCTTGCCAGACATATTGAAAATCTGCTGTAGGTGCGAGCGCGAGGCAACAACTTTTCAAGTAGGTGCGAGTGAGATAGGGTGTTTTTTCTATTGCGATCGTTTAAGAAATCCAATGAAAATATTTTTATTGCTTTTATAGCCGTCTTATATCAAGTAAAAATATTATTTTGTTATTATAAAATACAAAAAATATTTCTAAACGTAAAAAAAATAATCTTTTATACTAATAATAAGGCATATAATATAATATACGGCGTGAAAGCTTAACAAACAAACAAACTGACTTTCGCATTAATAATATTAGTTAGGATATAGCTTTAAAAAAAAATTGTTTGCATCGTTGGATGAGACATCTATCTAGTAATTTTTTTTACTTATCTTACTAATTCGTAAACAAATATGGCGTACTGGTAAGATTACACAAAGAGAACCAAATCAATCAAATCACTTGACTTGACTGCACGGATGACGTAGTGGTTGAAGTGGTCGCTTT
This sequence comes from Catocala sponsa, assembly GCA_963564715.1. Classification (NCBI taxonomy): domain Eukaryota; kingdom Metazoa; phylum Arthropoda; class Insecta; order Lepidoptera; family Erebidae; genus Catocala; species Catocala sponsa. The sequence continues at coordinate 25,778,386 of OY751326.1, forward strand.
GCTAAGGAATTTGAATGTTGTGGGTTAGATCCTTCCGCGGATGACAGCCAGTGCCAAAGTTGTGTTTAAAAAAAAACGTATTACAAGATTTACGTTTTGGAATAAGAACTTTACTAATACTGGTAATTAAATACAAACGATTTTCCAATACTTCTTTTCACACTGACTGCATTTTTGAAAAATCCATTTTATAGATATGTATGTATTGGTGCATACCTACAACAGTTACTACTGGATCATTACCTCTGAAATAACTGAATTGCATGGATAAAATCAGTAATATGTGTCCATAATTTTTTTATCAATATTATATCCTTACATTATAAATGCGAAAATGAGTTTGTTTGTTTGTTTGTTACGCTTTCACGCCTTAACTACTCAACTGATCAACATGAAATTTTGCATACACGTTGTCAGGGGTACAGAATAGGACATAGGGTACCTTTCATCCAGAAAAAGAACTGTTCTAAACCTAACCTAACCTAACCTACATTTACGCGAGCGAAGCCGCGGGTGAAAACTAGTAGATAATAATTATCGAAATGAAACTGTATTTGCAAAATATCCATTGTATTTTCTGTAGATATATGTAACTATGTATATAGATAAAATCAGCAGAAAACAGCAATTTCACAGGTAAAGACCTAATATTTATAAATAATAGTTGAAATATATACAATATCAATTTATAATTATTCCAACTATAACAAATTAATTGGAGTTATAATGAGTAGGTACAGAACTATGGTACAGAATGTATTCAGACCAACCTTGTAATAACATTCTTGGATGCGCTTTTGATGCCGCGGCAAAGCCGGCGGCTTTGAGGACAATATGTCATACATTTAAAAAATACATACGCTTTCCGTCCAGTGTTGCAGTGCTTTCAACACTGTGTGCACAATGCAACGCCTAAACGCGTCATTTTTGGAGTCTGAGCTCATAGAGCTGTCTGATATGGATGGTGTAGTGGTTTAAGTGGTCGCCTCGCCGCTACTACTGCGTCGAGTGTTGTGGGTTCGAATCCCACACGGGACAAAAATTTGTGTAATCCACAAATGATTGTGTGAAATGAGTGTTATTTGTGTCCGTTGTTTAAATGTTTGTAAAATTCCCAGCGACACACAAATTATTCCAAGAGCGGGAGTGGTGCTTTCCTAAAATAAAAAAAATACTACTATGATTTTTGCGATAACTTTGGTTAACTTCGCGGATTGTGGTACCTAGAGGTCGCTACTACGTCATGGCTCGACCGATTGAGTTCTTTTCATACTAATTGAATACTAGTGATCCATCGGTAATGAATACTACCGCTGTGCATGACGTCTCTGATATAAGTCGTTAAGTCCCGAGCAAAGTGATATAGTCCTTCTATCAAGAAATGCCCAGTATCAGTTTAAAGTCTAAAATGTTCCGGGTTCGTCCTCTATTATGTGGTCTTAATAGTATCGCTAGCGGAATGAGGCGTTAGGGTGTTACCAGACCAATCGATCAATCGTCAATCGACGGCATCGATCGAAGGCAGAATGGATTAGTCGACGTCGATCGATCTAGTAGAAACTATCGATCGACGTCGACTAATCCATTCTGCCATCGATCGATGCCGTCGATCGACGATCGATCGATTGGTCTGGTAACACCCTTAAAATAGTATGTAGTATTATTTTCTATGTGTGTTACTATTAGTGCTTTGATGTGTTCTCAATCGAACGATATAAGAATACTTACTTATTCAGATTACATTTTAAAATAGCAGGCTAAATGTACCGTCTCGTACCGTATTGTCTACACAGCTTAAAACAATTAATGTCCTTTTGCTTTTATACAGATGTAGAAACAGCTCAATCGTTTCAAGTTGGAACAAATTAGTACTTAGCTGGGGACGTCTTTAGCAACAACACTTAAGGGTGATATTAAAATCCAAACAGTTTGTTGAGGATGGCAGAGTGTTCCGGGTGGTGAGAGGTGGCGAGAGGTGGCGCGGGGTGGACCGAGGCCGTGAGCCGAGCTCGTCTTATCGCAAGTGTTCCTCTGCGGAAACACCGCGACCACTTGTCCGCTTGTTCGCGCAAACCATGGAGCTGTTATTGTTTCTTTCTTTTAAAAATACCACTTTTTCGTTAGGCAATTTACAAATATACAATTTTTGGACATTTATGTAACTTTATGCGATGTTGTATTGCACTACATTATCCACAACTTTTGCGTTGACATCTTATGATAGTTTAGGTACCTAATAGGTGAGTTCTTGAAAAGAAAACCAACACTGAGACTCTAAAACATAATTGAAAATTTTAATGAATAATAAAATAATTAGTGTATTAAATTAGTAATATTGACTAGATTAAAATAAGATAAGATATAGTATTGTATGTTGAACCATTTGACTGCACGGATGGCGTAGTGGTCGCCTTGCCACCGCCGTTGCGCTGAGTGTTGTGAGTTCAATCCCCACACACAAAGGTCAAATAATAGAACAATCCACAAAATGATGTTCCAAAACTGGATATTAATTGGGTCTTTTTTTAATATTTGTAAAGTCTCCTGCGAAACAAATATAAAAAACAAGAGCGAGCGTTGTCTTTTCTTGCAAATAACAAAAAGGAATAACAACTTATCCATGGTTGTTCTGTTCCAGCAACTCACTTTTTAACAGCGTTAATAACGGTGGAATTAAAGCGCGAGAGGCCGCGGAGGACGATTTAATTAAACCTTAACGAAGATCCCTCACTAACTCCCCCTCCCACCCCTCGCCTGCACCTTTACCTGCCCAATGTTTTATTTAATTTTTGAATCTGTTTTTACTTACCTGTCTACTTTTGTAAGTGGTTATAATGTCAATGGTTGTTTTGTACAGAATACTTTAAGCACAAAAATGCAGTACCTAAGTACTTAATTAATATTATATTAAAAAGTGTCTTCTAAAGATCTTAACAAAATAAATACCAAATATCACTAACACGATTGTCAATAGATATAGATTTACATCTATGTAGGCAAAAAAGTGTAACATCCACATTACGAGAGCCATGTTTAAATAATAATTGATGCTCTGTAAAACGTTGCTTGCCTATTGCCGTCTTCAGGACATAGGTACACTTCCTGTTGATAAATTTCCTGACAAAGACAACAAAGTTGTTTAAAAAAAATTGTTGTACGTATGTGTAGTAAATAGAATCAGCAGAACTATTATCAGCAGACTTACTTCGCGTTCGTTCGTGTCTGTAGAGCGTCCTTAGGATTCAAGCTATCACCATAGGTACCAAATTTTATCTAAACCTTTAGCTGTTTAGGTTTAGTGTTTAGGCAAACTAAACGTTACAAACCGGCAGAATAGCATTCGTATTTGCTATGTTAATTCGTTAATATGAATGAGTTTTCAATGCGACCGATTCAATGGTGGCAGGTAGTGGCTACCTGTCTGTGGTTTGATTGTTTCAAAGTCAATGTCAAGTAAAGTCAAAAACTATTTATTTAATGATTCATGTAATGCAGGTAAATGTCAGGGTTGGATCCGCACAAGACAGCCACTCCGCAATCACGATTTTAATTAATTTTAGAACTGTGCCCGGTAGACCATGGGACCTACCACCATAACTGGCGAAATGTGAATGTAACATACCTCTGTAGGCACATTACAACTATGTCACCTCAATCTTTTAGACGACTTACGAACTCAATTATATTATTACTCAATTGTGTTCAATTATTATTTAATATTTTACTTTGATATATTTCACTGCACCTCTATCTATTGCTAAAGAAAGACATTAAATTGTTTATGTATGTATGATTAATACTGTATACAAAATATTAGATATTCTATTAAGGATTTCTCGGTAGTAACTGCACGGACTATAGAACTGTGTCTGGCAGACAGCAATAGGTTCTCCCTGTGGCTTAAAATAATAGTGAAATGTAAGAATGGTAAAAGTAAGTAGGTATTAGCCTAACTCTTCGAGAATAATGACGTGAGACTATGTATGTTGAATACCACAGAAGAGATAAACTTCTGTTGAATACCAAAGATATAAATCATAGATTGACTGTGTTGTTGTTTGAATATAGTCACCATTTTAGACGTTAAGTTGATAGCTGAGTGCCTAGTGTGAGTTTATTTTACATTAATGCGATCGACACGTTTATGACGTTTGGCGCTCCAATTGGCCCGCTCCAAGCTCTAAACCAATCAGAAAGTGAAACTGTAAAAGTTTCGATCGCGTTAACGTAAAACAACTCGCACTAGGTACCCTAATCACATGCTCAGTCAAAACTTGTAGACCATCGTTTTCTATCAAATCTGAGAGCTTATTCTTTTTAGTGTGTACTCGTCTTTGTGTGATCTAATTTAGGTGAGGACACAGCTGTTTTAACAGCAGCGATAGCATACTGGGAGACCGTTGGACTGCCACGCAGATGTCTCGAGTTCGACCCCAAGGACCGCATCTCTGACCTTTCGAAGTTATGTGCGTATTAAATATTTAATTATCGCTCTCTTTAACGGTGAAGGAAACACATCGTGAGAAAACCTGCTGTCCGAAAGTTTCACATAATGTTCTCAAAGATATGTGAAATCTGCCAATCGCACTGGGCGAGCGTGGTAGACTATGGCCTATAATATAGGTCTGATATTATTTTTATATACAGATGTTTTAACTATTTGTTGAATACTATACACAAAACGTAAAGTCAATTAGGTACAAGGTGTGTAATGGCTGATGGCGACCTCTGTCGCACGTCGCCATGTCGCTGATAGCCGCGCTGATCCCGTGTGATTTACGGCCGGCCCGCCGCTCGCCGCTTGCCGCCGCTAATGTACACGCAGTCACCACAATCAAGATGCTCCACCCTTTTCATAAGGACTTTACACGCCACAAACATGAATACCTGATATATACAAGAATGCTGTAAAAATTGTGGGTTCAAATGAACTTAAGAACAGAATCAAGCTGTGAAATAGCATATATTAGAATATATCAATAATATTTTATTAATCTTATGATAGGAATACAGAAATATGATTTGTTAAAATAAAAATTTTTGAAGTATTGCGGATTTCCTTTTCTAATCAAAGATTCCCATACTCTTATGAATAAATCAATCATTGAGGCTACCGGAGTCACATAGGTATAGAGGCACACTACTTTAATGAATAAAAATGTTTTCGCCAAAATCCTGCACAAATATTAGGACGATATTTAGAGGATTACACAAACCATACAATGTACTTTACTTAGCTTATTTAGCTTAACTTAGCTTTAGAGGAAGTTATAGGCAAGCTAAACATTGTATTACTAAATAAGCATCAATTTGATATAGGCACCATGAATTTTTGTTGAGAGGTATCCAAAAAAAAAAAAATTAAAGCTACGGCGTATAAATAATGAATTTCGCCAAAAGTCTCGAATAGTTATAGACGAGAATAATAATACAGATACAGATTTTAATACGGAGACATTCGGTTAATGAGAACTTAGCAATTTATAATCTTAAAGTTTTTAATATTATCTAAGTATAATTATAACTAAGGACTCATCTAAAATAAGTTTTATATTTCTCTGAGACATTTTCAAAACAAACAAACCATTTTTCGTATTTTCATTAAGGTGAGACTGTTCATTTGCAAAATGATAAATATGGCATAAATTATTTCATTTAATATTCAATTCGGTTCTTTCGTTGGTTCAAATATTACGGGTAACGAGGAGATACTTACTCGTCGACACCCTTTTTTTTCTGCCAACGATACTGTTTGCTTACAGGCTCTTAATTTTGAGTTTAAATATGGGGGAGAGCAGATACGTTCAAAAGAATACTCGACAAATCCTAGACTAAGCGCATGGATACACCTGAGCCCCTGTTGTAGTTACCTCTTACTACGTACACATCATTATTTTAAATGTATTTTACACAACTAGTTGACAGAGCTATAAGTACCTATCTGCCTTTTCTGCTTTGTCATAACTTCGTGTGACTGTTATGTGACTGTATATTAGATAATTATTTTATAGATAGCGTGTTCTATCATAAAATAGAGATTATTTTGAAACAAAGAACCTCATGTAGATGACGTTTTCGCTATTGACCAGTTGCTGTCTATCCTAATGCCATGGATGGGAGTTTAAAACAATGTAATTACTTCACAAAGAACATTTTATCTATTAAAACATCATCTCAGAATCGCAAATAACTAACTGATATACGTAGGTAGTTGCCAGTTGATCAATTAACGCAGAGCGTGAAGCGCGTTGTGTAATAAATTGTACTTGGAAAATATTGTTGTCCTCAATATTAAAGTTACACTGGAAATCCTTAAATCGGGCCGTCAAAGAAGGATAGTTTCAGAAATTTACGAGCTGTTATATTATAATTTAGTGTCCCGAACCAGCAGTAAAATCGGGCTTAAAAGATCAAGGCGGCGGAGCGGGCGACACCGCGGGGTACTCTGCTCCTTACACGCGCTTGCCACTTTATATCTTCTTACTTTGGACACGTTACGTCATTATTGTAACTATTTACCACTCTATTTCAACAATGTATAAAGGCAATATCAAGAGAAACATATAGAACGATCACTGCGTAAGGTATGTACGAAGCGTAACTTAAAATGTATCTTAATTTCTTTATTTAAAAGACAATTTTTGGATTGTGTCTACTCGATAATAAAATTATAAAACCATTGCATAATAGTTTAATCGGCAGTGTCTACGTAGCGAATTTTCCGCCCGCCCTGTCGCATCGTCGCGACGTCGCGTCGCAAGGAATTTATGAAATTTAAAAGTTAGCCGCCGTAGCGCGCTGCGCGCCGCGCCGGGGAAAAAATGTGATTAAATATGTTTTGTTCAAGAGCAAGACATTAAAGCCAAGTTAAGGGTGTGATAATGAGAGCGTTGATAAGCGTTTATTAGCCGGGCACGGGCGAGCCGGCGATCTCAATAATAGCACCGTAACGCTATCAGAGGGGAATTAAATCATTTTAACGTAGTTTGGGACAAGACTTCTTAAGAAAAACTCTGTGATACGCCGCTTATTTGGCTTTTAAATTGCGTACTTTGTACTCGATCGCGATGAGTTTGCAAGAGTTAGCCTTGTTTTCAAAAGTAATTACAGTTTTTTGTGTCTCCGTGAAATGTTATAATTACATTGGAGATTGTGGCGTACTTTGACAATGAGAGTCAAGTTTTATATTGTTTGTAACTTGGGAAGCGTTGGTGTGCTCATATTATTTGCGATTACAGTCGAAATGTTGGTATACTTTGTAAAATATTCTTGTCAGCTGCATTATCATAGATGATTATATACTTTTGTATTTTCTTACCTGTAAAGTCAGAAATCCAACAGTTGTATGTAATATATATATAATATAATATAAGACAAAGTTTTTGAAATTTCTTATTTAATGTTTCATGTTGTTCCGAGAATATATTTGCAGTATTAGCAAATGTATGTAATTATATAACTCTGTGTAACAACTACTTTTGGGTTTGGCACTTATATACACTAAATAGTGCCTATTAAATATTATCTTACCAGTAATTAATTAGACTGTAAGTTTCTTGTCATGCATGCCTGTCATTTGTATGATTACTGTTTTAATGTTATGATACGCACTTTATATATTTAAGAAGCATTTGTAATTGTATAGTTGGTGTGCTTAATAAAATAAAAAATAATAAAACATAACTAAAAATAACTTACTTAAACGCTTAAGACAAAAATATTTTGATGTAGTTTATTTTACTAAAAATGAAATAATAAAAATAATCACATTAGAAAGCCACATGTTTCTGTTACGCGCTGTTTCAGCAATGTGGTATTATTTTAAATGTTCGGTGTGGATCATGTAGATCTTTTAATACGTAATTTTCATATTACGTGGGAGTATAATCTGAGCTGTTTTGTTATGTTATACCAGAGAGTGCATTTGCTGTGTGTGTTTGGGTGTGTGTGTGCTCTGGGGCCCGGGGGTGCTAAGTTGTGGGCTTAGCGCTGCGGTCGCAGGTGCGCGCGGGCCCGACCGGTTTCACCGCACTATTGATGATCGCTCTCCTCACACAGAGTGATTTACACGTCGCTTCGACGACCCACACACTGTCAGGTAATTATTATTGTGCTTGATACTAACAGATGTACATTCTAAATTTAGCTTATATTTGCTGTGAAAAGAAGTATCACAAAAATATGATAATAAATACGATTCTTTCACAGTAAGTTGATCTGTAATTGTTTTTGCTTAATTTAAGTACGATAAACCGGACAATACATCGTTGTTGTTCTATCTAGTACTACTAATAGGTACTCAATGTCCAGAAAATCAGAAAGTAAACCCTAAAATGTCAATAGCCGATTAATTTTAAGTTTAATATATTAATAATAACAGTAGGGTATCAAAGAAATAATTGATGATATAATATTTTCTGGAGTACGGTGGCTGAAAAACAGCTTAGACACCGAGCTCCGGAATGTATTTCGAATGTAATAGGAACCGAAGGGGCCGTGTCTCGTGACAGTAACCGTGGCGCGTTTAATCATGCAAACGTCATTCCAACTGTGCGGGATTAAAGCTCAACCATAAAACATGTCGGCCGCAATTAGTGCTCTAAAATTGCGATTTGATTGGTGTAATTGCATCTCTTTACAGGAGAGCGCCGCCACAGTTGTTAGTAAGCGGTTCTAATTTAATATAATTTGCATAAACGTGACCCGCGCGCACGTTCTATAAGAGAACATATTTTTGGCGATTGATTGTCATTTTCAGTAAGAATATACCTTATAACAGTTTACTATATTGTCCTTTTGGTTCTTGTTTTTAGTTTGGTGGCAAGTCGTTTTAATATAGCTACTATGAATGTTTAAATGATGAAGGTATGACCGATATATCTATCACATTTGCATGACAGAAGAACGAAGTGAGGGATATAGATGAGTAGACTCTAATATAACTCCTTTATATTTTTTAATCTCTTGTCTAAAACCGTATGACTTTAGGTGATGGTCTTACGAAGTTTTAATATGGGTATCTCGTCTGTGTATAAAGGTACGATAGTATTTTTTTAATCTTTGTTTGCTATGTTAATGATTAGTATTGCTCCGCTTCTTTGGATCGTAGCATGAGGTGATATAGCCTATAACATATTTTGTTAAACGATGGTTGGAACGTTGATTAATAAGCGCTCCAACAAAATTAATTAAAAGCTACCTGATATTTCTTATGATTAGTATGTTAAAAGTAAAACACACATTTAGGCTTATAAGAATTATCTATGTATTAAAGGTAATATTCAACGGCTTGCTTCGATTTAACAAAATTAACGTACTTCCTATTTTATTGTCGAAATATGTTTCACATTGTTTCACCGACTTTTACATCGTCGGTCACTACATATTTATTCCTACATATAGCTAGGTATCATCATGGAATAAGTATTAGTATAGTCATGAAGTTGAATCAACCCGCAAGGTTTATTAAGAGGAGATGATCGCACGTAATTAATGAGACAGGAGATATTAGAGAAAAATATTTATTGTATTAATTGTAAGAGCTCGGTGAGGGGCCGGAACGGCGCGCGGGTCGCGGGACGCGGCTCGGGCCCGCACACCCTGTCACAGATACAAATCGCGCGGATTTACGCGCACTCCAGCCCCACTGGAATTTATCTGACGCTTCTATTTACGTATCCTTTTATTTGTTTCGCTCCTATTAGTCTCGATAGAGAATTTTTATGTTTGCATGCCCCCGGCGCCTGCCCTCGTAAAGCGGCGACTTGTGAACGCTTTACAGCGACGATAACACAATTTCCGAGCAAGCGATCTCCGTTTATCGGATTACATAGCAATAACTTAACGCTTTTGAGTCTAGTAAATATTTTCGTTTGCACCGCGACGGTATATCCTGACTAATTACACCCGTTTGTTGTGTTGTGCTGCGTTCAGGTGCGCTGACGTCACTAATCCTTGAACAAGCGACTTATATAGGTAGGTACGTGTATTCATAACACTACACCTACTAACATTGCTGGCTTGAATATGCTTGCCAACTCACTTGTAGTACATATATTTGACGAAACTATTCGTTTTTATAATTTACTGAAGTATCCAAAATAAGAAATAAATATATATTTTACTACACTATTAGATTTATGTAGGTACCTATAATTTAAAAGCTGACAGTGGTATCAAGTGCCTGTGAGATAGCCAGTAGTCATGTTTAGTTTTTAGGGTACGACATACCTACGTTTTTATACCTTCAAATACAGAATATTAAATCAATAATTGTTGTTATTAATACTATAAAGCTGCTAATAAAATACTAAAATAAAGCGGCTGTAGCCCAATTGATAAGCCATTGGACTTGCGATCGCGAGGTTATGGGTTCGCGCCCTAGCCGTTCTCCTATTGCCGTGAACTCACTCTTAACACAAGTATATTAGTTAGCTGGAGGGGTTAACAGAAATACTAGTAAATTGTAAACAAATCGCTCAAAAGAGTTCAGTTAAATGTGCAGAAAGTCTTTACAGTTTTGTAATATTCAGTATTATAGATAACTTTAATGTTATATTCTCGTAATACATACACGATAGATGACTTTAATATTAGATATCACACACCTCCTTAGAACGAGGACACCAGTGTTGTATCACAGTAAGTATATCTGTTAAGTCCGCGTAGCATTAATTTTACCGGTGATCAGCTGTCTGTATATATGTCGTGTTGAAGGGAGCGGATAGGCGATAATCCGGCAGGCAAACATTTAAATTAATGTAATAAAGAGCCGTGAAATACACGGCTTTCGCGGATCGAGGGATTAGCGCGACACCGCACCGCTCCGCCCAGTTCTCGCTTCGCTTCGTACTTCTTCGTAAAACTGGGAAAACGCTAGTTTTTATTCGTTAGAGACATGTATCTATTTCAGCTCTAGTATTTAATTATTCGTATCTATGCCATGAAGGTAGGGCATGTCTCTGCTGCACGAGGTTTCGGGTTTGATTAGTGGATCGGGTAAAGTGTCAATGTGTTAACAAGTAATTCTCAGTAGCAGTACATATTGCGTGCCCAGTAAACGGCTACAGGTTCGCTTAGTAATAGCTGTCGAGTCTGAGCTTGTGTAATGTATGTATATACTTCTGCTCACCTTTTCGGTCGATAATGTACGTATTAAATTCAATGAGTCATTAGTTTAAAATATTTGATTATTGTCATGTGTATGAGTTGTTGTTATTTGGCATATGTGTGTGGTTCTTGAAGAAGCTACGGGTTCGGATCACAGGCTAAGAAAAGATCTGTTTGCTTTGTTGTTAGTAATTTCGTGGTAAAAGCTGTGGTAGAAATACGGAGTTAGGCAACGGCTTGTACCCACTACGCAGGAGTTAAACTGTCAGTTATTGGAATTTCAGACAAAATTAAAAACCTATTGTGTCTGACGAACAGTGTGCCGCTGCGACTCAACAGGTTGAAAAATAGTTGATAAAATATGGATGTCACAAACTTCTGCCTATCCCGAAGATATCAAATATCGAAAATAGAGTAGATACACTCACGTTCCGCATTATTCGTGTTATATTCGCTTGCTATCAACAATTAGTTAGATTGGACAATCCAATGGCCAATAAGCGATCAGATTGGGCAAATTGCGTCCGTACTATCATAAATCGACCGCTGTCGGCACGGCTTAGCGGCAGTTAAGCTCGCCCTGATAATGGGGTTAACACGTCTACGCGACTTAAAACTCTTGTTAGCTTGCTCGGTCACACCTATTTAAATTAAGCCTCGTTTTACTAAACACGGTATTGGCAAACATTCTGTTGTATATTTGGCATAATTCGGTAGGTCAGGTTGAAAGGAATTCGCTGGTCAAAACTATACGATATAGGTTTCTCTTTTCTTTCTATTTGCTTCAAAAAGACAAGCCCGGATCCAAAATATAGGCATTCTGTCGCGGTGGACGTTATAAACATTCAAACAACGGACAATAAGCACACCCAGACTTGGAACATTATTTATCCCACAATTGTTTGTCCCGTGTGGAGATCAAACCCATCAGACTCGTTGTAGTGGCAATGGATAGGCGACCACGTAAACCGCTACGCCATATCTACAATCAAGTAAAATAAACTAGCGACCCGGCCCAGCTTCGCACGGCTAGTACAAAACCTCAACAAATTATACACCTGACCCTTCCTCACGAATCACTCTGTCTATTGGTGAAAACCGCATGAATATCCGTTAAGTAGTTTTTGAGTTTATCGCGAACAAACAGACAGACGCGGCAGAAGACTTTGCTTTATAATATGTAGTGATAATGTAAACTGTTATACATTTTGTCTCCTACATTTTAATACGTAAGTCATAAAAACATCATTGTGGTGTCATATGCAGTGATATAGTTACACACAGTATAGCACTATATGTTCGTCCTATCTAAACTTTGAACTATGATGCAATACGAACAAAAAGCCTTTATACGCGTAACAATATGGCGCAGCTAGACCTAAACTATAACGTGACCCATCTAGTGACCACATAATGCTACAGCTAATCTAGCTCTTAAATTGTATTACTTTCAAGCAGCAATGTGTCGACAGAATGACCAGATTTTTGGTAGAATGATTATTTTTGGGCGACTAAATAAGTATTTTTTTAAAAACAATATGTAAAAGCAGTAGGATAGGTCATTAGACAAAGCCGCGGATGACAGCTGCGTGTTGCGATTCCACTTAGGTCGTCCGTCAATTAGAACAATAAGTTAAGGGTTAGATAGACATTCATGTGACATCTGACGAATTTATGTAGAATAACAATTTTTTTAATCATTGAATTTGTGTCAGAAATATATCCTTTTGATATTAAAAATCAGCAGGGCCGCAAAGAAAAACAGCCAACCATATTAAGACAAATTCCGGCAAAACCTTAAGAAATTGCGATTTCGATTCAAAATATATTACGTAAAAATTGCACTTATACAAGAAGCGCTTTTGAAAAAATGTGTGGTTTACGGTTGAGGTCGAAACAATTAAGGATTCAAAACCTTACAACTGACTTTATTAACTTAGATATTATAATAATTTCATCACAAAATTATAGAAAATCTATTTTTGGTTGTTAATGCAATAACTATCGTAAAGTTTACCAGCGTAAGTAAAATATTGGAGATAACAGGTGGCATCGGCGACGTGACGCGAACTGTTCCGTTATTGCACAAGTTTGACGTCACAGCACCCCACCGCGTCACAGGGTTAACTTTCACAAAAACAAAATCTCGTTAGTCGTAATATTGACAAGAGGCAATATAAACAAAATATTGTAAACCTTAATGATTTAGCAAACACCCCTGTTAAAAGGATCAAACAAAAATCTACTGAAATCATTAGCAATTCTTTGTCAGGTAATGTTATAATTACCTTAACACCAAAATTGTGCAACGATAAATTCCACATCAAAAGGAGAAACATACATCATAACGGTCTCATATGTTCCGAGGGTCGAATAAAACATTCCAATCACGTTGGCTCGCTTGTTTTACAAACCGATACGACGTGGGTTTCGGTAACTTTACCTTCTGTGCACGAAATAATGTATCTTAAGGATGCAGTTTTAGAGGCTATTATCCAAGATCAGAAGAACGTCCACTAGACATGACAATGCAATCAGCGGTGACCGGGCGGGATTTGGTTCATACATGATCGGATTTGCGGGATGAATAAGTTTCGACCCCACAAAATAACAAAGAGGCCTTATTGCATGTTACACGTTTTATAAGGCAGTTTGCAAAATTCTTTCCTTTCCATACTGACTATGTTTTTATACCCGTATTTTATCCCTTCTCATCTGTGTGTCAAATCTATCTACGGTAGCTTTGATACACCCTCATATATATGAACGAAACGTAAACAAATAAAAACGAAGAACTCACAAAACTCTTTTAACGACATATATTATTTCTGTGATTTTTCTATTGTAAGCGTTACGTTCATTGTACATTGATGCATATACGGATGCTGTATCTGTGTGTGTAGTTTACATCCTCGTCAATGCCGGAAGGTCGTCAAAAGCCGGACATTGAGATGAAAACGGTGACAAACCGCGACTTTAGAACAGGGTATTCGGTTTTTGATTGCTTGCTTTGCATGCAGTGTCATGCCGGATGCCGATATTCGGTAGGCGGGTGACTGCGGGGGTGGACGGGCGCGTTTTGCGGCGACAGATTAATGTCACCGATCTAATATTCTGACAGGTGCGGTCGAACCGCTCGCTTGCACACTCGATTTTCGACACAGTGGAGGTGGCTTGTGCTGCTCGTGTCAGAATGATATTGACTGTAAATCATGAATAGTAACAACAGCCTTTAGAAAAATATATAAGTAATGGTATTATTAGTACAAGATAGTAATAGTTTGCGATTAAATTGAATAGGTTATCGACGCCAAAAGGTTGACGCGCTCAAGACATATCAAGTTTCAGACTTTCATGTCGTCAGTAAATAACATATTCGCGAGGAATGACAGCTGCTACTAATCGCGTCCTCTCCCTCGACCCCGCATTTCACCCCCGGCATTAGTGGTACTCACGGAGAACTAAAATTTTCTCTGCGCGAAACTTTGCAAACACCATTAAGTCAATCTGCTCGTTTTACAGATGTTATCCTGATATTAAACGCGCGAAATTCTGTGGAGACGGAGCGGCACTTTGACGAACCGCCATCAGTTTCATATTGTTAGCTGTGATTTAAAGGGGCGGTTACGGGATAGGTACTGTGCGTAGCGTTGTTAGCCTACGCTGAGTGCGAGAATCGTACGTACGTACATCTAGTACGTATCTATTAGCAATATAAATATTATTCGCGAAACACTGCTAGTAAAACATGTTATTGAAATATCACATAATCTCTGACCGACAGCTGAACTGCTTACTTTAAACATTGCCAAGAAAATAGGTATTATATGGCTCTGCTACATTGTCAAAATATTACTGTTAGCTTATAAGAGCTGTCTACGAATATCCCTATTCATTAATTTTTAGATAAAACACTCGTTTAATACCTAAGTAGGCCATTTCTACCTTTGTCTTATAATTTAAATAAGTGTAAAAATAAGTTAATTCCACAATAGGTACCTACTTATTCACTATAAAAAAATGCTGACCGCTACAACAGAATGAAAATGTCACTTCCGACTTTTGAATAACTACCCTTCAACCGACGAATGCTGTTTTAATAAATATGAGGAGGTATTACGACCAATTAATAACATTGTGAAGCGCTGTTGATCACCGCTCCGCACTCAAATGATAAACGATTTTGTTTCCATAATAATTAATGTTGATGGACGCACTTTGTATTTCGTGTAGCATGTTTTGTTATAAAAAGGGATCATGCAAATTATTTATCGGCTATACTTAAATTCGACTCAGGTATTGATTAGTAAAATAATTTTAACAATAGCGTCGGACGGGATCAGGTTTTGCACACAATGACACAACTCGCTAAAATAAATTACCTTCGCATTTTGTCGAATAATCTGTATCTTATACATGTCACTGGTAAAAAAGCAAATACATGTTAGTTTATTACTTCGTTTACGCTATTAGGTTTGATATATTTGGTTGGTTTGCTCCTACTCCGTTTTTGCCGGCCATGCAATACAAATGTCTTTCTCAGAGTATATAGTGACACTAATATTGTTAGCGTCCATATCCTAAAGAAACAGCTCATGGTTCCCAAGCTCGTTTGCTACCTTAGTAAAAGATAATTTCTGATTCTTGAAATTGATACGTTGTCAATCTTATTAACTTCCTTACATCCTGTATAGTATTTGAGTTGATATCACTTGAATGGTTGCGATGTTGTCATACTGCGGTAATATTATTTCACTTAGTTCGGTGAAACGAAGGATGGGAGGTCATAAGTTGCGCGTTACCCTGTGGCGCTATTTTCAATTCCTCACGCGGCGCACTCGTCAACATCTCACTTATTTACGAGATCCCGACCCTAACGACTACAGCTGACGTGGACGTGGAAAAGAATTCTCTTATTCTTCTTTCCACTATAGTTTTTTGTATATAGAACATTATGATTACTTCGCTTCTTACTTCATTTTGTTTCTTCGAGCAAAATCAGTAAGAAGTAGAATCAATTGAAATAGTTTTAGGCCAAGTTAGATTTTATTGCAGTCCTTTAAGCGGTTACGTAAGAATTTGGAATTTCTTGAGAATCAGAGATTGAGTTCCTGCACTGGACAAAAATGATCCTATCTTATATAATATGTTATCATTCATAAATCTTAGCTCGTTTGGGCTATTGAGAATAATATGTTTACAAATATATGGCCAGTAAACAAACGACGGATATCACAATCAGCAAATGCACAAGCGCTTATACCTACGCCACATGACTTTGTACGTATGCACAAGGTGCCGCGACGGCCAATATGATTGTAAGTATTATGTAGTAATATAGCATAATAGTTGCATATATACTTAGATATCAAAAATTATGAAGTTATTCATTTATGATATGAGAATTTTAAGGAACATGTTTGATAAGCTATAGATTAAAGCAAAAATAAGTGCTAGTAGCAGCCGATTTTTGTGCTCTTTTTGCGAATATATGACTTTAACGGCAGTGGCTGGCCTCTGATCGCGCGTGTATCGTGCTTCTTGCCGCTGGCCGGCGGCAGCCATACTAACCACTATGATTTTTGAAATGTTTAGTCCATCCGTCAGTGAGTACCGCCGCCAGAAGGCGGCTCGACCGTCTAATGCGTATGATAAGGCATTAAAGTGTTACTTGCAAAGTACTAAGTTTTGGTAATCATTTGGTAGCAACGAACTAAACATCTGACTATCAGAGAAAATTAAGTCTTTACCGACATATATCTAATCTGGCCGTTGCCCAGTCTGCGTCTCACCACCTTGCCTCCAGTCTTCCGCACTCAAAGAATCCCAGTCACGATTCATCTAATAAAATTATATTCAAGATCGAATGACTGCAGAGAAATCATTTATTTACGAATACAAATGTATTCGTACATATATTTGTATGTATAATATGTACGTATTTACAAAAAAAAGTATTTATGTATGTTTATCCATTGTCTACTACCCATAGTACAAGCTCTGCTTAGTTTGGGCTAGATGGTGTTGTGTGTATGTGATACTATATTTTATTATTATTATTTCATTCTTAGAACTTTAAACACCACGGAAATGCAATAGAAAATCTATTTCGCGACACCTCGTTACCGAGGCGGTGCTCAATGTTTTACTAAGAATGCTTAAATTCAATAATTGAAGAAATTGGTAAGTATTTTAGCGGTACTTGATGTTGTCATTTTTGTTTGTTGTCTATATGGGACGATAAAGTCACTTAGCGATAAAGGCCTATAAAAAAGCATATGTAGTTATTTTGACTACAAGAAAATAAAATCATGTGCTGATTGTTCAATTATTGATACTTAAGGTAAGAGATGACTTAAGTGATGGCGGCAACCCGAAGGGTTAGGAGGTTATGAGTTCACGTCAATAGGGCATTAGCTGACATTAGACCCCTCACAAACGTTCGATCGTTGGGCCGGTTACGTTCACAAACTTTCGGCATCAATGATTTTTATTTTTCTGATAAAAATAGTAAGATTAGCCTGTAAATTTTCTGTTTCGGTTTTTCCATCTTAGTAGTAATGATAATTCAAAAGGCGGTACTCTTCAAAAGAACAAACATTTCCCTCGCTCCAGAACCATGACGTCCGTCGTCATATATTACATAACTACTCCACGCTGTTCCATTTAGGCACCGTATAATTTCAACTATACATAACGTAGTTCAAAATCAATTTAACTTACGTTGCATATCACTGCACCGCACCAAGGTGATACCAAAATATCTCTAAACATAAATAAATATACAGCAACGAATTTGAGATTGAAAACTGGAAACATTCGTAGTATACATGTGTAGCGGCCGGAGCGGCTACGGCGTAACCGCGGCGCAGCGGCGGATACTCGCGCCCCGTAGCACCAGCTGCGTGTAAATTGCTTACACTCGATAATGGCCTTTTCAATTTGCGGGGATTTGCAAGTTGAGCTTTGAACAGACGTTACTTTCCTATGATTTATTTGTTTTCAAAACTATCTACTTAATATAAACAAAATGTTATAAATATGACATCTTATAGTAGGTATGTGTACATGTGTAATGCATGCAAAGAACATCGTATTAGATCTTATGAGCTTGTGTGGAACGACGATGTTTTTGCGTGAAACACGCCGCTACGGATAATCCGTGCGCGACATAACAGAGATTGTATTACGGCAATAAGTCCGCCTCGGAGCCTGTTATACGGGCCCTTAATCCCGCTAAGATTTTTTTCACACGTCCCCCGCGAGGCGCGGAGGCTGCGCGCGCCTCGGGGAAAACTAATAAAGAAACCATCTCGTAGTCAACTGAAGCTTGAAATGTATTTTTTATATAATTTACCTCGGATTGATTGTGACACAGACACATCTGAAACCCTCTCGCTACTTGTTTAAAACAAATTTACCAATGCATTTTATACAGCATTTTTGTGTATGGCAGTTTTCATGTAGGGTATGAAGTTATTGTTGTAAACTTAATATACCTACGTGTATTATAAGAAAAGAGTTTACTTCAGAGTTTCAACTTTCGTAATGTAAACTGTTTAAAATTAAGTTCCGGTACAGTCTAATGAACGTCCAATGTGAATTGAAATGCAACTTATGTTCACTTTTAAAGATAATTTTACTTCTTCTCACTACTCGATTGGTGTATGTATATTGTGTTTAGAACAATTCTTGTTACATAAAAGTAAATATTTATTTAGTCATTATTATTATCATTATCTAGGATCAATAGCTATGCTACTATATTGTAATAAAGTTTGGAAGTGATGTGGCCCTTGAAGTTGCATTAATGATCACTGTGAATCAGATGGAGAGAGCGTAATGAGCACAGAGTTTAATATAATCGTGTGTTGCCAACATAAACAACGTGGAGTATGACGTTGCGGGTGTTGGTAGCACGCTGCGACGGACGTGCCGCCGGCCGGCGGTCACGCACTAATTACAGCGTCACGTGTCACGCCGCGCAAAACACGTCGTCACTCGCCAGGCCCCGCTGCCGCCGTGCTCACTAGGCACGGGATAGTCCACCATCGATCAAACCAACTAATATTAACGACTAACTTTCCATGTTCCATATTTCAATGTTGGCACCAGTTTGCTCTCGATTCGTAACCCAACCAGTTTTAGTTAAGATTGGATAGTTTCAATCCAATGCTATTTGAATCGGTGTCGACTTACGTCAAAGCTGTTCTGTTATTATCTCTGTTACAATTCATATCGCATCTGTTAATGTGATAACATTGGTACTATAACACTTCATCTGTGCTAAACTTGCAATATTTTTGGTGTCAAATAGCCGTCATCGGCGTGTTGAAGTCGGCCTCGAGACTACTTTTATTAATATGTCTCGATTTAGCAAACCTGACAGGCTAATAGAATAATTTTATGATGTTATCGTGACGTTGGTGTGTAACAACCCTATTGGGAGCAGGACATACGACGTGGTCAGGGGTGTCCGCAGCGCAATGCGCAGCAAAAAGCACCGACAAAACGCAGCGGCCGCTGCACTACTCGACCGCAAACAGCGCCTGGCTACATTTGTACCAACACTATTTACATGTGAAACATGGAAATTGAATGTTTACGAGCTTTGCAGATTAAAGCGTAACTTTCATATATTCTCTAAATTAATTAAGATTCTAAAGAACGAGAAATATTTGGTGAGAATTTCGGCGAGGTACAAAAGGATAACGTTTTCAATATATTTAATATTTAATTATATAATCTCATCACTGACAAGTGCGATCACAATTCTCTGGCTAGATAAGAGATGTGTGAGGTAGCTTCTGAAAATTCCTGTTTGTAACATTACAAAATAAGTTAAACTCATTGATTGATACTAAGTGCAAGCTAACATTTTTATTAGACTGAAAAACTATAATAAATACAATTTATTAGCATAATAATATAATCAAATGTCAGAGACATATTATTATGTGACTGCGTCAAAGTGACAATTGTAGGTCCATGTACCCCTTTTTACGAAAATTGCGCGGACGGAGGAGTATGAAATTTGGCACAGTTAAACTTTATATGGAGAAAGAGGGGTGAATCCTAATATTTATATAAAATATGCATTAGAAATACATTAAATTAATGAAAAAACACTACACGCATTTGACACACACACAGTCGAAGCGCGTAACTATGGTTACATATATCAATATACATATAATGATATATATCAGCAATATCTTACAGGCAAACTTTGGTCGAATTTCGAGCACTAGGCGACTGCTAGTCTTTATAGTTAGGTGTTGCTCCATTTAATTTGCATTTGAATCTATACTAATATTATAAAGCTGAAGAGTTTGTGTGTGTTTGTTTGTTTGAACGCACTAATCTCAGTAACTACTGGTTCGATTTGAAAAATTCTTTTAGTGTTGGATAGCCTATTTATCGAGGAAGGCTATAGGCTATATAACATCACGCTACGACCCACGGGAGCGGTGCAGTAACTATAAACGTGGGTGAAACCGTGGGAACATCTAGTGTTTAATAAATATCAAAACAGTTTATATTAAAAAGTAGTTCCCCTAATCCAGACGACTTACAGTTTTAATAGTTTACAGATAAAATTCTCTTAATAAAATGATAAAAAGCTAAAATGAATTCACAGAAGCAATCAGTGCAAAAGTAAAAAGTAAAAAAGTGAATATAGTCAATGTAAAGTGATACAGGCGGGAGACAGGGCAGTGAGCGTCGCTTTGATACTCGCTTCAAATTATATTACACTTGCTGTGAAACGAGTGGCACCAAAGCCTTTTTCCTTCACCCGTCGCAACTACCTTTTTATTTCGATTGCACTCGTATGTAGGTAATTACAGTTGTAGCTTGTTTAAAAATATTTCTATTTTATATCCCCTTTGGTGCTTTGCTTGTGCCTACTTACATTTGAACGATTCGGTACACAGTTGTTTTTAAAAAATTAAGTTACCCTTTTTGTTTTCTTTTTAACATTTGTAACATAGTTTAGCACTCTCTAATTCTGTACTAACCTATTGATCAATTACATTGTTTACTATGCGCTGCCTCGGCGGTGCAACGTTAATGAATGCGACATTTGTTGGACTCGATTCCCAGGTCGGAGAATTGCTTGAACAGTAGCAAAGTGTCTGGAACTGGTCTCGGTGCCCGTGCTATTTACGTGGGACCTATAAACATAGCTGGCGGAATATGGATGAGTGGGTCTAATACTACCTTGATGACATATACGTGTATACATACATATGTAGTACAATATACATACGATAATACATGTATATTTATATGAATGTATGTATTAACGAGTTGTCCCGTATTGTGCCGTTCAAGACTAGGCTACGACTCTACGGTGAGAAAGATGCGATAATTGATCTCGCTATCATTACATCGTATCTATCATATCTTGAGGTCCGATCTATTTTAATTCGTTCTTCTTCGAACGGTATACATATACTCGTAAACAATGCCAGTCAACTACGATAAAGACCTCAGTTGCAATAGCAGATGATTTTACTAGTTGTTTGTGATGAATACTAAGAGTAGTTGCAGCATAGCCTATGCGTATAAATGTAATCTACTTAGGTTAGAATTATACTAATATGTATATAATGTACAGATACTAAATTTGTGTTTTGATCTGATTCTAATATTAATATATAATAAACTAAAAACGATGACCCTTGTTTGTTTTATTACTACAGTTGTTGTATTACTGAAACTAAATCTAAATTAAAATAATAACAGTAGTTGATATTAATTAAGGTAAGTAACTAAGCTACTTCTGGGAACGGATTGCTTCTCAGAATTATTTTAGTAAGAATAGAATTAAAGATTGACGGTTTCATCAACGTTATAAACTACAATATGTTCCCGCAGTTTCACCCGCATTTATCGTTACTGCGCCGCCCCCGTGGGTCGTAGCGTGATGTTATATAGCCTTTCTCGATAAATATGCTATCCAACACTAAAATAATTTTTAAATCAAACCTTCTTCCTCAGATTAGCACGTTCAAACAAACAAAAAAACTCTTCAGCTTTATAATATTAGTATAGATTATAATTATAAAGTGTGAACCTGAACAAAAAGTCATTAAGTATGAACAAAAAAGGTTACTAAATAATTGAACTACAAACAATTATGCTAGTTAGAGACATGGCTTTTGTTTTCTTTTAACGTTTAAGTGGTCGCCTCGGCATCGCCGCCGCGCGCCGCGCCGACTGTTGTGGCTTCGATCCCCACACGGGCAACAAATGTGTGTGATCCACAAATAGGTTTTCCGAGTCTGGGTGTTTGTTGTGTCTTAGTGTCTTTATTAGAATGTTTGTAAAGTGCCCGCGATATAGGAACTACACCAAATGCAGTAGTCAAAAAAAATATTGGCTCATGTACCTACGCGTAATGGCTAAGCCTGGCTTATGGACATAATTCGAAATTTAGCAAGGCTATGTAATTTCAAATAATAATAGCTAACATTCAGTGTCAGACCAAAAGGACGAGACGAAGAATATCTTAATTAGATTTAATAGCTTGACATGTGTAACGTCTGAACGTGTTTATTTTACGTCTGTCCGAATTAATTTGCAACAATCTCCGTTCGGCGGGGAACGGGGCCTCTGATTCAATTATGTCACGTTTGGAGCACAGTCGTTCACGCGAAAAGATGGGGAAAAACGGGAAAAATGTCGGCATTAGATCGCGTTGATAAGTGAATGACTTCTCGCATGGTTTGCCGTCAAAGGGCGGGCAGCGAGGCGCGAACTGGCCGGCGCGACCGGCGGCCACCGACAACACGGCCACCGGCCGAACGAGGGCCACGCTACTAAAACGCTCTTGATAAAACCATTTAATCCACGTGACAACTAAATACCAATGACAGTTACCAACAAAACGTATTTTAATCTACATTTAAAGTCATTGTGATATGGTGTTTCAATCATAATAAAACAATCTACGCAATTCATATAAGACTAATAAAATGCTTGTCTAACATGATCATCAATAATGTTTAAAGTTGAGAAAGCCGCGGTAGAGCTCGCGGCCGTAAGGCAAATCCTTTCTAAATTGCGTGTCGGCGCACACACGCCGTGGTTTGTACGGATATGTCGATATTTTAAAAGAACGCGAGCGTCGTACCACATAAAAAAGATACGAGAGTTAGGACTTAGTATCCATTTGCTGAAATTGGCCTCGTTGAAGATAACAACAAGTTTTCGCACCCTCGCGACTAAATGTGCAATTCATACGTGTGTAAATTTATGCGTAGCCACGCGAAACTGCACCTTGTGCTGTAAGTAACTAGACTCTGAATAGTGTGTCCAAAACACGTGAAAGCATATGTCATTGTGGATGCTTAGGTAGTCTTATCAGATACTGTTGGACAACGTGCGGTGAGCATCAATTCTTTATCGTTAGTGAAAATTTCTTTTAGTATGTAAGAGAACACATTTTCATACGAGCCTCACTCAAAGCTTCGACAGTAATTCTTAACGTTAGTAAAATTTTATCTTCTTTAGTAATAATATATCCAATCTAACTTTACATAAAGGAAAGATTTATTTCACGTAAATCTTTGTAGATTCAAGATTGAACTATCTCCCGAAAAGGTATTGCATGTGATTACACGCTTCGACGAACAAAGAAAACTATCCACCCTGTCTGAGCATTACACATTCCGTCGCCAATATTAAACGGCTTCTGACGACTAAATTTTCTTTCTTTAAGTCTAGCATACACACATATCAGATATGGTTTTACGTTGCATTTGTCAATCTTGCTTATAATTCAATAAAATGTGATGATATCAGAAAGGGAGAACATGGCACATAAAGAATGGAAGATGGCAATAAACGAGTTAACAGGACGACTCAAACGCGGGTGTACTTTCATAACCCTCCGTCGCGGGCCGCACCTCTACCCGGCCTTTTCGTATAACTGTCATCTTGTCAAACTATAACACGGTGTAAATCCCCACATTTCCATACAGCCGTATTTTACGGCTCACCAGAGAAAATAAATAACAACTATAATATAAATATCAGAATTTTCCACACCTTTAAGTCGGAGGGTATTTACATATCAGTTGTCGATGGGAAATCCACGACAACGGTTAATAGTAGTGGGGAAAAATATCGTTTTTATCAATTTATAAAGATAGCAGGAATGTTTGTTGTCTTAGTTTTATCATTTCTTAAGAAATATTAGAAGTAATTTATTTCGTTAGAGTTCACACAATTTTGTCGCATTTATATTGCTGATACGGAATTGGCTATTTATTCAGAATGCCTGTTTCAGTCATGTTGGTATAGATAAGTATTGCTTTTTAACCATCATAGTCATTACGTTTCAATTACAAACCAGATTGGCGAACAATAGGTGGAGAATGGGCAATAGTGGCATCTGGCCACAAACCCGTCGACCGACGCCGCCGGTGACCGACCGGCCGTTCGATTCACGTGATGGATGTCGGGGGTAATTTGCTCTGACCGCTGACCCGGCGGTGACGGGGTTGAAACTAATTGTCACTGGAGATCGCGTTTATCCGTCTGCATTAAGTAATCTATATTTGACGTATAACTAATTCATATGGTCATGCTAGTTTGTAAACGAAATTGTAAAGACTTTTAACATACAAATTAGTAGATATCTTCTTGACATTTTGCTGACTATTCTGATAGCAACTATTATGGTAATTTACTGAGGTAAATAAGAAATTGTACATAAAACTAAGCTGTAAAAGGTTATGATGTGTAAAAAGAAATGAGGTATGAGTTTTGATAAAGACTTAACTCTTAAACTATATATAATACTGCTGTAGGAATTAAGTACGATAATTTATCATCTCTGCCGAAAGACGTCCACTGCTGGACATAGGCCTCCCCCAAGGTCTTCCACACAGTCCGGTCTTGGGTCAACCGCATCCAACCGCTTCCCGCGACTTTTACCAGGTCGTCGGTCCACCTAGTAGGAGGCCTACCCATGCTGCGTCTTCCGATGCATGGCCGCCACTCCAGAACCTTTCTGCCCGCCCCAACGGCCATCATTTCTGCGCGCTATGTGCCCTGCCTACTGCCACTTCAGCTTGGCTATCCGGAGAGCTATGTTGGCAACTTTAGTTTACCTGCAGATCTCCTCATTTCTGATTCGATTCCGCAGGGAAACGCCGAGCATAGCTCTCTCCATCGCCCTCTGAATGACTTTGAGCCTTCTGATAAGGCCCATAGTGAGCGATCACGTCTCCGATCCGTATGTCAACATGGCAACACACATTGGTCAAAGACTTTTGTCTTGAGACACTGCGGTATATAGGACGCGAAGATATGTCGTAGCTTTCCAAACGCTGCCCAGCCGAGTTGGATTCGACGATTGACCTCTTTCTCGAAGTGGGACCATTTTCATACAAACACTTCAGTACTTCGACATACCGATAGTCAATCTGGCACCTTTGGAGAGACTGCAGCACCACCCAGGTTTCGATGGAATTAAAGGCCTTCTCTACAAACACCACGTATAAGGGCCGGTTTACTCTTCATTGATCATCATGATCATTATTTTGATGTAATGAAATATAATTTAAAATACCGCTAATGTTTATTAATTTATGTAGCTGACCGTTTCTCAAAGATTTGTTGAGGTTTCAAATATTAAAGAAACTGTAAGTATATCATTCGTTTTAGCGTGCAGCGTTTTGGTTTACAAAGGTAGCATCATATTAGCACCATCGCAAAATATGTGGCAGAGAGCAAGATCAAACATGTCATCTTTTTACCGTAATTATGTATATTTATATTTTAACTACTGCCCACCTGCATAGAATAATTGTGTAATTTGTAATTCATTTGGTTTATAAATCGCACCACTTATAGACTGACTGCATTACTATATAATAATAATATGTTGTCAACACGGATGGAGTAGTGGTTAAAGTGCTCGCCTCGCCACTGCCACTGGGCGGAGTGTTGTGGATTCGATCCCCATAAAGGACGCAACGAACAATGGCTAAATATCTATAGGAGCTGTACCTGACCTTTATTTTCCATGTAAATTAACAAACTATAATGAGATTATTTGTTAAACACTATTCCGTCAGAAAATGGCACGTAAAAAGCCAAAATAATTTAATATTATAAAAATACTTTGAAGGTTAGAATCTACAATTAAGTTTTAACAAATAGGTTTCAATAGTTAGTTAAGCTTATCAAACTGATTTAACGATCTTTTTAGATATCTTTTATGTGAATAACTATAATGTTAAATAGATTTTATCACAACAAATGCAATAACAACTATAGGCAAAGCACAAAGTAATTGCCAGATAACTACCGCTGTAGTTATCTGTCCGTAAAACAAAGCCGGGGTTGAAACAGAAAATCCAAAATCGCATAAAAGAACGTATCATAACCTCACAACAACAAACGCTGTGGATCGCAACTGTGTCAATCGATATCGGTGAGCCATCAGCCAGCGAGTCAATAACAAATCACGTTTCGTTATACGCGTATAAGCAAAACGTTGATGGATTTTTTACTTTTGTTAAGTTTTCTATTTTGTAAAATCAATAATACAAACAGATTTCGAGTTAATGTGATATTTACTTATTGAGTGAATTGTTTTACCGCTACTAAACTATTAAAAATCAAAATAATGTATTCAATAAAATAATTTGCATTCGGATTCCAACAAAATGTACGATGATACAAAAATTAATATCTTTATTTACTGGCTATCTTATGAAATATTTTTAACTGTTTATACAACCTTAAAAAATTACGATTTTCGTCATGTATATAACATATCTGTACACGCTCAGGTACGATATGACCGATGTTCTTTGTTTTCTGCAAATAAGATATTAGATAAAATACCTATATATGTTTGTTTGTGCTATATATTTAAATATCATAACATAATAAATAGTCCAGATAGTCAACGTACTGGAAAGTAATGCAACTTACTCTATATTTTTGCATGCAAACAAATTTTTCCATAGTACTGAGATTTACAGGCATACGTAGCACACACGTATACATAATAAAATAAATCATGCCCGTTTTCCTTTTTATAGAGGCAGATTTGTATTACACATTTTGCTGGCTGTGTTTCTAGGTCACAGATAATGGGGCGCGAGGCTATACTAGGACCATTCTGGGATTGGCTATTTCTTGACATTGAAACCTACTAACGCGTTGTTTTATGCGGGAAAGGAACTCGTGGCCTTACCTGATTTAACTGTTAGTGTTAATATTTTAATAAAATACAGATACTGAATATATAATTTTTATACAAAAGTGGATGTTTGTCATTTGTTTGCGTTTTATGAAATTCTACACTATTTATCCGATTAGGACATAATTTTTGTGGGTAGTAGAGAACAGGCTAAGGAATATCCAAAGAAAATAATACAGGTAGTGTGTGTATCAGACAATACACGGTGAGTAGAGAAGAGATGAGTAGAGAACAGGCTAAAGCATATCCAATGAAAATAATACGGGTAGTGTGTGTATCAGACAACACACGGTGAGTAGAGAAGATATGAGTAGAGAACAGGCTAAAGCATATCCAATGAAAATAATACAGGTAGTGTGTGTATCAGACAATACACGGTGAGTAGAGAAGAGATGAGTAGAGAACAGGCTAAAGCATATCCAATGAAAATAATACGGGTAGTGTGTGTATCAGACAACACACGGTGAGTAGAGAAGATATGAGTAGAGAACAGGCTAAAGCATATCCAATGAAAATAATACGGGTAGTGTGTGTATCAGACAACACACGGTGAGTAGAGAAGATATGAGTAGAGAACAGGCTAAGGCATATCTATATGGTCATCTTAGACATTTAGCTGGCAGTATTCAGTTCTGGACCTTATAAGCATCAGAAATAAGTATAATCCTAATATTGAACCCTCTACCTTTTCTACGTCACTTGACAGGACACATTCTTAGCAAATAGCGATAGTCATACATTTACTATTGCTAATCAAGCACTATAAACTATTCTACTTTACTTAGTTTCACCAAAAACGGTCACGCCACTCGCTATATCGTCTGACATTGATAATATTGCGTTACCAGACTCGCACGTTTGCTCTCCGGAAGCTCTAATTTCACATATACCTTACATAAATAAGGTAACCAAAATTATACATCTAAATATAAGGAGTATTAACTGCAATTCCCATCTAATAATACTAACTGAGACATGGATACAAAGTGAAATTGAAGCCTAAACTTTAGTATTATTAATCCACAGTCATTACCAATATAGCGGCAGAGGAGGAGGAGTGTCTATTTATGTACATAATAACCTGAAACACAATTTTATCGAAGACTTATGTGAAAACGACAATCATTATTTATGGATTCACTTAGATACATTTTGTTTAGATATTAGTGTCATTTATAAACGGGAAAGAACCAACAACGATCATTTTCTCAAATTTACCAACAAAGAGAAATATATATATAGTATTATAAACTATGATACGCTATACAAGACCGTTGAACATAACTTAATAAATGGTCACAATCAACCATATGAACAACTTGAGGAAATATTAACAAAATCAGTAAAGCAAAGCAAGCTTTTTAAAACAAAAGTACAAAATCCGCCACAGTCATGCTTTATTGCATTGTTATCTAGGATTAATACGCAATTTCATGCAATAATTCTCACTGAATGTTGGCTGAGCAAAGTTTGTAAAGTTCTTAAAATGGATGGCTATGTGTCTTATTCCTCATCTTATCTAAACCAAAACGATGGAGTTGTAATATATGTACTAGCTACCATTCAACAAAATATAACAAAACCAACATTTCATGATGCAAACTGTCTTGTCCTAGAATGCGGAAATGAGCTAGCCGTTGTAGCTGTATACCGATCACCTTCCTATACATCAATCAACGAATTTTCAGGAAGCCTAGATCAAATTTTAACTGATCTGTCGCCATTTAAGACTGTAGCATTAATAGGTGATCTAAATATCAATATTATCCCACATGGAAACGACAGTCTCTCTGACACTTATTTGGACCTTATAGCATTGCATGGCCTTAGTCCGGGTCATCTACAATCAACAAGAAACGATAACTGTTTAGAGCATGTGATGTTTAGATTGAACAAATCTACATCAACGTTTGTACTAAATACATTTGTAACTGATCACTTACCTGCCATATTCTGCACATTTCCCGTCCACGGACATTGCAAAATTAAAAACACTACTTCTTTACAAATAAACTACACTAGGCTTGTAGAAGAATTATCTGACACATACTTTGGTTCTGTTTATTTTGACTCAGATGCTAATAATGCGGCTACATCGTTGATTAATCTTATGTCTACTGCAGTTGATAACAACTCTAGATTAATAAAAATACCAAACTGAAAACGGTGCATTAAACCATGGATAACCCCGGGCCTCTTGAGATACATTCGACATCGTGACAAGATGCACCTTAAAGCTAAGTCATCGCTTAATAATGCAATAATTCAACTGACATACTCTATATCAATTTTTTTTAATAATCTGCTTAATTAAATCAATTAGATTGAATATGAACGAAATGAATGACAAAAGAACAAAAATAACACAAAAGGTATGTGGCAATCTTTTAAAAAACATCACCAATTTATAGAGTTACGTATCACCACCATTTGAATTGCTAGCAACAAAAAGCCCAAAACTCGCTTAATCTTATCAACTGCTTTTATGCTGAAAAATTGGAGCAGACTTGCCTCTAAATTACAGAAAATAGACCATAGGACATCTGACTCTCACGTCTGGATAAATCTTAATTCACAGTGTGATTCCATGGTACTTCTGGACACTGATGAAGCTGAAATTGAAGCCCTATCATAGGATTGCGCGATAACTGCTAAGGTGTTAAAAACCGCTAAAAACGTACTAATTCCACACATTGTGTACATCTGCAATTTATGAAGTAACAGTGGCATCTTTCCCAGTGTCTTAAATGACCGCTAAACTGTCCAATTTATAAGAGCGGTGATCAGCGGTCATGTCATATTGTATTATTGCTTGGTGGGGTATAGGTCCAACTGTCATGCTACGCCTAGAACGGGCACAAAAGGGCAGTCCTTAAAGTAATGACGAAAAGGCCTCAACGGTTCAATACTACTGAATTATACAAGGAATGTTCGGTTTTAACTATCAGGCAACTGTTCTAAATGTAGTACTGCGATGCCACCTAAATCTGGCAGACAAATACAATATCCTGGTAACAACACGTAAAACAAAAAATATTTGCAAAACAGAAGTCCATAGAACAGCTCCTGCGGTGAGGCATTACTATATACCTACTCAGTATTCGTATTTACAATAAAGCCAATAAAAACTAAACATCAAGCCTGTCAAGCTATGATCTATAATCTAAAAAATAAAATTAGTACTTGGCTATAGTCTTTCGTACAACGAAACAGAGGAATTAATTAAATAGAGAGTATATAAACACACACACACACACACACACACACACATAACTAACACATAATTATATACATAGGTCTGAATTATTTGTCTTTCTTATTTCAACATAATTATAAAGTTTTACATAATCTATTGCATACTTTATACATTTAAAATACTACTGTTTACAAAAAAGTACTAAGCAAGCTGCCTATGTAATTGTATGGAAGGCGCTGGCAACTGTCACACCACACAGTAAGCATACTTGTCAACGTAATATATATGGATTACGAATTTGTTTTTTTTTTAATCCTTGTCTAGTTCCATTGTAAAACAGTTGTTTTGAACCAATAAATATTATTATTATTATTATTGAACGCTATATCGCTGCTAAACATAAAACTAGTTTAGGTTTAAGTTTGAGAATATGTTCTCTGGTATTGCAAGTGTTATTGGGATTTTTATCTAGCTCGCCATAATCATCGTTTGTAACCTTTATTTAGTTTATTCGCTTACTCGCCTATATCGCTGAAATGGAAGGCAGAGCTTTATTATAGTTTTGTTTCACCAATATGGCTACAGGTCATATGTATGTAAAAAGGCAGCTGATGGACCATACCGGTCACAATGCTAGACTCCGTGCCAGTCCTGAGAATTTATAGTCAGGTAAAGCCAATAACGCTTAGCCCAATCCAGTAATTGAACTTCAGACATCAGGCACAGCACTCTCATTCTATGCCACTGCGCTACTAAGCATTATACAGTGATAGATATAAGTACCTTGAACGCACTAAGTTGATAATGTCAAATCTGTGTCCGAATTTAAAAAGTAGCAACTATTGCAATTATGAAAAGAATCATCATTCCTACTACACTTGTGAAATCTTGCTTTGTTGGGCAGTTAATGGCAATTGGGGTACGCGGGATTCGCTGAGTGCTGACTACTCGCGAAATACTATTATAATCTGCGTAGTATTCGCAAAATAGTAAGGATACGTACTACTCCATTCGTGCTGTCACGAATGGAGTACGAGTTTATGTGGTCGTCTCGCTACTGCAAACGCTGTGGGTTCATCTATGCTGTGAGTATCAATCCTAACACTCTTGTGTTATATATAATAGACTGTGTGACCCACAAAGTGGTGTTCCAGGTCTGGGTGTTTGGTGTCCGTAGTTTTAAAGTTCGTAAAGTCCTTCACTTCTGCAAGTAAAAGTGAGGCGGCCAATGTATTTAAAAAAGAAATGGTTTTCTCTCAATATCTACATACGAAGAGGCTTTGTCAATTCAATCAGTTTTTAAGAAGTTATAAAATGGTAGTTACGTTTAAAACGTAGAAATGTACTAACAATTAGTGGCATAAAGCGAGTACTGAATATAGGGATAATAGTATTTATGATTGTTTGGACATTTATGAGTAGGTACCCATCCTCACTATGCTTGATTCTACGGGTGCTTCCCGCGAATCACGGTCACGCCTTAAGAATTTTAGTAACGCAACCTTGCAATAGCAATAAAAATGCCATATGTATGACATACTAGTATGTATATAGCCTTACCCCAATAATGATAGCGCACGACTTGATGACATGATGACTGCACACATAGCGTCGTGGTCTAGATACTCACCTCGCTACTGCTGTCTTGGGTAGGTTCGTTCGATAGTTAATCTAGCTGATCTAAGTATAGGTGATCTCTGTGTCTATTATTTGAATGCTTGTAAACACGATACAGGAGTTACTCTTAAATCCCGTATGGGAATGGTTAGGTAAGCGGTGAGTTTCACCTACATTTCGTTAGCTATAATTTAGGACCCACGTAATAGAGAACCAGCCTATTATCGTCAACTGGCTACAGTTTCAGACTCCATGCTGCCACTGAGAATTTCTAGCTAGGAAAGCCCAACAACGCTTTGCCCGAACCGGATATCGAACACGAGACCTCTACCACTACGCCATAAAGGCAGTCTCCTATCAGTACTGCTTCTGCCTTGCAAGCATCATACATTTTGTCTAGCAAGAATATTGCTTGCATCATTAGATAAGATATTATCTATCTAGTAACATTTTTCTTACTTGTGTTACCTATTTAGTAAACAAACAAAGCGTACTGGTAAAACAACAAGTAGATGCCCAACTTTATGTGTGTTTTTCTTTTTTTTGACATTCAATAGCTCGATAGCTATTATTAAAAATTACGAATATAGTGTAAAAGCTAAAAGTGAATCATTTTGTATTGAATAGATTTTTATCAATTAAGACATATTATGGATTGTGTAAAGTATACGTGTAGGAAGTAACCTTCGGGTTTTTTTAATATTGTCTATAGTTGTAAGTAGGGAATAGGCAAGTCAATGGTTGTGACTTCATCATAGATGTGTGACTAATTAGCTACAATTTCTGCATTAGCACGTTAATTGCGTCAGCGATATCTAATAATATTTGATAGATTCAGAGTTTAATTAGCAGTTAATGTAAATTGTCATTACACATTATAAACTCGACATGTAGCTGTCTCTCGGACCAATTACTTATGGTGTTCACAAGGGTATCTGTCAGTCAGCTCGCAGTTGACCCCTGTGATTACAAATACAATACATATATTATTTATTTTCGCCACACATATTCTTAAGTACTAAGTATAGCGAGCAGCATAAGTAGCCGAATATTTGTACAAATTGGTACAATTGTGATTTAAAAGTCCTCATTTCAGTTCTGTGTTTTTTAACTATGATTATATCAACTATCTTTTATCTGTTACTAATATAAAATCTTACATTTGTTATAATTTTAGATTAACTATAATTTAGCTACAAGTATAGTTTATTTATTATAATTCGTATACTTATTCAGCTAATTCATAATGAGCTAAGTAAACAATATGTTAGTATCGTAGTTGGTCAGTGAAAACTATTGCCCACACTTCGAGGAACACCAAATATTGTTTGGAGTCATAATATTATAGAATTTCTTACGAGCTGGCGAAATGTGAGCGTGATCATTTCTCTGCTTACCACCTCGAAGATCTAGAAACGTAAGTAGACGTATATTCTTGAATGCATAAAGTTAGATATATATCTCTAAAGAAGTAGATATATAAGCTATTACGCTGGAATATCGCCAACTATGTGAACCCCAGGTATGTTAGGTCACAGCCATCTATCAAACACGCTTCCATACTACATTTTGATACTAAGAATATCTTGACAGACAAGCCCAATAACACTTGCCAATGGGGTAGCAAACCCAGAACATCATGATTGGCCGCAAACAAAGCCGACCATACATAAGTGCTATAACGTGACAACAAATGAAACTAAAACTGTAAAATCTCATACTAGTTAAACAATTTATATTTCAAAGGACAATGTACCACAATAGCAACTGGCAATTTTATATCAACGAATAACGGCATCAAAAAATAAATTTAATTAAACTGCGTCGTGAATAAGCGAACAGAATAACAAATATATTTGAATGTAGATAGCTGGTTTTAAATGTGGTCTGTGTTGTAATGGCGTTGGGGCGGGTCCCGGAGCATTTTCCATTGGGCGGAGTTAACCAGAAAAATGTACCGCCTTTCTGACGCCACGCCCATCTCGTTTCGCTTTTCCACTCTACCATTTTACTTATTTTCCTTTTATTATACCTTTCGTATGAGCAGACATCTGGTCTCACACACTCATAGTCACACACACCGGGACGTAGTTCTCTCTGTTACTCATCGGTACATACTCAGTACAGTACAGCTGTAGGTTTAGAGCTAACTGTTTATCATAATGTAATTATCTTGACGTTCGTAAATTAACGACTGAGGCACCGCATATATGGATTAACATATACTTTGTACATCATACATGTTGCATAGGCATGCCTAAGGCCAAGCGTAACTTTTAAATCCTGCCATTCGTATGACTGAAGATGGCTTGTAGTAGTAGTCTAGTAATGCTGCATTATGTTTGAATAATAATTATAATTTATTTATTTTAGTATAAATTCTTAGTTTTGTTCTTATTGTAAATTATTCAAAAAGCCAATAGTTTAGAAATTGATATCAGCATCACAGGCTGGCGTTTTGGGCTTCTACGAAGTTACTGCTACAGGAATGGAGGCCTAGTGGTTAAGGTCAGTTTCAAGCGTCGAGGATTGTGGGATCAGTCTACACGTGATAGTTATTGCACAGTTTAGCTTAAAATAGTTCTTAAATTAATTTTCTAATGGAAACAGTCTTAGAATTACATAGATAACTTATTTAAAAGGGCGTGTTTTGAAGTATAACGGTCCACAACTATTTATAAATAGCTGTAGACCGTTATACTTGTGTATATTCAATCATTTATTTATTATTTATTTATTTACATCAAATAGAACGCCTTGCGCCAATTAAACTATTTAATAATTTAATATATAATTTTAAAATTTAGCATTCATGCATTCAGCTCACAGTACCTCATACATTCTAATAATAATACTTTCCATTCATCCGCAAAAATATCAACTTCTGGGTTAAAGTCCAAGAGAGCGTTAAGCTGCTTTAGTGACCGAGTTGTGGGTTAGTTACAGCGTGCCACAGTCACAGTACATAAATATATATACTGTGACTGTGGCACGCTGTACATATATTTACCTACTGTGCCACAGTGCGGCACGCTGGAACCGCCAGCAATCGGTGCTTTCTACCACGACAATATTTGTTAGGCACAAACAATCTGCAACATTTATCGTGAAGAATCGGTGTCTCGATCATATCCTTTAAAATTTTGCAGATTCCAACCATCTGATTGTATGATCGCCTCGTCTCTAATGAGTTAAAACCTAAAGAACCCAACAAAAATGTTGTAGGATACAGATAGGGTAGAAACCATACAATTTCTTATAAATAAATCTTAGAAAAGCTTTCTGGACTTTTTCCAACATAAGGGCATACTGTCTTCGATATGGATTCCACACAACCGCGCTGGACTCAAATTTACTGCGGACTAATGCATAAAAAACAAGTTTAATAACATGGGTGCTGTGGAATTCACGACGGTTAATTGACGATCATGGCTTAGAAGAAACAAGGATCCAAACATACAATATAGTATAGTTACGTTTACGCGTAAGTATGAGACAGGCTACCGTTCGTGTTGTAAGGGTTTCGCTTATTGC
Source organism: Catocala sponsa (assembly GCA_963564715.1). Classification (NCBI taxonomy): domain Eukaryota; kingdom Metazoa; phylum Arthropoda; class Insecta; order Lepidoptera; family Erebidae; genus Catocala; species Catocala sponsa. The sequence continues at coordinate 25,814,070 of OY751326.1, forward strand.
TTCTAAAGGTGTTCGTTGGATTCTAAGTTGATCAGTGCTACTGAGTTTAACTGTAGATTCGCAGTAGTGGCGTCAAAATAGAATATTTTAGATGAGATATGGCACCTGAAGCCAGCGATAATTTAGACACACGACTGCACAAATGGCACAATCGCTTAAGTGGTCATCATGCCATTGCGCTGCGTTTGATGATGCATTTGAGTTCCATCTCCAAATGGAACACAAGTTTATGGCAGCCACCAGTTTCAAGTATGGATATTTTTTGTGTCCATTCTTTCAATATTTGTAAACAAGGAGTGCTCGCGATGCAATCTTAAACTAAACTTGTGGGTTGAACTATTTTAAAATAAAACTGATAATCCTTTATGGCAGAGGTTCCCAGACTTTTTTTCTCATAGACCACTTTCAAAATGTAGCTGGTTCCGGTGGAGCAGATGCAGCGACATTTCTACCATATTCTAAAAAAATTGTTCAAGTCTCTGGAGCTGACCTGTTCTTTTTTTTTAGTTATTTGCTACCGATTTTTCGGTAGAGATTTCGAGACCACTGGTATTGAATATGGAATATGTAATGTTTTACAAGTAACAGTCGCTCAGTCGCTGAGCTTCTTAAAATATTAGGTATCTGGTTACATTTATAGGTGAAGTCAAGCCAACATTTTAGTTCTTCACTATCAAAAGAAAATACATTTTCTCGTGGACCCCCGCTTACGAATTGCGGACCCCAATTTTTGTTACGCCAACGTAGACCCCCGTCGAGTCTCCCGTGGACCCCTGGGGTCCACCTGGACCACTTTGGGAACTAATGCTTTATGGGATGTTTATTTTTATACCACTGAAGTGGCAATCAACCATACAGCACGCATAATCATAAAGCGATATCATGGCCATCACATGCGAATTGCCGAGTCTAGTAAAAAAGGAATTAAGGATCTCCAGTCTTAATTATTTAATGTCTACTCTGTGCGTTGTGCAACTCTACTCCCAAGCTCTGACAGCCCGATACGACGGTAATCCTATTCAATCGCGAAGAGATTAATATAAATTATAAATATCGCTATCTAAGTTATTTTAACTATAAAAAATTCATACTAAAGGTGAGTTAACATTTTATATTTATTGTTTCTGTTTTAGGTGTATTTGTAAACGTAGTTAAATAATAATAATAATAATTTACTAGCATAAAGGTATTTTACAATATAGTCGAGTTCAATCCATTTGGATGGAAATGTATACAAACCAAATTCATGTTAAATTTGTTAAATTTATATGTTACTCACTAAAAGGAATAAGTAACACATTTATCCATATTTTCAACGTTTTCACATGATATCTTAGTGTGTTTTAAAGCAATTGGCGTTTGATTAATAATTAATTATTTGATTTGAAAATCTTAGACGAAAAGTGAGGTTACTTGTCAGATGAAAAAATATCTAATAATTAATTGCTTTATCACTAAAATGTCTATGGCCATGTCAATGAACCATTTGTATACCTTTTGATTTTCCTTTATTGCCCGTGTTACTACCAATCTTACTACTAGTAGTAACAGCGGTAATTGAATTACCCTTCTTACTACTGAAGTTGAAAGTTGTTAGAACAGCAATAAAAAATTGTCCGTGTTACTACCGTAAAATTAAAATAATAAAATCAAAACAAAATATGACGAATTTTGTTGTATTGAAATTGACTTATAGTTCATATTATACTTAAAACGTGCCATTTTAGGGAAGTTCTTCGAAATTTCATTCTTCGACTGATTCATCTGGCCAAAATTTAATTTCACTTTTAGCTCTGTAATATATATTCATATGAAAATAGGTATACCAAAGAACATATATTTGAATGAGGGACTCGTTTTTATAAAGTAGTTTTCAAGATATCGACGTTGAAATATTTTGAGCCCAGATGAATCAGAATTTGTTACAGATGAATCGGAAACAGAAATGAAAATGAATAACTTTATTACGAAAATAATCATATTTAAACAACTACAATAATCTTTTTAAATCAATCAATTATTTATCAATGATCATATTACGAAAAAAAACTGATGAATTCAACAATAGTTCTTGTAAAACACTTCTGAAACTCTAATACAGTATATTCTTGTATTTTATGGGCAAGCGAGAATATTGTATTAAAACAAAAATTTTAACTTTTGCTAGTTAATATTTGTAATACAATAAATTCTTTTAGGTACTAAAAAGTTATTATTCTTAATTGCTACAATATATTATTCTCTCATTAGTCATCTTTATTATACTTATTGACTTAGCTATAATCTTTCATAATTCAGAAATCACAGGAGTACAAACTTATTCTAATAATGGCACTTATGACATCAGTCTTAGTTAGAAAGTCTTAATATTAATTAGTGTATTTTACGTATTATTATCACATTACTGTATTTATTACTAACAATAAAGTAACGAAAATGAGATCACTTGTCTGGATCTTTTCTTATTTTTTTTCCATCCTTCTGCGTTCTGCGAGACTCTTTTTCTCCTTCTTTTTATCTTCAGTTTGTGGCTTTGTTGTGAACTGTGATATTAAAATAACAGAAATTAGAAAGAGACTGACTTTTTTATGATTGTTAATAAGGAAGATTAATGTCGAAAGTGCCATTTAATTAATAGCGATATCAATTTTATTACATTATTGTTAGTAATAAATACACTGATATGATAGTTAATTTTAAGTAATAATTATTAATTCTTAACGAAGACTAAGACATTTCAAAAGTGTCATATGTAGAATAAGTTTATACTCCTATGATTTTTTAATTATTTAAAATGTTATGCTAAGTAAATATAATAAATAAGACAAGAACTACTGACTTGGACAAGGAGAATTACGCAAGAAAGTGCTCCTTTCGTGCTAGAGAGGGGAAGAACTAATTTATTTTATGATACATATGGTGTTTTGACCATACGAATCAGGCACAGATGAATCAGGATTTCGCGTACAATCATGCATAACTCATCGTACATACAGACTTTAGTATTGGCATTTTTCTACACGAATCTATAACTTAAAAGCATCACTCGAAACACAGACTGAAGTTGTAAAACAATAAAATACATTTTATAAAGTAGGCATTATAATCAGAATGCCACCTGAACCAAGCACAGATGAATCAGATATTTACCTTCGTAACACCGGTATCTAAGCCAACCAGCCACACGTATTCCTTTTAGCTCGTCCGTTGCACGACTGGTTTCAGTTGTATATAAAGTACTCTGTGACGACTGGCTTCCCCCCGCGCGGGAAGCCGGACTCTCATTATTATTACCCGATCAAGTATGGTCAAATGCAGCTTACGCCATATTAATCAGTATTACACGCCGGACACATCTTATTTACTTATTTATAAACACACTAAGGTATTTATAACTAATACATTTTTTTTTGTAAGAGGACTATTCATTTCCTTTCGATAATATAATAATAATAATAATAATAATATTCTACCACATACACACAACACCATCTAGCCCACACTAAGCAGAGCTTGTACTATGGGTACTAGACAATGGATAAACATACATATATACTTTTTTTTTTTGTAAATACATACATATTATACATAGAAACACCCAGACCGAGACAAACATCTATGTTCATGCACACAAATGTTTGACTTGTGCGGGAATCGAACCCGCGACCTCATAATATAATAATTTATATTGATTTATCAATGGGAAAATGCGACATCGACCATATTGTGCCGGAAAATGGCAGACGGACGCGTTATATGAATCAGAAGAACGAAGTTCAAATATTTTTATTTTGTACCTAGACTGCAATTATTCCAAAAATATTATTTGTCTGAGATTCGGATAAAGATAAACTATACAAAAAAATTTACAGTTCGTTTTGTTAGTTGGTTACAGAAATATACCAATAGAAATCGAAAATTTTGTCTCTGAAGAACTTATATACCATTATAATATCTTAAGATTTTAAAAATAGAATGTATTCATATCATATTTAAGTCCATGGTTACAGCATAAAGGTTCGTGCATAGAGGTTACGAAATGCTAAGGTTTTATATTAATCTGCTGCTTTAGAAAAGCTATGATGATGGTACTGCATAATATTGATATTACAGTATTGTAGTTATTGTAGTAAGTTACATAACAATTTTAGCGTGAATTTGTATTTTATTAAATATAAACATGTACATCTCTAATTAAAAAACAAAAACTTTAATCATAAAGCAAAACTATTTCCAATTTATAAAAAAAAAAATGAAACCAAAGAGAAAAATTATATATAGATAGTTAATGGTCACCCGCCAAATATTTTCATCTTGTATTTTTCTTTGTTGATTGTAAGTAATCATTAGTCAATGGGCTGAAAGCGTCAAAAGTAAAACAAACCATTATTATAAAGCTAATGTGGATAGATAAAATAGATGTAAGCGTAAAAGTCAAGTCAATACAGTAACAAGATGTGCTCTGAAATAGGATCCAACTTGCTACCACCATATTTTGCAGTACCTGACTGGATAGAAGCGTTGTTACAAGAATATGAGGACGAAGGTAGGCCATCTACGCCTTGCCGATATTTACTAATATTATAAATGCGAATATGAGTTTGTTTTTAACCGACTTCAAAAAAAGGAGGAGCTTATCAATTCGTCTGTATTTTTTTAATGTTTGTTACCTCATAACTTTCGACTGGTTGAACCGATTTTGATGATTCTTTTTTTATTTGAAAGCTGGTGCTTCCCGTGTGGTCCCATTTCATTTTAATCAAGACTTGACCATTCGTTTTCGAGTTATCTTTAATAATGCGTATTAGGCTTCATTGATGATGTTCTCGTTTTTGGCAAGGTTCACTAAAAACTGAGAAATAACCAACATTTTAACAAAAAAGAAAACCGTCTTCAGGGAAGAATATTCTAAAACTTACAAAATGCACTAAAAGGTTAATAAATAATTGCATATTCTTGTGAATAATTAAATTATTGTTATTTTTGGAGTTGGTGTAAGCCGCCTGCGCCGCGTCTATATGTGTAATTGTGCATGCCAATGTTATGTTATGATTATAGTAAGACATCTCATGTTTAATTAGTTACAAACCTACCTTGGCTGACACCGACTCCATTAATAACAAAAATTTAATAAGAGATATTTTGGCAGCTTATTCTTGTATAAATGTAATAAAAAAATTGAACTCGTTTCTAGCCGCTGCTTTGCTTGCGTAGATATAGGTTAGATTAGTAACACTACTTTTTCTGAATGAAATGTATCCTATTAGGATTCTACTGTACGTATTATTATACGCCTAAACTATTAGACCGATTTTGATGACTTATACTTTATAGGTCCTTATTGGTTTAGATTCACAATTAAAACCGGTAAGTGGCGCTGCGATTGCGTTTCAAGCAAAAGTTCGGGCAGGACAAATTCTGTCGAGTCTGCTAGTAGGTACAATAGACGAAAATTATTCGTTGCCAGTTAACACAAGGCGCGGAATTTCACCTAATGAAATAGGTAGTATTATCACAAATTAATTTTAATTATGTGTATATAAGTACATATACCTAACTGCTTTGATTATACTTTTAAGTATAATCAAAGCAGTTATATATGTACCTAAGAGGACTTGCATGCTAGATTATAATATTTTTACAATAAAGAAGAAATTATTTTAGATAAAATATTAGCTTTATAATCCTACACTCTTTGCGCTGTAGCAAGGTGCGGGTGACAGTTTTAGTAACATTTCGTTTCACTCTTGAAAGTTGCCGCGATTTACAAATTATGACTTAGTATTTCAGCTGTACCACATTCGTAATATATTAAATCATTATTTACTGTAGTAAATTGAATTAAACCCAACCAGAATGTTCTAGTCTACAAATAAAATCTAATGGAAAGAAAAATTAAGCAAAGTGTTATGCGTATAATGTAACGCCATAGACGTATTTAATGATGGGATGTACTGCTACGATCGATAGTCGATGTTTTTTATAATATTAAACGTATATTGGGCGTAGTTCAATTATTATTGTAAAAAGTCTATAATTATATTAATGAAACAACAGAACATATATAAAAAAATAGATTTTATTCGTCTAAACTCATGTCAGAGTCAGGAACATCTGAATTGTCACTAAATTCATCATCTGTATCTGTGACGGATATTATTAACGATGACTCCATTATATTGTCAATATGGATGTCACGATCCCAATCAGACATAATGTCCCTTTTAGTTTTATTCGCAACCTGCGACTAGTCTTCAGGTTGAACATTGTTGATGGCCTCTTGTAATAGGGCCAACATCTTATTTGCCGTAAATGGCGGCGAAGTATTATGTCTTGCGGCGTGACCTTTTATTTGGGCCCAAATCAGCTCAGTAGCGTTATACTGGCAATGGTAGGGTGGTAGTCGAAGGACCTGGTGGCCTTTTTCTTTTGCCATTTCGTCCAGAGCATAGGTAGGAGTTGGTGGCTTATGACGCCGTACTAAGGCAATAAGCTCTGTCTTTAACATTTTTATATTTATATTCTGCTGTAACTCCGTTTTCATTCAGCCACTTCACCAACTCGCTTTTGCGGTTGGATTGGTTTGGGGGTTTATTAAGTTGTACCGAATGGTAGGGTGCGTTGTCCATTATTATGGTCATAGGCTCTTTTAAATTGTTTAATAGACCTATGAACCGATCTTTAAATTTTTCGTAGTTCATCTCCTCATGATACTCTGTAGTTTTTTTTGACTTAAAAGCCAGCAAACAATTAGGGACGAATCCACTTGCTGCACCTGCGTGACAAATAATAAGGCGTTCGCCTTTGCCCTCCGGCACTTTGGTACACGATTGTGCCGTATCGTCGGTCCAACTTTTACCCACTGTGTGGTTGGCGTTTAGCCACGTTTCATAAAAAAAAAAACAACTTTGCTCCAATCAATTATGTTTTTAGCCTTTCTTAAAAATGCACATCTTGCTAGGGCAATGTCAGTCCTCTCCATAATAATCTTCCTTTTGTTAACTTTTTTGTAAACAAAGCCAATATCTTTTATAACTTGCCGCAACGAAGTAATACCTCCTTTGAACAAGTCAGCTTCTTTTAATGATTTTAGAAGCTTATTTTGTTGTTCTCTTTCAAAGTCTCGTTTTTGTTGGGTAACAACATTAACAAAAATGCTGAATCTTATACCCACAATGTTTTTGTTAACACAATGATCATACCTGCCTAGATCGAAACTAGATACCTAATAGTTGCCGAATGACAAACAGTAAACGTTGTATGAATTTTGGTGGTACACGCGGTGGCGTATCGGTACTGAATACGACTGCTGTGCACGAGGTCTCAAGTTTGAAACCCAATTCGGGTCAACAGTTATTGGGTCTTCTGGCAAGAAATTCTCACTAGCAGTTAAGAAATTATCAAGTCGGGGATATTGTACAACCCCGTGCCTCGGAATGTCCGAAATACCGGATTGCTGTTCAATCGGACTGAGAGTTAACAAATAGAAAGTGGCAATACTTTGTTTTCGCACACATTAGCGCATTATAATATTTACTGCGTAGAAGGCCAATCCCGATTATATTGGCCGCCATGACCAACTTTCGGACTGGAGGACTTTATGTATTTGTGCATATGTGCTTCAAAGAGAAAATTATTTTCATATTGCGTTAGAAAAAGAAGAGGCTCGCTGGCCGACAATGCTCCTGCACTCTGTTGGGAGAAAGCTAGTGTGGCATCTATCCGCACTCCTCGGTGTAAGCAGCAGGGGAGTGCCGGGCAATGCCTGCCGACTACTGGAGCGATACTTTGCTCGCCACATACAAAGCTATTTTGAAGTATTTCGAGGTAAGTATCAGTTGACTATGGCCACAACCTACTTACACACACAGAGAACTACACAGAGAAGAGCCAGAGAGAAAGTTTATTGATATTGTTATTACCAGTAAAGTATGTACGGATAAATAAGTATTATTCTTGTAGACAACTATATAAAGGAAACTTATACTATGGGTAAGTTCAAAATAAAATATATATAATATAAGTGTACGGTACGACCTGTGGTGCTGTAGAGAGACGACTGCGTGCCGAGATTGGAATAACTGCGTAAGACCATTAAAAACAAAAGGGTAATTTACTCCGTGACTGTAACTCTCTAAGGATGGCTTAGTTTTGGAATTTAAATATCATGATAATTCGATAGCCTAAACCTTCGACGTAACCTAACTTTTACTGAAAACATAACATTTGGGACTACGGGTAATCTGCCATTTGGGTCTCGACAGAATGCGATCGTTAAGCGAAGCCACTCTCGTGCACATTCCTATGTGCACAAAGAGTGGCGTCGCTTGCCACCCTTATATTTTACGAGGTTTTAAAGACTGTAATTGTGGATGCAGACAACACCCATATTACGTGCCTAACCCTGGTAGAAATGTATATTCTCCTAAAACTGTAGTTTATTTAAGTATTATTGGTTCATTAATTCAATAATAGCTAAATCAGTTTAGTAGTAGTTTATAATTTATAACAGGTGAAATAAAAATCGGGCAGAGTTTTGTCTAAGCTTTGTAAAATGGCATGGCTGCGGCTTTTATTAACTTCCCCCCACTATCTGGCTGACAGTGTGGCTTGGCGGAAAGGGAAGTCAATATGGCGGCTTGGCTTTGGCTTTGGCGACGCGTTACCTGACGTCACATCCGTTACACTCGGCCATCCTGCAACAATTGCTCCCGCAATGGGAACAAACAACAGCAATTAGCTTTCGAGCAAATCAATTAAGTCTTCTGTCTCTAGCTGCTCATCAGAGCTACTACCGCTATCGGTCACAACGGCTATACTTCTGTATGGTCTTAATGATTCAGCTGAAACTAAACCTGTAAAACTTTTATAACCACGTAAACCCTTTATACCCCTTATCCGGTACCTATCCTTCCCAACTACCTTAATAATTACATATGGCCCTGAATATAAATCATCCAGTTTAGTGTTAACCCTAGCTGCGCTACTAGTAGGAGCCTGTCTCCAAAGAACAAAATCTCGCATTTTGTATATCTGCGCAGATTTCCTGTTCTTGTCAAAATTGCGTTTCATTTTAATACTCGCTTTCTGAATGTTATCTGAAGCTTTCTTGCGCCTAACCTCAACTAAATCAGACACCCGTCCAGGAATTGATACGTCACATAATGGCCTACCAGTACGAGCAAACATTAGATCGAAAGGTTTATACGCAGTTGTGTCGTTAACTGTGTTGTTAATGCCCCAAATTATATCAGATAGAGTTAGCCCAGTTACCAGAAGCTTCAGTTGGATCAGTGGTCCGTAGAGCATCAAGAATTGTTCTATTCGTGCGTTCAACTTGGCCATTTGCACGCGGGCAAGCAATTGCATTCAACGTGTGCCTATATTGTTTATCTGTGCTAAATTTTTTAAAGTGTCTACTCGTGAAAGCCTTCCCGTGATCTGTCACAACATGATTAGGATAACCAAACAGACAAAAGATCTTTTTTAGTAAACGAATGATCTCCACAGAATTAACAGTTCGTGCTGGTCCAGCAATCACGAACTTTGAAAAGGCATCTGTTAATACAAGCATGTATTGGTATCCTTTTTTTGTTCTACAGAATGGGCCTAAGTGATCCATATGTACCATAGACATCGGAATAGAAGGTTTAGGAATGGGGTGAAGTTTCCCTTCCTTTTTGCCATAGTTACCTTTGCCATATGCACAATGAGGACATGCGGTTACGTATTTATTTATAAATCTTGTCATTTTAGGAAACCAATAATCACTTTTAATAATTTCCATGCAACGATTTAAGCCTACATGACCAATGTCATCATGGTGCATCTGTACTATTTTCCATCTTCCTAAACTAGGAACTACTAAACGGTTTCCGTTTATGGTCTTCCGATAAAGCCTATTGTCTAAAATGACGAAATTATTTCTAACCTCTGGATTTGCGGTATTATTATTTAACTGATTAATTATATTATGGAACTAAGCTTATAGTCTTGACATTGTAATGTATAAAACCAATCTGCGATTTCTAGGCGGTTTATGTTCATAGTATCTACTGGATGTCTACTTAGCGCGTCAACATGCTTCTTACGCTCCCCTGGCCTATATTCTATGCTAATATCATAGTCTTGTATCAAAAGCCACCACCTAGCAATGCGTGGAATGATATCGCGTTTAGTCAGCGTAGCCCGAACTGCTGTACAGTCAGTTACCACCTTTACACATTTACCTACAATGTACACGCGGAACTTACGCAAAGACTGAACTACTGCGAGAGTTTCTAACTCATAACTGTGATACATGCTCTCTTCTCTGGTTGTAACCCGATTAAAGTACTGGACCGGTCGTAACGAACCATCTGTTTGTCTTTGTAACAATATACCAGCTATATCTAGCTTGCATGCGTCCGTGTGTATCTCTGTGGAAAGCGCGGGGTCATATAAGGCTAGTACAGGTTCGGAACACAAACTACTTTTAAGTTGTTCAAAACTATTGTTTTGATCACTTCCCCATACCCATGTAGCATTCTTTTACGTCAAGTCTGTTAATGGCCGCGCACACAAGGCAAATTTCGGAATAAACTTTGTAAAATAACTACACAAACCGATAAATTGACGCACATGATGCACATTGGTAGGCACTGGAAACAGTGATACAGCTAGCAATTTTGACTTGCCCGGCTGTATTCCATCAGCGGATATTTCGTATCCTAAATATGTAACTTGGGTTTGCAAGAACGCACAGTTTTTCATATTTAATTTTAAATTTTCTATAGGAAGTTTACCGAGGACGTTTTCTAAAATTAATAAACCCGAATCTATGTCAATTGAGGGTAAAAGTAAATCTTCTAAGAACGCCAATATTTCGCAAGGACTTGTATTCGCGTTTTGTTTGCTGCTAGGACTACCTACAGATTCTACTAATTTATTAATTAACCGCATAAATACTGCGGGTGCGTTTGCCAATCCAAAAGGAACTCTGGTGTATTCATAATGACCCTGAGCAGTTATATAGGCAGTTTTATTAGTGTCTTCCGGAGCTATACACACCTGATGGTAACCTTGGGCCATATCTAAAATTGTAAAGTACTTTTTACCAGCTAACTTTGAAATCTGGTCATCTATATTTGGCAAAGGGAATCTATCTTTCACAGTGATTTTGTTTAAAGCGCGATAATCGACACAGAGCCTATAGTCGGCATTTTTTTTCTTCACTAAGATCACTGGAGAAGCATAACTAGATTCAGATTCCTTAATAATGCCTGCAGCCAATAATTCATTTATTTTAGATTTAACTATTCCTTGTTCATTGTGCGAAAGTCTATAGGGATGGCGATATACTGGTTTATCACTAGTGAGATTGATCTTCATCTGCGCTAGGTTTGTACAACCTAATTCGTGTGTACCAGAAGCAAAACAATGTGCATGATGTGATAATAAATTGATTAAACTTGTCCGCTCTTTTTCTTTTAATGGACCCGTTTTAATATCAGCTATTTTAACACCCCCTATACTTGAAATAATAGCTTTGGCTTGGCTAGAGCTCGAAAAATAACTATTAGAAACATGGCAATCGGAAGGGCAACATACCTTGTTAACAGCTTGTGGCTTATGGCAGCTTTCAGCCCTCGTGAGAACTTCTCCTGGCGGCCATACGATCGTTTCAGAGCCGATGTTCACCACCTTAATGTAGCCCTCTTCGCCGTGAAGTAGGGTTGCAGGCATGGAATAGGACACGCCTCGCAAGTCATAGTGCCGCGCGGGAGTCACTACATCGTTGTCCACATGGTTGCCCAGCACACGGACTTGAATGATGGAGGAACCCGGGGGCAGTCGTTCTTGGTTGGCGGTGACGACTTCAAACCGGTCGCTTTCTACGACAGCGTCGGTTTCACATGTGAAGTCAGGAGCGTATAAAAAATTAGCAACACCGTTGCTAACTGTTAGGGTCATGCCCTTGCTGTTAATAACTGGCTGTCCAATAAGTAGATTCACCTCGTTCATTTTTGTGCTTGATAGGCGAGCTTTGCATCGAACAGATATTCCATCGATTTCTAACTGAAAATCGACCTCACCTAGGCTCGTGGTGAGTCCGCCAGAAAAACCTTTTAGCGCAATTCTCGTAGGTTTGACTTCAAGGGACAGGGCGCTTGCAACTTGTTCGTTTAACACATTAACCTGGCTCCCAGTATCAATATAAGCTTTGACGTATACTCCATTAACTTTCAACGCTTTCTTGTAGCTGTTATCGTTGTAATGGCTCAGTATCTTTACGTCCTTGATGCTACTGCTGGATGCTTTATTGTTTAAGGGAGATGTAGAACAACGCAACGCTATATGGCCTTGTTTCCCACATTTGAAACAAGTACGAGTGTCAGGCTGAGTGCAATTGCGTAACAGATGGCCAGTCTTTTTGCACCGAGGACACGGATCCGTTTCTGGATTTGTGGTAGCAGCTTTTTTGTCGAACAATTGCCGGTTTGCTTTTTGTGAGCCGAGTTCTTGAGGTATAACACGATAGTCATCAAGTGGAAAGCACATTGAAATTTTGTCCTGGTAATATTTTGTCATAGTTTCGGTGGTTAGTTTTTTCCGTTGCAACAACTCTTCCAACATATTTCCGTAATCCTTGTGTTTAGGAAAGGCACGCAGTAACATTTCTTTCCACTCGGTCCATGAATAATTATAGTCATCCAAACGAAGGTACCATTTTTTGCTTGACCGCGTAGTTTGTCTTGCAGGTAGAATGATTTTGTAGTGTCATTCCATCCATGAATTTCTCCAATTTGCTCGATTTTCTTAATCCAAGCAACAACTGTATATTCGTCACTATCTGGATCGAACTCCGGAATCAACCAAGCGGCACGGTGCTGCTTTTATTTGTTGAAAACGGAATCCTCTTCATTAAGATTCCATACCGCCTTCTGAACCTTCTTCTCGAGCAGAATCTTTAATAGCTTCCTTGCTGGTGGTGTAGTAGCTCCATCGTCGTCTTCAGATCCAGAACTCGCACTTTGAGTTTGCAGCTTGGATATGTTACGATGTCTTTTCATTTTGTCTATCCCACTTCTGAATATAATGGGTGAAATAAAAATCGGGCAGAGTTTTGTCTAAGCTTTGTAATCAACAACGAATCAACAACGAATGACACATAAAATGGCATGGCTACGGCTTTTATTAACTTCCCCCCACTATCTGGCTGACAGTGTGGCTTGGCGGAAAGGGAAGTCAATATGGCGGCTTGGCTTTGGCTTTGGCGACGCGTTAGCTGACGTCACATCCGTTACAAATTATTATCCCAGGTCTGATGCTCCGATCGGATAGAGTGTTTTCTTGTTTTATTTATTTAATTGTAACATTCGACACGTGCATTTAAGAGTATTACCACACCCTCACAAACTGATAGCCCAAACGTTAAAACTGTTGCTCGTTATTTTGCAGAACTGGCTGATATACAAAAATGTCCAGATCTCCCATTTTCCACCACTTATCTTCCACTTCACCACAAAAAATGACAGCAGAAAATTGCACAACCAGTGGAGAGTCTAGCAATGTGCCCAGTATACGGCAATGAGCTTATTACTCTTGCGTTTTAAAAATATAGCTGATGAATGTGAGTTTTATTCATCTCGGCTGCACTGTTGTGATATGTGAGGTAATGTATACATAACATATAATGATTATTTACAGATAATGATGAGTGGCAGTTGTATAGGACTACGTTGGCATCTTGGTACCCGTTGCTGGCAGTATCGTGCATTCAGTTGGCGGCCAAAATGACAGATCTCACGGTCCCATTGTCAGCCACGTCGGTATGCTCCACGCTTTTCAAGACAGGGGTTGTGCACTCCAAGGCTGAGATCGTGCATATGGAGTTCCACGTTTATCATACTCTAGGTTCGAGTTTAATATCGTTATAATTTAAAAAATAAGTGCAGCGTGTGCTACCGCGGTATCGCCAATTTGTATTGATAGTTTATGGATCTCGTGTATACGGTGCAGCGATACCCTGAATAATTGTCATACCGCTTTAAGAAACGCTTTTAGTCCAAAATCCTTAGAAAGCTACGCTTTTTTGCAAAGCTAAGAACGCTAGTTTTAATGTAAGTACACTAACTTACAAACTAGCGAGTATATTGTATATTATTATGATATTTACTTAGATAATCCACAATTAATCTAGAAATCTAAATTTCTAAAATCGCATAGATCCAGCTCTCGGATTTTAAACTATTTACTTCTGTAGGTTTTCCCTCAGATAACTTATTTAACTGTCATGTCGGTAAAACTTTATTAACATAGTGTTGCAGATTTCAACACAACGATCGACTATGGACTATTAATTTAATTTTCACTTTAATGCGTATATGACACTGGGGTTATTTCGGTTATCTAGGAGCGTAGGTACTTGTCAACGTTGTTGCGTAAGTATTCAAATTATAAGACTACAAATTCCATTTGTTTAGCCAAACTTTCTTGGGTTTGACTGACAGTTAAATGTAGGTATAAAAATTAAAAGGAAGGAAGGATAAAAAAATGGGCACTGTCATTTTTGTGCTCACCAGTCAGCGTCACTAGCGAGTAAGGTTTTGTCAACCCTGTAATTTGCTTTCAAAAGCTGTAGGTATTTGGCGCTAATAATTGTCGGTTTCTATGGTTGTTGCAGTGACTGTAGCGTTTGACGTCTAGAGATCTTTCTATCCACTAGCGCCCCTAGTGGAGTATTCAAGCGCGATAGCCCTCAACGACACTGACAAAGCTCTACTTCACAGAGAAGTGATTTTATTTTGTTACTCATAATTGTTGATATTGTATATGGTTATTTTGTAGATTTCCGTCTACCGCTGTGGACTTCTATAGAAGTGGCGCAATTTTTAGCTATCCACGTGGGGATTAACAATCCATCTATGATAGAAGCGGTGGCGTACATCGTCGATCTGACAGAGTTCAACAGAGATTTACTTGAGTACCGTTTACGGTGTAGCAGCGAAATCTACAACACACCCGGATCCTCCTCCAGTTAGTATTTTAATTATTTGAGTGATATTACTGTTTAACTGTGAAGGTTTACCGCGGTATAAAGGATTCTTTTTTAAATCCAGGACATGGTCTATTTGTATGCGAAGTGTCATCTTGACCAGTTTTTAACCGACTTCAAAAAAGAAGATCCCGTGTTCCATTAGACGTCCTCATGATCTTGTTCATTTATGTTCCACCTTGGATCATACTGGTGGATAGTATACTTTTCTTCTACATCACATGCATCTATTCTAGATATGATTAATTTCTTATTACTAAAATAGTCTCAGACCTAAAAACGACATATACGATACCTCTACTTACCCCATCAATGACACCGACGTGAGACTATGTATGTTAATTATTGTCTTAGATTCGAGTCGGACTATTATTCGTACGCTGCACATGAGTGCGGGCGGCGTGTGCGCAGCGTCGCGATTCATGCGCGCTTCCGTGGACACTGCGCATGCGCTCGCAGCACTCACACGGACCACGCCAACTTTCATCAAAGCCATATCGGATATTATACTCGAGAGCGTCATACCTGCGGTGTGATTAGCTGAAGCTGGTCAAATAGGTACGTATTGATACCTAATATATCATATATTTAAGTATTTATAATCTTAAGGCAGGTAGGTATTCATATTTAGAGGGTTTAATAGTAACTTGTCCCATTGCAATGCTGGTGATTCGAGTAGGCTTCTCAAGTATTATACAAATTGTATGCAGTTAGCTTACCGGTAACCAGAAGCAGGAGAAGGAATGGTAATCTCCCTTACCAGATACTTTAGGAAATATCAGCTTAGCTACATTAATGTGAATATGATCTACTTTTCATTAATTAGGTACCCAATACATGCTACTTGGTGACTAAGGGCACACACACGGACAGAACTGTGGTCTATAAGATTATAATGTGGTGTATGTAGGGTATAGTAGTAGATCGAAGTGTAACAAGTCAAAGATCACAAGTAAAAGTTTTATTACATTTGTGAACCACGTTAATATTTTTATCATTATTGATGAATAAATGAAAATGATTTATTTATTGACTTTTACAGGTTGTAAAGTTGGAGAAAACAGAGGATTGATCAGAGTAGCAATACAAGCTCCATATCCATGAACAATTTTAGTTTGTAAACTTGATAATTAATATGATTTAATATGACGTATTAACGATACCTACATAGGTTTGTCTAAAGTTTCGAGAATCTACTTATTAAACTGTATCTATTAATGTAAGATAATGAAGTTGATAAAAAGGTCATAAATGCCAGAAATATTATTTTGGTTATAGAGATGAACAAAATGTAGGTACTGTTATTTTGTATTCACGCTGAAAATATATATAAGTAGTTTTTTTTTTATGATGCGTGTGATGAGTATCTATTCCAATATAGTTAAACGGCAATTTCTGACATAAGGCTATTCTTTCTTTTCGTGTGGTTAGTGGCTAATCTGTTGTCAAGAGTTGACATGGTTAACGACTGCTGTCAATTTGGCAATAACCGGGAATTGACTTTTTACGTGCCCTCCGAAGCACGGACACGCTCAGATGAAATACCACTAAGCGGTCACCCATCTATAGACTCACCGCACACAACGTTGCCTAACCTCGC
Source organism: Catocala sponsa (assembly GCA_963564715.1). NCBI lineage: Eukaryota > Metazoa > Arthropoda > Insecta > Lepidoptera > Erebidae > Catocala > Catocala sponsa. The sequence continues at coordinate 25,830,707 of OY751326.1, forward strand.
TAATCGTTTACCGATCAGTGAGTGCAACTGGCTATTGTAAAATAAAAAACTCCTTTTACTAAACGATGGATTTATTTTCTGCACTATACTGTAGGCACACAATCACAATCAATGCTTATAATGTTTGCACAATTGCACTTCTCGACTGCTCAACAACGACTAGCTTAACTCTACTATCTTAAAATTAAACATTATAATATCAAATGACATTTCCCTCACTTCACCACAGAAATGACGGTGTTACGTCACATCCGCCCTTTCAGTGTTACAGTGTAGAAAAATACAATTACCACTAAAATTATTATTTTATATTCTGTAAGTATTGCCACAATGAATAATTAAATCTGTTTATTATTTATACTTAAATATTACAATAGCAAATCAAAGTGATCATTAAATATTTTTATAACAGATCAAAGCGATCACAACAGTCAGCCATCCGACGGCGAGCTAACTCCGAAGCAAGCAATGATCACAATACTAGGCCAATATGTAACGTAGTACAAAAGAGTGAAGTAAGAAAAAACTAATAAAAATAATAATTATTCTACCCATTATAACAATTCATAGCTTATGATAGGGGTCGATAACCTTATGTAATCAGAAGACAATGTGTACATAATTTGCTATAACAATTTTTAAGCAATTTTGCTAGATTCAGAATCATCATCAGATTCTGATGATTCAGATGAATCCGATTCTAAACCAGATGTTTTGTCAACGTCCAGCGATTAAATGTTATTCCAAGGGCGCATCCTATCTGCAGCTAGTACACTATCATATTTTTTGGTATTGAAACCTGGCACACTAACGATTTCGTATCTGTCGTTACCTAGGCTTTTCACTACTTTGAAAGAGCCTATAAATTTTGGCAGTAACTTTTTACTTTTGTCGTCATTATTATAATTAGTTTTTATAATTTTAACCAAATCACCTACTGAATACGTGTGAGCAGGAGATTTTTTTGCATTATGAGCATCCTTCATACGTTTTCGATTTTTATCAATATTATTAGAGGCTTCAAGTCTTATTTCATCAATACTCGAAGGGATGGTTGAGATTGAATCTTTTACTTCTGAATTTGTCTGATTACCACTAGTTAATAACATGTTATCGGTACAACTATTAAGTTTAATGCCGAATAATAATTCTGATGCACTTTTTTGTGTTGTTGCATTAATAGTGTTATTTATACCCCATTGCATTTTACCCAGTTGCTGGTCCCAGATGCGTTCATCCTTACCAAAATGTTGTGTAGACAAAGCCTGATCTGATTAAACCTTTCGGCATGTCCATTTGTTCTGGGACAAGCAACTGCTCTAAGCACATCCTTTTATTCAATGGCACTTTACGGCGTACCGCTGTGGGTGGACTCCCTAACCGCCAATGTAGGACTCCCTTGCGGAGACCACAGACCGCAGACCGGGAGAACGGGGATCTACCGCCTGCCAGCCATTGAGTCGGTCCGACGCCCTCTGTAGTGCCGGAGCGTCGCCCAGGAGTTGTAGTCTGCTGGGTGGGTCGTTGATGTAGTCTCTTTTCCAGCGGCCCTTCTACTATACAAGACAGCGAGTAGGCACACCGTGGGGTTTTGGTCTGTAGGCCTGAAGTACGGGTGAGCCGGACATAACCCTCTCGCCTTCTCTAGTGGCGTGGGGGTATGCATAAGGCGCATTTCTTCACAAACAAATGCTGTATTAGTAACAGTACTTTTAAATAAAATATAGGCCTATGTTATTCGATGATAATACAGCTTTCTAATGGTGCAAGAATGTTTAAAATCGGTTGAGTAGTTTTTGAGTTAAATCCTTACAAACAAACAAACAAAAATCGAATCTTTCCTGTTTGTAATATTAGTACCTATAGCTATGAAGGGAAAATTTTAAATCAATCAAAACATCTCAATATTTTGATTGATTTTAGCATCATGCATAGATTTAATGCAAAGTGTGCTTTCAAATTGCTCTAATGTGAAAGCTCCGTTACTATTTAATTTAATACTTGCGCATCAAGTGTAGTGCGTGGTTGTTAAAATCCGTTATTTGAAGTGAACTGCGCCGCCCGGGGCATTGTGGCGCTTTGATCATCCAACTGCGAAATATGGATGCACCGTCGGAACTCCAGCCACTCGCCCACTTTAATATCGACGCCAATCAAACCTATCAACATACGCAATTTAAGTGATTCAATAGATTTTGGATTGAATAATACGCTGCGTAATATTTTCATTGTTTGGGTAGAGAGGTTAACTGCAGCCCTCGAGAATAAAGAAACCTAAAAACGCCTAGAAGCATGTCAAATGTACCTACTTATCAAAATGACTTAAATTCATAATAATATAACAATGCCAACTTTACTAATATCGCATTTACTTATGTAGGTAATGAAAACCTATCAACGATAATCAAGATTGAGAGATCAAGAAGATATGTACTTATTATTCATTATTCTTGTAGGAGATTCTTAAAATGTCTTGGTAGAATGTTAATTACTCTATCTAGTCAAAGAAAGAGACAACTGTTGCATAGTCGTAACCTGATTAATCAATCAAAACATTTGCTAAAAATAACGACCGTTGGTACCTTATGAATATGATTAACACTTTAGACATGTACCTAATAAGACGTAAATACCTTTTAACACCATCATTTTATAGTACGTATCTCTAATAAAAGATGAGTAAAATTTAATTAAATGCAAGTGCAGAGCGCTTGTTCGCCACCACGACTTACAAACTGACGGCAGCAGCGGCGGGACCGCGTAGCCCGCAAAACGTTAACAAGTTATAAAAATTATGAATTAACGTCAGTGAGATGAGGGTCAGGCGCGGCGCGGGGCGTGGAGAGCACTCAGAGGGTTCACCACAATAGAAGCTGCTCTAGGGTGCCCAATAAAAACTTGACAAATGGCGTTTCATAATCGCGTTGCATTCCAAGCCTCGTCATAGCCATCCCGGATTGTCCTCCCTCTGGAAAATATGTGTGTTGTTCCGAGATTATCTCGCGTGGTTCCTGCCACAGACTAATGTTATAGTACATCTCACTAGATCCCACCCTGTGATACATTCATATCAGTCTTGAGTCAGTTTAATAAATGTCTACACAAAATTAATACAAATATTCAAAACGACGATATTTATGTGCCGCAGTATTTTTTTTGTATTATGAGTAAATAAGTGACAGTTGGATTTGTAAAGTTACATATTATTTGAAGCGCAGACATATCGGCAAATGCCTACTCACTAGATTGCTAGACAACTAAGTCAAAGAGAGAAGTTGTTGGATGTTTCAGGACAAAAGATGTCCAACCCGGTTGATATGCTTACGGCATTTAGACATCGGTGGAAGTAGAAATCTTTCGGCCTATTTGTTCATAAAACGTCGGCGCTTATACCTAATTACCAAATTGCGAGACACAGTGAGGAAACTAACTGAACACAAACTACGCGAAGAGCCCAAAGAAAGCGCTGTGTTATCAACAGAGAAACGGATAAGTTTAAAATTAATAAAAGTACATACGTGCAACGAAGTACTTTATTAACTCCATGAAGATTATGCTGGATAAGCAGTTTAGCAGCAAATTTTTTGCAAGTACCAGCTTTCTTGTATAAAATATCTTATATGACTTCTTATGTACATTCGCTGCAACATAATATGTGATGACAAGTAATTAGATAGCGGCCCACGTAAAAGCTAGTTTTCCCAGACTCACTCGGTGCCCCTCCTTGGTAAGTTATAAAATGCAAACATTATTTTAATGGTTATGGAATATGTTTTATAAGAGTCGTTTCGCAGAGCACTACCAATACCTACGCCTTTTTGCGGTGCACAACGCGCAAATTTCATGCTTTATAGACAGTTAGTAGACAAAAATTATTGTAAAACAGCGCATTAAGATTTAATTAGTGAGGACTGCGCATCATGAAGAGATTTAATATAATACCTACTATTAAATAAATAAATTATGATAATTAAGTAATAGTCAAGTTGTCGGTCAAGTGGCCTAAGCGGCGTATGTAATTAACTACATTCGGTTTGTCATGAGCGAAAACCACCCGTCCGTCTATCTTTATACTGACTGACTGTATTAAATAAAATAGCAACTACATATGTAAGTACGATATGGCAAAATAGGTTTAATGACTGCAAGACATTTTTAATAATATAAAATTTATATCAGCTCTGCTAATAAACCGATCCATTGCGAGCTTAAGGTTTCTCTCAATACTAGAACCTTTGGCCATGGTCAACTACACTGATCCAGTACGAGTTCGAATGTTTTAAGAACATTGTGTGGAACTCTTGGCTTGCTCAAGATATTATTCTTCTGCGATAAAGCAATTGCTAAGAACTATTCAATGCGCTCGTAATTTCAGAGAGTTCTCGGTGTGGCATTTGACGATGTGCCATCGCGGTTTTCACTACAGTGTCTTGCGACAATACGATAATAGATGAGTATAAAAGCAGAAACCTTACTCGCGCGCAAATTGATAGTTATCTTTAGGGCTATCATGTTTTGTTTACAACTAGATTACAAGCACTGCGCGTTAATATTCGTACTATTCTTACCATCTTCTAAGCTAAGAGTTCGTATAAAAAAAGGGTTTTTTAGTAAAACGACCGTAACGTTAAGTTATTTTAGTTATACTTAATATAATTTTTTATATTACCGTTTGTTCTGCTTGTATTAAATGTGATTTGTCGTTTGATGCTAGTTCCAAGCGGGTTCGTAGGTACCATTGTTCTGTTTTTTTTCAGCCGTCAAGCTATCCGTACCGTCAAAACCGCAGAATAGTGGTTTTGTTTCTCCTTTCCTTACGGTAAGCAATGCCTTGATATTGTTTTCATAGCTAAGGAAACGCAGGCATATTCATAAGCTGCGGTTACCACTTACTGTCAAGTAACCTTTGGCAAATATATCATTAAGCAATAAAAAAGAATGCGGTACAAATGTACAATATAAAACTAAAAAACATCTATCATCAATTATTGTTTCTCACTTATTATATTTAGTTAACATAAATAGCTTTTTCATCATTACGAATAATTAGAGAAGAAATATAAACGAATTGTCTGTAAAAGTTACAGCACTAGTAATGTTTATATGTTTATATTAGTGTACGTCGTGGAGACAACCATTAAATTAATGACTATAGTCTGTAAGATGAATAAACATGTATTATTATTATAAAAAAAAATAAAAAAATAAAAAAGTTGGAACTAAATGGTTTATAATGTGTTTATTTTTTAACCATATAAAAGAAGACAAAACAGATTTATTAATATATTATCATTTTTATAAACAGTTAAAAATCATTATAATATCTTCCATCATAATATCTCAAGAACAACCACACAGGTGGAGTGGTAAACCTTTATAAACATATGTAGGTGATGTCTCGTTCATTCTGACATAAACATCAAGGAGATCGTATAATAAGTCTCGGCACTATTATTACGCACTAGAGCCGAGCAAAGAATGTCGGGTAATAAGGGTGTAAGGGTCGGTATTAGCCTCGCCAAAATATTGTGCTAGTCACCGCACCCCTGCGCACCGACAATATTATTAAAAATAATTTCTCATTTTTATTGCCAGCTCTTTAGCACTAGTATAATAAATGACTATAATATTATCACGGTCAGCATTGTTAGAGGTGGTATGTACTTTGCTAGTGTAACATAATGAATATTAGTCAGATATATGAGATATAGCGTGCATCTAAAACGGTTCTTGTATTTTATAGAAGTAAGAAAGAAAGGAAAATAAATTATATCTCCTTTTTACAATACAATAACATAAGTAAGGTGCTTATGATAAATTAAAATGTAACCATTTATTTTTATAAATTGTCGTTTCACATGTAATTGTTAAAATTTTGATCTTTACATGGTAATGACGTAATTTTTTATATCAATGTCCATCAGTAACTGCCTTTCTTCTAGTTTTACATCATTTTCGATTAGTACTAACTTTTTAACCTCTAGAAAAATGGCTACTCTACCTTTAAATATGACAAACCTTTAGGTACATGCTGTGTATCACCGAATACCGTCAATACGTAATAGCTAACGAGTATTTTATTTTTTCCTAGACTATACAAATATTCAAACAGCGGACACAAAGGGCTGCCAATCTCGGTCCAAATTTTTGCAGATCACACAATTATTTATCTCGTGTGAGGACTAATCCACAACACTTTATGCAGTAGTCACTACTCCACTACATATCGACTTGCAAAAATAATTAACCTATGTGTTATTTCAGGACAGCGTAAGTACCTAAATCTATGTCCAGGACAATCATGTCCTGAAGAGAGATTTAGCTGTGTATCAATTTCCATCTAAATCCTTTAACGGCTTACGCGTGTTTGAGTAGCGGACATTAAAAAATCTTCCCGAGCCATTACATTTTTAATATTAGTAGGATTTTAATGCATTTTCTTGCATTCATACATAGCACTTCATTTCAAAGCACTTTCTTGAGCCAGTCATATTTAAGTCCTACTAATAAAGGGGCGGCGGTGTTCCCAACTGTCGGACAAAGTGTTGACTGAAATTGAGAATTTCTTATCCAACAACCTCTATAATACTTTGCCTTAGTAATCAAAACCGAGAGCTGGTAAATGCCATAAGTGCCAATTATGCTACTCATATCATTGATTTTAGAATGTTTAGTTAAAACTAGTTGCACAAGATACTTTACACATGCACTGTCTCACATATCATATGCACTTCGAATCCGAATCCAATCCGAAAGGGTTGTTAGTGTCCGAAAGGTATGACTAATATTACACCTCGTACTTGGCCAACCCGGAAATTGAACCTGAGACCTCATTCATAGTAGTCGCATTCACTACCGCTGCGTCACAATGACAATATTGATCAATAGATACATAAGTACTTATTAGACGGTAGACTGCCACGCATGAATCTAGAGTTCGATTCCGAGGGCATGCCTTGGGATTCTCGGACATTTGAAGTTTAGTCTGTAATAAATAGTTAATTATCGCTCGCTTTAACAGTGAAGGAAAAGTGTTAGGCCAGCGAGATGGAGTATGACCCTTTTCATAATGAGAAGATCGTTCCTAGCTTGCGCCCAACAGTGGGACAGGTATAAGCTGGCTGGTATTATACTATTATTGTATACACATAATACCTAGGCTTAATTTTATTAGCAGTACAGTGCAAAAAGTGTACTACTAAATAAAATGCGTCAGTCGTAAATGCATCTACTGTGCACTAAGTCTCGGTTTCAATTCGCAATCAGACAAAGTGTTATTGGGGTTTTCAGCCTATAAATTCTGAATAGCAGTATTAAGTACTGAACTGTGGGCCATAGACGACAATGGGGTTTCTGCCTACATACATACGATTATATGTTTAAAGGCTCAGACGTATATCCCCGAAATAGCAGAGTTATACAAGGTGAACAAAAGTACAAAAGTAATGTCATGATGTGAATGTGCCCTAATTTTTGCAAATAGCGTTAAATTTTATTGTGCTTTGATGTGCTGAAGAACGTGGAATTATTGTTACTGCTTATTTGACCAATTTTCGGTCTGTTGTTTTATCGCAGCGTGAATGTCGTCGTGTTCCGTGTGCGCGAACAATTGGGGCACAGAGAACCCACATGAAATGCATCAAGAGCCATTGCATCCCCTCAAAGTGACTGTTTGGTGTGGCATTTGCAGATTTGCCTTATTTTTGAGGATGCCGATGGCAGCCCATTTGCCGTAACTGTTGAGCGTTACAGGCAGGCAACCATAGAAATTTTGAGACTCCAATTGCCGAGCCGAGTGATCTCCCGTTTTGGAGATTTGAACTGGCAGTCCAGATCACCAGATCTAACGGTGCCAGACTTCTTCCATTGGGTTTTTTTGAAATCTCGCGTTTACCATAACAAACCTCAGACCTTACAAGTCTCGAAAGCTAGCATTGAAGAAAAATTGCCAATTTGGAGCCAGTTGTTTTGCAAGAAACAATTCAAAATGCCGTAAAACGAGCACAATTATTGTTCATCAACTTGGAAAATGGTCAATTAAACGATATAATTTTTCATCTTAATGTCATCAATTTTAAATCATCAAATAAACTCATGAAAACAGAGTTAATTTGGTAGCTACAATATGGTAGCCAGTTAACATTATGACATTAATTTTGCGCCACCTTGTATTACACTCACATTTACCAAGTATTATTTTAGGTCATACCTACAATATAGGAACGAGTCCGACGACGGCTTTCCGTGTCAGTCTGTCTGTCTCTCTATGATGCTAGTAGTAATTTCCTGTCAGAATAGCTATTAAACTACAACCGTTATAAAATGTTGTTCAACCCGGGCATCAAACTTAAGACGTTATGAAGAGCAGCCTCCATCACTACCGCTGCTCCGAGGCAATAATATACACGCTTTCTTAACGTCACTTGATTGTATTCTGATTCTAAATAGTGAATACTGTACTAGTCAGTTGTAGAAACCATTCCAATCACGTCACACTCACGATCCAATAGGTTTCGTGATATTAGTTGTACCCGCTTTCGGTGTCTGGATATGTCCGTTTCAAATACGCCTTAGTTATAAACGTACGTGAGCATTCTCATTTACATCATCACAATATTATTATGTGCTCTAATAAAAAGCGAACCTTGATTATTAAAGATGAAAGCTACAGGATAAATGCAAAGCACTGCACAGATGGCGTAGTGTTTAAAGTGGTCGCCTCGCCGTTGCCATTGTGCCGAGTGTTGTGGGTTTGAATCCCACATGGAGCAAAAATTTGTGTGATCCACAAATTATTGTTACCGAGTCTGTGTGTTCTTTATGTCCGTGGTTTGAAAAATTGTTAAGTCCCTGGCGACACCGGAAATAGTCATAGTGCGGATCTTGCCCAAAAAAACGTTATAATAATAAAATCAGCCCAGTATATTAACTGAACCACTGCTGGGCACAGGCCTCTTCTCAGTGTGAGGGTTAGTCCACACGCTGAAGTGAGAAAATGCTCAGGCCATAGTCCACCACGTTGGCCCAGCCCATATTATGAAGAACTCTCAGACATGCAGGTTTCCCTACGATATTTGCCTTCACCGTTAATGCAAGCGATTATTAACTATTTAATATATAATTTTAAAAGTTAGCGCTGCGAGCCTTGAAATCGATCTCGACATCTCAGGCAGTCATGGCAGTCCAAGTTTCTCACTATGTTATCACTGCTTATTAACTATATAAATGTTATTAAAGAGGAAAAATACGACAAGCCTTAAAACCATAGCTTTAGAATGTCGATTTATTACAATACACCTATAGCTTAAAAAAATAATATGACAGTGTAAAAAGAACTACTCGTTCAATAAACGCTTAAGCGAGTGAAACGAACGAATCATTGAATATTTTACAACATTCATAAGAATATTTTACATTTAGTTTTAAGTATTAAATACCTTATTAATATGAATTTTTATCAAGTAATCTGTTAAGTAGCAGCAGTACACCAGCGACCAGACACAATCACAGTTTTCAATTCTGTCTGGCATTCCAACAATAAATTGACAGTTAGAATACAATCTGTGCAAGGGTTCTTTTAATACGACGAGTATGTTTAAAAATAAAATCTACTTTACCGATATTGGATTAGATTACAAGTTTTCCTTGCAGCTATTTCATTTTAAAGAAATGTGTGCATACAATCATATTCCAAATTGAGGATTTAAGTCTTCCGTAAAGAAATTAAAAAGCTCTGAAAAGTTTGAAGACACGCGATGTCCAAATATTTAAATCACAGATGTAGTAGGACACTACGATTAAATAACTATAATTTTAGTCGTGGTAGGACGCATCTGTGTTTAAATATTTGGTCATCTCGTGTCTTCAAACTTTCAATACTATATTTATAATTCAGATGATACTACTAAGTGTAATCTGAATTATAAATATAGTAAGTATTATGACGCACACTTATGTTAAAAATTGTTCACTAGAGTCTAGAGACCGAAACTAACATTAGATAATGTTAGTTTACTCGTTTTAGTGTCGACACTTTTTCATGCAATCTATGTATGGTAAGGACACATCTATAATTTAATTATTTGGAGATGGCTACACATATATACAATTTAAACTAACTAGTGGTTTAAATTGTATAGATATTTCAAGGTTTTGAATGTTGGACTGCCTCGTTGACCTGATGGCATAAGTTTTGGCATACCGATTCTTCAGTTCGCCTAATAGAAAATTTTCAGTAGCAGGAAGGAGTCTGGCAATGTGATCGGTAGACCCAGTAGAATCGCCCGCGCTTTATTAAATATTAATATGTAGTGGCCGTAGCGCTTGCGTAGCGCTACATCGTAGCTTCTTTCGCGTAGGTCGACTTACATTTCATATACCTAACAGTTAAACAGTATGCACTGTGACTGATATTACGTAATTATCATGTTTATACTCAATTACAGAATGTTGTAAGCAAAATTTCTAACAAATTAGATACACAAATTCATGATTCGCGCGGATATTAAAACCGAATCTATCACCACATTATGCATTTACATATTTGAATCTATATCATCCTAAAAACAAACTACGCTACGTAGTAGCTTAAGTGGTCTCCGCGCCATTGCCACTCCGCCGAGGATTGTGAATTCGACGGGACAAAAATTTGTGATTCGCAAATTGCTGTTTCGAGTCAAACAAAGAGATGATATTTGTGTCCATATTTGTAAAGTCACCCGCGATACAGAATATATTCCTAATGCGGGAGTTACCTTTTTATAAAAATAATAAACGTTTGTGATCTTCTAAATGTGTCAGTTAGACGTGCAGTCTTCTGTTTACCAGATTGACATCATACCTTCCTACACTAGAAGTACATTAAGTCGGAGCCGATAAGAAATTATACATACCAACATGATGATCATGGCAGACCGATGAAGGTCGGCAGTAAATACGCACGCCTCGTGTAGGCAACATTGTGTCGCATGTCTCTATATCTTGATATCTATACTAATATAGGTAATAAAGCTGAAGGAATGATTGTTTTGGACGCGCTAATCTCTGGTACTCGAAGTAGGATTTGAAAAAAGTATGCAATCGATATCCCAATTCTTGAGGAAGGTATAGGTATATATAACATCACGGTACGAGCCATGAAAGCGGAGCAGTTTTTAATCATAACCGTGAGTAAAAGCGGCGACAGCTAATTGGTTATATTTCTACAATCCTTACTAATATTATGAATGCGAATCTGAGTTTGTTTGTTTGTTTGTAACGCTTTCACGAGGTTGATCGGTTGAGTAATTAAGGCTACTCGACCGATTAACATGAAATTACGCATACACGCTGTCAGGGGTACAGAAAATGACATAGAGGACCGTCTCATCAAGAAAATGAGTACTGTTCCTGAGAGATAGAAAACGAACATAACCTACTTTTACGCAAGCGAAGCTGCAGAAAAAATATAGCACTTAATATTATATTTTTATTTGTTATCGTAGATATACGATAATGCGTGTATTTGTCCAAGGGCTAGACAGATTAGGTACCTACAATAGTATGTTTATTACAACAATATAACGACAAGCAATGTTTGACAGAGCATGGAACACACTAGCTTCCTTATTGTAGATATGCCCCGCTTGTATACAGTCAAAGCATGTCACTGACAATATTATAGACGATACTAATATGACACTCGAATTGCCGGATTGCCCGTGTTGGCTGCGCTTGGCACCGTTCGTCACTTGATACGAATCATATTATTGCTTTAGTCTATAATATCTCACAGTATTCCAGGCTTGAAGGTCTAATGTTATAGGAGATAAGAGTATTGCCAGTTACTAGCAGTTTACTTCATCAAAATACAGTCCCATATAGGTATGGCAGTTCTGAATATTATTATAACAGTTGAAAAGTCTTCTGTCTAAAATTCTTTGGAGTACGTACATAGACCTCTTGAGTACATTAAACCATTAAATCAGTGGTTCGTTCCATCTCCAAGCTTCGAGTTGCTTTGCAACTCTCACATTAGTGGTAATCTTTGTGTCGCAAATAATCTAACAACTTACGCAAACAGCACCTAGATTAAGGGAAACTATTTTTGGGCCACACAATTTTTGTCCCGAATGGGGTTTGAACCCAGCGAATACTTAAAGCACTGTTCCGTACCTGTAGTCATTTTCTGAGTCAAGTAATAAACTTGTAACTTTAGCGATCTTGCACAATATCGCCAATGTTACAAAATCATAAAGTATACCATTTAATGTGAAATACTATTTTGATTATCATAGTTATGTTATTCACGAAAACCTTTACTAGCTTTAGGTATGATCGGTTTTTTCATTACACAACGTATAGTTCAAAGAGGTGAGCTATGTATATTTTAATACGATCGTTAATTTGGCTTCGGTTTAAACTCAGAGACGAGGTGGTTCGTGGAGATGAAATATACGTTAAAAAGAACAAATCCGCTTCGGATCGATGTGTTTTCGCGAGTAATCCGGATTTTCATCGCTGGGAGTGGTCCCTTGCTCCGCCTCGCTCACTCTTCTCTACCAATTTTCTGTCACACTTCAATTTGCTGTTTTATGTATTTCTATTCTGCGACGTTCGCTCGAAATAAAGGCGCTATGAAATAATTTTGTAGATTTATGTAAAATGAAGTATAACTAGACACAGAGCACGATTTGAATACTTAGTGACAATAAATTGTATTTTCTGGACGATGAGCACTTTTATGGTAAACTCATTTAGATAGAGTTATTGCTAATGCAGATGATTATTTTTGGACTTTTTGACCGCGAATGCAGTCTTTTTTATTCAATGAGAGAGGTGCTGTTAGTTTTTGAAACCACATTTATAAGATAAATTGTTAGAAGTTCTAAATTATAGGAAAATGTTTTTCGCGAGAGTGCTGACTGTGGGGGCGTGTCGTGTATTCCGCCCGCCCAGCGCCGCGGCGCGCCGCTCCGCAGTCGCAGCGTTGCCGCCGCGTCGTGATCACGTCTCGTAACGCTCCGTCAGTACAAACCCCGTCGCGTTGGTGTCTGGTTACGCGTAGCTTTTCCGTCGCATATTCGGTAAGTCTAACTTTTCTTTTTAATTTATTCCACATGTCAAATATCAAAGTTTAAACACTAACTAAAGATTAAATATTGTGTAAAACTAATATAGGTACCTAATTAAGTTACCTGCTACAGCTTTCTCGTGAAAATATTTTACTAAGCTAAAAAGGATTTTATATTCAAACGTGAGTTTATATTAAAATTTAAATGTATCTTCAATTAGCTGTCAAATGAAAATTAAAGCACAAATTATAATATAATAAAGTGTGTCTTTTCCTTTACATTAATATTATATACTTGTAATTGTTTAAAAAGTAACGTAGTTAGTTAATTTTCTTATGTCTAACTGCTTTTGTAAACTCTACGAAATACGGAGGAGACACATGATTTATAATGCTAAGAAATTATTTCAATGACCTTAGTAAAAATAAAATTGTATTGTTGCATTGTACTTATTGATTTGTTATCACAGTTTGCGATCTAATAAATGTGGCAGTTAAGTTTTCAGTATTTTTATACTTATAAGAAGCAGAAGAAATACAAGTTTACTTGTAGGAAATATGTTAAATGATATAATATTTTTTCTAGCTCAAATACTCAACCCTTTTAAATATTATTTATAACAATTTAGTGAAAGAACCTACCTGTAAAATATTTGTAATACTAGAGAAATCTATAGATGGTTTTAATTAAACAGTAATTAATATTAGCAATACATCTGTCTAAATAGCTACGGTCTTGTCGCAAGTAGGTATATTTTAAAACTGTAAATAATTACACGACATCTACCAAAAATAAATGATATACTTACCTAATATTATTTTCAAAAAGTTACCTGCATACTATATGTAATCCTAGTTAAGTACTTACTTAACTGTTGTAAGTTACCTTTCTATAATAATAAAATAGCAATTAAATGATAAAAATAAATGAATATTAACGTAAAGATGCTATACATTTCACTCCATGATTTATTTTTATAAGGAATCGCATAAATTGCGGTTGTCGCACATCGAAAAAAACATTGATTACTCTCAAGGAACAAAATATATTTACAGGCAGATGACGGGTAAAAGATAAAGTAAAGTCATCTAAATGCTAAAATTGAGAATAATTGTTTTATAACAGCAAGTCGATTTAAAAACGTGTTTTCTTAAAAAACGCAATTCTCGATATTAAGTACCATTAATAATAACGAAATGTTATTTTCCACAGTTGGTTTTGAATTACATTTAGAAATAAATCAATTTAATACAAACACACGAGATATATTTTATTTATTTATTTGTTCTATGGAAAACTTGCAGCTAAATTAACAGATTATAGAATAGTGACAGAAAGCCAATTACATGTCTTCGCTTATATAAAGTTGATTACTAATTAAGTGTATAATAAAACATTATCAAAACCAATTATATCTAAAATAAACTACTTATATATGAAATTAAGTCAAGAAAAAAGTGATGCTGTTTACTCAATTTATTAAAAGATCTACTCGCTCGCACAGTAAAAGTGTTTTTTCTATAATTAGTAGGAGCATATGGCACACTTATTGGGGGATTAAAACGAGATGATTTGCAAGGAACGTTAAGGCCAACGTTGTTTAATAGATCGCAGTAATTTATATAATTTTCTAATATTTTTAATAAATATAAATAGTCAGCAATTTCATGTTACAAATATATGTATAATATTAAAAATCGCTTCTGATTGTTAATAAGACATTGAGATAATATCATTGATACCGGGAGCCAAGCAAGTTGACATTTATAATAATAATAATAATAATAATAATAATATTCAACCACATACACACAACACCATCTAGCCCAAACTAAGCAGAGCTTGTACTATGGGAACTAGACAATGGATAGACATACATATATACTTTTTTTTTTTTTGTAAATACATACATATTATACATAGAAACACCCAGACCAAGACAAACATCATCGTTCATGCACACAAATGCTTGACTTGTGCGGGAATCGAACCCGCAACCTCAGGCATGGCTGTCGGTTACACTAACCACTACGCCATAGTGTGTCCCTATCTCGAAGGCTTACCTGGTAACGTGGGGATGACGTCGTCACGTCCAAAGCAGAATCAGCGACAATATCGTTTTTGAAATTTATCCAATTTAGTTATATATAACATACTAATATAATAAAATAGTTTGATTATAATTGTTTGCGCGGGATGTTTTAAGAAAATAGCTATGTCTATGGTTATATATGTTCGCCACCGGTATACATTTTGCAAATAATTATACATAAAATAATAACATCCAAGAAAAAATCTAAAACTATCTGTTTCAAACGGACATAAAATTCACTCAAACATCGTTAATCTTTGAATGGATGATACCTGGTATTTTCAATTAATGATACCTCCGATATATGAAATATTTACAAATAGGTGTTGATAGAAATAGCAGAAATGTGTGTTGTTATATTAATATAAAATGTTAAGCCTTGGCACTAAAATACCCAAATGCCATGTTTTAAAAAGTCTTGAAGCTATTAACCTGTTAAGGGCTGATGGCTGACTATGGCTGGTACGGTTACAGACATAGGTTTTATCCATATCTCTGCTGTTGTGCGTTCGATGCATCCAATTAAACAATTCATTATTCTCAGCCATAGCCGCAGCTTAGCTGAACATACAGATAGTTATTCTGTTTTACAGGTCCGTGTCATTTTTATCATTTTAATACTATTTAAACCTTAGAAGAAAGACAGTATGATTTAGATATTAAAATAATATACTACTTGTGTAATACCAAAAAAGCTTAGTAATAAAACATGTTCAAAATTATAATTATAATTATTTTACAGCTCTTTACCCTTGGCCGGACGTGTCATAAAGATGGAGTATCACAGTTATATATTTTGTAATTAAATGGTAATTATCCAGAACACTATAAATACATTAAATATTGCATAGCGAATTATATTATTTAAAAATTATGCCTGATTTTCCAGTATTTTAACTAGGTACCGGAAGAAATTCTTCTCCAATGTCCCCTTAACAAAATTTAATACATATTTGGTTTTATTTTATAGCGGGCGCCCGTGATTCTTTGTAGTTTTTATTGACGGTCCATCGATGTCATTTATTAGGCATCAGTATGAATAAACCAGCCTGCTCAGATTAGTAGCACCCTCTTACATTATATAGGCGGAAAAGTAGTGCCTAGCATCCTGTTATATAAAAAAGACTACTACGAATAGAAAGATCGGAATATTTCACATGAAAAGATAAACTACTCTATTCGTCAAATGAATATAAATAAAATGTTTCGTGACAATCATCGCAATCATTATGTCAGTCAAATAACGTTCAATGCTGAACACAGGCCGAGTTCAGCAAATCATAGATATCCATCCAAAGATTTCCACGGAGATTGAAGCTGTACTACTTGTATCCGAGTCAGTTGTTCATCTCCAGTCGTTTGTTCGTGAACTAGGAGGCGTAGCAATCAACGCTGCCTTTGTCATTGTTCGTGTTAGCCCGCGAACCTTTGTTATAAGATGGTATGTTCGCCGTAGAATATGGACTGCCCCCTACCCCATTAATTTAGTACTATTCGTAGTAAATGATGTGTACATATATTATAATGACCATTGGTAATGCTAAAAAACGGATATTGAAATAAACATACTTCTTTCATAACTGATTTATGCCCTTGGTAAGACGTGCCATTTTTTATAATGTATTTTATTAAACCTTGCGTTAATTATGCCTTTGAAATTTTAAATACTATTTAAACATGCACATAATATAATGATTACTTTACCAGGATCTCGAATAAAATCCACGCGAAATAATTGTTCACTGGTTCTTACTTGAAAAATAGACGTTCAGCGAACAGTGATGAACATGCTCCTGCAGTTGTGGTACGTTATACGTGCGTGACTTTGTTATACAACCACCATATCAAATTATAGAATTTCTAAACGATATCTCATGAAAATGGTCAGCTATTATTTTATGTCTTTTTTGTCTCTAGTATAACCATTACTTGCCTAATATTTTTATTTTTATTTTGGCGTGTCCATACTTGCTTTACCACTAGTAATTGAACAAAATAGTTACATTAGCCGATTAATTCTATCAATGCAATATATCAGATGGTTACCAATAAGCGGGCAATAAAACGCGCGAGCTTTGGCTGAAAGAAATACGCGTTTCCTGATTTATGCGTAATCGGAACGCGGCCGCCCCTTTTTCAATAAGGGCCCTGATAAGAATCATTGCGTATCGCCGCGTGACGGCCGTCGAGGTATGCAATTAAATCGCTTTTTTACAAGCCCGTCTCTCCACAGATAAAAATGTAATGATATAGTGATTTTTTATATATACTATCAAATGTTTTTCAAATTGTAATAAAAGGCCAATAATTATGCAGCTATACTGCATAATTATTTGCTTTTTACTTAGGTGTTATTATTTAATTCTTGCCTCAAATATACGTACCATTAAGCCCTGGTATATTTATTGGATATACCTTTGTTCAATAGTGAGCGACTTTAAACAACTATGAGATGGTTATCAAGTATTGATATAGCAGAAAAAGAAAGAATGCCTGGTATTAAAGTTATATCATAAGTTCAACAATCTTGAAATCTTAATCAGGTTGTTAGTTAAGTAAGAAGTCACGAGTAAGATATATAGGATTTATGCCGAATGCTTGCTTTTTTTTGCAAGACTAATATCTTAACTCATGGTAGTTATAAAATAAACAGTATCTAGATAATCGTTTTATATAATATCCATATATTATATTCTGAAACTATAAAGCAAGTCGACTTTTAACCGACTCTTTTGGAATATACATACTGGAAATTGTTTGTGCACAGTCAAGTGTGTAAGATGCGTATTACACGATGTTTTAAACCAATATTCTAGAACACCGAGAAGTGAGTCGTATAAACACATGTAGATATAATTACACTTGTAGCGGCGTATATTTGAATGGACCGCATGTATCATTTCATAACGTTTACATTTGGTGTGTTTATCGCCTACTGTTCCGGCCATACTATTCTTTTCCGAGTGTTTACACGTAGAGGCAATAGCAATAGATAGCGCAAGTAACGTGGGCCAACTGCTCCCGGCTCCCGGCTAAGTAGGCGGGCGGTGCGCGGCGGACGGCGGGTGTAAGGCCGCCGCCACACCGCGTTGATCTTACCACCGACCACCAAATATATTAATGACACAACCCAAAGTCGTTAACCGACATTAACACTTTTATTTCGTTCTTTCCGTTCAGCTACTCTTCGTGTAATTATACCTTGTTAAAATGGAGATATTTAAATGATGTTAAGTAATATGATTACATTTTATTTATTTGTAAGAGGTAGTAAAGTAGAAATATGTGCTTACTAAAATGTTGGTAAAAGTATATTAAATAAGTCATTTGAGATATGAAGTTAACATTTTGCATGTCAACTGAACTGATTTTATAGAATGATAAAGATATTAAAATGTGTATTTTAAAGAAGGGTCACGCGCTTCTCACTAGTGTTATAAATTATACGTATTGGTACTTTGATTGGTACTCGTTACTACACATTTGTTTCATAAAATATGTCAAAATGATGGCAACCAGTTGTATTATTATGGTAAGGTAATATAAATATATATAAATTAGTACCAGGGATAATGAATTTCTAAAAGGATAGTGAACGTCGTCTCTAACAAATTTAATAGATGCGTCATCGAAAATAAATTAATGTCTATAAACGTGTACAATATATAGTTATTGCATAAAGTAAAATAAAAACATTTTTGATTAGCATGTATTTATTCTATCTCTTATCTTATCACTTTGATATTTTAGTGAAATGGGAGATTCAATGTCTTTGTCTAAGAAGCATCGATCGCCACGTTTGACAAACATTTATGTGGTTCACAAACATTTATGCCGAGTCTAGGTGTTCTTTGTATCCGTAGTTTGAATGTTTTTAAGTCTCGCGCAATACAGGCATCATATCCAGAACGAGAAATAGATTCTTACAAAAAAAAATGGCGCCTTGCTTTTATCAAAGTTCTAAAGCTACTTACGTAGAGTGAAAATATTTTCTTAGCCGGCTTGTTACGCACTTGACTAGTGATATCGCTTTGCCCGACCTATCCTAAATTGTTTGAAACGTTTCATACACGTTTAACAATTAATAACTAATTATAATTAAATCTTAGTGATAATATCGATGAGTGAGCACAGAATTTTGGTTAGTGCTTTATGGGTATAGTCTTTACCTAAATTCAATTACTTGAATGGAAAGGTATGTTACTATATATAAGTTATGTTACTAATCGTTTTTATTGCAGACAAACAATAACCCGCTATAGAGATACTGAACTGAATGATTTTCATCTTGCATCCCACGATAGAAACAAATTACTGCAAGTATTTGAGTAAGAAAGCGCTGATAGCTTAGTGGTGACACTTCGTTAGTCTGCATGCAGAGGTCACTTGTATGGCCTTAGATTAGGTACGCATTTTTTTGTTTTATGAGTCATATACATATTTAATAGAGTATTATTTGTGAGGAAAGAAACATCGCGATACAACCCGAATACAAGTCCTTCATAATGTTCTTGAACATGTGTGTAACCTGGAGTGGGCTATAGCCTAGCCCTAGTAACAGAAAGTGATCCGAGCCCAGCAGTAAGACTTCATCTATACTAATATTATAAAGAGGAATGATTAGATTTTTCGTTTGTTTGTAATTAACTAAACACTACACAAACGTTTTTAAAAATTCTTTTACCATTATAAAACTCTATTATTACATCACCGAGTAACATAGGCAATATTTTATTACAAGAAGTTTACTGTTACTAAGTAGTGAGCAAAGCCGCGGGTATAAAGCTAACCTATAAATATTGTTATATATTATGAAACTTATATATAATTATAATAATAATTAGTTGATTAGTTGGATGTGTGTCATCCGCACTTCAATCATCATTACTATAATATCAGTATTCATTTACTACGCCGAGCTTTGAAATCCAATCTAGACTCATATCTGTAAGCCGATTGTATATAATATAATTACACTTGACATATCGTTTACATTTGAGTCCAATCAGTGAAATCCGTGATTAACAGGCAGACAATACACGTACATATACCTATATCACAAGATGTTCATGTATGACCGTTTGAGTCTCCAATTAGTCCAGTAGCATAATGGGATAAGTGTTGTCGTGTAATCAATTCGGAGTAAATAGAACTCTGCTTTGTAGTTGCTATTTTGATGTCACGCAAACATGGCCTCCACATCAATCCGATACTGGGGTTGAAATGTAATTACTGCATTTAATAGATCTAAGTGCTCTAGTCCAAATCGGAGGCAGTTGCTTCCGATAGGTACTAAGCTAAAGGTATCTACCAATTCCCGCGCTACTCTTATTAAATCTTGAAAGTACATTTATGTTAAAACTTTTCTGTTCCTTTCTAAGTTTCGCTGTATTTATTAGAAGCTTTATTGTTTTACTGTACATATAGATTAATGATTTGCCTAATAGACCTTGACTGGTATTCAATATTAAATAAAATATTAAAGAATTCAGGTGATTCCGATGTAAAAATCCGTATGCCGATGTTTTGATTCCTAAATCATGTTTTAGAGGAGAAACTAACATTTTATTATTTCGTAATATTTTATTATTTCGTGATGACTTTTTACCACTGACATTAACATTACATATTTACAGTCAACCTTTTTGGTTGTAGGCCTCTACAGTATTCCCCCCTCAGCGAAGCGTACAGGAGGTTTTGATGTTCTGCCGGATTTAGGATTTATGTCTTGGGTGGCTGAACCGGGCAGTGCTATTCGCTTGAATATGTAACGATCGCTTTTCATGAGTTGCTTAAGTTCTTTATCTTGTTTTTGAGTCTTTGCTAACTCGTCGTAATTTATCGGCGTTGGACATGAGATCGTGTCCACTCGAGACATTGCGTCGGCGACACAGTTATCCTTGCCCGATACGTGCTTAATATCGGTGACGAATTGGCTGATATATTCTAAATATCTTGTGCGTCTCGGAGTTTCGTCTTTGTAGTTCGCTCGTAGTGCAGAGGTGAGGGGTTTGTGGTCCGTCAATATGGTGACGTCACGGCCTTCTATCATCCGGCGAAAGTGACGTACAGCCATGTATATAGACAGAAGCTCCCTGTCATACGTGCTGTATTTCCTCTGGGCTTCGTTGAACTTCTTTGAGAAAAATCCGAGCGGTCTCCACTGATCTTGAATACTTTGTTGAAGCACCGCCCTCGGCGCATGTATTGGATGCGTCGGTCATAAGCACGATAGGTAATGTTGACGATGGATATGATAACAATACAGCGTTGCTAATGTCGTGTTTGCATTTTTCAAACGCTTGTATTGCTGCCTCGCTCCACAATATTTTCGTTTTGTCGTTTTTCTTTGAATCTCCAAGATAAGCATCAAGCTCTTTTTGATATTCCCAAGAATCGACGTAATTGTTGGACTGTCTCTGGACGAGGGTATGATTTTATGGCTTCGATTTTCCCGTCAGTTGGCTTAATTCCTTCGGCGTATATAGTGTAACCCAAAAAGTTGAGTGATTGTTGGCCAAATGTACACTTAGATACATTTAGTTGTAACCCATGGTCGTTAAGCCTTCTGAATACTTCTTCTAACTCTCTTCTGTTCTGCTCTTTCGTTTCTGAAGCCACTAAAATGTCATCGACGAACGGAAAAACAGGAAGTCCCCGCAGAACGTTGTCGATATGTCGCTGAAACGTTTGCCCAGCGTTGCGCAAGCCGAAACACATCCTTGGAAAATCGAATAGCCCGAATGGTGTGATCACGGCGGTCTTTTGGATTTCCTCTTCACGAGTCCTAACTTGATAGTAGGCCTTTTTCATGTCGATAATGGAGAAATATTTCTTCCCCAGCAAGCTGTAAGTGAAATCATGTAGCCTGGGTATGGGGTACTGGTCTGGCACAGTCACTGCGTTGAGACGGCGATAATCACCACAGGCTCTGTATTTACCATCCTTCTTGAGGACAAGATGCAATGGACTGGCCCAGGGACTCTTCGACGGTCGACAAATACCTTGTTCAACCATAGCGTCGAATTCTGCCTTAGCTGCCTTGTACTTGTGCGGAGGCAGCGGTCGCGCTTTCGCATATAATGGCGGGCCGGTAGTCTGAATGTGGTGTTTCACTTCGCTATGACAGAACATCAAGGTTGGTCGGGTGATGTCTGGGTACTTCGCGAGCAGGTCGTGGTATGGTTGCTGGTTATCTACAGCGTTGATGCTGGGGTCTGAAGTAGACGTAACGTAGCCGACAACAGAAAGGCCTGTGATCTTATCGATCAACCTTCGCCCGTGAATATCTACCGTGAGTTGGTGCTTATGTGAAAAATCGGCCCCTAATATCGGTCTAGTCACTTCGGCGGTGATGAAATTGCACGTATACGGTCGACGTAATCCGATATTCAACGTCATCGTGCGTTCCCCATAGGAGGGTATTCGTGAACCGTTTGCGGCGTACAGGAATTCGGTCGGCATCGTTTTTTCTGTGCGTATCCTCTTGACAGGTAATACTGAGACGTTCGCGCCGGTGTCGATGAGGAAATGTAGACCAGTTCGCAACTCTTTTATGAACAGACGGTGCTGGGTTATGTCATTGACTTCGGCTCCCGTCGCAGCTAAAGTCGAAACTAGTTTTCCTGGTTCGTATTCACCTTGCTCGTAAAGTTACAGGGTCTTCGACAGCGATACGCCTCCTTACCAAACTTGCGATGAAAATAGCATATCGATGTGTCACGATCCACGGATTTGGAACGAGATCTTGAACGGTATCTGCCTCGCTGCGATCCGCGGTAGTGGTTACGTGATCTGTCCAATTTCAAAGCAGCGACCTCCTTCATAAGTGCCTCGATCATATTCAAAATTCTGTCATTAGGCGATGATGTCGACGTTTGCGACGCGGTGTCAGCGTGACTGCAGGAACACACGGAGTGGGCCTCTTTCATCTGCTCCCCCATCCTGTCTGCCATTGCCGCTAGCGAATCTAATTTTGATTCTTCGCTGACCGCCAATACAGCTCTCGTCGACGAGGGTAGGTGGCTCATCCACAACATTCGAAGGGTTTGATCGGGCATCTTGTCACGAGCCAGTTCACGCATACGACGCAGTAGCTGGGAAGGGCGCTGGTCGCCCAGTTCAACCTCGTTGAGCAATTATTGTAGTTGTTTATTCTCCGACTCCTCGTAGACAGATAATAATCGGGTTTTTAGTGCTTCGAATCTACCCGTCCTGGCCGATGCTAGTATAATGTCACTAATTTGTTCAACGTCCGCTTTGTCGAGTTGTGCCACAGCAAACCCAAACTTCGCTTCTTCAGTGAGTTTTTGGTTAGACACCATGGTTTTGAATTGTGCGAACCACAATCGAGGTTTGTCTCGCCAGAATGGAGGAATCTTAGACTTGACGGAGATCATCTCAATGTCTTCTTCAGACAGCATGACTCTTGTTCTCCATATTGTCTTCGTCGGATCACGTCGGGGTCACCAATTTAGAGGAGAAACTAATATTTTATTATTTCGTAATATTATTTCGTGATGACTTTTTACCACTGACATTGACATTACATATTTACAGTCAACCTTTTTGGTTGTAGGCCACTACAATGTACAAAATATAAAAAGACAGTGGCAGGAAGAATGATACATAGTGTTAAGAACACAATAATATATTTAATCACTTAAATTATAATAATGTTCTTAAATCTCAGTCTTCTTTGGATAGGTTGGGGTTATGAAGTATTAATATTCTCCGAATATAATAATATGTATATAAACAAGTACCTTACCTTAAACTTATCTCGAGGTACGATACCTCTAAAGGAATACATTTTGGAATTACGAGTAGGTGTTTAAAAGTACAATATGTTTGGACATTTTGAAATACTGATTAATTTGTACCTAATATCTGCAAATGCGACGCAAAAGAGAACTTTTTTATTGATAAAATTCGAAGCAAGATGCGCAAAATCAAATCAGTCACTGCAGTATAAAAGGACGTGCATACGCTTTTAACACTTTTTTAAATTACTCCGAATATGGTATCAATCGTTATCTCTCGGAATAATGTGCCTTTCCCTAATTGGATTGGATTGTAAATTTCTACTAGACATCAAAGTGAATTATCTAACAATTAGCTGAATTCTAGAAGTGCCTGCTAACAATATAAATTTGTACGGAAATATCAGTGGCTTATTGAATTTCTGGCGATTTTTACATTTCGGCGTTGCTACCGCGGTTTTAATGAAATTAATTAATTATATTATTAGACTAGCTTTTACCCGCGGCTTCGCTTGCATTAATTTAGAATTTGACAGTCAATTCGGGTCGTACTCTGCTTGTAATAATATAATTTAATCATGATTCGAAAGACACGTGGCGCCATCTATTATCATAAAAACGTTGTTATTGTTTTTCTCGGGAACAGTACTTTTTTTCGGGATGAAAGGTAGCTTATGTCCGTTTCTGTACACCTGTCAACATATATATATGCAAAATTTCAGGATGTTCGGTTCAGTGGTTTAGGCGTGAGAAGGTGACAAACAAACAAATAAACTCATTTTCGCTTTCATAATATTAGTTAGGATAGGATTATATTCACATCATGCCATGTGTCAACATGTGTCAACCTTAGCGATAGTTAGATCACACAGAAACTTTTGTCAAAATTGGTAGACCACTTTCTTGGCCGATGGTACTATGTAGCACGGAACCAATAGTACATACATTCTTTTTCTTAGCCCGTTTTCCGTTCTTATTATTTAATTCTCTGCCCAAGTTACTTAAATGGCGTAGTTTTTATAGTGTAAAGCTAGATAATAGCATAGCTTACTCAAAAACAACATTT
Source organism: Catocala sponsa (assembly GCA_963564715.1). Lineage (NCBI taxonomy): Eukaryota > Metazoa > Arthropoda > Insecta > Lepidoptera > Erebidae > Catocala > Catocala sponsa. The sequence continues at coordinate 25,855,679 of OY751326.1, forward strand.
AAATATGCGTCGTTAGATTACACGCTGTCACAGAATGCGTAAGAAAAATAAAGATTCACAGCTCCTCCCCCGTAGGTAATAGCGTGATAATATGTAGCCTACCGACCTGTTAGTAACATTCATCCAAAATTTGAAGTAAATCCATACAGTACTTTTTGAGTTTAGCCCGGACATACATACAGACAAACAGACAAACTGACAAAAATTCTAAAAACTATATTTTAGCTTCGATATCGATTGTAGATCACGCCTCAAGTATTCTTTAAAAAATATATTCAATGTACAGTTTTGACTTTCCTACGATTTTATTATATGTATAGATAGTCGTTTACAACACTAAGGAATATGTCGTAAATGTAGTCTTAAAAATTAAGATTCTACTGAGCCTCAGACTTCTCGTATTAGTATAGCAAAGTACTAAGTAATCAGAGCAGGAATACATTCTGCTTGAAGAGAAAATATGTCAGACGATCACATTCATTTTAATAAACAGTGAAAGACAGACCATTTAATTTTCTGATGTTGTATTCTTAAAATGAAGCAACATCAAGAATGTAATACATATATACGTGTATCTTACGATCAACATATCAGATATTAAGTACTAAAAAAATCTTTTTTAAGTATCTCATAAACGCGTGCGGCAGGTACTCCAAACTTTTAGGATGCTAACCATATACTGTGGGTTCGATTGCTAGTCGAACAAAGTATTAAGACGGAGTCTGAAGTAACGTAAGGGTATGTGCAGATCTGGCGAAAGCGCCACGAACGCGACACCTCGCGAGCTGCGTGCGTGCAATTTAAGTTCGTGCGCCGCCGCCGTTCCTGTGCCGCCCGCGCGCCATCTACGCGCTGTGCGTAAACGACGCAAGAGCCGCGTGCGTGCGCCCCGCGCGCTGCACGTACTTCCTGCACCCACTCACCTTAAACACAAATTTACAACTGAAATATACAGTATGAAAGCGAGCGTAAGTACATGCGCGCGAGCTGCGCGCGCACTAAACTGTGCCTTGAGCTTTGCGTGAGTTGCGCCAAGGAGGCGCACCAAAACAATTCTAGTAACAGTACGCGTGCTGCACGCACACAGCTCGCGAGCGGGTCGTCAATGGCGCATTCGTGACGCATTCGCCAGATCTGGACACCCCAAAGGTCGAAATGCTAGCAGAAAAGATGTCGCTACCGCAGATGCGACAGATGCATGCGTCGGCGTCGTAATCATTTATGAACTTCATAGGGCTTATGTCCTGCAGTGGACTATTATAGCCTGATGATGATGGTGATGATATATTTGGTTGTACTTAATAAAAAAGTGTAATATGTATAAACCATTGACCAGTTCCAACTCAATTGCAACATTTCAACTAGTAGTATTAAATATAGAACTTATCGTTCCTGGCTACAGAGAGTATAATTGACAAATGTGGATATTGCTAGTTTTTCTTTTATATGATTCATATGTCAATCAGGTAAACTAATTTTAACCGCAAAAAAGCGAAACCACCTTTAGGTTACGATGATGGTGATGAGCTATGAAAGTCTTACAGTGCTTTGAAAGAAACTTACAGTTAGTTTATATATATTTTCTTTACGGAAATCTCTAGTAAAATACGAAACTGATCGTAAATTTTTAAATGGATTTTCCAAATGATTAATTTAAACCTAGGCGTAATTCAAAGAGCTATTATTCTGCGAAGACTAGGTCCCTATTTAATTAGTTTGCACTTATACGTCAAGCACAATAGCGTCAATTGTATTGTACCTTAGTCCTAAGTCACTTGTACAAATATATTCTCAAGTCAGCTTGACTTATTGTACGGTCAGTAAAGAGCGGTGATGTTTATTTGTGTCCGTGGTCGCCGCTAGCCACATCTAGTAGAATACAAAGCGCATACTAAGCGGCCGGACGACGCAATATGAGCGTTAACAAAATAAACACCTCTTCTATTCGTGTGAGGTTAAGTGGCCGTAATTCTGATTTTTTGTTTGTTTCTCCGAACCATACGATAGCCATTTTATCTGGAAATGTTTGTTGTATGTAAGTGTTTTATGTATTTTATAGAAGCGGTACGCGCGGGATAAATAGCCACTCGTACCACTGGTGGCACGGACGAGTTGGTGGTAAGACGAGGAGTAAGCCATAGTATCCTATGTCACTCTCTGGTCCATAAACCATCTAAATGCAAAAAAGAAACGACGATTGGTTTATTCATCCGCGTGAAAGAAAAGCAAACCACCTAAGCATTTATAATATTAAGGATTGGATAAAGTACCATTATGTTATTTTATCGATCATATGATTTTCATAATACTTAATAGAACATAAAAATCATCAAACGCCTCATTATTAGAATAATATGTTTAGAACATAAAACTAATAAGTAGGTATCGATGATTAATTTGTTGTATAATTAATGACTTTATAGTTCGCTGAGCGCCTCAACATAAAATAAGGCTGCCGTTAGTAAGCCTATGCGTACATAAAGATAAATCTTATTGGCATAAATATCTGTTACTAAATAGATAAATAATGATACATTGCAATCGTTCGGCATACTCGTTTTACGTTAAATTGTAAAAATGTGCAAAATCTTTGTCACAATTTCAGTACATTGCATAAAAAAAACAAACGGATACACCAAAATGACAAATACACTACCAATAGTATAGAAATATCAGTAGGCATACTGTTCAAGATAGGTGTATTTTTGAACTACAATCTGCTGGCGTATACCACTGAATACTAAGATCTCGTAATTAAAATGAACCTCTGTATAGACCGCCGCATCAGTTATGGAAGGGTTTCTACACCACATGGCGCCGCAGTTCCTGCACCCAGCGCTGCAGAGCTTCGGCTGCGGCGCCTTTCGACCGATAGGGGGCGCCTTCCATCCTCTATATCCAGGCAAAGCTTTTGCAAGACATCTTGGAGAACAATATGCTCTAGGACAGAGCGTTGGACAAGCTTTAAGGGTAAGTTTCTTATTTGGAAATTACGGCAGCGCGGCAACGGTAAAATGATGTTCGCATGTACCTAAGTTCTATCCACGTCAGCCTCCCCAATCTACGACACCCAATTAAATAATTTTTACGCTTAAGGTAAGCTGTCACTTAAGAACTAAACACAAATATAAATGCATTTGCACACGAGAACCGCGTCTTAAATTCAAATGTAACTAATAGAGTAAGCGCACTACGAATTAATTAGGTATTCATATCACAATAAGTATAAACAAACATACCATCCGCCCAATAGAACCAGTTACTAGAGCCGTTAAAATTTCATATAGGTCTATTTCACTAGTTCCTGGAAGATACCTATTAAAAACTCATGGACAATTCATTTTTAATTGATTTCACTCCAGGCTAGCATGACCCCCGACCGCAATAATCAAACGATTGCTTTTCGCAAGTACCGGGATTAATATATACATTGTTTTATGTGGTTTATAATTCTGCATTTAACACGTATACGTACAAAGCTGATGCTTTGACGTTTGTTTTCGACGACACAACTCAATCTCCTCAACCATCATTAACATGTAGTAGGTACTTCAGATATTAATGGCCCTTACCAACCGAAGTAGTTCTCTTTGTTTGTAATGAAGGAAAATTTAAAATTAATGTACAAAAATCTTTATTGTATATTTAATAATATTTATGAGCGATCAAAAATTACTATAACTTGTAAGAAAAATAGAGAATCACAGCCTTGGATTACAAAAGCATTAAACAATTGTTAGATCGTAGAGATGAGCTCTTAAGGAGATGGAAATCATGTCCCAATAATCATTATTACAGGTTAGAGTAGGTATACACGATGCAGAAATAGAACGTACAAAATTATAATTAAAGAAAAGAATAAATATAGGCAAATGGAATTAAAACAACGTCAGGGAGATATTAGAAAAGCTTGGAACTCCATTAACAGCTGGATAGGTAAATCCAAAACTAATTTAGATTGTGTAATAATGCAGGTTTTAGGCAAAATAGACACAGTAGGTAACATAATTGTACAAATTTTGCACGAATATTCACCGAAGACATAGACAGAATTAAGCATCATTGTAAGTTAACATTTTTGAAGCGTGACGAATATGTAAAGCTATGTGACAAAGGCCAGGTTAAGAGCTCCTTGAACCGACGGGCGTGTATGAGGAATGTGATGAAAGTGAATGAAGTCAGAGAAGTGTGTCAGGATCGTAGCAAATGGAAATCCGTAGTCTCTGCCTACCCCTCTGGGAAACAGGCGTGAATCTATGTATGTATGTGATAAATATCTCCGTTACCAAAAAGCAACTTCCAGTGAGCTTGAAATCTATACATATATTAATACGTGACGGGTACGTAAAAGGCAGATACAAAAAAAATTGTATACGCCTGATTTCCTTATGACGGCAGTATATACTCAAAGCATTGCACAGAAATCAATCAGTTGCCTTATGCCGTAATTTTAATTAACGTGCATTAATTTGAATAGCGCTGTATAATTATCATCTGTATATTAGCTCAAGCACATAAGTAGATAATATAAAACGGAACAGAGACTAAGCTTCTTAAGAACGTGCAAAATTGTTACCTATTTTGGTTGGGTTGTCACAAATGTCACAATAGATGAAGACAAATTAAACAAAACATTTGTTAAATAGTTTTATTATTCAGTATGATAGAACACTTTACAGATTACTTACGCTAATAATTTTCTTTTCATAATTTTTGTTTATTAATAATTTATTGTTTCTTTTAATGGTGTGGTAAATTCTGAATCTAACATAAAGTTTTTTCAAGTATTTCCTCGTAAGGAGACAATGCTGGCTGCAGCAGTAGTTCATAATAAAAATCGTGTTAAACTATCAGATTTAAACTAACATACAAAATTTCGTGACCGTGCTACTACCTGTTGAAGAGCTCCCTAGTGAGGAGACAATCCTGGCTGCAGCATCAGGTTATATCTATCATATTATTGCATTGTCACTGAAGTTACGGTATACAAAATTTCAGCTCAATCAGACATCGGGAAGTGGTTCAAATCTTACTTGCAATATTTGAACTTAACACACATACCTACTACATACCAACCCACCCACATACCTACAAATGTTTAGTGAACGCTTGTAATAACAATAAAAAGGTAAAAACACACTGTGTAGTACCCTCTTCTTATTAAAAAAGGATACAATAAAACAAAAGTACTTACTTGAAAAAGTAATAGGTAATCCAATATTTAGTTACCTATTGTACTCCTTAGGATAGTTAAAGTATTTTTACATTAAAATATTCAAGTTGCAACTAACAAAGCAAACAACGTGCGTCGCCGTCGCACTGACCCTGAGATTGTCCACTGGCTGTGCCAGTGTAAAGTTAAACCGGTTTTCCCAGTCTCGCCGCGTATGCGACAAGCGGCCAGTGGTCACGCACACATGCTCTGCGTGCTTGTAGTAGTGCAACCGATTCGCGCGGTTGTATGAAGCTACTCTGTTCCGTTCATCTACTCATGTGGCTCAGCGTATATTTTAAGATCGCTAATTATAATTAAGCACAGTATTATGTTCTTCAGCAGTAAATTAGATGCTATACATATATTCAATACATACTAGGTACTAGTATATAAGAATTAACGGTTTAAATTTCAATACGATGATGTGGTTCATCTGTCGATTTCCAGATCGGTTAAAATTAAAATAATAAAAAATAAAATAAAATTTGTTGTGTCAAATAATTCGATTACAGAAAGTTGTCTTCGGAATTAAGCAAATAATGCCTGTAGTAGAATACTCCGCTCCTCACTAACACAATAATTTGAAATGATGAAATTAACTCTAGGATACGTTATTTTAAATACATATTATATATTATTGGGTTTTACTCTTGAAAACATTAAATAGGTACTTACACACAACATAGCAGTTCGGAGTCTTGAAATATGCCTTGTTCTTAGTACCTAAGTATAACTAGAAATCTAAAAAAATTGCAGGCAAGTATAGGTATACTTTTGCCGTTAGGTAGCTGCAAACCCTTCAGAATATACAGATTGTCTATTGTATTGTAGTAGAGATAAAATATAAAGGGGTAGAATAAAAGTAATTGTGTTGTTGTTCAGAGTGTTCGTGATGAGAGCAGTACTCCGCCACTGTATAGGCATGGCTATGCAGCACGAGATGATACAAGCTCGCCGGGATCAGCCGCGTCGGCCTCGCCGCGACCTTGCAAGGATGACGACGCACCAGCCTCGACGCCATGCACGGACTCCCATGATTTTTTCTCACGTAAGCATCTCATCAATACCGATATATAGATATATGTAGATAGGGTCGATTTTTTAATCGTCATATGATATAACTTTTCCTCTGGCGAATAAATATGGAGTTCGAGCATATTTTCTATACGGAAGCTGTCAAAACGTGAAACATATTCTCCAGATTAAAGTAATACGCATTTCTTATTACACGAATATTAATGCGGTTTACACAATTTAATATCTTGACGTTTAACTTAAAATCGAAATTTTATTTAATCTAATTTTATTTTAAATGTCTGTGGCATAATTATCTCCAAAGCAACATAGTGTGAATCTCATAAATCATGACGTGTAGACTAAAGGCTTCTACCAATATTTTTAAAAGAATTTATTTAAATTAGTACCTATTATTCTATATTGTCCAGCGGACGGTGAGCGCAAGTCGTCATGCGGCGTATGCGGCGCGAGGCTGGGTCCAGGAGTTGCGCAGGCGCACTTCTTACAAGAGTTGCAGCATTTGTACAGTCTAAGCGCGCTGCCAAGGGATGCAACCGCTCCGCCCACACACTCGCTCCATCACCAAGATGAGGATGCGCGTTGGGAGGTATAAATATATATTTCTTTTTAAAGTCCACTCCTTTGGTTAGAGTACCTAGCACAATCCGCAAAAACCTAATAAACAGCTACCAATAGGTATGGTTAAATAAGATGTTAAACGTCCACATAGCAAAACAAAAATATTGAATAAGATTATATGACACATTGATTGTATTACTTCGCTTATTTATAGACGTACCAACGAATTCGCGCTAATCGGCAGCGCCGCCTTAAGTTGCGTACTCGCAAGCGTCATCATACGGTTGAGAGCATGCTGGGGTACGATCTTGAAGAAGAGAGGCGAGAGGAACGACCGCGGGAACCAAGGCAGTACGATGCTGAAGACGAACCCGTCGATGTGGAGGGTGACTCGCTCGGCTGGCCCGAAGCGGCCATCAACGTTGACGGTAAGACTGGCAGTCCTAAGCTAAAATACAATATAGAAGTCTGCCCACATAACAGGACTATATACCACTAGCTTTTGCCCGCGTCTTCGCTCGCGTAGAAGTACGTTAGGTTGGGTTATATTAGTAAAAGTATTTATTTTAAATAAAATACAGCCTATGCTACTCGGTGATAAATTGATAATATCGCTTCCTAAAGGTGAAAGAATTTTTAAAATCGGTTATCGTTATCGGTCCAAACACGAGACCGACTGCTATGGCCACTACAACGTATTAACAGCGTATGATGCCCGTGATAACGGTTTTAGTGACCGTAGCATCCGCATAGCATCCGCGTATCATCCGCGTATCATCCGCGTATCATCCGCGTATCATACCTGTGTTTACGTGTGAGGCGCTATAGAAAGAGCGAGTGATTATTTTTCTATAGAAAATTATATAAGTGGGCATAGTCTCATACTTTTTAATACAACGAATATTTTTTAGCTTGACACGTTCCTAGCACGGTCATAGTATGAAACGGTGTTTAGGGACTTTAGGGACAATTTGAATTCTGCATTACTACATAAATACGGTCACTTTTCAAATACCTAATTATTGATTTTGTCTATTGTACCTAATGAGTTAATGACTATCTTCTTTACAATATCACCTAGGGCGCCGACATGTGAGATGCTTATAAGTCGCAGCTTTATCGAGTTTATCATTGTGTCTGTGATGCCTGTGCTTTAATATATTGATATTCTTAGTATATCTCAACATATTACCATTTTACGTATGCAACCATGAATCTACGTAACACTGTTTTGGAACTAAAACTATCTTGTTATCTACCTATACTTTTGTTTGGCTGTGACAAAATCGTACCTAATTATTCTATTTGTGGGTAGTCGTGACACGCCCTAGTTAGACTGAGTACTGATGAGTATTACTGATAACTAGCGGTCTCCTAGAGGTCAAAATTCGACCATAATTGATTTAAATTTTAAGTTTGATCGTTATTAAGGTTTTTTGGCTATAACTTTAGCCTTACATTTACACTTCATTTAGATTTCGCCAAGGCTATACAGATTAATTTACCTATCTTTTCCAAACAAATTATTATTTTAACTACCTATACTCTTTCATTGACGATATTCCAAACCTTGCTACTTTGTTTTCTTTTTCTTTATTACATATAAATAAGGTACCTATAGGTAAGCATAGTTACAAAGAATTGTACGACGTCAAACGAACAATTCCGAAATCAAAGATATTGTAGAACTCGGACCATGTGTGATACTGATAATTGGTCCGAGTTGTAGAACTATAGATGCATCATATTTTAGCAAGATCATAGTCATTATCGTTATCCTTTTCAACACCAACAAATTGTCATATGATCGAAAGAGACAACGTAATCGCCCTAGTGGGTCGACACAAACTAATTAATGTCTCCATTTTAACTATACAATGCTAACTAATCAGATATTGTTTAATAGTGAAGTGCATAACCTGGCATTTCGATTGTGTCGATGAAAAACATAATTATTACTAGCTGTTGCCCGCGGCCTAACTCGCGTGAATTTTGGATTTAATTTAGGAATTAATTTTTGCTATGTCTTACAACAAAGGCCGATATTATTTAAACTTACGCTTTGTATACGCGAAAACAAAGCGAAAGTTTAAATAATATGGACCTAAAATTCGTAACGGCAGTTACCGCGATTATGCATATTTTTCCTTTAAGTGCATGTCATTTCGATTAGGTTGTCACAGAATTATGGTGTAGCCTGGTTGCAACGCCTTAATTTATTAGTTCACGTTGTGAACTATATATAATTATATGATCCATTATTTGTCTTACAATGACAATGACATTTAAATTTAACTTAAATACAAAAATCTTAAATTGAAACCTCATTGTTACTTACTTATCGTGTCGATAGCAACACATTTTATATAATTTTGGACCAGTTTTCGGGATCGCGAATTGCATTTGGTATAGCCTGGTACAGGTCATCCAGTGTGCACGATTTTGGGCTCACGGGGCACAACAGATGACGCATTGTCTGTGGTGATACGCCGCAGTCACATGCATTCGCACTTGTGTCTATATAACCCCACCTTGACAGATTGTCTTTACATCGGCCAACCTGGGTACGCAACCTGTTGAGTGCCTTTTAGGTTGGCCAAGGCAGTTTGGCTCCCGGAGGTAACTTTTCTGCCGGTGTGATAAAAGTAGGCAGTGAGAATTTTTCGCACCACAGGTTAACTCTGGTCTCAGGAGCATCATTGTTACTTTAGGCGAGGATTTCCGAGCGCTCAAAGGTTTTGGGGCCCCCCGCATCACCAGTCCGCGCGTACGCCGACGTCCATAATTACGATGAGTCGGGCGCTATGCTACTCGCGAGTGCCGGTGACGTAGGTAGGGTGGTGGCACCAATTATCGGCCGTGTCAACTTTTTTTGAACTTTGACTGCTTGTAATTTTTACGTTAATAGCTTAATTTGCTTTCTTGCAATGCCTTTAGTGCATTCTTCATAGGCGTGATAGTGATAGATAATACGATAATAATATTATTAAGTGTCCATGAAAACTACGAAAATATAACAATCAAACCGTATTCCATGTTTAGTAGTGTGGTAATAGTCAATAGGATTATTGAATACTAGCTTCTGCCCGCGACTTCGTCCGCGTGGAATAGTTACTTTGGGCTGACGCTGACTTTAACCCGCGACTTCGTTATACTTAGCTGCGATGTTATTTTAAAACTGCGATATCTCCTAAGATATTCATTGAAATCGAATGATGTAAAGGGCAATTTTGTTTTAAATTAAATACTTGTGATGAATAACGTATTTATTTGGATAAGGATTAATATCATGTTTATTAGAACACCTTCGCAAATAATGCATTATTTTAGAACAAATTTGGTTAGCATAAAAAAGGTTATAGTGAGCCAACCTTAAAAGATAGACATATGCTGTCGCGGACTTTTTTTTAGAACTTTTAAAGGGGAACAATTCTATAATACATGATTTTTGTGAAACTTTGAGAGTTTGAGAGCTGAAGAACTTTGAGAGCTAAAGAGTTTATTTGTTTGTTTGTTTGTTTGCTTGAACGCGCTAATCTCAGGAACTACTGGTCCGATTTGAAAAATTCTTTCAGTGTTAGATAGCCCATTTATCGAGGAAGGCTATAGGCTATATATCATCACGCTAAGATTAATAGGAGCGGAGCACCAATGAAGAATGTTTCAAAATCGGAGGGATTTTTTTTCCTTTTGAGAGCTTCCGCTACGTGCGCTGGGTAAACAGTTAAAGTTTCGTAAAAATCATGTATGACAGAATTGTTCCCCTTTAAAAGTTCTAAAAAAAGCCCATGACAACATATGTCTATCTTTTAAGGTTGGCTCACTATAACCTTTTTTATGCTAACCAAATTTGTTCTAAAATAATGCATTATTTGCGAAGGTATTATTATAAACATGATAGTAATCCTTATCCAAATAAATACGTTATTCATCACAAGTATTTAATTTAAAACAAAATTGCCCTGTACATCATTCGATTTCAATGAATATCTGAGTAGATATAGCAGTTTTAAAATAACGTCGCAGCAAAATAATTACCCATTACAGACATACAAACGATGTTTCTCCTGGTTTATTTTGCGTGATTTTAAATTAGCACTGTAGGTATATTTATAAAATGTTGTTCAATGGTTCTTATGTGGTTCGTGGATTTAACAAAGAAAGATTCAGCTCCTTTAAAATTGTATTATAGGTGCCTACGACCCACTCTCTCTCTTATTTGACGCAGACGAAGTTGCGCGGGTCAGCTATCTATACTAATATTATAAAGCTGAAGAGTTTGTTTGTTGGTTTGAACGCGCTAATCTCATAATAGCCTATTTATCGAGGAAGGCTATATGCTATATAACATCACGCTACGACCCACGGGGGTGGCGCAGTAACGATAAACGCGGGTGAAATCGCGGGAACATCTAGTACCAAATAACATTACAACCCACGAGGGTGGTGCAGTAAACATAAATACCACAACGCGCAGGTATAACTGCGGATAATATTTGTATTTATTTAGGTAGGCAGGTACCTACCTATAAAATTCGCTCGTATTGCTTTTAGGCACATCTCACATTTTTATTCCCGTATACCTACCTAATATAATAATAATGCTATAAAATAATGATTCAAGTCCTATACAAATATGATAGGTAGTGTTTAGTAATTTTCAAATAATAGGTAGGCAACCTACCTTTTACATTTGTTTAGCCTACGTAAGGCTAAAGATGACAACCTTGATTTTCTTTTATTTTATTGCCCATTTCTACACTCGTCATCTACAAATCAATAATGGACTTGCACTGGTACCTAAGTATGCTGTTGTTATCAAGGCCGTTATCTCGTCCAATAATCAAAACTATGCTAATTATATACACTCTTATTACTAAAAATTTATAATACCTATTTACAAACTAAACCTAGATATAATATATTTATCAATAAGTGATGACATTCGTAACTGACGATAAAATTATTTGTAATTCTGCGGTGCGCTCTGCAAACTAGCGATACGTCCTGTCCCCATTACATCCCGCTTGGGAGTGCAAGATGCTAGAGAGAGCGCGGCGGCTAGTAGGAAATCACATATTTTCGGTATTATATTTTTGTATATTATATAATGCATATTGTGATGCCCGACAAATAACCGTTTTTACATGACCTTTCTTTTGGTATATTTTTGAAAATTCAATTCCCAATATAACTCAAATAAAACACGAAAAATGCTTAAATCAGACCTATCTTCACGATTTTTTTCGATCGTATAAAATGTCAGTAATCGTGTTTCGAATGCCCGACAAATCAAGATCTAATGCTGTAAAATAACATATATTTTTTTCAGAATTTAAATCTATGTTATTTACAAATAAAACGCGTTTAAGCACGCTAGATAACACTGTACTTTGGGAAATCCTCGCCTTAAACCAAAATGTATTTTACAGGTATAGCATCCAATACCCCTAAATTATCAGTCATGTATCTTTTTCCCATTTCATAAGAGAACTTCCTACCTGAAATAGGCTGACATCGGTAATGGTGATTGCTGGCGTATTTTGCATCTCAACAAATCATAATCTAAAGAAATAAATAGCACATCATTATTTTCAATAGATTTTATATTATTCACGATTTTGCAATGCAGAATAGGATGCTTAAAGATATTAAAACCAACTCTGAACATAGGCTTACGTGTAAAATAATATATTTGTTATTACTTATTTATAACAACTTCGATAAGTTATCTATAATATGGGCATTTAAATACAAAACACACGTATACCTATAATATATTCTACGTTTATTTTTAGTTAACAAGTAGAGCATGTTAGGTGTTACAAATTTAACTATAAAAAATATAAGACAAGCACTATTTTAGAATATAACAATTATTTAATCTTTTAGGATAGGAGAATAATCACAGATACAACCACACATTAATAGACCGAACATAACTATATTAGACAAACTACAAAAGCCGTTTCTAACATGCCCAAATCTACCATTACACTCTTATAAAAAAACCCGCACTTCTTTCATGCGCAAATATGTAACACAAACAGTAATGGTTGTCAACGGTAAGTGGCGCGCATGGATTTGACATAAGTCGAGCGTCTATTGTTATATCTTTTTATCGCCCGAAATGTAGCGCTTATGGTAAAATAGTTCAAATTTGATCCGTCTATAGTTCTATTATACAATATCTTTGGCCGAAATACTATGAACCAATGAACGCCATTCGACTGCGTGTGTCAAATGCATGGTTGTGTGCGTGTAGTATTTTTTCATTAATTTAATGTATTTCTAATGCATATTTTATAAAAATATTAGGATTCGCCACGCCTTCTCCATATAAACTTTAACTATGACAAATTTAATACACCTCTGTCCGCGCAATTTTCGTAAAAAGGGGGTACAAAGTTTTTGCTTCACGTATTAATATATAGATACTCGTATCTTCTTAACTACTTGGCCAAGTTATCATTGGACTAATTCAATTATAATTATGATATTTCGTATTTTAATAAATCTATACTTGTTTCAGAAAAAGAAACTCGTAACGAGGGCGAGAAGCTACATCTAAGCTATGCAGAAGATCTCGAGATCTCGAGTACCAACGACGCGATGCAGTCACCTGAACGCGTGAGGTATTTTTTCTCTAAGAGTCCAAACCACTCCTTGTCCTTTTAACAGTTTATGATTGCTAACAAATATAACATATGTATTCATTAGCTAGGTACTACTACTGGTACTCTCTCACGCTAGACAAGCATAGGTACCTACTCGTATTTGTAGATATTGCTACGCAGGAAGAAAATAATATTTTCTAAAGTAGATTGGTAGTATAAGTACGTTTAATATAAAGAATTGCTGCAAAATATTTTAGTTGCTTTATATAAAATCACACTACTGCTGCAGAATTTAAAAATGTACATAGTAGACACGCTTGGTCTCCTTTCGTGTTCAAATTAGGCAAAATATTACTAAACAAAATATTTAAAAAACCTACGTGTATTCGGTTTCACAGGATTGAGACCCCAAAATCTGTGTCAGTGGAGTGTCCTGCGAAAGCCGAGAACGCGGAGCGTCCAGCCGAGGTGTCGACAACAGAGTGGGGCGCAGCCCCCGACGCCTGGCCGGCGCTTGCCGCGGAGGCTTACATGCAGGCTACTCGCCATAAAATGGACGGCGAAAATTTGCCTTCTTCCACAGATTCTCGTAATTGAACTCTTGGTTTATAAAGCCCTCTTATCATATACTTTACTGCAATAGGACAATTAAAGTACAGCTTACCGATATATGTGCGTGTGAACTGTAGAACCACACTGGTATTCCGCAAAATAAAAATCGTTGCATTTAGTAGAAGACTTAAAATAATTGTTGAACAAATCTGGGATTTTAAACAAATATATTATTAAATACGACCCTTAAAGTGCGGTCCCCTCAGTTCTCACAGACCATCAGCCAGATCTCTAGCACATGGGTCCCAACAAATTTGCATTAGTATTAAAGAAAGATTTTGTACGGTTTTTCATATTGACTACGGTCCAATACAAAAGTAAGATGCGGCCACTCGCTCACCACTATACAACAGGATGCTTTTCTACTGACGCGGAGCTGGGTGGAGTGGAGAGGAGCGCCACAGTGTATCTCCACTCCGCATCAGTGGAAACAGTGCAAGTGGAGCGAAGCGGAGCTGACCGGACTTTCATATAAAATATATGAACATGCGGCCCCGAGCCGGACAGAACGGATTCGAGCAGGCTGTGGTGCCGATCGGAGCGCACGAAGCGGAGTGTAGCGGGATGGTGCGGCGCGGCGAGACTGCCGTCATAAGAAAAAAAAAGGTATCTGCCAAAAAAAAAAACATTCTTAATAAATATACTGGCAGATTCGTCTTGTTTTATTGATTTCAATTATGTAAAGTTCTTAATTTTGAAAAAATCTGTTATATACGTCTTTTTTCCTTATGACGCCAGTGTAGATTTGTCAGGAAAGGACTCGTGCGCTGCATTTTAGTTTAGTTAGCGATATTACGTCTTACACTTCACACGTCATCGACATTGTATGTGAATCAAAATGGATGAGAAACTAATTAAAAGTATCAAAAAATTTCTATGTTTATGGGATACACGATTGACGACATACAAATGCAATGAAACAAAAATATGGCGTGGGAAATCATAGTGAAAGACACCAGATTACAAGTTCATTGCAGTTCTGGTCTACTCAGCTCCACTCCGCTTTGCTCCGCTCTGCTCCGCCTCAATGGAAACACTTGCTACTTTTCACTGCTCTTCTCCGCTCCCCTCCGTCCAGCTCCGCGTCAGTGAAAACGAACCCTAAAGCAGTAAAGTCCCTTAACAGTGTGCTATAGTCCGTTTCAAATACGAAGTCCCATTTGACAGATGATCGTTGAACAGCAATAGTGAAGGGACCGTTTCAATCAACACATCACGAAATCGATTACCGATTAACTTGCCAAATAAATTGTAATCGTGGGTCGAAACAGAAACTATAGAAACAGGAAAACAAAAAAAGGAGTCAATCCAAGATTGACATATAAAAAAAAAACATTAAAGTTATATAGTATATAACGTGTTTACTTGTAAAAAAGATCAGGGCTTAACCTTGATTAATTTCTAGTAACTTCTAGTAAGAACTTACTCCATATAACTTTAAAACTTAATTCTTTAAAAATTCGATATTACAGTCTAATACGTCCAATATCGCATCTTCAAATTCATTTTTGATAAAGAAAATATATTAAAGGTTGGTAAAATAGGATTTAAGGGGCGTTGCAACCTAATAATAAATAATACCCAATACAAATTTACAACAGTATTTCTCGGACAATTGTTTTTACCTCGAATTAGTTCGATTTTATTCGATTCAAACTTTTGCGTCACTATAACTGAAAGTAAAATAATTATTGTGCGTAACCATAGTATTGAAGTAAATTGTTATTTAGTTTTGAAGCTTAAATTATTTAAGACTAGATTCTAAATATTTATTAAAAGTCTTTAGTATCATAAGTAATCATTGTTTATCATAGCAATTTATATGAAATGTGCACAGTTAGGTATGTGCTATGAAATGTCAAAAGGGACTTCGTGTTTGAAGCAGACTATAATGCTCGCATATAATGTAATTACCACTAATCGTTGTACAACGAAATCAATATTATTGATGGTGACCTGCTGGAAACTAATAATCGTTAAACTTGATGTTAAAATCATTACTGGTACCGTACTTAATTTTGCCAAATAATATTATATAGTGCACCAAAGTATGAATTGCATTCGAATTTTCAATGAATGTTATCATCAAACAGATTTGGACTTTGGTCCTTGTAGCATGCATCCTAAACAGGAGGCTAATAATAAGAATACACACCTGGTTGATAGTAGTCATTTGGTGATTCTCTTCATTGTAACCCAACACACAGAATACAAGCGCGACTTCCTAATCAGGTTTGAGGGCTTTTTATTACTCGTCATATCCGGAGTATCGAGATCTTTATTATAATAATAAGAATAGAATAAACTAATTATTCGCTAAAACAATAAACAATGTTATTTACATTGCAGAAATAATTTGTAAAATAATGACTACAATAGGATATTTCATTTTAATTACAGTTTGCTTTTATCCACCAATTTCATTGTAAGTATATATAGTTTAGTATTTAGGTATGAGAACATCTATGTAATACAATATGAGGCTAAAATTTATATTAATGATATATTGTTGTTTATTAACGTGTAAATAGATGTAGTGTTATGTATTGTGTTCTACGAGCAAGTTAACGTTATGTTTACGGTCCTACTCTAGTATAGCTATCTAGACTATCCGCTCTACATAATTATAAGCTACTATAGTTCCCTTAGATAAGATCTAGACTGTCAACTCACTCTTCATTGTTGTTAAATCGTGTACATACTAAAATAATTGTTTGTTTAATGTTATAAAAATAAATAATATATTATCGATAAAATAATCGGCTACGCGCCGCCTCACTAGAATAGTTAATAGTAAATACACTGTATATTCAGCAAATAATACTAAATGTTAGTAATCTCGATGTGCAATTACATGCCTAGACATTATGACCATGCTTAGTAGAATTTATAATCACTTATCTTTCATTCGTTATTATTTCATAGTATCAATAATAAAAATCAAAAGAATGCATTCAAGCTCTTTATATTATGACATAATTCACAAACTTTGACTATTCACAACTAATAAAAATATATTACATTTATAATAAGCCACTCTCGAAAAAGTAGCCACGATGATGACACAATGTTTTGCAGTTTCGAATCATACTCCTTGCATTTGAAAGCTTACTCATATCTGATCATACTTTTAATAACAAAGAAATGAATGAATGGTATAAGAATGAAAAAGGATAAGATTTCAGTTAGTAAGACGTGAGCATTAAAAAAACGGGGTCACGAACTAAGATATTAAAAGAACGGTTAAGATACAGATACACACCTTATTTCCATTTAATAAAATGTTATAATACCAAAATAAGATTTCATATTAGAAGCAATATATTGCAAGTGCAATTCGTGTTAACGAGCTTGTCCTATTCAGGTATAATGAAATTTGAAAGCGGAACAAGGAGAACGAAGATGTCCAAGGGTGAACTGTGGATTAATGCCGCGTAACTCCTACTAGTTTAAACGTAGAGTGCCGATAGCCTTCTTCAGCCATGGAAGCTGACGCGCGCAGCGGTTCTGCTGGCGCCGAAGACCTATAGTCCTGCACCACCTGCTATTATTACAAACATAAGTATCTACTTTAGCAAACATAGAACCTTATAAAACAAAAAATATGGAATGGCAAAGCACATATTTTAAGAAATTTCATCTAAAGCATTTACGTTTGGCTAAGTAACATGTTGGAATATTCTCGTGTAAGACAATGTTTGAATATGATCCTTGTATCTTATAGCCTACATTAACATAATTATGTAGAAATATTTTTATAAAGTCTACGCCGCCTAAACATATTATTATAAACATTGTGGAGATTAACAATTTCTCACTTGCTATAGCAATCATGATAAGCAGATTTCTTTTTAATTTTTCTTTTTTGGGACTGCGTGCTGAGGTAATAGGTATAGTAATGTACTTAGTCATAAAAATTGCACGTAGGGAAATAGAGAAAGAAGCCGCTATATGGAAAGCAGCATCCTAAAACGAACACAATATTATTTCTTGATAACGATGAAAGTTAGCCTATTCTCCATTAGTTAAGAATAAGTAGGTATATAAATTTTCAGTTCGACAGAAAAGTCAGCAGAGACATTTAATGTATGTACGTGTGTACGTACTCAATACCAGAGAGCTCATGAAACAATAAACTTGTGCTGTAGAGCAACAGGTGAACAAATGTGACATATAAACCGTTAAACTTTTATATTCAACACTCACTTTGCGTATAAGTTGCTCCCGTGCCGCAATTTCCCTTGACAGTTCTTCCTTGCGGTGTTCCAACGCTGGTTCACACTGTGCTTTTTTGATACAGTTATTAATATTTTCATATTCATTGTACAAGTTGGCGAACTCAGCGAAATTCTGTTTCACCTCTTGACTGGCCAAACGCCCTTTCGACGTTGCACCGTCAATATCTTGATGACATGTCGCGAGGCTGCTTGAAAAGATAATACCTGACTATAATTGTGTATGTACTCAAGCCAGTTCACTCCTGAGTCTGAACGAATCTGACCCTGATGGATTAAAGGAACATTATTAAGTAATTAATCTAAGCTAATGTTTATACTATAACGGACGAAAATAATCCAAAATTTGATCTTACGATGTAACTTGTTAACTTTCATGAATTCTTATTGCGGTATGGGTGACAAGTAAGTTTGTATATACGAATACCACTATATTTGTCGTACTTAGCTTTGTCGAGTGGTTATGAGGCAGTTATTATGTTGTAGATAAATACTTATAAATGGATGTAATAAGTGTGCATAGGTCAGTTACCTGTCATAACCGATGCACACTGATAATACCAGAGGTATACCTCTGGCAAAGCGTGTAATAGTAAAAGCGCTTTGTCGTATTTTTAAGAACGCCGTACGCTTGTACCTTTATATTTTTACTCTTCAGGAAAACTACAGGCTTTGGAAGGTCTATCCATAGTCTAACGTCCGCGGGAATATATACCATTCACTAATAAACGACAAGTTTGGTTCTACTGTAGCCATAAAAAAGACACCTAAGACATGTTCAGGATGACAGGGACAAGTTTTAAAAGTAGGCTTCTGTTTAATTCGAGATGTTCAGACAGCCTAAGCACTTTCTTTGTACTCTGACATACTATTATTAGTTATGATGTTTTTATTGATAGTTTTGATGAGTATTAATATCTTGATCGTTTTATGTGAAAGATTATAAAAAATAATTACTTAATGATTCGTGTGTGAAAGTTAAATTATTAAGGATTCATGTTTCCAGCTTAAACTGGCTGCCGCAAGTTTGACGTCTTCCTCTCCTCCTTCCACTTCCCTGTTTTACGTTTTTATTGTATTTTCTGCCGCTGTGTCTGGTGCCCTTAAATATCAATTATTCGATCGATGTAACCATCGCGATCTTATTTCATCTAACATACATGTGTAAATTTCGTTATAAAGTGTTTAACTAATAACATTTCTTTGTTTGCTGATCTGTTTAACAAATAAAGGAAAGGAAAGATACCAAACTACATGCTTAGCTTTAAAGCTAGAATCAAGTAATTATGTGGAACGTGACTCACTATGGGCAAACATGAATCACCACAGAACATAGAATCTGTATGAATCACTAAACATGTGAACGAGATAGCGACGAGTACAATTGTATATTCCGAAGTATATTCAAAATCATTTACAACACTAGACATTACGTAAACAAGTGCATTATGTCTTTGACTATGCAAAAATATATTTTTGCATGAACAAGGACGATTGTCCAACTGTCGTTGGCGGAGCGCACCGAACATGACATAAACGTTTCAGCTAGAGTTTGATTCGCGTAATATAGACCCACTGTAAGTGCAATTAGGTGGGTTAACGCTACGCAAGCCAAGGCAAACACGACCGGATCCGAACTAGGCCTCGGCTCCGCTCGCGTTGTTCCTGACCTCTAGTGCAAATCATTCTGTTCGCAGCGTCACATACAATAAACACTGTCCTTGAACGTAAGTAGTTTCCAAAGTAAGCTCCTGATTCGCCGCGAACAACTTGCTTGAACTATTATCTTAAGAGCAACTGCTACTGCATTTATATATACTACTCAAAACAAAATAAGGGCCACTAGTTTATTTACATTTAAGTGCACTTAGTAAACTGAAAGTAACTGATAAGTAGCATTATATTGATCTTACGAACTCTTTGGTGTTTGATCTCTTTTATGCTGGTGTTCGTTCCTAATTTGAAAAGTTTGGCCATCATTTTAAGAAAAGAAATAATTGGATGTTATTCTTATGTTTTTCTTCGATTGTCTTCTTAACTTGTTTCGGTTATTTTAGGAAAAAAGTATTACTTTTTCAATTTTAATTGATTCATTTATCATCTCGCGTTAATCATGCCACCAGTACGAAGGCACATGGATATAATTACAGCAACCAGAGCCATAACTATGATTCAAGAAGAACGTTCTCAGCGTTACGTGGGTTTGCAGTTGGATTTTTCTCGAAGAGCTGTCCAAAATATATGGAATCGCTTCCAAGAGACCGGCAGTGTTGCCAGGAGACCCGGTTCAGATAGAGTTCGTGTAACAACGGCGCACGAGGATCGGTACGTCCAAATAAACGCTCGTCGTGATCGTACAGTAACGGCCCGTAAGTTACAACACCACCTACGGCTGACAACGGGTACCCGTGTCAGTGATCAAACTATACGTAATCGATTGCACGAAGACCAGCAAATGTCAAGACGACGAGTTGTTCGAATTCCTCTGACCAGGGTTCAACGTGCAAACCGTTTAAGATTCGCCCGTCATTATTTGAAATGGGGGATTAATCAGTGGGGCAAGGTGCTTTTTACAGACGAGTGCAAAGTAAATTTTTTTAATGATGATCGTCGTGTTAGGGTGTGGAGACAACGCGGCGAGCGGTTTTCGGAGTCCTGCATCCACGAAGTTGACCGTTTCGGTGGTCCCAATGTAATGGTTTGGGGTGGGATTAGTTTACACGGTAAAACCGAGCTCACCATTTTAAATGCGGGTACCGTAACTGCAGAACGTTACATCGAGGACGTCATCAGGCCTCAAGTGATCCCATTTGCACAGCGAGTGGGGCCTGGATTCATCCTGATGCAAGACAATGCCCGTGCACACACAGCTCGATCGACCCAAACTGTCCTAGAAGGGGCTCATATTGAGGTATTACCATAGCCAGCTAACAGTCCGGATTTAAATCCAATCGAGCAATTGTGGTACCAATTGAAACGAAGGGTTAGAGAGAATGAGCAAGGGGTCTACAACCAACAGCAGCTGAGATTCCAGATGAAAACGTGAGGAATTTGGTCCAGAGTATGCATACGAGGCTTCAGGAGTGTATTGCTAAGAGAGGAGGACATACTCGTTACTAAAAAGAAGAAACAAAAGTGACGAACAGTATTTTGTCTTTTACCGGTGATTTCTTTTGTTCATGTTTTTTATTCAAAATGGCCAATTTCATTATGAACTTAAAAAAACAATTCATGATCATTATTTTAAACAATTGTTAGCCTATATTATAACCAATAACATTATTTTATAGTTACATAAGTTAAACAATTTAATGTCTTTATTGTTTTCATGGTACAGCAAAAAATCTTAGTGGCCCTTATTTTGTTTTGAGTAGTATATATATTATTGTTCCGCAATCTCATACATTGGTATGGCATATGCGGAACAATAATATATAAATGCCTATGCTTATGCATATTATTGTCTAAGATTGGTTCATATTTCGTTCGTTACACGCTCGGTTTGCTTAGCGTGGGACCAATTCTTAGATTGTTTGAAATAAATAAATAAATTGTCAAATCGAATCAAATGGTACAAAGAAACTCACTTGTACATTGAAGTGTAGAAATAATGTGGGCGGCTAATGGCTTTGAGGAAACGAGGCACCATACCATCACCCTCACGGTACAAGCTCAGTAGGCGGTTGTATGACATGTATTTATAGGATGGCAGCCTTAACAGCTGTTGTCCGACTTTGATCGAGTTGATCTGACAATGATCACTTGCAGACTAATGGGAAACAAAACAACATTTTGTACTAGTTAATATTATACTTACGTAAGTCCCCGGATAGCTGAACTGAAATATATAGTCTCACCTCGGTTCGTACAGATACACTTGCCGAATTTATCGTATACCAGCTAATTTAAGAGCCACTTAATAGGAGGCAAACCTGAGAACGAGGATTACAGCACCGGTACTGTTACTAAGTATTCTACGATAGTAAAGGCTCTGCTTGACTAGGAAATTAATCCAAGGTATCAAGATTGGTACCTATAAAACTAAGTTGAAATTAAACTTAGCTACGATAAGGCTTACGTGGCAAGAAAACTACTGAACCAATTTCATAGATAGACTAAGTCATAATAAAAATAAATTATAATGACGAGTACATACTTGTTATTATAATTTATTTCTTGTAAATAATAATTGCTTTTTAATACGTACATATTAATAGATTTAAATTTTAATATGTTTAATACATATTAAGAGATTTAAATTATTATTTATTAGCTTTCGCCTCGGCGCGGTGCGGCGCTCGGTTCGGCTATCGGTTATTCTTATTACTTTAGGTACGACAAAACGTGTAACAATGCCATCGATTGAGATTTTTCGATGATGGATTTATAGTTTCGAATTACATCGAATGCTCGGCAACTAAATGAGTTTTGGCATACATTAAACTCGTTCAGCGGTTCGGATATAATTAAGTAACAAACACACACAAGGTTTCGACTAGTAGTATTTACGCACACTTACCACCAGACCAGCACTTTTTGAGCTCATAGCCACGTAACCTAAACCTGCAATTAAATAAAAAACATAACACATGCATTTATATGTAGTAAACATAAAAATATAAGTACTTATGGTTTATAGATGTCTAGCAAAACTACCGACTACTTGCTTTTTCTAAGCAATGTTAGTATCTTACTAGCTAGCACATGTACATAACATTGCCAGCAAATTTAATTATTAAAAATTTAACTTATTCCAATCTATGAAGGAATATTTTAAGCTGAGTAAGTACAGCTTATAGACTACACTTAGTAGGTATATATATAAGATTTTTCATTGGCAAAAATACCGTGTTAGCTTAAACTACAGTGCTTAAGCAACTTTTCATAAAGCAAATTACTTTTGTATATTCAGTAAAACATAAATTGATAATGATTTCCAAAAACCTTATATCGAAAGATAAAAGTTAATTAATGAAGTTTAGACTTTAATCTCTTTGCCCTTGCCAAAATACGGATTCTTAAAATATTTACCCATGTGATGTGCCATTGTAAGTGGTATGCCTGACAACGGCTGTCGTATTTTCAGGCCGTTTAGGACCTGTAATAAACCATAATATTTTTAAAAGGTAGTTGTGGGAAAACAACTGTTTTAATACTAAACAAATCCATAAAGTAATTATAAACAAAACTAATAAATTACTTAAAAGCAAATCAATAAATGGGATTGATAGAAAATAACTTCAACCAAGGCTACCTATAATTCGTAAGATGAGCTGGCTATCTATGATAGATATGTTATGTTTCAAAGTTTGTTTTGCTTTCGTTATTATTAATGCTACTAAATCTATTAAGTCACAGGAATCTCAAACTTTGAAACACAAACAAGAATATCATTGTTTGCAGAGAGTCTAGTTTCATAGCTCTTAACATAATGTACGATTCAGATTAGCGAAAGGTGTCGGAGCGACTAGAAGCGCACATACTCGTAGTCGTATGTATGCGCACACCAGATACATTACGTAGCACTTATAGAATACGTGTGCTTTCGTGAAAACAATTCTTTAGTGACTAGTAGTGTAGCCCAATGGTCTGTAGAAGAATGCAAGTAAAAGTCCAGCTATGTTGAAGCACATTTGGTAGAGTAGGCATGAACACATTTGGTAACCGACCGTAAAATATTTGAGCATGCAGATCCAGAGAAAGTATTCTTAGATGTACATAGTGCAAGAAAAAATGAACTTTATTCATTGATACATTAATTACCATTGTTGCATTAAAAAAGCGTTACGCTGCTTTCGCCGCGCATAGCCAATTATGAATCGTACATAATTTAACGCGTTTATTGTTGATAAACTAAACAAATTAATGGAACATTTTTGATGAAACATATTGAGTTATGTCAAAAACTATGAAAACCTCTTTTAATGGCCTCAATAAAGAATAAAAGAGCATCAAAACTACTTAGGCTCTAAGTAAGTGTGAGTGCTTGTTGTACCTTTCCTAAATATGAGCATTGAGCATAATTAAATAAAATTTGTAGTTGTCTGTATTATTACCTGTTGTATGTTTACTCCGATGTTATGTGAAGGTGCGGTGCTTTTAGACACCACAAAGGGAATGTTCGTGTGGTTTGTCGAAGAGTAATAGTAACGCATACCAGCCTGCTTCATTTGTGAAGCTACTGTTGGCATTTCGTATCGACGACTTCTGTACTTGATACGATGCGGGTGATATGTCTCCTAAAGTATTATTACAGTTAAACAGTGGATAGACGTCCTGGTGTGACGGCATCCAGCTCTTGACTCGATCACGCCAGTTCAGGCCAAAACAAACAATACATTTTTGTATAGAAAACAGTATGTATATTAAGTTGTTGCATTTTTCGCATAGCTTGAAATTTGCAAACAATACTTCAAGAATGCAATTAACCGTGTAAATTAAAGTGTATATTCTTTGTTGGAGATCCTAATAAAATTAAAATAAATAAAAAAAAGAATGATGTCCAGTCTTGCCCATATAGTTTTTATACCTATACGAAATCCTTAGGACCGGTCTCCAGATTGTAGTTATTTAGTAAAATAAGTTTTTGGAGTCATCATAATAGTTACTTAGTGGCTGTTGTAGAATTTATTCTATATCTAAATGTTTAAAAATCACTTACTTTCTTTGGTTGACGTTGTTCCAAGTTCATTAATTTATCCATTTGGTGGCTAACTATATCTTCAAACCTGCTAGGCCGACCTAAAATATCATAATAATATAGGTACGTAACGAGACTTGAATACTTCTTCGTATGTACATGTTGCTCTAGTCTCCAGCACCGCGTCGCACACCTTCCAGACTTGTTCCGCGAGACGATGCGTGGAGGATTATACGCGTTATACTGGAGCAGAACTATATATTATGTCCCGCCACTGTGGCGTAACCGAAATTAATCGAAATCTTTGCGATCAACACATCGTGTGAGCAGTCCTAATCTCCAACACTCAGAAGAGGATCCAAGCAGCAGTCAAATTCCCCAGTATAATTAGGTATTTATAGTAAGTAGTTTTCAGAGCTTCTCATGAAAACATGCCTTGTTCAAGGTATGTAGCCTTTTAAAGGTATCAAAATGCCTACTCTAGATATCATACCTTGCCTGGTCTTGCGAGGCGCTTGCAAGGGTCCGGTTTTATGTCGCTGACTTGGGGATGTCACATGATTCTTGTTAAATAACTCCACCACTGGCCGCTCTTCCGCCTGACTCCCTGTATGATAGGATAAAACGTTTATATTGGCAATCGTCTCCAACACACATTGCTAATAGCATCCCATCGAATTACGTATGTTGGATATATGTAGCCGTCCCATCGGACTTTGAAAGTGAGGCAATAAAGAATGCACTCGTGTTTGCGCACACACTTGTGCATTATAATATATCCTGCATAAATGACTAGTCTCTGTTAAGATTGGCCGCCATGAACGACGTCTGGTAACGAAGATGGATAGCCTGGAGGACATTATCATTCAAGTTAAGTACGATATAGCCAAGATCTTAGCCACGTAGGTACCTGATGATGACAATTGCAACTTGCTGGTCGGTGCTTGCCAGTGTGCCAACGGCGCGGGTTTCTGCCACATATGATTAGCTTCTCCTAAACATAGAAGTAATAGTATAGTAAGATCTATGCTGTCGTTATACACAGTGTCCACGAAATACGTTTAAAGTTATATAAATTATTCAGCAGATCGAGAGCTTGCCACTGTTCAATTTCTACCACTTTAAACATGCAAAGCTGATGTAAATAATAACGTTGATGCAAATAAACAGCAAGTTAGATAAGATTACCCTTGCTCGCCACAGAAGAAGTTCGTAGTGATAAAATTACAAATATATTATAGTTTAATATCCTAAGATGCTATCCACTATGGCTCGTTTACATAACAACATCACAACGCACTTATTTCACAACGCACTTATCGACGTGACTTTTAATTGTAAACAATCACGGGATGTCTCATTGATGTGATGACTAAACAAGAATTTCTACGAGAAATCAAAGCGGCTAGAGCGCACCGTGACGTAATGTTGCTGCAGCGCGTTATCTTGCCATCCCTTATAATGCGCTGGGGTTATGGTACTAGCATGCATTGCCATCTGTTGCTTAGAAATGCTTTCGAGCACAACCCTACGCAGGCGGACCAAACTTTAAACCTACATATAAACCTTTCACACTTGCGTAACAAATGCTCGCATAAGTCATGTTAAAGATCCATGACAGTTAAAATAATAAATAGAATTTTAAATAAATCTCTTCGAGAGCGCTTCTTTGAAACGTGTTTGTCACAGCTTTTGGTCACTCTCTGTAAATTGGCACAGATACCTAGGCCACGCGTTAAATGTTTGTGAAATCAAATTTTCACAGTAAAAGATGGTAATGTATTTGTATTGACTAGTATAAGCTATTCCAGAATGTCCAATATGTTAGTTATATATTAAAGCTAAAAATAAGTCACGTGCGTACGGGAAATTACGCGCTATGTACAACAGATCGCATCATATAAATTTGCATGGTGGTCTTCTGGTAAATTTAGTTTACTTTTTTAAGGAGACGCTGTGCTTTCAATAGTTAAGTCTTGTGGCCTTTAGTAACAACACAGTTAGTACAACTGCCCATGTCCTACGGCAACCCCTCACCAAAAATCGGATCGTATGCTCAGATGCCATCTTATACTATCCAAGATATCACGCGGGTGGCTACCGCCTCGCACTCACTTATTCTATATAATGGTATGTATCAATATATATACCTTCCCTATTATCATCTATAGCTGGTACGTGCCTAGGTGTACGCTTCCGTCGACCCGATGCTTTTATATGATGCCGGCTGTCTGCTTGCCTGCTATTTACAATTATTACATTAAAATAACCATATAAATAAAACTATGCATGTTATTTACAAGCTTTTTTCTCGAAAACCTGTTATTCACTTCATGATAATCTTTCTAATGTCTATATATTGTTTTTACGGATGTAATAACTTTTTAAAGATTTGACCGTTTGAGGTTCACCACGCGGGAAAGCGCAATTTAAAGCATTTTAAGCGCCAATAATCCGTTGGTATAATTAACTTAAGCACATTGCTACGTACATACATAACCAAACACATTTTAAAAATAACGATAAGGCAGATTAACGAGCTAACTGTATCACATACAGTGGAAGTACAATTTTATATGTACAGTACTTCCACTACATCAGGAGCTTTCTAAATACTTGCGCAAAATGTAGATGTTTTGCAAGTATTTTTATGGCTTTATGAAAGATATTACAATCAGGAGACACAATTGATGCCATTTTTTGCTTATTGTTTAAATAATGGTGTATATACGTACATTTGACATGGGCGCTCAGACTCTGCGTAACTGCTGTAATTTGTCAAATCGTCACATCCTTCCGCTGCGTTGTCGTTCCGTATCTGAGCGCCTAGGTCGATACCGGCTACATCAAACATGAATATTATAAATCGGTATAAATCTTTAAGCGACACAGCAGCGGCAACACTACGCAGCTAAGCTCTTACCTATTCGTAAGCCAAGCGTTTATTGAAAATTATTAATATTAAGACTAAAGCATTTAGCCAGTCTAAAGCAAGGTTTAAACGAAGGGATGTCTGGTGTGGACATGGCATAGACCTGACGTGAGGCTTTTTGTTCGGCTGTGTATAATTTAAGCCATTTGAAAGAGACATATTTTGTCCGTATCGATTCTGCACCAGATGTTATTTCAATATAAACGAGGTCTATTAGTAACATTCTTAAACATTATGATCACCATGCAATGAAAGAATGAATATAAACTTACTGTCTTCTTCAGCTAGAGTCCTTTCTAGTCGCGTTGGTCGCATTTTTGAATACTGCTTCCCTTGATCCGCATGTTGACTCTAAATTAATCATTATATACATTTATTAACTTTTTAGAAACTAACTTCATACTACATCATCTCAGCCGAAAGACGTCCACTGCTGGACATAGGCCTCCCCCAAGGTCTTCCACACAGACCGGTCTTGGGCCACACGCACCCAACCGCTTCCCGCGACCTTTACCAGGTCGTCGGTCCACCTTGTAGGAGGCCTACCCCGGCTGCGTCTTCCGGTGCGTGGCCGCCACTCCAGAACTTTTCTGCCCAACGGCTATCGGTTCTGCGCGCTATGTGCCCTGCCCACTGCCACTTCAGATTGGCTATCCGGAGAGCTATGTCGGCAACTTTAGTTTTCCTGCGAAGCTCCTCATTTCTGATTTGATCCCGATTCATACTTCAATTAGGCAAAAAAATAAATATAAAATTACAATCACTTTTCATTAACAATGATAGAACTAAACATTATTAATACTAGTATACCTCGGGTCTAAGTTCTAGTTCGTTCTGAAGATGCTTAGTCTGGGAAGTTTCATGCATAATCTGGCGACCGAATTTACTACAGTAATACAGAAGCAACAGCTTCTATAAATAGCACCCTGACATGTCGTACCAAAAATGAATGTACAGATACCTAAACCGTTAGCAAGTTATCTAATCTCCTTAAAACACACAAGCCTCATTTAGTCGTGCATATGCTTTCTATACTGAAAATATCACGAGTGATGTATATAAATAGCACACTTACATGCAGCTTATTGCTCTTAATTCTTTCCTGCTGCGGCTGTTTGCATGCGTTATTGTAACCATGGACTTGACCGATCATGCAGTGTTGTTCCACCATAACCGGGTCCACGTAGCCGCGCGACGGGTTCTGCGGCATCTCGAGTCTGCGCAGTCGCTCCGCTTGCGGTGACATTTCTGTAATCAGTAAAACTGCCTTCATTTGCATATGCAAAAGCCACAATTACACATAATTGCAAAGTATACTGATACAACATCACAAATCTACGCAGATGAATTTTCTATAATCCTGGTATGTCGGACGTCAAAAAGTATTAAAGCAGTCAAAGTGAGAATAGCCGAACATACATCGCATTATCAGCTATTGGGACACCTTCACTATTGGACTTCATTGACTGCTTGACATCAGGGAGTGTGGCGTTTTAAAGACATATGTACATATATATAAAACTAGCAATGTATTAAGTGTAATATTTGGATTAGTAAACTTGACGCTTAAATTCAATTTTAGACCAATATTTCAATTGGAAAACCAGTACAAAGACATGCCACATTTTTTTAGTATATACTGGTGGTCATTTTAGTATAATTGTTTGACCTGTTATTATTCTCTCTCCTTATCATGTCTGATCGCTCATAGTTTATCCTTGTCTGACAATACGGATACCATGCCGCACCCGCCAACACTAATCATTAAATATTTCTTAAGAGAGTTTATCTGTTTCGAATGGTAACGTTGCAAGTAAGTGTCTTAATTTGAAGTTGTTAAATGCAGTTCTTTATAGTAATACCTAATTAAGGAATTAATATTATACACTATAAGTAAAATAATATAAGTCGTACTGCGTCCCCAATTTTTAAAGATATTATAATATAGCTACGTCATTGGACTGACATCACACATATTGAAAAGAAAAATAAATGTTTAGGAATTAGCGCAGCATTAAAGCATTGTAGGAAAGTATCAAGGTACATTCGGGTAAAATGAAAAGTTACATTTAATATTATAACTAATAATTATAATATCTGAAAATATAATACCAGAAAATAGAGATAAATATTTAGCTGAGATTCTAAAGCATCCATGTTACTTACACGAGATGTAATATTATTCAAATCTATAATAATAACCCCTCCGGAGTCCGGATACTAGGATTCCACGGCGCCGCGCCGCTCACATGGGATCCACAGACAATTTTTTCGCATTTTGACTCCTATATTAACACGTTTCAAGCGTTTACTGAGAAAAGCGTGTATAAACTAATAACTTAATTTATAGCTATTTTAATCATTTTAGACCAAAATATAGTGAATGAAATGTAGTAGGTATAAGCAACTAAATCCGCCTACGGTTCTGATCAATAGATTTAGAAATACAAGGTTTTAAAAAAAAGAGTTCATGAGAAGTATTTTGCCTTATCGCACGACGTTAACTTTCCTCAGTCAACTTGGTAATGTTGGAATATTTTAATAAGTTTTATTATGTTATATATATTAGTTATATTAAAAACTCCTTACCGACATATAAATGGGTTTAAAATTTTCAATCATACAACTTTCAAACACAAACAGTATTTATACCTCTTTAATTAATTACTTAGCAAATATAATGACAATAAAAATCAATCAAAAACCTTTGAAATTTAACTTTTTCTCAAGTTTTACACTGTCTAACAGTGACGAATCCGACACGACGAGAGTTTAATCAATCAATATTCGTAAATATTTTGTAGTAAATGTTACTATGCTTAATCATGATATACCTTTATACGACGAGCTTGAGGAACAGGACTCTAAAAAGCTAATGGTTTGTTATAACCTGAAACTGCATATATATACCTAAGCTTATAAAATGTTCGCACTAGAAATATTACAATACGATGTATAAATTAAAATCTACCGTATTGTGAAAAAAACCTACAATATTTTCCTTCTCGAGAAAGTAGTCTCACTTTAGTAAGTGACTTACTTACTGAAAGTCGTTAGGTACTGATAGTGATAATTACAATAAAAAATGTGGCAGAGACGCCAAACCAATCAGAATGAAGCCAGTGTTGTCAGTGGTAACATTTTAACAAATGCATTCAGAAACTACGTGTAACTACAAGGTAAATGGATACGACTCATTTTGTTTTTCGCATTCTAATTATGTTTTTATTATATTAGAAACCATAGGAAATCACTTAAAAGCGGTATCCTCATTTAATCAAGGTCTGTAATACATAAAAATATTCAAGATTAATGTTTTATAACGTATTTTATTAAGTAAATATAAATGCAGTAGGTAGGACGGCAATTTAATTTTTGTATGGTAGGTAAAAATTAATGTTTTAAAAAAGCTGACTAAAATTAGTTAGGTAATAAGATTATAGATACTATTTATTCTTAGTAATTTTATAGATTGATACTTTTCCTTCATAATTATGCTATCTTATTTTGTATAATTAAATGAAATCATACGCAACTTTATTAGTATTCCGAAGCACACTTATTTTATCACACTTAGGTACTAGTTTTGAGAAATACTCACATCTTAAGTAACTCCGAAGAAGTTTGAAGACGATTCAGCGAATAAGGAACAGGTAAAAATTTTATAATCATCATTTATTATAACTTACTAAACTGTTACTGCTGCAAATATCCACCAATCCGTGAGCCCGATTACAACTTGAATGCATTCATCCTACTTTTGGTCATAAGTCTATAATATTAAAATAAAGCTAAGCTAACCTAACTTTGTCAGGTTTTTGTTTGAACGAGCGTTCTGGAACTATCAGTCGGGTTTAATTCTTTATGCATTTAAGAGCCCATTGTTAAGGAAGGTCATAAGCTATAAGATATCACGTTACTCTAGAACCCGCGGGGGTATACTAGCAGATTATAACGGTACTTACTTTTCTTGGGCTGTGTGCGCACTGATATAAAAGGCATGTTGTCCGGCGGTACAGACTGCTCCAATAGTCTGGTCATGCTTTAAACAAATATAAATAATATGTTATAGTGCAGTCGGCCACACTAAGACATTCAATTGCAATAAGTTCAACATGTTTGAAAATTATTTTTTTACATTCAACAATTAGTGATTTATTGATATAGATTACCACATGTACCTATACAACATTTTTAAAGAGCTTAAATTCTCTCTGATTTTTATTATTTTTAGGTTTTGCTCGCGACTTCGTTTGTAAATGTAGCTTATATACAATGTCTATTCTCCAGGAACGTTAACTTTTCCTGGATGTACCGTACCCTATGTCCTTTTCCGTACCCTTAACAAAGTGTACCTAAGCGAAATTTCATGATGGTCGGTCGAGTAGTTAAAGCGTGAAAGCGAAACAAACAAACTTACATTCGCATTTATACTATTAGTTTAACACACTTACTGTATGTATTACTCTGTAACTTCGCTATATTATATTAGCCGAATTAGCCGCAACGCTACCAAGGCAGCCAGACAGGAGGCAGATACACACAGTCCTAACATATATTATAAATGCGAATGTGAGTGTATTTGTTTGTTTGTTTCACGCCATTACTACTCGACTGGTCTTCATGAAATATCGCATACACGTTTTCAATGGAACTGAAAAGGATAAAGGGTGCCTTTCATCCAGAAAAAAGTACTACCTACTGTTACTAACTTAACCTACATCCACGCGAGCGAAGCAGCGGGCAAAATCTAGTAGGTATTGTATAAATTGAAATGCTTTTATATTCTCCCTGTAGTCAGTAGGCAGTAAATTTAGAGCATACCTATATTTTACGACATAAGCGTATCAAACTATTATACACAAAAGTATGTAATTTTAAAACTCGTATTTGACAAATTAGGGTCGACTTATAAATCATTTGTGTAAAGTACCTGCGCTTTTTAAGTTTCTTTTTTCTCTTTAACGATTTTATTGTATCAATGTTGTCCTGTAGGTCGTTGCATCGCGCTTCAGCTACTGCAAAGTAGTCGTCCACTTCTGGGATAGAAGCTACAATATAAACAAAACAATGATATCTATTGCACATACATAAAACTGTTAGTATAATTATAGTCTATTGACAATTTTATAGAACACATGATGATTTGTAAGGAATCGAGTATTTTATCGTTTCTTTATTGTAGCATATTGGTCCTATGTCCTCCTGCTGGGCAATAGCCTCTTCCCCGTGGATTTCCAAAGCACTCTGTTCTTAGCTGTCCCCTGCCTGTCATTTTCAAAGCGTCCAAGTCATCCCACCATCTCCGGTTAGAATTTCTTTACCGCCGTCGACTATCCTATGGCACCCAATTGGTCACGATTTGGATGCATGCACTATAATATGTGTCCAACGCAGTGCCACTAGCCTGACAGCCTTTACTCACACGTCAACTATGCGTATTTTGGACCGCAGAGGAGTATTATTATATGTAGATATATGACATATAATATATTGAAAACTTTGCCATTCGCTTAAACGAAAGGAAATTACAGTAACGATGCGCATGTCGGCCTCGATGGCGTAGTGGTTAGTATAACCGACTGCCATGCCTCAGGTCACGGGTTCGATTCCCGCGCAAGTCAAACATTTGTGTGCATTAACATGGATGTTTGTCTTGGTCTGGGTGTTTCTATGTATAATATGTAGGAATATACAAAAAAAAATGTAATGTGATATAATATTATATTATATATATATATATATATATATATATATATATATATATATATATATATATATATATATATATATATATTTACTAGCAACCCGCCCCGGCTTCGCACGGGTTCTTTACAGAAAATATAAAACATCCTTTTCCGGCATTACTCTGTTTAGAAATATTGCAAATGCTAGTGACGTCATGATTAAATATTTTTAATGGCAGTTTGAATGTGGAATGGGCGGTTCGCTCACCTTCCAAAATTGTGGCTGCTATGCCGGACGATGCCACAGCTAGGGCAAATTTTCTGTCGGATCGTACTTTTGCTAATAATAAATTTACTAAAAATGTTTTACCTGTGCCTCCAGGGGCATCTAAAACATTTTACCTTCATTACTATTATTAATTGAGGACAATATTAGGTCATAAACATTTTTTTGTTCAGCATTCAAGCGACATTTATCTTGAATGACTTATAAAAGTCTCGAATGGTTATAGTTAGTTTCTCGTAAATGCTCGGTATTGATTGTTGCATTTAAATTGAAATTTAATGGAAAGGGGAATCCAAAAACTTTTATTTTCCTAACAGAGATTCCACTTCTTTATTCAATTCAAAAATAGTTTGATCAAAATCAAAATTATTAAATGACAATTCTTGACGTCTACTT
Source organism: Catocala sponsa (assembly GCA_963564715.1). NCBI lineage: Eukaryota > Metazoa > Arthropoda > Insecta > Lepidoptera > Erebidae > Catocala > Catocala sponsa. The sequence continues at coordinate 25,889,895 of OY751326.1, forward strand.
CAGAAAGCGTACTTTCCCGATGAGAGTCATCTTCTAACAGACCCATTGCTTTACAAACTCCTTGAAATGTTTCATAAGTTATACCTTGAAAAGTACGTAGACTACTGAAAGAAGTAGGGCCTTTTACTACGTGGAGTAACATCCTCAAGTGAAAGCACTCACTGTTGTTGGGATGAACTACGTAAACACTGTCAAGAGCGTCTGTTTTTCTCACGTCAGGATACCCTTCAACTACCGTTCATTGTTTCCACCGTTGGAATTAGGCAAGACGATAAGGGGGGAGGGTCGGCGATTGCATCAAGCGAAGCGAGGCGTTTGAATTTTATTCTCGCGTCCGTAATTTTTTTGCGATTACTTCTAAGATATTCGTTTAAATTATATGGTGTAAAAGAGTAAAATACTGTGCATGAAATGCTTTGTCTCTAACTTATTTAAAATGATTATGATTAATACCGTATTTGTGTAAATAGCTTTTACATTACCGCATTATAATTGCCAATTTTTTAAAGTATTTACATGGATATAGATAGTATGTTATCTTTGACTTTTCTGTAGGCATATATAAGATACACAATTCCACCACACACTACCTAAACTTTCGGATCCCTCCGGCTCGAACGTGAGGCGCGGGGTCACGGGGTGCCCGCGCGGCCCGGTCGAATCACGGCGACACGAAATTAATTTCGTTGCGCATTATTTTGATTTTGCTATATCTCCTAAGGTATTCATTTAATTTGCATGGTGTAAAGGGAAAAAATAATCCCACCAAAAACATAAATGTAAAAAAGGAGAGCCAAGTTCAATACAAAAATTATGCTTGGCTGTGGGCTTCGCCGCAAAAAGAATGGAGATCTAAATGAGTGCCAAGTCAAATCTAACCTACTTTAAGATCTCACATTTTTAAATAAAAGCAATTGTTATAGGTATCCAATAAAGCAAAGAAATAGAGTTTAATACTTGTTCATAATGTTATTTTGTTCCTATAAATACATATTTGGATCTTGCATAGAACTTGGCACTCATTTAGATCTCCATTCTTTTTGCGGCGAAGCCCACAGCCAAGCATAATTTTTGTATTGAACTTGGCTCTCCTTTTTTACATTTATGTTTTTGGTGGGATATCATTACTTTTTGTAAAGAATCTAGGCAGGTATTGAGATTTAATGTTTTTTCTTGCGTTTCCGCTGCATGGTTATAGTATGACAATCATTTAATTCATCGTTGAGAAAGAAGCAGGATGAACATAAATGTAATAAAACAATAAATAACTAAATCGGTATTCGTAAGCGGTGCCTATGTTTATGTGTTGCTCGGGAGTGCTTTTATGTAGATTTACTTCTGTTCTGTGTATAATTATGTGGTGCCGCGCGCCGCCGACGACACACCGTTGGCCGGTTGTTTAGCGCGTATTACAGTTTTTTGTATGGGATCGCGGACTTTTCTGTAGACCTATATAAGATACACGATTGCACCATACATTATTTTGTTATATCTCAAAGGGTTTAGGCAGCGTTTTAGTTGAAAGCTCCCAGACGGCTTATATTTTTCCGACACCTCCAACAAATATCGTTATATTTTAGCCAATGTATACAAAAACTTAACAAATTATATACTAAAACCTTTCTCGAGAACCACTCTATCCATTGGTGAAAAACAGCATGAAAATCGGTGTAGTAGTTTTTAAGTTTATCGCGAATAGACAGACAGACAGACGCGGCGGAGGACTTTGTTTTATAATATGTAGTGATATTTATAATTGTATTCGAAAGATATTTGAAAACAATTCTACAATGCATGGTCAAAGGCGCAGCCGCGCCTACTTATTTAAAGAGTTATCAACACATTCAAAAATAATTCGAAAAGCACTTTATTCGAGTATTAATAATCATCAGTCATCATGTATCATCAATCAGGCATGTATAAATAGAGAAAAGCGATTCAATGTCTTGCAATGGGATTGCTTTAGAAACGGGCCGATTTAATTAAGGGTTGAGGGTGTTTGAGGAGGAAGGGGGAGGGAGTGCTGAACCCCGCCAATTACGCCCATCGCGCGCAAATGTCTAGTTCCCGAGAAAAAAAATTTAAAGTTGTTCAAACTTAACCTCAAAATTGTGACATATTATATTCTGTCTTGCATAAAATCTGTTGCTTTGGAAGCAACTTACAACTGGGACGTCTCCGGCGCTGCGGGAAGTGCAGCCTCTACGCCATTGCGTAACAAAGCGCAAGCATCCGCACTCGCTTCCGCAGCTTCGGCTTGCTGGTCGCCTTTGGCGACCAGTCTCAGCCGCTACGGCTCGTACGGCGCTTGCGCTTTGTTACAGCTGGCGGAGGCTGCCCTCCCTCCGCGCCTCCGGCTTTTTATAACCACTCTAGGGGTAGGGCATAAAGTACTAGGGAGAGTCGGGGTAGGTTAATTCGATATTGTCTAAAATTTTATGAAATGGCTGTCATGTCATGTATGAGTAATTGAGTTGCTGATTCTGGCGCGAAAAAAGTTACGTTTCAATTCACGTAAAAATAATATCTTTTACCAAATTTGGTGAAATAAAATGATCAATTGACAATAAATGTTTTGTTACATATTTAAGTAATTAAAAATAGGTTTTTGTATCACATTTTATTAATGAAAGACGAAACAAATTATGTTGGTGTCATCAAAAAGCCGTTCCATTTTACGTGTTTATAAAAATGCCTAAAAAATAAACTACGCGAGTGCGCGGGTTGGGGATCGTTCCGGGGGGTTAGAAAACCCACCCCCAACATATTTCAACCATATGGAAAATGGAACGGCTTTTTGATGACAGCACCAACCCCCGTTTTGATCGGCCCGTTTCTAAAGCCAACCCCTTCCAATAAATGGTTATATAGCAATAATAAAAATAATAATATTCTGTAAATCTGGTCAAGGTCCTCTATAAGAAAAGAGAATCCTATTCGTAACACTAAGGTCATCTGTAAAGATTTGTAACGCATATATTATGACAGATAGTATTGAGGTTCGTACCGTTCATCTCTAGCTTACGTTCGGAACGTGCAGCCTCTAAGGTGGCCAGGCTGCTGGAACTCCTATTACGTTTATCTGTAAATACCAAATTTCATATTCAAAATAAATCCATACATCCACTGTTTTCGCACTGGTATTTGACACTGGTTCACTTATTGCTTTGCTTCACTTAAATATTGAAATATTCATTACACAATCTTCTGCAGCTTGTAACTCAAATTCGTATATTATAATAGATATATCTGTTACCTTTAGATAGCTTTAAACCGTCGCCCATATTAACTTGCAATTTTTATAGCACACCACTAAGCATTCATCATAATATTCAGCTTTGTGCCAATTTAAAAATGAACGGAGTCGCTGATTATTTGGTAAATATAAAAAAGGAATTCAATAGTAAAAGCACTAAAAAATCATTACGTCAAAGATGTCAAAAACATATCAACCAGAACAAGTAAACATCAGCCTTTTACTTGAAATGTGCTTATGGCTTATGATGTGAGAATCGTTATCACTGGCAAGCTATGGTCATATGACAATGCATAGATTTTAGCATGGAATTAATAAGTATTTGATTTTGACTCTTACGCGACTAGGAGCGCGCAATTCCTATTTATTTAAATAACATATTATATGAATACAATATACATTAGTCGCGGCTAACATGACAGTCGTCGATACGAGACTCGAGTAGACCACGCCCGACTCAAACTTTGCTTATACGTACAGATATTACTGCGCAATGTCTACTTCACAACTAGCCACGCAAATGTATATAAATACATTGTCACGGTGGTCATGATACATTGTTATCATATACATACATGATTTTGCTTGCTCACCATGTAGTTTGAAACGAACGTAAAACCGTTGGACCTCCATCTAATATTATGTGTTAAAACTCATAACAATGACTTAATGCTTTTATTATTCGTACCAAGTACCTACCAGTGGCGTAACTATACCATCTGAGGCCTGTGGCAAATTCTTTGGATGGAGGCCCCATCTCAGTGAAATCGTAACGTTGTAAATTAATTTTAATCGCATGTTCCCGTTGGGTAACACCAGTTTGTGTCATACTGTTACTCAATTGGAAAAATATTTCCGAAAAGTAACACTGTAATTTATTGCAACGTTTTTTTCCCTATAGGTAACACTGTAACATCACAGAATCTTGTATTCTCGTTAAGTAACACCTCTTTGTAATAAAATCATTGTTGAAATACGCCTTCAACAAAATGTAACGATTAACTAATATTGTGATTATCTCGATAATTACGATATTAGTTATTTTGCACAACGACGATGAAATAAATTATGCAAGATAAAATATTCTTTATTAAAAGCTTTTGTCCATCCGTACGATTCCGACTCGGAAGCGGTAGGTTGTGTTAGGTTCTCTTTTGTAAACGCACCCAGAAATAGGAGCCGCGCCGGTCCAAAACTTCCATTAGTTCTACCATAGAATTGAGGAATAGAACAATGTGTAAAATTCGCCTAACCCATAAACAATTTTATTAAAATATATTGATTTTGGATTAGAATGGTTTTATTTACTTTTCTCCTAAACAATAAAGTTCTGGAACTTTTTGGAATATTTCGTCCAGATATGTAACCCTGTTACATACAAAGATTATAGTGTTAATTATTGAGAAAAAAAAACGTTGCAATGATTTACAGTGTTACTTTTCGGGATTTTTTTCCAATTGAGTAACAGTGCGACACAAACTGGTGTTACCCAACGGGAACAAAGGATTTTAATAAACCACTTAAGTAGTTACCCAACACTATTCATATTATTGTGTGCATTTTAGTTAAATATTTAGTAAATTTTATTTTAAGAGCATATGTTTATACATATTCATAATGAAAATTGAAATAACTAAATATCCTTTTAAAATAATTTTAATAAGATATTTATTAATAAAATTCTTTTCTCCGAACTTTCTGTTCCGCAAAAGTATCTATAACATCATCAAAATTTAAAGATCAGGCCATAGAATTTTCAATAGACAGAATAGCTAAGTTACGTAGCCTGTAGGCACAGGAATTGTAACAAATAGCATTAATACAGTACATACTTCAGGAAAGCTGCACGACAAAATGATTCCTTATTATTAATAAATAAGCAAGTTCTCTAATACTCGAAGATTTTTCTATTTCGTCTCTGAAAGTGGACCGAAAACTGAGAATTTCTCTGGCAAATGATTCAGATATCTCTTTTTTATATATATCAACAAATTGTTATTTCTTTTTAATAGATCATTGTCATTTAAAATTTGCAATGTGGAACGTTGCAAAACACTGAAATTGAAAACAATTTCATTCGTTGGAAGGAAACGCGATTTCAGTCGATTAATAATTATGTCCAATACTCGATAAAATATGTTCACTTTAAACAAACTTTCCGGCTCTTGAAGACGCTCATCTTCGTAAAGTTCGTCAAAATAGCGTTTTATCTTCCTCTGACGAGTTTTAAAGAATTCAGGGTTGATGGACCATTTTCCTGCTACACTATTTGCTTCCATTTTTTAATTTACAAGTTCATGTAGTAGATACCTATCCAATTCTTCTAGACAAATTTTCAAACATTTTAAGGTAGGAAGATCGTTGGCAAAAATACAAATTGAGCTAATTTCTGTCCTGGTTTTAAAAATAGAAAATGCACTCATAAATTAAATAAATGCCTTACCATTTTACTCTATTATATTCGATACAACCCAAGATATTTCAGAAACTGATGAAATGTGTAAACATTATCGTTATTATATGATCCCAAAGGCGCTCGTCATTAAAGAGTAATTTTCATGAAGTTAACGATCCATATTCAGAGACAAAAAGTACTTTTTGGTTAACAAAATGCGCCACCAATGTACCGCGAAAAACTGAAGCAACTTATGGATACGTTCTAAAATTGGTCGACATCTTTTTGTTTTGAATGTGTTGAAATCTTAAGACTGGGTTGTACTTCGATTTCTCCTTAGAAAAAAACTAGAGGCAGGCAATAACTGATTTTGAGTATATTTGCATTTAAGCACATCCATTGATTTTGATATCAAAATAAAGTTTAATTTCTGCAGAATATAATTTCAATAATATAATAATCATTTTATTTCTTTCTTTCTTCACAAAGGTTCATAACAATATAGGTACATAAAAAACAGTTGACACAAAATAAATATTTATAGAATGATGAACCTTTGTGAGAGACTGGAGTCCATACTAGGGAAACCCTGTGTTACGGGTCACAAGACCGTCACTCAGAACTGTAGGTACGACTATTATATAATGCAAAATATAGTCATTCGAGTATTTATAAAATATAATCCACTAGAACAGAAATTTGTATATTTATAAAAGAAAAAATAACAAGACTTAAATGTACGGGCTGTATGACTGTCTGTGTGCGTGTGTGTGTGTGACAGAGTGTATGTGTGTGTGACTGTATGTGGGTTTCTGTGTGTGTGTGTTTGCGTTGCGTTCTGTATCTTTCATAAGAAGACCGCTAATATCAATTTTAATTAATTTAATAAAGTTTTTATAAAATAAATCAAAAAGAAAATTATTATTGAATTATCACTAGATTCTTCATGGTGCATGGCCGTCGAAATAAAATGATTAATTATTAATATTTTGTCCTAAATTTTAATAATAATTGCCACCTTCTATATTATAAAAACATTATAATAATATTATCTCATAAAAACAGTAATTGAAATTTAGTTGGTTACAGTAATACCTTGACTTACGCTACCCCGACTTACGCGAACTCGGAGTTACGCGATTTTCAAATCTTGTTATTTCCTCTTTTATTTGAGGAAGTATAGACTTGGAACTGTCGCAAGAAGAAAACCTAGGCGAACGTTTCTCGACCAGATCGGAGGCGTTCTGGACAAAGGCCAGGTTAAGAGCTCCTTGAACCGACGGGCGTGTATGAGGAATGTGATGAAAGTGAATGAAGCCAGAGAAGTGTGTCAGGATCGTAGCAAATGGAAATCCGTAGTCTCTGCCTACCCCTCTGGGAAACAGGCGTGAATCTATGTATGTATGTATGTATGTAGACTAGGCAAGTCTATAATCGAAAATCGAGAGTTGTGTGTTCTTTCGATTTTCAATTATAGACTTCCTCTTCAATTCCTGGACAATAGTGTAGAGTCATACTATTGTCCAGAAATTGTCAAAATTTTGCGGGCGAAAATCTTTGAGACGTCGAAATACTTTGTTAGATTTTATGAAGCCTTCTATATCAAAATAACATTACTGTTAACTGTTATCTAACAGTATTCTGTCTTCATACAAACGGTTAGGACGCGAGTCATACCTACGCACGTCGAGGTCGGTAGGCACTTGGTGCGCCGCAGCGATGAACGTGATAAAAATCTGCTCTCCTCTCCGAGCCAATCTGTGTGAACGGACCTTTATACTGCCGCAACAAGCAAACGAAATTTGACAATACAAGTTACGAGTGAAAATAATGCTATGTAGTACATACAACAATTTAGTACAACAAAACGTTTTGACATTTGTTAACATTGACATTTGATAGGCATACATATTTTTCATATTTCATGTAAGTTCTTATTAACTAGTATCAGTAGGTAATAAATAAATATTGAAGTAAACCAAAAGAAGGGTATGAAATAGAAACATAATGTGTTTTGTAGATTGTATAAACACATAAAAGAGCCATCTAGCGCCCTACATATAAAATAAAATGGTAAGTCGATTACCTATGTGTGATGTAAAAAATACTGATTTAATGATATCTTTAAATCATGAAATAAATGCGTTTACCTTGATGCCCGTTAATTAAATATTATATACAATGTTTATTTATAATAACATTTTATGGCCAATTTATTTTCATTAAAGCATTTTAATTGGTATTAATATTAACATTGGAACTCATAGTGCCATCTACGATCTATTTTTCGAACAGTTTACTTTTTGTTCCAATTGGTACCCCATGCCGCAGCAATTAGAACCACGATACACAAAGGACAATGAACAATTTGGCCTATGAATCAACACATTCCACCTAAACAATAATATGTATTTTATTTTATGACCTAATAATCAATCATTACAATCGGACACTTTCAAATCTTGTTTTCGTTTTAAAAAGTATTTACGCGATTTCAAATACACCGGCATCCATTGTTTTAAATCTGAGACACGCAGTATTGCCATGCTTACAGTTGTAACAATATGTGTACGGTTTTATCAGAGAAATTGTTCCTATTTAGCTTTTCTGTAATTTTTCTTACGTAGTTAATACGAATGATATTCTATAAATACCATTATTGATATTCGTCATAGATATGTCATGCTCGGTACATAATTGTTGCCGACAATATCTCAATGGAGTGTATAAATGATACTAGTGGACTGTAGTTTGAAATACTTAGATAAAGATTTAGGTACAATATTTAAATTAAATATGAGTACGTAAAAACAATAGTTAAAAATGATACGCGAGTGCGGCCGTGTGCGATCGTGTCTATGGCTGACAGCCGACTGCCGGTGCGGCGGGCGAGCGCCGATGGCTGGAGTGGGGCGGTGGGGCGATGACGTAGAAATCCCGCTCCGATCAGCGGTTAGGCGCGGCAGGTGCATGTTGAGTACTCGACAATAAGTATTTCAGTTAAGTAGTATGCAATATTCAAAAGTGTCCGTAACTTATATTCACTTTTAATTGAATGTGGTCATCCTTAACCTCATATTTATCATTGTTTTGTGGCTGTTGGTTCTTAGGCTAACAATATAATATGGCAGCTGAACAATGTCCTTTTGCTGTTCACAAACATTTACACATAAACAAATTCATGCATTTAATTCCGGGCTGAAACGATTTTATGAAAAAGTTTTGCCAGGGTAGCGTTTCCAACGTTACTGCAGAAAATCTGTTTTTCTCGAATAACTTTACCACTTGAACAAATTTTGCTATTTGTGAACAAATTACTCTTCACGATGAACTAATTATTTGCTATACGCTCACCTCTCTAAAGCACAACATTTTTCAACATTTTGCTGTGGTAATGCACTATGAGTTCGAATTAACGCGTCGTTTTGGTACGTACCTAGTTACGATATTTTCGTTCGAATTACCAAGTGCTTAAAAATGTAGGTACCTATAAATTTTTTTCGAAATATAAGATTTTCTAGGGAACTCGTGATAACTTCGAATTGTAGAGGTTCTTATTATCGCTGGTTTGAATTAACGAGAGGCGACTGTATATACATATATACCCGTGTATATAGCTCTATTTATAATCTGTTTCTAACTGTATAATATGCATGCCGTGGAAATCTGTAAGATAGCACTAAACACTAGAGCTATAAGTACTAGCCATAAGAACATGTAACTATGTATACCTTGGTGGTAGTCCTATTTAAATAAATAAGTAAATAAAGCTCGACAGAAATATGAAATAATTTTTATAATTTTGCATTTTTTTGTAAGTAGCTATAATAACAAAACAAAAAAATGGAATATCTTTTAACAAACAAAGGAGAAAGTGCCACCGATTTGTTTTGCCCCTACCTATTTATATATAGACTTCATAACTGAAAGTTCAGATCCAGATTATGGATAATTATGTTGTTGAAAATGTTTCATACGACTATATTTACCCTTTCCCTTTCTTTGAAATGAAACGTTTTTCCGCCACAGTATGGTTGTCATGCATGATAAAGACTTTTTTTTTACGTTGTGGAATGCTTTGACGCATACCCCTCCGCGGGCGCGGGCGGAGGGTTATGTCGGACTCGCCAGGGTAATAGAATAAGAATAATGTACCTCCCGGAATACCGACTAAACCTACCACGGTGTTCCTCGACAAAATCACTATCGGCAGGGCCGCGCGAATCACTTGCATATGCGGCCGCGACCCCGCCGAGGTTTCGGCCCGCCGTACGAAACGGCAGGCCACTACACGAAGAGACCTACCCTAAGGTCACCACTAAACTAAAAATCCCTACTGTCGCCCCCCTAGAGGGGAGACGCACACGACACAGATGCGCGCGTGGGAACACGCACGCCGCCTCCCGGACCTGATGCTGAACGGATGGCGGGCAGGCCCACCAACCCCGCCACCCCCAGGTCAAACCTCAGGGTGGCTGGAGGTCGTCTCGCGCGCTCCGGCGCCCGGTTCTGCGGTTGGGGAGAGGGTTTAAACGATCCCTCGCCCGCTCCGCCGCCTGCTTGATGGAAATCGCTTCCTCACAGGAGGCGATGGCGTTCCACGACCTCTCACTATGGACCATAGACTGAACTACGGCCGGGCGCAAGAGAGCAACCAATTCGACTGCCGCGATCAACTCGCGATGATAAACAGACTACAGTAACTGAAATTAACTTCTTATGGTTTCCTACAAATAAAGGGGTGTTGTGTTTAATTAAAACGTAATTTCAATCTCATTATATATTTATTCCATATACACCTATAACTACATCTTGACACAAAGAACATATAACTGCACTGATAATGCTTAATCATACAAAATAATCAACGCTCATGTAAGAACGCAAAATAAATATTAATTCAGAAAAATTGTTACCTTTTCAATGCGTAAAAAGTATACAATAGCATAAATATACATAAAATGTAGTAATAATTTTGAGTACATGTATATTTGCTATATGATGATATATTTAGCCCCAAAAGTCAATAAGATGTTTTATAATTATAATATTTATCATTAATTGCACCCATTACAATATTATCGTATTTGTGTGGACATAGTCCATTTTAGTCCAGAGTATTAAGTCTGTTGTTATCAAACAGTATAAGAAAATAAGACAATTATAAAAAATAAGGGTCAGCGGCGACGGGCGGAGTGGCGGCGAAGAGTTAGTCTCTTTGAGTCGCTCGCCGTCATCTTATTTCGTTGTACCAAATACAGTCGTATTCTGAAGCACTTTAGGTTGAATTTAAATTGTTACTAAATTAGTCTCTTCGGCGCCACTCCGTCCGTCGGCGCTGACCCTATGTTTTACCATAATTAAACCTGTTTGTGATATATAATCTAAAAACAACGAAAGATGAGCGATATGCTTTTTATCCTACCAAAGTGGCAAACTACCTAGCCTATATATGCTAGTAACACCAGGGACATTAGTTATGCGTTGCCGGACACACATCATTGAGATGCAACGCTGCTAACTCGCTACTTTTAAGAGTTAAATATATTTCGTCATTAAAATCAGCATAGCTAGATTGTCACTGTCTGTCCGACGATAGTTGTGCTCAGACCACCTTGCTACAAATTTGACCACCATGGCGAGATTAAATATTTCAGGTTAGACACAATACTGTGCCGATTAGGCATTCTGCTCAGTATTGCTGCTTTCGAAGATTCAAAAAAAGGATCTCCGGCTACAAATTTTACCCTCTTTCCATGCTCTGTTCACGACCCACCTCCAGGCGTTTTTAATATTTTCATTATAACATCCACTGTTTATTAAAATGACATAAATTATTGACACTGAATTGTCTAATTTTCTTACACCAAACTTTTATTATTGTATTCAAAACATTGTCCAACGTTTAATTGGGTAAATAACTTTATTACAATTTGAATTTGGGTATCTAAAGAGAATATTGAAATAATCTAGTGTAGAAAAATGATGATATAGATAATGAAGGGGGTAAATGTGTGTATAGATCTGTTATAATTACGTTGCATTCATTAGCAGCGTGTGCGCGTGTTCGTGTGCTGATCTCTCGCACCACAACACGCTTATAAACTTATAAAGAGTTTCTGGGTCTTTATATTGACTGTACGTTATTAGACGCTAACTTATTGTTTTCACTCCATCTTTACAATAGCCCCAATATTTGCAGTATACTATAAATGCACAAATATAACATGGAATGAATTTTTGTAACTCATCTATGATTAACAGAAACTACAATGTGTGAAATCCTACTATAATTATGCCACGGTTTTGTATTTTAGATTATCGGTCATCAATGTTGAATGTTTAGTTACGTCATACATTCCTCGTTGGCTTTCACAACCGTTCTATAGTAAAAAAATCAAGCAATGCCTAAATAATCTCGGCATAAATTAACTAAAATATCAAATCATATTATTCGCATGTTAAATAGATAATGTATATAAATAATGCATTAAAGCTAACATTTTACGTGATGTATTGGTATCGAAGTTAATCTCATCAACAAAATTACAAATAACAAGTCAATTTATTAGTACCTACAATTGGTATAATTTGTGCGGTCATCATTCCAAGTTTCTCACACAATATGACGTAGCATTCACGAGATGAGTCTCTTCCCTGATTTATAAATAAATAGGACAAGATTTGTCAATTAAACTGTGCGTCCAATTAGGTTTACAATGATAAATCTAATTGATACTATCAACGGATAGTTCATATATTCTAACAATGCGCTCACCCAAGTTTATCCTGGATATATAAATATAATCATTGTGTTATTGCATTATCTATATCAAATAGTGTGTTGAAATGAAAATACTAGGCACAGGACTGTATATACTGTTATTGTTGGAGGACAATTTGAAATACAAACCCGTAGCATAAGTTATAAAGATAATAATTAAATTACTCTGTATAAACATCACATCATTTCGTCGTTTGAAATCACGAGGTTCTAGCGAGTACATATTGCCGGTAATACAATATTATTCTAATTATAGTGGATCGGTGTTCAGAAACCCTTAAACATATATCCCAAACTTATCTGTTAAACTATAAAGAACACATCGAAATAATATATTAACACACAGACGTGGACGGCCGCCCGTGAGGGCAGACGTTGTATTCATTAAAATACAATGATTTTAATTAAAGTCAGTATATTACCAAGTAATACTTATAAAAATACATAGTTCGCACTGTGCTTAGCAATTGTGCATCAAGTTGCTTCATCGATACCAGCTTACACAGCATAGGCAAATTCGTTATCCGATTATAATATTAACCATACAAATATGCGGTTAACTTTTTTATATCAGTCATACAATGAATGGTCTTTTATATAAAATAAAATATATATATTTTGCCCGCGAACTTGCACGCCTATACTTTCAAGTTTATTATGCCAATTCAGCAGACGGATTATGTTTAATTTGTTTAAAATATTGTTACACAATAAATGAAATTATCTAAAGAATATTAGTAATCTGGTATTAGGGTAGGTGAGCGCAAGATTGCTTGGTGTATAAGATTGCGCAGAGCGATTATCCATCAGGAAGCAGTCGTTGGCGGCCATCTTTAGTTGACAGCGTCCTACTGACATTCTAACTGTACCGGCACAAAAATTTACGTTTATAATACCTACAATTTTCTTAAATTTATTTGAAACAACTAAATTTGATACCTGTGTTACATTATTTAGGTATTTTATAAACGTGGCTGTAATAAATATAAACCAAGTAAGCTGTTTTTATCTGTTTATTTCTATCAAATTACTATCAAAGTGTGTTACTTCGGAGCCAGTACAACATCCTAGTCAAAAGATGGCACTAGTGGTATTTTAAAGCTCTTTATTGCTCATCGTGCAAGAGTGCGCATAGATATCGTGTACAAGACTGCGCGCGCACTCTTGTACACTGAATCATAATATATATTTATTTTGGAATTCATTTTTAATTAGGTATGTGTACGCTGTTAAGCTTATAAACTATACTTTATTATTATTTATCTATATTTTTAGGATGTAAAGAAGACAAAGAACGACAGAGAAAAAATGTGGATTCGAGCGTAATAGAAGAAGCTCGTAAATTGATTGCAGATGGAAAAAGCAAGCGTCAGGTAGCAGAACAACTAGGTATGCCTGAATCTACTTTCAGAGTAAGATTGAAGCAAGAAACTTCATGCCAATCCTTAGGTAGGTATAGATGTACCTTTACCCCACAAATAGACGGTGAAATACTTGATTATGTCCAAAAGCTTGATGCAATGTTCTATGGAATAACATAAAAAAAATTGAGGGAAAAATAAAATTGCTCATCAGTTTAACAAGCAGCTTAAAATTGCTGAAAGAGATTGGCTTAGAGGTTTCATGAGGAGGAATCCTTCTTTAGCGCTAATACAACCAACTTCAACTAGCGTTGCAAGACCCATGGGCTTTAATAAGTCCCAGGTAGATCGCTTTTATAATAATTTGATGGACCTTTACAACAAATATCACTTTCTACCGCACAAAATATTCAATATGGATGAGTCTGGCTTATCTACTGTGCCCAACAAACCTCCTAAAGTTATATCCACTAAAGGTAAACGATGCGTTAATAAGATCTCAAGCAATGACGTAATATAAATAGACGCGTCATGCATGAACATCACGGCACTCGAAAACAGCGTAAATACTATCGGTAGCTAGACAGCTACTTAGACGCACGAAGAAAGGGAAAGAAAATAAAAGTCATCTACGGAATTCCTGTTGTTAGAGAGAGATAAATATATTTCTTTAATTACGTCGTCATTCTGTGGTGCATGCTCATTGGCCGAGCGCGAACACGTGACTTACCTCAGGCGCCATTAGAAGGCATCGAAATAAATAAAATAAAATCCATTTCTCTTGATACTTACGCATGAAATGATACTTTTTTGTTTTTCACAGTTGCAGTATAAATTTTAAATTTCCTAAAAACACAGGACGGCAATTTTTTTTGCTGTTGGAGAAGTTATTCACTCAAATTATTTGAATGTCGCGTACATCCGCCGCGCTAGTTTGTACGTGACTAAATGGACTTCTGGTAATTACCTTGCATTTATGTTGCCACTACAGAGCGCGGGCAACGTATCTATAGTTTATATATCATCGATCTCAAGTGTAGAAAGAGGCCAAAATGTTACAGCGATTTGCGCAATGAGTGCTGGTGGATAGTTTATTCCACCAACTGTCATATACAAAAGAAAGAGAATGAAGGCAGAACTTCTGGATAATGCTTCCCCGTCAGCCATTGGAATGATTTTTGATAGTAGCTTCATAACAAGTGATCTGTTTCTTCATTGGCTTCAACATTTTAAGGATCACGCTATGCCAACCCAAGAGGAGCCAGTGCTTTTAATCCTAGACAATCATTCATCTCTTTGCACGCTTGCAGCAATTGATTTCTGTCGACGAAATCATATTATTCTTCTATCTTTGCCACCGCAAAGTAGCCATAAGATACAGCCGCTAGATAGATGTTTCTTAAGCCCACTGAAAAAGTATTATGCTGCTGAGTGCGAAAACTGGTTGAGGAACCATCGAGGCCGAACTATAACCACCTTTCAAATTGCTGCGATATTCAACCCAGCTTATGAAAACTGCTACTATTGCTAATGCTATCGAAGGATTTAAAGTAACGAATATGGCCTTTCAAAAGTCATATTTTTTATGACATCGATTTTTTAGCTAGTAGCGTAACTGAGCAGTCATTAGGATCTCAAGGTTTTGAGATGAATGCTGCATCGCCGTCTGTAGAAGACCTTGTTTCACAAAATATGCCCACAGACCTGGGGACAGCTGATAACGACAATGAAAGACAACTACTTTCAATAGAAGAGGATATTTTAGAAGAAGTAAGAATCAGAAATTTTAAGCAGCTTTCCACACAAAAGGATACTCGAAGAAGCTAAATAGAAAAGTGTAAAAGCTTTACCTAAAAATAATAAGACTGTTAAGCCAAAGAAGCCACTAATGCACCCAAGAAAAAAATATAGTCATGTCCAGGTTGCTCAGAAGTGTACATTGAGCCAATTACCAAAGACTGGATTGAGTGTATTTGTTGCATAGAATGGTGGCACAACAACTGCACAGCATACGTGGGTCACGGGGACTTCCAATGTGATATTTGTGAGTGATGCGCACTCTTGACCTATCTGCGCAAAGTTGCACACCTGGCTGCGCACTCTTGCCCGCATACTTTGTGCAAGAGTGCGCATTTAGGACGTAGCTAATTTTTTAGTACTTCCAATAATGTTCCCTTTATATTTTTTATAATATTTTTCTTAAAAAGCAGAAAATCTAAATAAATGAATAAAGGCTGATGTTGATTCTATAAACTGCTTCATATTTTTTGTAGAAACCACAGTAGCGAAAGTGCGCAGTTCTGCACACCCCTACCCTACCACCAAAATCAGTAATTTAAATTATTCATTGCAATTTTTGATAGACACTTAATTAATAAAGGTGGTTTTGTGGTATTGTATTACAATAAAAGAAAATATTATTTGGATCCATTATCATCATTAAGTTCGAATAATAAGCGTCAACAATTTAGATTCAGCTCATAGACTCCATAGAAGGTTCGAAATGTTCCAATATCATTTGAAATACAGATATGGCTCCTGGAGAGTATTAATAATTATGAAATAACGCATAAGATAATAGGTACCAATGACTTAATAATCATCATAAATAAAAATTAATTGATTACTTGTTCGAAAGTCGTTTTCGTTATTAATAATATTATATGGTAAAATACTAAAGTATCGCGTCGCGCGGCGCGGCGGTGTGGTGACGGCGCTGGGCGCTCGGCGCGCTAGCGCGGGGCTCGGTGGTGGGCAGCAGCCCTGTCCCTTGACACATTACAACAGCACGCATTTCTTTTTCCTAGCGGGCTCTGGGGGCTCCAGCGCTGCTAATATGGCCTCGTCGAACACGTTCTTCAATCCTTTCTGCAAACAGACATAACAATACTTGTTAACAGTATGGTATAGCTAAGAGGCAATAAAAATGTGTCATGATCAAATCGTAAGACAATATTGATTTAAAACAGAGGTTCCCAGACTTTTTTCTCAAAGACACACAAATTTAGCTGGTTCTGGTGGACCCCCTGAAGCTACAATTCTTCCTTGGCATATTCGTATTATATTTATACTAGATGTTCCCGCGGTTTCACCCGCGTTTATCGTTACTGCGCCGCCCCCGTAGGTTGTAGCGTGATGTTATTAGCCTTCCTCGATAAATAGGCTATCCTGAGATTAGCGCGTTCAAACTAACAAACAAACAAACAAATTCTTCAGCTTTATAATATTAGTATAGATAACTGACCCGCGCAACTTCGCCTGCGTTACATAAGAGAGAGAGTGGGTCTTAGGCACCTATAATACAATTTTAAAGGAGCTGAAACTTTCTTTGTTAAATCCACGAACCACATAAGAACTATTCAACAACATTTTATAAATATACCTACAGTGCTAATTTAAAATCACGCAGAATAAACCAAGAGAAACGTCGTTTGTATGTCTGTAATGGGTAATTATTTTGCTGCAATGTTATTTTAAAACTGCGATATCTCCTAAGATATTCATTGAAATCGAATGATGTTCAGGGCAATTTTGTTTTAAATTAAATACTTGTGATGAATAACGTATTTATTTGGATAAGGATTAATATAATGTTTATAAAAACATCTTCGCAAATAATGCATTATTTTAGAACAAATTTGGTTAGCATAAATAAGGTTATAGTGAGCCAACCTTAACAGGTAGACATATGCCGTTGCGGACTTTTTTTTAGAACTTTTAAAGGGGAACAACTCTGTCATACATGATTTTTGCGAAACTTTAACTGTTTACGCAGCGCAAGCACTCAAAAGGAAGAAAACCTCTCCGATTTTGAAACATTCTTCATTGGTGCTCCGCTCCTATTGATCTTAGCGTGATAATATATAGCCTATAGCCTTCCTCGATAAATGGGCTATCTAACACTGAAATAATTTTTCAAATCGGACCAGTATTTCCTGAGATTAGCGCGTTCAAGCAAACAAACAAACAAACAAACTCTTTAGCTTTATAATATTAGTATAGATTGGTGAAGAGTCAAACAAGTTCATGTAATTAAAAAATTTTAACAAGTTTCTACGAATTGACCTGTTTTTTTTAAATTATCGGGTCTGAACCTACCGCGGGTGGAATAATCTTTTTTTTTAGTAATTCTTTTCCTAAAAATGGATAGGTTCGAGACCACTGGTACTGAAGTAATGAATATGGAAAATGCAAGTTTTTACAAGTAACAGTCGCAGAGCCTCTTAAAATATTATCTGCTTATATTGATAGGTGAAGTCAAGCCAACATTTTAGTTCTTCACTACGAAAGCAAATAAATATTCTTACGAACTGTAAACCCCCATTTTTTTGTCACGCCAACGTAGACTGCCGTCGAGTCTACCGTGGACCCATGGGGTCCACCTGGACCACTTTGGGACTACTGATTTCAATCAACTGAATTAATCAAATCTACGTGTTCTCATTGTTGCATAGTTATTTCAGCCGCATTTTTAGTTATCTACCCCTTTATTACCCCCGTCAAATCACTGAACACACTGAGAAAGTTGGCGGTTGAAACCACCAGATTCTGTCTAGTAGAGTGGACTAGCAGATAAGTGGTACATCTGCCGATTAGAACAGCTATTCCTATTCTAATTGAGTTTCGTGAAGTAGACAGCAACTTGGCTACATTTATTTGGTATTGCTTCTGGATTGGCAAGAGATCAGGACCATTTTGATAAGCGGCAATTACCACTAACCATAATTTAGGTCGCTGATTCGCCTACCACCAGTATCAATTAAGAACACCAGCGATACATAAAAAATTATAGCGTTTTCTAAATACACTTGTTTGATACAAGTGTATTTGTAAAATGCTATAATTTTTTTATATATTTTCTACGAACTTTGTTCAACTAATTTAATTCATCGGACAGGGAACCTGTTAATATAACCTACCCGCAATCAGTAAATATTTCAAAGGACATGACCCACAGTCCATACATTTTTGGTCCAAATCTGAAAATGGCAGCCAAAGAAAAAAATACAATATTCTGTTAGAACTTGTTCTCCTTATCAGTTTTTATTACGGCACCAAAACTGTGGGACAATTAGCTTCGGTTTTATTTGAGTTCAAAAATCTTTCTTTAATACATTAAAAAAAAACTATACAGCTATTGCATTACAATAGTTTTAAAGAATACAATCATCATCATCTCAGGCGAAAGACGTCCACTGGTGGACATAGGCCTCCCCCAAGGTCTTCCACACAGACCGGTCTTGGGCCACCCGCATCCAACCGCTTCCCACGACCTTTACCAGGTCGTCGGTCCACCTTGTAGGAGGTACTACCCCTACTGCGTTTTCCAGTGCGTGGCCGCCACTCCAGAACCTTTCTGCCCCAACGGCCATCGGTTCTGCGCGCTATGTGCCCTGCCCACTGCCACTTCAGCTTGGCTATCCGGAGAGCTATATCGGCAACTTTAGTTTTCCTGCGGATCTCCTCATTTTTGATTCGATCTCGCAGGGAAATCCCGAGAATAGCTCTCCATCGCCCTGTGAGTGACTTTGAGCGTTCTAATAAGGCCCATAGTCAGCGACCACGTCTCGGATCCGTATGTCAACACTGGCAACACACACTGGTCAAAGACTTTTGTCTTGAGACACTGCGGTATATTGGACGTGAAGATATGTCGTAGCTAGAACGCTGCCCAGTCCAGGTGGATTCGACGATTGACCTCTTTCTCGAAGTTGGACCTACCAAACTGGATCATTTGTCCTAGGTATACATACTTTTAACTTGTCTGTCGTATTAGGGCCACCTGTAAAGATGGATAAGTGTATGAATAAATAAATAAAAATAAAATTTTAAAAAATACTTGTCGACAACTTCCAGAGTAGATAGAGTTCCCAACTTTAATAAGAGTAGGTATAACATGGACGTTGGACATGATTTTTGTCTTGACAGAGGCCATCGAGCATTATGCTGAGGTTTCCCATGGTCTCAGCCATGACCACGATATCGTCAGCAAATACTCGCTGTTGATGTTAATGAGAGTCCTTTCCAGTCCAAGAGTTTGAAAACATCTCCCAGCGCGGCGGTGAACAGTTTCGGAGATGTGATATCTCGCTGTCTCACGCCTCGCTGTAGCTGTATAGGTTTCGAGCTCTTGTCTTGGAGACGAACTAACATGGTGTCGTTTTCATACAAACATTTCAGCACTTCGACATACCGATAAAATCAATCTGGAACCTTTGGAGAGACTGCAGCACCGCTCAGGTTTCGATCGAATCGAAGACTTTCTCATAGTCCACAAACGCCACGCTCAAGGGCCGGTTATACTCTTTCGATTTTTGTATAATCTGCCGCAACGTATGTATGTATGTGGTCTATGGTACTGTAGCCTTTTTGGAATCCGGCTTGTTCGGGAGCTGGAAGTCGTCTAGCCTACTCTCGAGACGATTCATGATGACCCTTGAAAACAACTTGTAAACGTGACTCAGAAGTGAGATGGGTCTGTAGTTCTTTAAGAGGGTTTTATCGCCCTTTTTAAAGAAAAGCACCACCACACTTCTGTGCCATGCCTGTGGCGTTTTACCTTCGAGTATGACAGAATTGAAAAGTTTCCATAGAACTTCCATAGCGGTTTCGCCGCTGGCTTTCAGAATCTCAGTCATAATTCCGTCATCACCCAGCGCCTTGTTGTTTTTGAGCTGTTTAAGGGCCATGCTAATCTCGTGCAGGCTAACGTCCGGGATATCTTCGGTATAGTGTCGGGTTAAGCCAGCTCTAGGATCTGTTACTGGAGTGGAAACAGGTGGTCGTGTAGTCGTGTATAGCTGTCCATAGCTGAGGAGCTGTGGTTTGGACGATACTATACTGCCATCCTCCGTCTTCAGCTTTGACAGCTGGCTCTGTCCAATAGACAGATCTTTCGCGAACACTTTCAAGCCTTTATGCCGCTCAATCGATAATCGATAATCAATATTGAGAAAATACAGCCCGCCTGTAGTTTTATATTGTTATTTTATCTTTGTGGTTTATGAATTTTCTAAAAATAAAAATACAGTTGTATCTTACATTCAACGTAAGTACATGTATGTCTTACAAGTACATTACATATGGTTAATCATCCTCGTCTGGAATTACAATAATGTTCTCTAATCCCAAAGCCGGGGCTAATAACACTTGTAAATGTCGAGCGTAGCTCATGTACCATATTATGCACATAATATGCAAACAGCACCCAATCGTTCTTTTTTTGTCCTACTATGCACGTGCAATAAAAGTGACGAATTGCACTTCGACCGGATAATATTCTATCTATTACGATATAGATATACTTAATATTGGCGAGCTCGGACATGTCGAAATTGCAGTCGTCCTCGTATCATCCACAGATCGGTTCCTCCTAACTCTTCCAAGTGTTCATTTGACATTTCATTGCTGAGCTCTATTGAAAATGATCCGGTTTGGAGGATATGTTCGCCATAGTAACTTTTGACTTGTTTTAATTGGTATACGCCAAGAGCGAATAACAAAAGATCATCTTCACTCAGCCATGGCGATTAACCACTTCTGCTAATACATTTGGCGTATTTATTAAAGTATTATATCCAAGTTTTTATTGAAGCTAAATCCTTTATTTTGACAATTTATTTTACCAAAAATGTGTGCGATTTTGAACTCAAATAAAACCGGGCGCAAAGGTCCCACAGTTTTGGTGCCATAATAAAAAAAGTATAAAAGAACAAGTTCTAACAGAATATACTATTTTTCTTGGGCCGCCATGTTCAAATTTGGACCAAAATGGGTGATGTCCTTTGATCTATCTACCCCTCGTAAATAACCAGCATAAAATGATCAAGTTTTAATACATAAAATATTAAATATAATTATGTGTCAAATGCATCATAAATTGTAATGTCATATGTGTTGGGAAAGGCGTAAGGTTCATTAGATATGTTTTTTATACAGTTGTTAAGCAAACAATTCGGGGAGATGGGCCTCGTTAGCATTGGTTTGCAATCTGTCTAGGAGAAGGAAAACTTTGGAATCACACCCGGGGAGATGGGCCTCATTAGCATTCATTTGCAACCTGTCTAGGAGAAGGAAAACTCCGAAGTCAAACCAATTTTTTGGGAGCAGACCCAAAAATAAACCCCGATCCAAGGTGTTAACCGACCCGTGCTGATGGATTCGTGGCCAGAGGGAAAGCTGATCGTGAACGGAGGGTGCCTGTGTTGGTGGCCACAGGGCACAGGATGGATCCCACCTTACCTCCGTGGACTTTGATTTTATTAATAATCCGCATGGCGGCGACGCGGTCCGCCACCCGTCATGTCTCGTTTCTCGCGAGGGCGAAAAGAGGCCTACGGAAAGCCGTTTTACTACATTGAATGTTGGAGGAGGGATGGATGGAAAATTGAATGAAGTATGTCAGATGATGAATGAGAGAAAGATTGATGTTCTGTGCGTGAATGAGACGAAAAGGGAGTTGGTGTTATTCTGTCTGCTAGAATGAATGAGTGTGTAAAAGAATTCGAATAGGTTACTATAGATGAGAATGAAAGTGGAGATGACTCGTGTGTTCATGGTAGGGTCTATGCACCCGTAAACATAGCAACGGGTATGTCTCAAAGTGTACGGGAAGAAAGAGAAGATTTTTGGGAGTGTTTAGGAGATGTCTTGAGGAAATGCAAGGAACACGAGAGGTTGATAATGTTAGGGGATTTTAATGGTTGGGTGGGAGTAAAGCGTGTAGAATACGAAAGGGTGTTAGGCAAGTATGGGGACGATAGCGTGAAGTGGTTGTTGTAGCGTCAGAAGTATGCGGTATGAGCAAGAAGAGTAAAATTTTAAAATCGAAGAATGCGTGGTGGGATAAAGATGTTCCCCCATGCACGTGAGAAGTACGTGAGAAGAAGCAGGCATGGTTGGACTGGCTATCTATCAGAGCCAATGAAAGAATGCAAGAAGCAACGAATGAGGATGTCAATGAATTTAGGAATAAGTTTATAAGAATGAATAAGGTAGTGAAAGATGTAATTAAAAGGAAAAAAGACGAATTGAAAGACGAGTTTGATAGAAGATTAATTATCTGAAGATCTCCGGACTAATGCAAAGTTCTTCCGGAAATCCATTCGCTCGGTTCGAGGTAAAACCGTAACCACAGAGGTGAAATCAATCACAGATAAGAATGGAAGTTTACTGAATGAAGAAAAGAGCGTACTGAAGATATGGAAGTCATATTTTGAAAGTTTATTTGAAAGCGAGGAATGGCAAGGGCAAAGTTTTGAAATTAATGATAATGGTAGTAGTGATGAAAGCACTATTAGTATGGATGAAATAATGAAAACATTGAAAAGCATGAAATCAGGAAAGGCTGGTGGGTTTGATAGGATTACAGTCGAAATGCTGACAGCTGGACAGGGTCTTATAGCAACTCAGTTGTGCCGCCTCTTTAACTTGTGCTGGAATACTGGCCGTGTACCAAGTGATTGGTGCAAGGTCGTCATAGTACCTTTATACAAGGGAAAAGGCTCACAGTAGGATTGCAATAGAGGCATTAGCTTGCTCAGCGTCGTCGGTAAATTGTATGCGATAGTGTTAATTGAAAGGATTGTGAATGTAACCGACGAGAAAATACGGGATGCACAACCGGGATTTCGAAAGAGTATGGGATGTACGGATCAGGTCTTTTCCTTAAGGAGAATAGCCGAGAAAGTTTTGGCCAAAGGTCAAAAGGTCTAGTGCGCATTCGTGGATCTGGAAAAGGCTTATGATAAAGTGGTGAGGATTGAACTTTGGGCGGTATTGTCCATGTATGGAGTGAATAACAACCTCACGTGACCTGTGAAATCTCTTTATGATGATTCCAGAACTTGTGTTAGGATAAATGGGACCTACACAGAGTGGTTTAGCATCGAAAAAGGTGTTAGACAAAGATTTGTAGCGTCACCTTGGTTGTTTACCCTATACATGGACAATTGTTTGAAAGATTTAAAAGATTGTGAATGGGGATAAGAATGAATGAGTTACTTGTCAAATGTCTTCTTTATGCCGATGACCAAGTAATACTTACGTCATCAGTGGAAGAGTTGCAGGCGATGGTAACTATTATGCATGGTGCTTTTGAGAGTAAAGGAATGAAAATAAATGTAAGCAAGACGAAAGTAATGGTATTTGTAAAGGAAGAGTGCGTGACGATGTGTAATACTATGCTTGATGAGAAAAAGTGGAGCAAGTGAAAGAGTTTGTATATTTGGGACTTTGTGTACAAGGGATGGTAAACATGAGGGAGATATTGAAAGGAGAACGATTGCTGGCAACAAAGTGAATGGAGCTCTGCGCGCTTTTATGAACAGTCGAAATGTATCCGAAAAGGCACGTTTGGCTGTTCAAAGAGGATTATTAGTGCCCACACTTATGTATGGAAGTGAAAATTGGGTATGGCAAAAGAAGCATGAGAGCAGAATAAATGCTGTAGAAATGAGAGCGCTGAGAAGCATATGTAGTGTGACTCTGAAAGATAGAATAAGGAATAGTGTGATTAGAGAGAGATGCGGCATGAAAGTGGATATACTGACAAGAATAGAAAAGGGTATATTAAGCTGGTTTGGACATGTAGAAAGAATAGACGAGGAAAGACTGACTAAGAAAGTTTATAAGGCTAGTGTAACTGGAACAGTCGCAAGAGGAAAACCTAGGCGAACGTTTCTCGATCAGATCGGAGGCGTTCTGGACAAAGGCCAGGTTAAGAGCTCCTTGAACCGACGGGCGTGTATGAGGAATGTGATGAAAGTGAATGAAGCCAGAGAAGTGTGTCAGGATCGTAGCAAATGGAAATCCGTAGTCTCTGCCTACCCCTCTGGGAAACAGGCGTGAATCTATGTATTGTATGTATGTTAAGCAAACATGGAGTGAAAGACAATGATGTTTATAAATCAATGTGGTAGTTTGATTCTTTGTTGTATCAATAATTGCACTTTAAAACGTTACTGACATCTTGTCAATATTATTAGATAGCACAGTCTGTTTTGTACTCTTTGTATACTTTAAAATAACATTCATAATGTAGATAAGCGTGTTCTCTAAAGGGAAAATCAGAGACTATCCTTAGTCTCTGATTTTCCCTTTGGGATGCAGTATGACAATATTATACATAAACTATTTGTTATAGCAAATGTTAATCCTTTATCTCTTGCCATATTAAGCTACTGCTTTGCTTAATTATTACCCATTTGTCAAGACAAAATAATATTATTAAACAATTATAGATCACTTATAATATCCTCAATACAGAAATATCTCAATGGAGACTGACCATCTGCTCAGGAGATGTTATAGTGCACAAGTATGTGCGCAAACACAAATGCACTGTCTGTTCTCCAACTCTCATGATCCGTCGGCAATCCGTCATGACCGGAAAAAAACTTCCTAATTCAGATTTAGGTTTAGGTTTAAAGACATTTATTCTCATATAAGATTTACATCACTTCCATGAGGACGTGGTTAATATATGTATAGGAGTGTTCGTCGCCACAAAAATAACAATAAAATACAATTAATAATAGAAATACAATTACAATGTTGAACTTAAATAGATAATATATTCACAGATACCCGTTCAATAGATAAAATTAATTTACAATAGATATAATTTAATTAAAATAATGTTTTATTTGATATAATAAAATGAGAAAGTCTCTTTTTAAATGTATTATATGAGTTAACATTTTTTATATCGAGGGTATGTTGTTGTAAAAGTGCGCTCCTTCGTATGTTATCATAGTTTTACCGTTGTTCGTGCGAATTCTCGGCAAAGCGAGATAGCTAGCGCGGCGCGTGAGAATGCCTGGGTTTGCTTTGCAACCTTTTGTCGTTTATTGAATACTACATTTGTGTGGATATTATTATTTATTTTACTTATAAAGATGCATGTATTGTAAGTATATAATTGTTTTATTGTCATTAGTTTTGTTTCACGGTAAATTTTTCCAATTGGTGTCCGATAATGATAATTAAATAATATTTTAATGATTTTGTTTTGTACTATTTGTAATTCAGCTATTCTTATTTTGGGAGCACTTTTCCAGATTTAGATTAAGTATAACAAGTGCGGTTTAATGAGTAAATTATAAATAACGCAGTTTCTGTGGGATACAGGCATAATTCCGGTTTGGTATTGAGATTTCTTAACAGAAAAACACTAACTTTTTGTTGGCTCAATCTGGAATCACTCATAATTTATACAAGACATACATAGATTGTAGAAGAGATTTATGATGGTCGCCATTGTCGCCAATACTTTTTTTGTACCATTAAATGTAGCAATCATATCAAAGCAAACAGGTTTGTGAAGATAGGAAACAGTTTACACATTAATTTGAATAGAATGTCATAATTAGTTCTAATGCAATAGATAATTACTAAATGGTTTGAACATTTCAAGTATGCATAATTCAATTTATATAATGAATTTCAATGATTATCTTATCAACAATTTTCTGCTAAATATTAAATACACCATATTTGTTCATAATCATCTATATATATTAATACGTGATGCAAAAACTTTGTACCCCTTTTTACGAAAATTACGCGGACGGAGGAGTATAAAATTTGGCACAGTTAAAGTTTATATAGAGAAAGAGGGACGAATCCTAATATTTATATAAAATATGAATTAGAAATACATTAAATTAATGAATAAACACTACACACACACAACCATGCATTTGACACACGCAGTCGAAGTGCGTAACTATGGTTACATATATCAATATGTAATGACGTATATCAGCAATATCCTATAGGCAAACTTTGGTCGAATTTCGAGCACTAGGCGACCGCTAGTAATTATTAATACGTGAAGCAAAAACTTGGTACCCCTTTTTACAAAAATTGCGCGAACGGAGGACCTTGAAATTTGGCACAGTTAAAGTTTATATGGAGAAGGAGGGGCGAGTCCTAATATATTTATAAAATATGCATTAGAAATACATTAAATTAATAAAGAAAACACTACACGCACACAACCATGCATTTGACACACGCAATCAAATCGCGTTCGTAGTATTTCGGCATTGTTCGTATGACGTCGTCGTACAATTCTTTGTAACTATGGTTACCTATAGGTAACCATAGTTACAAGATTTCTTTATTAAAATAAATAGTACCTTATTTATATTTAATAAAGAAAAACTAAAACAAACTAGCAAGCTTAGGAATTTTGGTCGAATTTTGACCACTAGGTGACCGCTTAGTAACAGTAAAGAGCTCAGATTGCAATTGATATGATAAACAAATATGAATGAGAAATACACATATAACTATTGTCTTGCCAAATATTTAGTAGTAATTTATGGATGCTTGGCATCTTAGACACACTTTTCTGACTCTAAAAACTAACAGCATAAGAAATAAAGTCTACAGTGCTCTGTTGACAGCACATCATGTCTTTATGGAGTTTACTTTTTGTTATAAGGTTTCAATCTTCACTAACAAAGAAGTATGTGCCGAACGCTGACCTTGATTGAATCCCCAGTTATCCTCAAGGGTCTTAAAACAATAACCAACAATATTGATGATACAAACCTGTGTAAGAGCTGAGCACTCAACGTATTTGACAGCTTTCAGTTCCTTCGCGAGTTTCTCTCCCTGTTCTGGTGAGACAGGTTTTTGCTTTATCTTGGCTAGCTTCTCCATTGTCGCTGGGTCATCTCGCAAGTCTATCTGCGTGCCCACAAGAAGGAATGGCGTCTTTTGTTGATGGTGCGTTATTTCTGGTACCCACTGTAAGTTACAAACAACACTGTATTATTAAATTTTAAATGTAGACAATAAAGATAGTTATACCAATTCTATCTGCTTTACCATCGTCTTAAAAATTATACTGAAAACTCCAGCATGGAGTTCTATATGCTTCCTATATGTTTAGTGTAAGAATTTAGATATAACAGAATTTTTTGTTTTGTATCAGTCACAAAATATATAAGCCTGCCAAACAACTAATAAATCAAGTAACATTTGAAGCTGATAAAATATTATGTTACTGTAAGACATCAATTGTGTGAAGTATAAGCATAAATATACTTAATATTGACAAATGATTACCTAATTCAAATGTCACTGAAATGTTAATAAAAGTTAAGCATATTTTACCCAAGCTAATATTAAAGAATTTGAAGCATAATGCAATCCAATATGTTATTATAATAAAGACAATATATAATAAACCTTACTTTTTCCTTGACATTTTCAAATGAACTTGGGCTTACTACACTGAAGCAAACAAGGAAAACATCCGTCTGTGGATAACTGAGTGGTCGCAACCTGTCATAATCCTCCTGACCTGGGGAACACAAATGGAAACAATTTAATTATAACTATTAAAACATTAATTATGTCAGTACGATGATAACAATGTCTCAAAACATCATTTGTTGGTCATCAAATGTGTTTGAAGTAAATAAATGCAGATAATAAAATTTGCATCAGACAATTTTTCATAATCATATAAAGTTTATGCTATTATAAACATTGTAGAAAACACAAATATAGAAAGAAGTTCATAATGCTTAATTGTGCTTAACCTGTTAATAACTAATATGATAACAACTTAACAAAAACTTTAATCATGGCTATATACTACAGTGGCAAGCATAGTATTATGAATGCTTGTTTCAATCTAAAACTATTGATGGGTTGCATTTGACTAACACAAAGACTTTCGCAATTTACAGTTTCTTTACTTACCTGCAGTATCAAAGAGTCCCAAGGTGTATGGTTCCCCTCCAATCATGACGGTGACGGCATAGTTATCGAACACAGTGGGAACATATTCCGACGGGAACTTGTTAGTTGTGTAGCTGATGAGCAAGCACGTTTTACCGACCGCGCCGTCCCCCACGACCACACATTTAATTGTCTGCATCTTTGCTACTCTTTCACTTGACCACAAATTTTTAATTAAACTTTATTCGTTTTTTCTTTCGGACCAAGGCGATTTGCTGACCATAGCAACAAATGAGCCTATAACAATAGAAAAGACATATTGAAATATGTATATTAAAACACAAAAATGTTTGTAGTACCATACATTAAAATATGGCACAGCATAGAGGTTAATATTAGCATTAGCAACGCAACACATCAATCAGGCTGCATAAATGTATGAAGATGATAATCAATAATAATAGTGTCACTAAGGTTATACATATTTCCATATACATTATTTTCCTCCTGCCAAAATAATCCATAACTATCACAATAAAAAATCAACTAACCAAGACTTTTTTAAAACCAGGTAGTTTTAGGTACAAGTTAGAAAATAGTGAAGCAACTATAAACCACAATGTTAAGTAAGCATAATCTACTATGTCTACATCTAGATTGTAATAAAATTGTTGCTATATTGACATGTTTAGTTCTCTCTATGATAAGTTAAAGTGATTTCGTCACTCTGGATCATATTATATTTTATTTAATCAAATCAGAATAGCCACAATTACTATAAGGTCACCCTATAAACACTTAATTTTGAATTTTATTTATTACTAAGATCAGACTGCAGCGATAGCTCAGTGGGGAGACCAACAGACTGCAATGCAGAGGGTCTTGGGTTCGAACCCACGTCGCGCATCTCTGACTTTCCAAGTTATATGACTTTTCGCAATTATGTGCGTATTAATTGACAATTATCGCCTGCTCCGTGCCTCGGAAAGCACGTAAAGCCGTTGGTCCCGGCTGCCATGAATATCTATGGCAGTCGTTATTCAGAGAGTGTCGACACAAAAGATCCCACTGGGTCGAAGTGTCGTCGTCTGCGTTGACTGGCCCCACATAAGATAAGATAAGATCAGAGAGTATGGAGGCATTTCAATGTTTTAAAACTTGTCTCTAAAGACAATGATGATTATTACAAACAATAAAAGGTCTATTTAAATAACTTTACCTATCATTGCTTATATTAAACAAATAAATAGATATTATTTAAAATGTCACCTTTAAACAAACTATGTATAGAACATACTATTAATAAAAGCTCACTCCTTATAATGTCAACATGTTTATTTTTATTGTGCATTTCATTTTAATAGGAATAACATTTGAAGTATTAATACTAAGTCTATAACATTTTACTTAACTTTTATTGTAATATTTAAAACAATTAGTTATAAGAACATAGCCATACATACACCATGAACAGTTATAATGTTAATTTAAAATAACATTAATGACACATGAAAACATTGGTCTCTGAATATAACAGCTGACATACATATATGATGTATATCATCAGACAGATAAGAAAAAAATGTTAAGTACAAATGTACTTTATGTTATTGCATTTTTACTAATCACTTTACAATAGGATAAAACACACAACTGTTTAAGATTATACATATTAGTCATAGCTTGTAAAACTCTGTACATTCCACAGCTCTATTATCAGTGGTAATATTAGGTTCTACTCGGAAAACCATACAAATATAAATGCCTGACATATGAAATGTTTAATGAATTCGTAATGTATTGAATATGTATTGTGAACAACACTCAAATTTTGTCTTTTTTAGTCTTAGTAATACTGATAAATATCTCAGATTTGTGTCAAGGAAAACATTGATGTATTGAAATATGTATGTATAAATCAACATAGATTAACATTAAACTGAATTGGTTTAATTTGGAACGGTAAATGTCCTTTATGCAACAAAATTAAAACAAATACATCGAAAGTTGAATATCAGAAGACTAATGTTATAAAATAATATAAAGAAAAGTTGATAACTGTAATCATAAACAATTAATAAAGTTAATTAACTACATAGCCATTGGTGAAGTAAGATCCTATAAACCTTTTTACATTAGTCATACCACTTTCATACCCATAAATGTCATTAACATTCACACTTCACTTTCCATGTTATTAGATAAATTATTGTTAAAAGATGAGTGCTCTCTTGAGTTATGAAAAAGAATAGTTATGTGAATGTAATTCAAGAGTCAATTCGCAGAGACATTTGTATGCAAAACAATACACATTCGCTTGAGGCAGTCACTGCTTATTGGTAACAATAATGATATCACTCTGCTATAACAATATCTGACAAATATTTATATAAGTACCAATTATTGTTTGAATGATTAGCTACAGATTTCTATAACTGTTATTTATGCTTCACTTCTTCTTTAATATTTCATATTATTCACGTTTTATTATTGTTAAATGTTGTACTAACATTTAATCTTCTAATTACTATGAATTTTATAGTCTGTTCTAGACAATATTGACTGTAGTATAATTTTCACTGAGATATATATCTTCACAGCATCTGACTACTGTGTGGGCATGTAAAATATATATAGGTGACTAACTCGCACAGCAAATAAAATACAAGCAAGACACATTTAGGAACATTAAATGGGTCTACATTCCACATAAAGAGGGCAATGACCCAAAAGGGGGTCAAGTAAATAAGACTTCGGTAATTTCATATATCACTGAAACACAAAGATCTTTCTCTAGACGCATCGACAACTCCATAGTAGGATGTGTACTATGTGCCGCTACTGATCGACATGCCTTCCTGTTCGTTTCCGCCGTGACTTTGCTTCCACATAAATACACACAAACGTACAGTCGCAAATACTTTAGATGCTACCTAAATTAACACAATCGTTTCGAACGTGGTTAATCTATATACCGGAGCAAATATTCCCAATATTGATAAGTATTTTTACATAATCACGTCACAATAGATTTGACGTCCATTTTGTGTAAAGTTCAATCACAAGTAACTAGTGTTATCATGTAAATAAGGCCATATTAGTTCAATTGACTTATGTTTCACTCACCTTAAAAAGATGTTATAAATTTTAATCAAGAATATCAATTGTAAGACGTTGTAAATATGCTGGAAATTACAAAACTGTACGTAGCGGGTTGGGTCATTGACGGTGACGCCATTGATTGAATGAGTAGTGACTAGTGCTGTACTATTAAATTCGTACTAATGTAAATGCACTCGATTGTGGAATCGATTAAAAGAAGTAAGCAAGTGAATATAAATGTATCTACTACTGATACTGCAGCTGCTGACACATTATTTTCTATTATAAGCTTAGCTGCAAGTAATCCGACAAAAATAAAGGTAGTGTTAGGTACATAAAACATTTACCCGTAATTGAAGCACATTTCGCACCACAACGCCGCATTACAAAATGGTGGCGTATGATGTTCGATTCCATTGTCAACTATCTGCTTCGGATTACCAATAGTATTTTCAGGAAAAATTCTGATTTTTTCGTTCAACGTTTTAGGATCTCAGTTGTGCCATATTTTATCAGGGCTGGCATTTAATCCAAGAAATGATTGATATGGTATTGATGCTGACAAACTACCCATTTAATAAGATTTACCGATACTTATATCCATTTAAACATCCTTAGATTTTAACTACTAAAACTTTCCAGATGGTGAAAAACCTAAACATAATAGAGTCACGTCAAATGTACTTCACTTGAAAGTTATTAATACTGAATAATAATAATAAATTTTTAGCATACATTTTAAATAGACCTAAAAGGTAAAACTATATTTATTTCTATGCATACTACGCCCCTGTATGTATCCAATAAAAGTAGACTGGCTAGGTCCTTTATTTCTCTGTGAATGCCGGAATCCAGAAAAAAATGAGAATGTCATTATTATAATATTCTACCAAGTTGAGAAACGGTCATTATGTTAATTTGTTTAACAAGACAACACACTGTAAATGTAAAATTCGATAAAGGCTGGTGCAGACCAGATGCGTGGCGTGACGTGACGTGCGTACGCAACAATTGTAATGTATGAAGCTGTATGAAAGATGCCAGACCAAATGCGTGACGTGTGCACGCGTGTGACGCGCGCACGCAGAGCCGCGTCTAACTGACAAACTGAGTCCGTGCGCGTGAATAGCGGAACGGCAACGTCGCTCACGCGCGAGCAATGATGACGTTGTATTATATGGCGCTCCCTGTTAGATGCCAGACCGAGCATGCACGCACACGCATCGGTCGATGCTGCACGTGCGCACGCACAGCAGGTTGTATTTATTTACAAACAAAATATAGTTTACGAGTGTTTTTTTCGCAATGGAGACAAGTTTCTTTGTAGCAGCAGAAGATTCTTGATATAGTAGCATCAATAATGTATCTTCATCAGAAGAACTGCTGTTGTCTAACATTTTCTCGCCAAATGCTCTCAACTCAATATGGCTGCTGAAAAATGGCTCGCACACACGTGCAGAAGTTACCTGCGTGACGTGATATGTGCGTGCATTAATCACGTATTCTTGCACCGGTCTTACCAGCGGTGTGAGTGTGACAGGGCTTGCACGCGCGTGCACACGTCACGTCACGTATCACGTCACGTCACGCATCTGGTCTGCCCCAGCCTTAAGACGCATGAGATCAAATTTTAACAAACAGCTGCCATTTTAAATATATAATAATCTATAAAATCATAAAATACTTTCATTGTACGCTCAATGTGATTATGTACTAACAAAATCTACTATATCTTAATTAGTAAATAGTTCATACATCACTAATGAGTATAACAGACAATCAAATCAACATCAACATTCAAAAGTATATACTAACTTTTTTGTATATTTATTTTCTGGGAGTTCCTTACGTTTCTTAGGTCTTAGTCTTAGCAGTCAATCAGTCATTTCAATATTCATTTTCATATCACAAACTGGCTGAAAAGGTAGCGGACGTTGTTTGCTGGCCGGAAACAAAAATTTAAATTCAATAGAATATCGTACATACATATTCAATATATCTTTTTTAATGACAGCTTTTCTTTTTGGCTTTACAAATTAAATTAGTGAAATACCTATTTCAGACGTTTAGATTTTTATCATTTTAAGTGTGGCTTTGCCAATAATACTTAACTGATTTAACTTAACCTAAAAATGATGTTGTTGGGTGATATATTTCCTAATTTTACCGCAAAAACTACAGCAGGCGAGATTGACTTTCATACTTGGCTTGGTGATTCGTAAGTTGATAATTATTTAATTTTTTATATATGCTGTCTTCTAGATGAAGAGCAACAAATTATTAATTTCCTGAATGAAGATACACTTTAGCAAGAAGTAGCATAATCAACACTCCTTCACACAGCCTAAAGAGTTTGACAGAGGTGTATTGATGATAATTATTTGAAAAGTGGAGTTAACATTTTCAGATGGGGTATCCTTTTCTCTCACCCATCAGACTTCACTCCAGTGTGCACCACGGAATTAGCAAAAGTATTGACTTTGTTGCCAGAGTTTCAGAAGCGTAAAACTAAAGTTATTGGACTCTCTTGTGATTCTATAGAATCTCATCTGGCATGGTGCAAAGATATCCAAAGTTATGCAGGTAATTATTGATTAAATATATAATCCATATTTTAAACATAATCCTAATATCTACTGGAGAAATTAAATAAATTATACTGATCACTGATAAATATTTTGCCTCCTGGTTATTACAAGCACATGAGTAAATACATTGATTTCAAATGTATGTTTATTAATAGAAAATTGGTTGAACACTAAATAAGTATTTAGAAAGGCCTAATCAGCTGACAATGTAAATCTAGATACCTGATTTGCATTTGGTCTCATTCATCTGAAATCATTTTGATATTTCTAATCTTTATTACAGATCAGATAGAACACTGGGATGTTATCTTATATTATATTTATACGGGGGCCAGTCAGTGCAGACCGGCGACACTTCGACCCAGTGGGATCTTTTGTATCGGCCCCAAGATCTATCCTTTAGCTATCTCCTTATGAATGTACTGCATCAGTCGCAGCGTACACTTCAAAGGGAGAAGCCTGAAGTCTTCTGGGTTTGGATATGCCAATCCCATCAGACCCATTCTCAATCCAGCCAACGCGTCACATTCACACAGTAGGTGCAATATGGACTCATCCTGTTCACCACAAGCTCTGCAGATCAAATTGTTTGCCAATCTTAATCTGCATAGGAAATCGTTGGTGCCTAAATGGCCAGTGAACGCTCCTGTGAGCAGGCGTATTTGGCCTTTGTTGTACCCGCAGAGCTTCCGGGTGAAGCCGAAGAATTTCTTGAGTGTTCCAGACCCCTGAGGGCCATCCACTAGCCTGTGTTTATCATTGCCATGTGCATTTAAATCTGCCTTGTCGGTGCTCTCAGAAAGTCCTATGAATGGCTCGGGGCCCATAAACAGTTGCCCCGAGCCCTTTCTGGCTAATTCATCAGCCTCCACATTGCCCTGCATCCCTGAATGCCCTGGAACCCATACTAGTCTGACTGTGTTCTTCCTGCCGAGTTTGTTGAGGGCCTTAACACAGTTCAGGACCAGTCCGGAGTTCACCCTACAGGTGTCTAATATTCTCCTGAGCAAAGGCAATTATAGTATAGGTTTCCGCTTGGCAGACCACTGCATATTTGCCTATGTTTTGACTCACCTTGCAGTCGTTGGCATAAATACCAGCGCCTGATCCTGTTTCCATTTAGGAACCACTGATGGTTTGGTACCAGATGAGACAACCTTTGTCTGAGGATTGTAGACCTTGTCTCCATTCGTCCTTCATGGGGACCTTTATTTTAAAATTCTTTTTTAATATGTGCATTGATCGCATTTTGTCGCATCCCATGCTCATAGTCCTTTTGAGATCCTTCGAAATCTCTAGTTTTGTGTGTCGAGTTTCTGGCATGTTTGCGCTCCACAGCCCATGCACAGATAGTCTATGTAGCGCCGCTATCGCCTCTAACTCCACAACAATGTGTAGCAGCGTTAGATCCAGCAGGACCTCTAACGCTGCCGTTGAACACTGGGATAGTCAATGTATTTATTTAAAGTGTAATCATAAACTCATATTATTTGGCAGAATCTAGTATGAATCTACAGCCACACTAAATGAGGTGGTAATGCCCTTGTATGGGCATTTCAACTGAGGATTATTTGGTGTTTGAGTTCCTTCCATGATCCTAATATTGTTGTATCCATGCTGGTTTATCAGCTAGAGCCGATTTTGTTGTGTACTTTGCGTACACAACAAAATCGGCTCTACAGAAAATCATTTTTGCATTCTCATCTCTCAAAAGGTGTTTTTATGTTTTATTATGATC
Source organism: Catocala sponsa (assembly GCA_963564715.1). Lineage (NCBI taxonomy): Eukaryota > Metazoa > Arthropoda > Insecta > Lepidoptera > Erebidae > Catocala > Catocala sponsa. The sequence continues at coordinate 25,925,819 of OY751326.1, forward strand.
TTTTATGACACTTCACTTAAAACCCCAACTAATAATTGTAAAAACACAACACAATGTATTTTGGCTACAAGTTTCTATATGATAGAAGTCTGTCCAATTTAGGTAAGTTAAATATTGTAGATTGCAGCATTTTGCAAGTGTTAGCCAATAAAAATGAAATATAATTCTGATTGCAGGTTGCAATGAAGATGAAAAATTTCCATATCCAATTATTGAAGACAAGGGAAGAGAATTAGCTTTGAAGTTAGGCATGGTTGATAAGGATGAATTGGACACACAAGGGTTACCACTATCTGCTCGTGCTGTCTTCGTTATAGACCCACGCAAGAAGTTCAGACTGCAGTTATTGTATCCTGCAACTACTGGCAGGAATTTTAAGTTAGTTTCTTTTTATTCTAATTATTTCCAATTGTGTAGTATGTAAATTTTAAAGAATAGCTCGTACAGGTAATTAAAGTTAAAGTTCAATCTTTACAACAGAAAATGGACGTACTTTCTGAAAAACGTTCCAACCCACACTCGGGTCAAAGTCGAGTTATTATTAGCAAATTAGTCACTACTATTTACTAGCTGGAAAAATTTGGTAGCTCTACTATCACTCTAAATATAAAATCATGACTTAGTAGCCCAACCCACATGTATCAAGAAGCACTATGGGATTGAACTTCAATCACGATTATCTCAAAATGTTAACTTTGTGGGTTGAAACGTTTTTCAGAAAGTATGGCCAAGTATCAAAACAAATCTGTTGTCAAGTAAGTTAATAAAACCAAAGTACTTAAATAAGTTTTAAGCCATATGCATAATATCTCCATATTACTATACATATGGCTGATAATAATAGTTTTATTTCCTTTTTTAATTCTTTTTTTTAAAGGGATTTCTGTACACAGAAGTGACTACACCTATCCCATCATTCATGTACAAAATATCTTACTGCTAAATATTATATCAACTAAGTTATTATTATATATTAACCTAATAAAAAAGAATATCAAACTTTAGCATCATCAATAATAATAATAGTTAAATGTGTGATAGTTGTACGAAATGTACTTAGTTTAACAAAACCAGCTAAACACACATATCTAGCTGATAGTCTGGACGTCCTTAATTCAGAGTGTCTGTAAAGTAACCAGATAATTCGTAACAGGGGTTATGTTATAGTGAGATTAAAGACCATTGGATATCTAGAAATTATACAGTACACGTGACATGCTGTCACAAGAGTGACAGCATGTCACGTGTATGAATACAATATGCTTTATATTATTAATGGATGTGGGTCTGGTCTTATCTTTGATAAGGATTGCGTGGGGTAGAGGCATGTTCATGTATGGGTCACTAGAAATTGCCAATACATCCATTTATTGTGTTATTAACTTATTATCAAAAGTGATATGTAACAAATAGCTATTGTTATGATAAATAGCTACTGCCTTTCTATCAGTAAAAAATTATAATAATTATGATTAATCAACATTCAAAAGATATGTTTGTGACAGATGTTGACAAATTACTTTTGCTTATTCATTGTTTGACACCATGTTTATAAAACACCGGGCATAATATTGTACTAACAAGAGTGTTTAAAATTTTTGTTTCAATACATACACAGCTCAGCACTTGTTAGCATTTAAAATGAAAAATAATATTGAGCATTGAATAAATCTAATATTGATATTTCTTTAATTTTCAGTGAGATTCTTCGCATTCTGGACTCTTTACAGCTGACTGATTCAGCCAAAGTAGCTACACCTGTGGACTGGCAGGTTAGTCAGTTCTCTTAGAATATCATTATAACTTTATTTTATTAGTTTTAGTCTGACACTGCTTAAGTTTTAATGTAACTTGTAGAAACAGTATGTAACGAAACATAGAAAATAATTCTACTTTGATACCTTAATTACTCTGCCCTTCAGAGAAGAGGAATTACTGTTACTTTATTAATTCGCTTCTCGTCAACGCGCGAGTGATTATTGCAAACAATCATAAGCTACACACTATTGTATAATAAACCAAATACCTGACGGAATCGGGGACAATACACAATATAGTAGGCTTTTACTAGTGGCAGCTACTGATCCGATACCGATCACAGTTTTCAGTGACAATGAATAATTAATATATTTGACTGATATATTAATAATAATATTTTTTATAATTCCTCTATAGATGGGTGACGATTGTATGGTTCTGCCAACTATTCCTCAAGACCAGATCCCTGTTGTGTTCCCACAAGGAGTGGAAGAGATTCCTGTGCCCTCCGGCAAGAAATATCTGCGAATGACAGCGTGCCCAAAGATGTAATGCTCCTGTCACGATAATGTAATCATTGTCACTTATGCATTTGTAATCTACCCATATCTACAAAGATTCTTGTACTAGATAAATTGATAAACACATCAAATATTTATTACAACTATTATTACATATATAAACTGTTAAACTTGTTAATAAATTTAATGTCTCTAAATGATTTTTAGTTATTTTAAGACTAGTGCAAATATCTTATGAAGAAATCAGCCACACCTTGTTGTGAATTGCGTGGAGTCACAGATTGTACCATATTCTACCAGATGTATACCATATTTTAATGGAATGTGTTCGGAGTGCTACTTTAAGAGAAAATCTTGTTGATACATTTAGAATTAACTGGCTGGATGTGGGTTTGATTCAGAGTATTAGCGAACCAAACATCTGAAATGAAATGAAATTTGCATAGCAGTATACAAGGTCCTTAGAGCCACCCATTGATGTTTCCCTACTATACTAATTTATTTATAAGAAAAATTTAAATGTTATGGATAAGTGTATACAATGGGACTGACATGGTCATCAAACGACTCAAAGCCAAAAAAGGACTAGCGCACATTCCATCTCCACAGATACATTAATAATACATATCTACTATGCGGACCACCTAAGGGTTTACTTGACGAGTGATTTTACTCCAGATTTTACTATAGTAAAACATGCCCAATTGTCTTAATGTTGGCTATTTTATGAATATGAATAAGACTGCATGGGACTTAGTGTTTAGTTAAGTACCTATATAACTAACTAAAGCAGTCACATTATTATTAAATGATGTATGATAAAATTCTAGGAACTTAAATTGTCTTTAGTAGAACACTGAATATTATATTCGAAAGGAAATCCTATTAATTATAATTAAGACTTTTCTAAATTCTAGAAAGCTGTTCGGTAATCATTTCCATAAGTTCATTATTTTCCAACCATTTACTTAGGTACTTGAGTTTTAAATAACTCTGAAACTTAGTATTTCTTTTGTACCGCAACACGCTTTGTTTCAGATTTTATTATTTATCTATACTAATAATTATAAAGCTGAAGAGTTTGTTTGTTTATACAAGGTTATAGGACACAACATCACGCTACGACCCACGGGGGCAGCATAGTAATCATAAACGCGGTTGAAACCGCGGGCACATCTAGTAACAAATAGTTCTACATATTAGGTCATTGTGCAAATAGGTCCTACTCCTATGTCGACTAACCCATTCTGTTAAGTGCTCCCCATTTTCATATATACCTACGTTTGTTAAATTTATAGATATATGGTAGGTAATTGTGATCTACAAGATTTCCAAATTCTGTTACTGATCCACAGAGATTCATAGTAGGTAACTAACGGTCGCCCATTGCTCTAATTTAGACCATAATTCAGAAAATAAACACTGAATTACAATTAACAAGTTTTTTATATTTATTTAGCTGTTTTATTTATTCCATATATTCCATGTTCACACATTTATGGTGTTAATATTATATTTAATCCGTTTAGAATTTGGGTTTGAACGTACCTAATAATGAAACACAACAATCGTGCGTACATCATTTACTATTTAAAACATTTATATAATTTGTAGGTATAAGTTATACGGCTTAAAACAATATGTATCTACCTACATTGGTTAAAAGCACTACAGAAAGGATAGGTATATTATATATTCTGCATTTGCTTAAAATAAATGTTCAACTTATCTATTATACAAAGCGCAACAATAAAAATAATGTTGACACTATAAATATTTAACAAATTCTTATTTCAGTACATACATATTTAAAATAATTTGCAATATAATAACATTCAATGCCTATGTGCATATGGTGGGTACACAGTACACTAGTATCCTAAATCATAATATTTGATATCCAGCAACTCATATTAGATAGCACGTAGCATCGATCAAATATACCAGCACGTAGTCTTAAAATTAATTAAACGTGTTCTTCATATATTGCACATAAACTTGAACTGGTATACTATTATCTAAGTAATAACTTTGCTTGTATAAAACTATTAAGTGCCTATAATTTATCCTGTCCAGAAAATAAAAGCCCAAAGCCGTATTTCAAGTGGGCGTTTGTTTAACAACAACCTTTAATAATGATCTAATGATTTACGATTAAGTAAATCATTAGATCATACCTATACCTAGGTATATACTCATAAAGTGATTTTATTTTCCAGGTCAGGTTATGATACATACTTTTATTTATTATCCTAAAATATGAACAGTTCCTAAATACTAAGTATGTAACTATTAGAAATATTACTGAGTTCACGACAGCGATGTAACGACATTTACTGAATAACTTTAAGACATAGTATATTGATAAAAAGTGAAGTGTATCTCATATAAACTAAGAAGCTACACGCGATATGTATTCTATATAGAGTCAGACGGCATCTGAACGTGGCAAACTTGTGTTAAAATGCATTTAGGTACATATATGCATTACCTATATACCTATGCGAAATATAAGCATTTACACATATAGGTATTTCATCTGGAAAAGGTACGATTAGTGCTTGAACTTTCTACCATAGGTATCTACCTATTACATTGATACTGGCCAAGATTATATAATAAAAAAAGATAATTCATACAGTTTGCTAATGATCGCATTATAATTGTGCACTAGGAAAGAGTTGGCGGGCTTTTCCGTCGTGGCCAAACTATTTCACCAAACTGATTTGGTCACGAGGATAACGGGATTTGGTGAACCGCTTCATTAGCCGGTATTCCTTTGCCGTTTGTCAACAATTTAACAGTAATCAGACTATGGCTTATTTATCAATGTAGCATTGATAAGATTGATGTAAGTTTCCATTTACTCTCCATTACTCCCTATCTAACTGTGAAGTCTAATTTACCTACTTCACAAAAAATAGTGCTATCAGAACTCCCTTTTCAAGATTCTGATTGGTCCGCGTCACAAGTAGGGTCAAACCTGTGCGCGCACCTGTGCATCATGGAACTATGTTCCATGGAGTGCACAGTAGCGGCTGAATGTCCTAATATCTTGAGAATTTTAATGCTATAAGAACGATGCAGGTGTTGGCAGAGAATAAACAATTTCATGAAATTGTTGTGTAGCGGCTGCTGACGCTACAAATTAAGGTATATACAAGGCGCGCTATTGTGTGTGCGCAGCGTAGCAGTCGTTATATAGTTTATTTTTGTATCTCTATTATAAGTTTTTGATACCAGTAAAGAAGTATATATCAATGTGTGCATCATTTCTTCCACCTCAAATCATTATATCGCCCCTACAGTTGCTTAGCCCATTCTCTATGTCTATATGCATACTTATACATATTAATACCGTGGCCGCCAGATATTCCTCACATCCACAAATGCTAATATTTTCAGTGGTGATCAAAATTAATGATGTATCATATGATAAGTTATTAAGTTTGGCCTTGGGTATTGTGTTAGGTATCTAAGTAGGTACGTGCTAGATTCGACAAAGTATGTTGCAGTTTAACATGTGACATTTTTATTTAAGACTGCTAGTGCAAGATCACGGAGGCTTTTTACCTTTACTACGCGTTTTTCTTTTTCCACGACAACACGAGCCTTAATTTTGCTGGACTTCTTTGGAGCTTCTACTTCTTCATGTGCACGCCAAACTTCCTTAACTTGCTCCCGGTGTGTTTTATTTAACCGCGATGGATGTATCGATACGAGCACAGGGCTCTTGAATCCGTAGAATCTAAGTAGCCTGGTGTTCAGCGGCTTCGATGGGTGAATGTCGTTGTACATGGTCACTCCATTTAATATCTTATCGCGAGTTTTCTTATCCTTCAATTTAAGGATGATGGGACGTGGTACCTTGCGACGAATCCTTTCAATTGTCAAGATTTCCTCTCTCTCAATCTCGGCCGATACAATTCTACTCATCCTGGTAACAATTTTACGGAGATCTTCATGTTTATTCTCTGGTATCCCATTTATTTCCATAGTGATATGTTTTGGACATTTATCCATCAACTTCTTTTTCCGCATAATCTTGTACACACATTTTTTAATCCTTTCCTTGTCTTCAATTACTTGTAATAGTTCTGAATAATATAAATTCATGATTTACATTTCTTCTTAGATATAATTATAGTTCTTGAACTGTGCTTGATTTTTGCAAACCTGTTGACTGCTTGTTCGACTCCTTAATTTGGAAATGTTGGCGCTAACTGCTTGATTTCTTGTATGTGAATCGTTCAACTCTACAAGAGGTGTTGAGGCGACTGCAGCTTAACACTATTTACTCATCGGCAAATAGACTCTAAAATCAATTACATTCTAAAAATATTTTCATTCTCGCGCATGCGTATTGCTCCCGAAGGTCTATCGATTAAGTTTTTTATTATTGCAATATTATAATTGCACTGAGAAAAAGAAATAATTAAAGATACATTTTCATTTAAATGAACGAAATTAACCAGTAAAGGTTCTTATTTAGTTCTTGAAAAGTGGGTTCCAGCGCAATACCTGGAATGAATGGAATCCCTTCATATACCTAGTTGAGGGTTGTCAACCCTAATAACTTTATTATACTTATTTATTATTCGATGCTGCTGCTACTGTAGGTAAGCATAAAATATAGTTTGAACAATAATTTGACAGTCAAGTCCATTGGTAGGTACGCAAATATATTTTATCAAATAATTTTTTTTTGTAACTTGATTATTTACGTATTTTATATATTATCAATTTATCAGCCTCCCTACACTAATCTCTTATTATGATTGTAGATATACCTACCATTCTGCATTACGTCTAAACTTGGGTAGCAGTTTAGTGCAATGACAATCCGGATGAACGTTGATTCCCTGTTTTGCACAACGGGACTGTTTTGTAAAACAGATAATTGGGCACTCTATCTGAGACATATACAGTGTAAGCTCCATGTAACGTCACTCGATTTAACGACAAACTCCCTAAAGCGTCGAAATCACTCGGCTTTGGTTGGTTTAGCTTGTCTTCCATACAATGATACATTCTATATACTTGGCATTACACCCACTCTCAATAACGACAACAATTAAATAATAAAGAGTACTTTTTAAGTTGCCAAAGTTAGTAAAAACTGCGCAGCTGTGTACGTTCTTTTGTCGCTTTATCCTAGCCCGTAATAATCTCGACTGTCGGCATCATACATACCGAACTTTCTAAGAAATCCGTTCTTTTGTTTACAAATTGGGATTGCTTTCTAAGAAATCCGTTTTTTTGTTTACAAATTGTGATTGCTTTCGCAATAGAGTTCAATTATGAATTGTTTTTTATGTATCTAATTACTAACACTAGTCTGAAATAATTCTTTTCTTTTTCTAATACAGATTTTTCTTCTCTCCATCTAACGACAACTCTCTATAACGTCAAAATATGCATAGTCCCTTGAGTGTCGTTATATAGAGTTTGCACTGTATATACACAGTCGAGTTGAGAACCCCCTCGATTTATTTTAAGCCGGTTAGAAACAGACAAGCCTGGAACATATTATAATTTTAAAAGCGAAATATCTATAACTATTATATACTTTGCTGTTCAACTGGGAATACGACTAACGCCATCTGGTTTCATTTTCCTTGCCAGAATCAAGATTGGTGAGGTGCGTGTATAAGAACGAGTCCATATATTTATATAATACATGTAACCAACCTAACCAAGTGTCCAAATTTTATATAGGTATATATAAAATTTGGACAACTGGTTACTTTTGCGACGTAGGCGCTCGCTAGAAAGGGGTTATTGAAATTTACCTCATAGGGGTGCAAATACAGTTTGAATAGAGGAATATCGACAATTTTGAATACATGAAATTTGGTATGTAACATTTCAATAACTGATAAAAATTAGGTACCTATGTAATAAGGGTTTTAAAGAATTTGTACTTAAAAGGACAAAAGTAGGATCAATAAATTGTATGGGAAATGTAAGTTATTAAGTGCTATGTACCAAAGAATACGTAGGTATTCTTTCTCGGTACGCCATCTATAAGAAATACGTAATTAATTGAAGTAATATCTATGAAATAAAACATACTTGTAAATCGTTACTTATGAATCTGAAATGAAAATGATCAGCACTATCAAACAACTTACACAATTTGGTAGAATCGTTATATGCTTAATTGTAAGCGCCATCTATTAGAGTTGGGTCACACTAATGACTAAAGCTGTGAATCTACGCATTGTCGCAAACTGTCAGAAATAATATTCTCTCTCTACGCAAGTACGCACCTCGAAACGTGTCGTTTTTACAAACATTTAGATTAGTTATGCGACGTCGCCGCTAGAGGAGACTTTTTAAAAAGCTAAGGTACAGCTCTGGATGACAATGTATTACTTTACTCTATGATGATTGTGGTCAATAATTCGGAATTCCTCGTGAAGACGTTATTTCGGTTTTTGGTTGCAGCAACAATTGGTACCTATGTGGCGTTCGTCGCCAGTTGATTGGTGACTATGTTTTGCGCTCTTCGAATGCAAATTAATTGCCATGGCGTGTGCCCTTTGGACTGTAGCTTAAATCCTTCTTGTTATCTACTAATATTATAAAGCTGAAGAGTTTGTTTGTTTGTTTGCTTGAACGCGCTAATCTCAGGAACTACTAGTCCGATTAGAAAATTCTTTCAGTGTTAGATAGCCCATTTATCGAGGAAGGCTATAGGCTATATATCATCACGCTAAGATCAATAGGAGCGGAGCACCCATGAAGAATGTTTCAAAATCGGAGGATTTTTTTTCCTTTCGAGAGCTTCCGCTGCGTGCGCTGCGTAAACAGTTAAAGTTTCGCCAAAATCATGTATGAGGGAATTGTTCCCCTTAAAAAGTTTTAAAAAAAAGTCCGCGATAGCATTTGTCTGTCTTTTAAGGTTGGCTCACTATAACTTTTTTTATGCTAACCAAATTTGTTCTGAAATAATGCATTATTTGCGAAGGTATTTTTATAAACATGATATTAATCCTTATCCAAATAAATACGTTATTCATCACAAGTATTTAATTTAAAACAAAATTGCCTTTTACATCATTCGATTTTAATGAATATCTTAGGAGATATCGCAGTTTTAAAATAACATCGCAGCAAAATAATTACCCATTACCTACAGACATACAAACGATGTTTCTCGGTTCTCCCTGTTTATTCTGCGTGATTTTAAATTAGCACTGTAGGTATATTTATAAAATTTTGTTCAATGGTTCTTATGTGGTTCGTGGATTTAACAAAGAAAGTTTCAGCTCCTTTAAAATTGTATTCTAGGTGCCTACGACCCACTCTCTCTCTTATGTGACGTAGACGAAGTTCCGCGGGTCAGCTATCTATACTAATATTATAAAGCTGAAGAGTTTGTTTGTTTATTTGTTGGTTTGAACGCGCTAATCTCAGGAAATACCGGTTCGATTTGAAAAATTATTTTAGTGTTGGTTAGCCTATTTATCGAGGAAGGCTATAGGCTATATAACATCACGCTACGACCCACGGGGGAGGCGCAGTAACGATAAACGCGGGTGAAACCACGGGAACATCTAGTCTAATATAAGTACGACAAGTATGTAACAGTAAGCTGTGGTTATATTTTAGAATCGTATATTGGACCTTGTTATGAAGATGAAAATATGGACTTGAAAACTTGTCGATATAACCAAGTTCTCTGTCAGACAGGCGCACTGCTTTTTAATTAACTGTGGCTAATGATTCTTGACAGAGCTGATGACAAGTCTTTATTTTATATAGGGTCTCGTATGGGTAGATAAGTAAATTTCAAGAAAAGGGAGAGCACATGAGAGTGGGCCTTTGGAAGTTGAGTAAATATAGTTATGGGTTGTTTAGAGTAGAAACCTAACATCTCGGGGTAAAGACCAGACAATTTTGGGGTCGACAGGGACCAAATCCTTACATACCTATGCATTGGCGTACCTACGGCAACGTCCCCTAGAGCATTGGATCTAGGTAAAGTGGTGCATGGTGACTGTATGTCGAAGACTAATAGACAATAACAAAGTGCACAATTGGATTTGAATATCATATCATAATATGAAAGCGCTTTAATTACACATTATAAAATATCCTTCTCTATGAGGCATGATTTTGATTAATAAAGAAAAATATCAAGCTCCTTTATATCATAATATCGTGCAACGAAATATGTAAACAATAGGGTTAGATAGAAGCAAACGATTTCTATAACTGGCACAGTTTTCGAGATATCAGCAAATATTTACTTCAAAGACATTTACTTTTGTGGTCAGTATTCAAGCTGTGCGAATTGATGAATTTAAGTAAGTCTCTCTAAACTGGCGACGCTGCGGTTGTAAATGCTACTGCTGCTTTTGATATATTATCGGGCAAGGTTGGAGTTTTCTATCAAGTAATATTCACTTGCAGCACGGAGTCTGGTTTAAAATAACTTAGAAAAGCCCTAGGTACCTACCTACAGATTAATTTGTTTATTGACTATCTACACACACAGATTAAAGAACCTAATAGAAAATCTTGAGTTTGTACCAAACATATTGCATATTCACTTATAAAAATAGAAAATTATAAGACACATGATTTAAAAAAGGAATGGTTTCGTACCTACAGTTGGCCAGCCTGCAGTATAGTGTTGCTATGAACTAAAAAGTTTATGAGTAATTAGAATCCTATTGGTTTCATATATAGGTAATAACTACTAATATACAACGAATTAATCTAATATATATTTTAAAAAGGTAACATAATTACAAACATACAAATAATTATAATACTAAATATTTACAAAAAAGGTTTAGGCATCGTAGAATTCTTCAGCATACCGGTCAACTGGTAACGTGCCGAGAAGACTGGCGGCATTGGCACGTTGAGTGGAATTGCTGATTCTTTGGGCCAAGAAAAGACCAGCCTTTTGATCACGCGAAACGTCGATCAGGCGTTTTGCGATCTCTCTGTATAAAATCGACCGCTCGGACCCCATGAACGTATGGTTTCCACTCCAAACGGCTCAAAAATGTAATTTAATGTAATTTTTACTATACATAATTATATCTGCTACTTTACGAGAAGTAACATTAAGGTACGGAGAGAAAGATAAATTTTTAAATCTTTTCTGTTATCCTTATTTTATGTTGAGTGAGATTACCACTGCAGTTCTGACCGCGAACGTAAGATTATTGGCAGCCATACCCATATTACTACAAGGGCTACGTACTTGATCATGTAAAGTATCGCGTTGTGCACAACTGAGCTACTGAGCAACTAAATTGGGCGAAGTAGATTGGACAAATCATTTTTTCATGACGTCATACATACTCGCCAGCCTTTCGCCAGCTTTTAAATCCGTAATAAAGCCAAGCAATGTCCGCCTGAAGTGCCAGACTCCGTCTGTAACTGAGAATTTTTTTGACAAGAAATCCAACCTCATTTTGACCAGACCGGTAATCGAACCCGACTCTCTTTACACAGTAGTCGTAGGTATTTACCATTGCCCAATCGTGTTAGTTTTCATAAATAAGGTCAAGGGTCTATTGGCCTTGGCTATGTAGGTATACATATTGTTTTTGTTGTGAATTGTAGTTAGCTTACTGTCAGGTGTTCAAGCTTTCCGCAGGCTTGCTCAATGTTTAGTAGATATATTATATTGAGAAAGAATACGAAGAAACCGTATTGATTCTTCTTTTGTTGTTATGACTCGAACGCCTTGGTCGCTAAGCGACCCCTCTATAATGGATGTCATTATGGACGTGGCCGATGGTTTCATGTCCTCTTCGATGAATTGATAGAAAATCGATATTTGAAGCAATAATACGACTTAATAAAACTGTCACCTAAGGCGACAACTTCATACTGTACTCTGCATCTATGTCTTATGCCTGGGCCACATACATCGCGATAACATTCGGGCGATAAACTTCGTCTTCGGTCTACGGCGAAGCTTCGCGGCCACATAATGCGCGATGTAAAGTTTATCACGATATACGAGCGAAAAAATAATTATAATTAACTTGCGGCCCGGTACGTGCTTCGCTACGTACAAAGTGAAATAATAAAAAATTTAATTGGAACATCAAATTCATTTATTCAAACAAAAAAATATTTTATTAATTGCTAGCTATTTTAAAACTTGATCCAAAACATTTGGATAAACAATATTTTTTGTATTTCCATTTTGAGCATGAATAAACAAACGGCTGGGGGCAAATGGCATATCTTAAACTTCTCCTTTTGATTTAGCAGTTAAGATCGTAGCTTCAATCAAATTTGGCAATAACTTTTTCACTGCCAATCTGGTGCCATTACACAGTTTTATAATATTTCGCAATAATATAATCAAAGAACCACCTTTCAGATTCAAGCAATGCGGTGGCATACCAGCTGGTCCCAATGAATTTAAAAATTTTGTTGGATAATTCATTGCCTCATCTTGATTCATAACACTGTCAATTGATTTATATGTCGTGACTACACCTGCCAGTTTCGCTTGAATTTGAAAATTAATGGCATTGATATGAATGTTCTTCGGTGCTAAAATGGCGCGTTTTCTCAACCAATCATGATTTCTGTAATTCTGAAGAAAATTCGGAAAAACACATTCAATCAATTCATCTATCTATCATCTGATTATGAAAATTTCGCTAATTATCGGACTACGTTTAAGGAAATGTATAAAAAATGTTTCTCGCAATACATTAATTCGGTCGAAGACAGCATACATAAAAACATTAAAGATTTTTGGGTGTACATCTCGAATAGAAAAGACAAACCTGGTATACCAAGTAAAGTTAATTATAATAATAATACATCTAATGACCCTCAAGTAATCTGTAACATGTTCTCTGACTTTTTCTCTTCTGTTTATGAGCCTACTTCACCCACTTTTTGTCAATGGAATCCCCCTTCGGGCACATTATCTGATGACCTAAACCAACACAATATGTATATTGCTGATCTCCACTTTGAAGAGGCTAACGTTGGGGCGGAATTAAAGTCCCTCGACACAACTAAGGGCCCGGGTCCCGACGGTCTGTCGGCGTATTTTCTTAAGAACACTGCGACCGTAATCTGCAGGCCTCTAACTATTATCTACAATAAATGTGTTCGAGAGGGAGTGATGCCGACTGTATGGAAATATGCCAACATAACGCCTGTTCACAAAAGTGGCTCCAAGATGAGCGTTGATCAGTACCGTCCCATATCGATACTGTCTACCTTGTCGAAGCTTTTCGAGAGACTGATACATAATGAGATATACCCGTCAATTCACAATATTATCATTCCACAACAACACGGTTTTGTGAAAAAGCGCTCCACAACTACTAATTTGATGGTATTCTCGGATTACTTATTCGACAATGTTGATAATCGTGTGCAGGTTGATGCTGTCTATACAGACTATCGAAAAGCATTTGACAAGGTGGACCATGAACTTTTACTTCATCGTATTGCTTACAATGGGATTCGTGGCAATCTATTACGTTGGTTCCATTCTTATGTTAACAATCGTTGTCAAAGGGTTGTTATCAACGGATTTCGATCGGATATAGTGAAGGTCACTTCTGGTGTTCCGCAGGGGTCTATACTCGGACCATTGTTGTTTAATATATTTATAAATAATATAAATGAGTGCTTCCATCATTCAAAATTCTTGTTATATGCAGACGACCTCAAAGTGTACAAATCTATCAATAACAAACATGACTGTTTTCTTCTTCAAGAGGACCTTGATAGACTTTCAGACTATTGTCGCACAAGCAAGCTGCAACTTAGCATTCCGAAGTGTAATTACATTAACTTTACCAAAAATAAAAATCTAATAAGTTATCCGTATACACTGTGTACTGTTGAACTGACGAAGGTAACCTCCGTGCGTGATCTTGGAGTACAGTTAGATTCTAAGCTTTGTCTAGACCTGCACATTGAGCGAATAATCAACAAAGCATATCAGATGTACGGATTCATAATGAGATCAACGCATGATTTTAAAAGGACCTCCTCATACCTCTGTTTATACAAAACTCTAATACGTTCGCAGTTAGAATACGCCGTAACAATTTGGAATCCGTACTATATCAAGTATATTGACATGTTGGAAAATGTCCAGCGTAAGTTTCTTCGTGCAATGCATTATAGATGTCACAGATCTTTCCTACCTTACGATCGATTACTCAATAAATACCAACTTCTGAGTCTCAGCTCCAGGCGTAAACAACTTGAGGCAATTACTTTGTATAATATAGTTCACTGCAGATATGACTGTGTGGATTTGAATAATGTTTTGTGTTACTCAGTCCCTAGAACAGTACACAGACGGCGGGTGCGTGCAGGCAAATTGTTTGCTGTAGGTACTTGCCGTACTAATACAGGGTTAAGATCACCAATTAGGCGTATGACTGATACATACAATAAAATGTTTGAGCATATTGACATATTTCTATGTTCTATTGGGCAATTTCGCAAAATGTTATTTGCAACACTCTCCAATGTGTAATTTGGTTGACTCAGTTTCGGTCACCGTTCTGATATATATTATTATGTATTTTCATTCTAAATTTACTATTTACTATTATTCTATATATAAATATGTACTTATATAATGTCTAATTCGATGGTATAAGATGTATCATCTGTTCTAACTCAAATCGATGGTCACCTAGCGCTAACCTTAATTTTATTGTTAATCTGTGAACAGCGCTGTGGGCTTCACTATTGTTATCATTTGAAATGTTCAACATTAATGTAAAATTTTATAGTGTTGCTGTTTGTTGTTCCTTCCTAATAAAATAAAATAAAATAAAAATCTATCGATTGCGCAATTGTACAAAAATTGTTCGGTACAGCGATCAATCCGTTGGTACTGTCGATTTGTATTTTGCCATCACCAATTTCTAACAATCGTTTTGAAAACTCATGGGCAGCTGGATCATTTTGTAGGTGAATACGCATATTAATGTTCAGTGTCAATTTTTGTACATATCTCCAAAGAACTGATGACTTCAAACAGGCATTTATTTCATCATCAGGAGTTGATCGAGGTATGACAATGTTTGACGAAAATCCCCTGACAGTAATATCAAAGTACCACCAAAAAGTTGTTGATTACCACATAAATCTTGCATTGTTCGATTAAATGCTTCTAGTGATTTTTTATTCGCCTTTGTACACTCATCCCATAAAATAATTGACGTTAATCGCAGAACTTTTGCCATAGCAGAATTGCTCGAAATATTGCAAGTTGGAGTTACAATCACCTGTACATCCAATAGCAATTTTAATGCAGAGTGTGCGGTCCGACCACCTTCTAATAATGTAGCAGCAATTCCCGAAGATGCAAGCATATTTTTAAACACATTGTTACACTCAACAATATGTTTAAAAATATAAACAAAGCAATAATTATCGCTGAAAATTTGCTTTAATCGAAGCACGTCCAAAATGAAATGACCACATGAATGACATAACAACATGCTTAAATGTTTCAATTTGACAGCACAATCCACATCTGAAAAAAGTTTCAATTTGACAGCAAAATCTCCATTAACAAAATGATCCGCCATTTATTGAATTCATTTGTTACAAAAAATGTGATAAATGAAGAACCGCTCGACCGATTTTGTGCAAACTTCACGTAAACCATCTACTAAATAGTCCGAATAAAACCTAAATATTTGGTTTGGATAGGTGAGCCCGTTCTTGAGTTAAAAATTACAACGAAAAGTGGCATTGATTTTTATATATATAGATTATAAATCATAGCAGAGATCCTTTTTTTTATGGCCAGTTTCGTTTGGGTTCCATAAAATCGGCTCAGACTCGTAATTCGCAATAAATTCTAAAATTTTATTGTTACTTCAATCCATGTTTCGCTTCAGCTATATTATGCACTGCAGTTTAATTTAACACGTCCGCTACGCACGATGGTCGGCGGCCGACTGAAGTGTGGCCGCGCAAGCGAAGTTCATCGCGATAAAACGCTTTGATCTGCGAGAATTTACCTACAGCGGAGCGAAGTCCTCGCAGCTACGTACGAAGCACCGAAGTATACGCGAATACTTGGCTACACGCGTCGGGATAACGCGAATCTTCGGGTTATCGCCATGTGTGCGGCCTAGGCATTAGAAATAACTAAATCTATGAATTAGATGACCCAGTGAACTTTGTATGTACCAATTTAGATATTTTCAATATATCGACTGTTTATTTGGGTTTCTGTTTTTCTCTAAACAGTTCCAGCACTGAGGCGAACAAAACAATAAATATTATTCAGATCGGTCGAGTCATTTTCGAGCTTTTGCGAGACTAACGCGGGCTCATTGAATTTTATGTATTATATATGGAAGATAAACTGCTATTATTTAAGACGTAGGTTTTTTATTCTGCTTAGTTTGTAAAAAATTATTCCAATAAAGTTTTTATTATTAGATATATTTGTCATATCACGGATACATTTTTAACAATTTGGACCAGAAACATATTCGGCTCTTTGGAAGGCATACACGGGTACACGAATCAAACGTGTTTATCTAAAGCTGGATGGTAGATACACCCACCGAGACATTGGCAGCTTCAGACGCAGAACTACTGATACATATAAAACTTAAATAATTTGGTCTATGGGGATGAGAGCTTGATGGAACGGTATAATTTTATCAATTGACTAGCTGTGCCCGCGGTTTCACCCGCGTTTATTGTTACTGCACCGCCACCGTGGGTCGTAGCATGATGTTATATAGCCTATAGCCTTCCTCGATAAACAAAAATAATTTTTCAAATCGTACCTGAACCTCTTCCTGAGATTAGCGCGTTCAAACAAACAAACAATCAAACAAACAATCAAACAAACAAACTCTTCAGCTTTATAATATTAGTATAGATGAAATACGGCGACTGCTTTGACTATTCAAGGCTTGATGCTATAAGACTATTCGTGTAGTACCAAGTCGGGTGATCACTGATCAGGCTATGATTCGCTGAGTCACTAGATGGGTCTCCTTAATAGCACCTATAATCGTACCAGCTTTAAAGGCAGCAGAAGCATAGTTTGACACTGGGTTTTCCATCTCGGGGATCGATTTTCCACATCAGTTATGCCCTCGAAAAATATGGATCCCTATCCATTAGCATAAAATTTTAAGACCTAATATAACTTAGCATAATTTTGTTTGGCATAATTATATTTTCGCATAATATAATTACGCATAACAGCTTACGCATAATTTTTTAAGCATAATTTCTCTAACCATAATAATGATTAAGCATAATATTCTAAAGCTTAAATTTGTAAGCATAAAGTTTCTGTCACGGCTCCGGCGCTGCGGGCTTCCGGCGGCCCCACGCTTCTACACGATTTTAAATTACACTCTAGAGTGTAGGGGTAGGACAAACAAGACTACGTAGAGTCGGGTTTGCAGAAATTCGTTTCTGTCACTAACTTTTGTTGCACAGCATATTATGCTAATAGTCATTAGGCCTATTAACGTTATGCGAATCAAATTTATGCCAAAACAAATTAGTCTTTAAGATGATTATGCCAACATAAAATGTATGCCTAAAAAAATTATGCCGAAGTATTATTATGCCAAAACAAATTGTGCCAAAATCGTTATGCCGAAGTATATTAGGACAAAGAACATTATGCGAAAAGAAGGTATCCCGAAAAATATACTACTAGCTCTCAGCATACAGTTCTGGTGGCTCGCCTTCGACCGGCTGATCAAGGCAAGCCAGAGTTGCGGTTCCTGCAAGTACTTTTAAAGTACCATCCCAGCCAACCAGAAAAGGCAGGACGTAGTCGAGGCCTTGTACGTTCCCTTAATTTAATGGGTAATTGGTAAAATACAGGTACGCAAAAATTGCACCGAACTATGTCAAAAATTGCGTGGATTAATTTTATTTGAGGAATGTATGGAGGAGCTATCCCAGACGATTGTACTGACTACGAATATTCGAAACGGACGATAAGTACCTTTACTATATTGCGCTGGACGGATGACGCGATGACGTAGTGGCTTGTCGCCTCTATCGCTGCGCCGCCGGATGCGATCCCCATGAGAGATAAAAATTGTGTGATGCGTAAACTGCTGTCTTCTGTCTGGATATTTTTTGTGTCCGTTGTTTGAATGTTTGTAAAGTCCCGCGCGACACAGATATTATAAATATTTTAGGAGTAGTCCTAAAATATTTATAATACCTGTGTCGCGCGGGACTACTACTATTTTGAATTATATTATCGTAATATTTTAATAGAGCGGTGCCGTTACAAGTGCATTGTGATATACTTAGTATGTCGCAATGCTTAGTATTTAGAAATAGTACATTGTAATTATTTTATTGAAATGAAAACTCGTTTCATAAATATTAGGTTATGCTTATACTTTCTGACAATTATAAAGTCTCTGTTTCCTTATTCGGATCGGCAGTACTGTTATGTAAATTCCCATTCCGCAACAATGTGTTCGCCAGATGACAATCAGCGTGCCACTTATTACGATCCTAACCAGGCAAAACCTAATACACATTTTCATAATTTCTCTATGTTATGCTATATAATAATAACTTTATCGATTGGCTATCGAGTTCTATTAGTCTGCTATTTGCAACTAGACTAGGTACAGCTATACTAGCTATTATCTAAAACCGTACACACAGCGACACATCAACCTAGACTGTTTGGACTTTGAAATATTAGACGTTGAAAGCTGCGAATCGTGCGAGAAAGTGCGTTATGTTTTTGTTACGCTCTATCCTTACCATTACATCGACACCACTATGCACTGTCCCTTTCCGACAATTCTGTATTTTGTATGTATGCGTATATAGGGTGTCTTGATGTGTAGCCGCGTGTACCTTATCAATCAACCGATAATTTTATTTTGTATTTTATTTAAAAATAACTAGGGCTTAACGTTACTTCGTAAAGGCAAACATCGCAAGGAAACCTGACTCCCTGAGAATTCACCATAATGTTCTCAAAGTTGTGCAACCTGCATTGGGCATGCGTGGTGGTCCATATCCTAACTTTTCTCTCTGAGTAGAGGCCTGTGCCCAGGTGTGGGATAATTTATGAACCGAGTTTATATATTAATTGTATATATACATATGTAAATTGGCATAAATGATGCAATACAAGAGTATAAAAGTTATTAAATCACTTGTGTAGCTTACATTACTTTACATTTTAGCATACCTACCTAATAATAACATTAGGCCGAGTTCCTAGTAGGACTAGATGACAGAGGACCGCAAATCCTGTGTCACGGGCTCTTTACAAACATTAAATTAAAGGACACAAAGTACACCTATGCTCACGCCAATAATTTCTGGATCAAACAATAATTGTTTTGTGTGGGATTCGAATACACAACAGTTAGCATGGCGGCAGCAGTGAGTCGCGGCCGCTACGCCATCCGTGCAGTTATATCTACAGATCTGTGTAATTTTTTGTGTGCTTTGCTTCAGTTTCATCTACTAGGGCAATTTATTAAAAAAATGCAACGTTAATCTGTTGGAATGCCCGTAGAGGTTCCAGGTTATGTGCATTATAATTTTTTAGAAGATACTTTTCCAGCTCTGAATATCTCCTGCATCGCGAGGACTCTACAAACATTCAAACAACGAACACAGGGTACACTCAGAATCCGAACATCAATTTGTGAATCATACGATTTTTATCCCATTTTGAAACAACACTGCTCTGTGGCAATGGCGAGGCAGCCACTTTATCCACTACGCCATGTATCATCCAATCGCGCAGACAATTAGTAATTCTGCTAACCTTACTGATAAAGACAAACATCGTGACTAAATCTTGAGTGGTCTATAATGTTCTCGAAATCGTTCGTAGTTGGTCACCCTCCACTAGGTCAGCCTCGTGGCTTATGGCCTATGCGTATACTAGTTATGCTGAGAGGAAGGCCATGCTGAGCTGTGAGACAGATTATATGCTGAGCTGATATTATTTTGTCTGCACAGATGGCGTAGTGGCTTAAGTGGTCGCCTCTGCTACCGCGCCGAGTGTTATAGGTTCGATCCTCACACGGGACTAAAAATTATATGTTCTACAAATTGATGTTACTAATCTAGGTGTATTTTGTGTCCGTTGTTCAAAAGTTTGTAATGTCCCCCGCAAGAGCAGCGATAGCTCAGTGGGGAGACCAACAGACTGCAGTGCAGAGGGTCTCGGGTTCGAACCCACGTCGCGCACCTCTGACTTTCGGAAGTTATATGACTTTCCGAAATTATGTGCGTATTGATTGACAATTATCGCCTGCTTCGTGCCTCGGAAAGCACGTTAAGCCGTTGGTCCCGGCTGCCATGAACATCTATGGCAGTCGTTATTGGGAGAGTGTAGACACAAAAGATCCCACTGGGTCGAAGTGTCGCCGGTCTGCACTGACTGGTCCCCACATAAGATAAGATAAGATAATGTCCCCCGCGAAACAGGAATTATTAGGTACTAGTGCTGAAGTTGATTTATTTAATATAAAAAAGGATGAGATATTATATAATATAGTTACGTAGTCTGTGTATCACCGTATCACTATATGCGTGAAGGGGTAGTAAGAGGTGTATTACCGGGTACAGTACCAGATTATGTGCTGATGCTGATTTTTTTCTGAAAGGATAGTCATATAATCCTTTGCCCGACCTGGACTTCGCGCCTGAGACCACATGCCTAGCAGTCGCATGCTCTACTGCTACACTATTAAGGCAGTCGAAATTGTATATATATCTTGTTTTTATTGTTGTTGCTTCAGAATGTTCGTTACGGGATATTATATTTTTAATAATGTTATGATTAGCAACGAGGATTGCTATGACTTAATACGGCGTTGCTATTGAAAAAGAAATAACGTACACTTTGTTGCATTAATGTATACTTATAACGCAATATTTAAATATAAATCCTGTAGCGATCTGATATACCGAGAGATAACTCGTCCCACCCACGGCCCAGGTGCCTTTCCATTAACCTATTTATTTATTAAAACATTTTGCTTATTTAGGTATTAGTCGAGATTTAACGATTATGACTGCCTTTGCTTATCTTTTCGCGAAATGTTTGTGCAATAAGGAACTTGCATCTATCTAATTACAGTAATGGAATGGTTTTGCAATTTCAATAATGTAAGTTTGAAATGCGCTTTTAAGAAATAAATATTTCTTATAAATAGCTACTCCATTCGACAAGTAAGGAACGTGCAAGCAACAAAGAGAACGATGATGTGTTTGAGCTTCCATCTTAAGAGGAAACATTAAGGGCGACAGAATAGAAAAATAGGTATTTGTAAAATCTATTGCTGTCGCGCAGTGTCATGTCCCTACAGAATTATGAGCGCGATAAAGACAACTGCAGCTCGCACCGAAAATACCTATTAAAAGTACACAAAATCAACGTTTCATAGTCAAATCAAATCAAATCAAATCAAACATTTATTTGCATAACTCAGGTACATAAAGTTGGTACATAGTAGGTAGGTATATAATATAGTTCATGCTGAATTATAACCTCAAAAGGAGTGTGCAAATATTATAATTATGTAAATTTAGGTACATGCAACAAGGTTACATAATTAATAATAATGTCGAAAAAATTAATAATAGTGTCAAATTGTGATATAATAGAAATAATAGAAATGTCAAATAGAGTCGAGTATTTACTAAATGGAATAATGAAATTAAATATAAAAATTAAAAATAATTAAATTAAAATGTCAAAATTATATTTATAAAACGATTAAAATTTATCTGACAAGAAGTCTGTGACACTATAATAACATTTCTCATTCAATAACTTATTCAACCTTTGTCCCCTGATTCCTTCTCCAAAAGTTCACCGATTTAACTACTTTTCTCATTATAAATTAAAGAAAGACTTTGCCGTGTTCCTATGTTTTCTTTTTTTATATAATCTAGTCAAATTTGTTTTCTGGATGTTTGAACACAGCGGAAAATTTGGTAAATTTTGAGGTTTTTGAAGGCTTTTAATAATTAATTTATGAAAAAAAGGAAAACATAGCGACATGCCAATAGAGCCCACACATTTTTTGAAAAAAAGTATTGCTCTACTGGCATTATCCAGGGAAGAAACAGGGGACCACGTTTGTATGGAAAAACGGCCCTTGTTTCCTCTTAAGTACCTTTGCTCTCATGCTTTCTCTTAGCATGTGTCGAAGTAACTGCTTCTATTTGCGTTGACAAAACAGGATCTTGGGCATTGCCAGGAAAAGTCAATAGAGCTTAGGCTAAGTTTTCTGCTTGTTGTTGATTACAAAGTTTTGGTGTAGAGCGATTGGGAAAAGTCTTCGGAAGGCTTGGTTGGTAAGCAATATTACTCTAAAACCACCGACCACTTAGATGATACTTGTCAAAGTAAAATAACAACTTTGTGATAATTACTGGTTCATGACGCTCACCAAACAGACTGTAAGATAGGTCGGCACTAGACATAGCTTATTTGTCTTGTTTCGCTTGTTTGCGACTTCGGTTTGCTGAACTCCTCAAACATTGACCCTCATAATAATATGATGATGCAAAATATAAATATCACCTTGCAAAAGCGTTACCATGTGCCTATGTATGGTAAGGATTCTGATTAGTAATTGTCAGCTATTTAGTTAATGGTCGGGCAGCGATAGCTCAGTGGGGAGACCAACAGACTGCAATGCAGAGGGTCTCGGGTTCGAACACACGTCGCGCACCTCTTACTTTCGGAAGTTATATGACTTTTCGAAATTATGTGCGTATTGATTGACAATTATCGCCTGCTCCGTGCCTCGGAAAGCACGTTAAGCTGTTGGTCCCGGCTGCCATGAATATCTATGGCAGTCGTTATTGGGAGAGTGTCGACACAAAAGATCCCACTGGGTCGAAGTGTCGCCGGTCTGCACTGACTGGCCCCCACATAAGATAAGATAATGGTCGGGCGCGTTGGAAAGCTTATGTAAAGATAGAGAAAGATGAAACTACACGAAAGATTAATGTCAGTTTGTAACAGCTGGCACATACACTCGCGTGCCCAGCTAATCAGAAGGCATAGAACTCATTCTGTAATGGGTATTTTTAGCGACGCACTAACCTCTTCATGTCATCTCTGTCAACAATCTAGCCTTATTTAATAGACACTATTTAGGTCTATCCCTTGCTGTCATAATCCTTCTAATTTTAATACTGCCCGACTGAGTCTTGAACTCGATCTCAATGATCTTACAGAATCAGAAGATATGCTTGCAAGTACGGTTTACTTTCTATTACTTGGTACTTTAATATCATTTGCACTATTTAAAATTATTATGTCGGATAGATAGATAGATTACTTTTATGAACTCGAAATATGTTTGATTTAAAACTTGAATGCACTGGGTTTTAAATAATGGCAATACGATATATCTTTCTAATGAAAGTCTAAATAAGATTAAAAAGATCATTATAATCCATCGTTAACCGGCTAAAGATAATGCCACAGTCATGATATTACTGTTGCATGCCGTCTGTTAACTATTGTTACAGACCTTATAAGTACCAGGTAATCAAGCGGTTGTTTTGGTACTTTCATACAGAGATATACGTACTCAACTGTGTAACCAAACGAATATAACGTAATCCTTACTTCCTTACTATATAATATTATAAATGCGAAAGTAACTCTGTCTGTCTATCGGTCTGTCTGTCTGTATGTTACCTTTTCACGCTCAATCCGCTGAACCGATTTTGGAATGGAGATAGCCTGAGACCCTGGAAAGGACATAGGCTATATAACATCACGCTACGGCTCACGGGAGCGGCGCAGTAACCATAAATACCACTGACGCGCGTGAGACCGCGGGCACAGCTAGTAATGAATATAGAGTTAGATAGAAACGTAGTACACCCATATTTCGTGGAATATAAGGTCCCGAGCAATAGGTGGCACACCTGACACGTATACCGGCAGCGTCTAGAATCCGTGCTGGACAAACTTAACAGCGCTGCTCGGCCCGAGAATTGAGTCCGTGACCCTGTGATGCACAGCAGTCGCGTTAACTACCGCTGTGTCACCGTAGCAATACTTTTTATTATTGGATGATTTGGTGGACAGCCATTAGTTCTACGTATTACACAGTATTACTGGTTTTTAGTAACATTCTCAGTAGCTGTCTGGAACAGCAATAGAACAACTATTGCCGTTACTATGTAAGAACTAACACCATAGCTCGCTAGCTAAGGAATATGCGTATGACTTGATTGGCTACCTTGTATAATGATACTGTTAATGTATGTAAATAACAAACGCGGCATTGATATTATATCAAAGGAATTAGGTCATTATTAGACAGTAGCGATGTTATCGTTTTAACTTTATCTTTTCAATTTAATTTTACACAATATAAAGTCTATGTTTTCGAAGTTGATTAGGCTATACTAGTACTCATAAAAATAATTAATTATGCTTAAAGTCAAGAATTTTCTTTACAGCTATCTCATTAAAGTTAATTCATAAAATTATTTAATAATAATACTTATACAATTTATAAAATTTATTCTATTTCATAATAACATCACGGTCACGAAAGGGATGAGGGACCATAAAGTAGATCATACCTGATCTTTGTATAAAATATTGTGGGAAGAAAAATAGGCGTGTGAGGAGAAAGGATCTAGTAGAGTATTCCAAATATTAATTAAGAAGAGTAGGCGTTTGATAATTGCGAAGATATTATGAGCGGTGCGGGCACAGCGCGTGCGCTCGCCGGCTGGCAGCTCAACCAGCACTCAGCAGACCCAACAGTGAAAGCCCACTTTCATCGGAGTGGGGCGCTCTACAGCACAACAAAAGTGAACGTCGTTGCGTGCGCGTACGACGCCGTGAGTCGGCTCGCGCCCGTGTGACAGTACGTTTGTGAGCGTGATTTGCGCGTCTCGTGCGTACCGTGTCTCGTGATGTCCAGGTGGTGGATGGTGGTGCTGCTGGCTGCGGGCGCAGCGGCTGCGGGAGGCCGCTTGCCCCGGACCTCCCCGCCCGCGCCGCAACCTGCGCCGGCGCCCTCTGCGGCTCCGCGCTTACCCCAGAGGAATCTCACACTCGCTTCCAGATCTTCAGTTAGAAACAGGTCAGTACCTACATTGCTGCATCGCATTTTCCCCCAATGATATGCTTACTGTAATAAATGGTAATCTCCAATTTTAATGTTTTCATGAACGTAAAATTAAAGAGATGCTGTTTAAAATTATGGCGTTCACCTGTATTTGTTAATTAAACACTGCAGTTTAAGTTGTGTGTCTTACATAATATATTGATATACGGTGATATTGATATACACCCAAGTGACAAGATGTCTGGTAAATGTTTTGAACCCGCGGCGCGGGCGCAGGCGGCTGTATCGACAGTGTACATGATTAGATTCACTTAACATTGAGTGAGTATTATGTGATACTTGCGGTTCGGCTGTCCGTTGTTAAGCAACTGTAAGCGCACTCAGAAGCTTTTGTGCACAAACTTGTCAAGTACGACGGCTTTTAATTTAGCTATCCGCACGATGTCAACGTGATATATCAATGAAATACTATGCCCCAGTTTTGATGTAATTTGTCATATGGCCCTAATAAAGTTCTACTCTGATCTCTGGCCTTAATCAACGTATCGATGCCTGGTACGTGTATTAGTAAAACATTTAACTTGTATATGTTTATTCATATTATGTGCATAGTGTACTAGGTATATTAAAGTAGGTTTACATAGTAATATAGCTGATGGTGGCGAATCACTTTTATTTAAACATGTAATAAGATATATCTCTAAAATCATGTTATGATGACAAACAAGATGTTCAAATTTGTAATTTTGCGCAATAAGTATAATCAAAAGCCAATCGACATTATTTATTTCCAATTTTGTAAAAACAAATGCATAAATATATAAATCTTATAGCTGACTTTCAAAATGTTTTAGTATTACCAATCTCTTATTTCATAATTACCATTTTGGCCTTTGATTATTTATCACCAAGGTTATTGAAAATTACATTAAAGTTAAGCACACAAACACTGAGATATTATGAAAACGATTAATGAAAAGTACCTTAGGTCACATATAGAGACGTAGTAGGGACATACATACCTACACTTTTAAACAAAGCAGAGCACGAAAATAAAGAAAAGCTTTTATTTTGGTAACACACGGACACGTAAAAACTACGTGCACACACAGAAAAAACAAAAACGAGGAAAAGGAATAAATGGTTCAAAGAATACAAGACCGACATATATATTAAATATAACAAGACAAAAAGAAACACCTTATCTGAGATTGATGACTAAAGATGATACCCTATTTTACAAGCCCTTACCAAAAAGTTCACCATCGCTGCATTACAACAATATCAGCCCTGTATACAAACTGTCCTACTGCTGGGCACGGGCCTCTTCTTAGTGTGAGAAGGGTTAGGCCCTGTTCCACCACACTTGCCCAGCGGGCTGGCAAACATCACATATTTCGAGAACATTGTGGAGAACTCTCAAATATGCAGGTTTCCTCACGATGGTTTTCTCCGTCGTTAAAGCAAGTGATAATTGACAAAATTATACGCACAAATCTTCGAAAGGTCGAAGGTGAGTTGGGGTGGCATCGAAGATCCAGGTCGAACGGACCTCTACGTCGTTGTCCAATGGGCTGCCAATAGCTCTAGCAACGGCTATCGGTGAATTATTTGGATAATATAATCTAGCACTGATTTTAAGTGGCGCAGTAAGTATGAGTAAGAACAAACTAATAAAATTAAGCTAGAAGACATGGCAAGCCTAGACAAGCACTGGACTTTTTGGACATTTTGCTTCATTTTTATTTTCTTTACTCTACAAGACATCGTGTAGGCAGCTAAAACCACAAGATAGCAGGTATTACGTAGTCTGCTTATAAGTAATGACGTAAGTATATAATAATGAGTGAATGTGTATTATGTCAGGTTAAGATGATGCACTGAAAAAATGCACTAACTTTCATCGAATAGTATAGGACTATGAGAAGACCAATTAATCTAGAATTTTGATATATTTTGATATTTCCTAGCTCAAAAATACGATATTGTGATTTTGGCTCGATCATAATTATTTTCGAAAATACCTCTGAAAAATTACTATTTTTGAAATTACAAGGAAGTTACACTATCATTATGCTTAGGAATTACTCAAATATATTCGTAACATCAATATTACTAATTTGCTAGCTTAATATTTCCATAACTAAACCCATTCATTTTTAAATAATATTTTAAGATTTTAACATACAATTTCTAAGCGCTCTCGATCATTGCGGGCACATCGCAATTTTAGACCTTATGACCGCTCTTACACAATGAGTGTCAATGAGTACGGGCGTCGCGTATCGCGGTGTCCCCTTAAACAGATTAATTGTGACGATAATAGGGTTGGTAATCTACTTTTAACTGTTTTGTAGTATACACATCAGCAAAAAATACAAGTTGCCTCCAAAGGACCCATCGTTTCTTGTTGAATAGGAAGGATAGAATAATATAAAACATCCTGTTTAAACTTTAAACAATATCGATTTTATTAAAAACAAAGCATTGATTTAACCTCTTGTATAAAGGGCTCGAAGCAACTGTTTGTGGGCCCCGAGCCATTCGTTTGTTTTAAGGCAGCTTTGAATACACATGGTAATGATAAACACAGACTAGAGTGGATGGCCCTTAGGGGTCTGGAACACTCCAAGAAATTCATTGCAAATAGAGCCACGGGCTTCACACGGAAGTTCTGCGGGTACAACAAGAGCCAAAAACGCCTGCTCACAGGAGCGTTCACTGGCCATTTTGGCACCAACGACTTCCTGTACAGATTGAGATTGGCAAACAATGTGATCTTAAGGGCCTGTGGTGAACAGGACGAGTCCATATCGCACCTACTTTGTGAATGTGACGCGTTGGCTGGATTGAGGATGGGTCTGATGGGACTGGCATATCCAAACCCTGAAGACTTCAGGCTTTTCCCTCTGAAGTGTAAGCTGCGGGTGATGCAGTACATTCATAAGGAGATAGCTAAAGGATAGTAGATCTTGGGGCGACATAAAAGATCCCACTGGGTCGAAGTGTCGTCAGTCTGCACTGACTAGCCCCCACATAAGATAAGATAACCTCTTGTCTGATTGAATGTCGACATAATGAAAAATGCATTGTTTCGAGTAGATGTTTTGTTTAATAATCTGAAGAGAATTAAATAATCTAGGCAGGCTTGGTTATTATAACCCAAGGTTTGTTTTCATTAAAGTTGATATTGTTATGCAAAATTGTTTAATTGAAAGTTCAGTAACAATTATATAACATTTTACGAATATAGGGATATTTAACTCTTATGTGCATAGGAAGGTGTCCGAAAGGGTACCTAGGCAGAGTTTGATACATACACATTTCACCAATTATTACATTAGGGCCTAGGTAATAGGTAGCGACAGTTACAAACTCCGTGCTGCTATTGTTGATAACTTGTCAGAAAATTCCAAAAATACCGATTTCCGATATATTGTCCGACCCGTGTATCGAACCCGAGAGAACCTCGTGTACCTACAGCAGACGTATTCGCTACCGCTGCGCCAACGAGACAGTCGCACTCATATAACTATAATAATAAAAATAAGCATATATAACATCAGCCCTGTATACTAGCTGTCACACTGCTGGGCACGTGCATCTTCTTAGTGTGAGAAAGATTAGACCATAGTCCACCACACTGGCCCAGTGCGGAACACAACTTGAATCAAATCACGGATATTATTTGTATTATAATACATATACCTACGTGAATCTATGTACGTATGTATTATATATATTAATCGAGGTTCACACTTCGGTTTTCAACACGCCAAATAGAGAGTTCGAATAATTCTATAAAATTACTGCTTCAATACAAATCATTAAATAAAATGTTGTAAGTTACTTGCATGTCTTTTATCAAAGCCTTAACTCAACTTAAACCTAGCACTAGCTTCAGTAAACTTAGGTACCAACCATTAATATATTTGACATTTTTGAGTCTTATATTTTAAGATATTGATTAAACGATTTCTAGTTTGCTTTGATTCCATCTTGCTGGTTAAGAGAAACAGAAATTCTAATTAAATCAATCAATCAAAGTAAATGAAATTATCGAGGCTCCAAGTTAGGTTTTGCACTCGTAGGATGTAATTCGTATTTACGAGTATAATGCTTCTAGCGACCCGCCCCGGCGTCGCACGGATAGTACAAAACCTTAATAAATTATACACCTAAACCTTTCTCATGAATCACTCTGACTATTGGTGAAAACCGCATAAAAATCAGTTTAGCAGTTTTTAAATTTATCGCGAACAGACAGACAGATCCGGCGGGGGACTTTGTTCTATAATATGTAGTGACTAGCTTTTATTCTTATCTCTTTTATAATCTCTATCTCAGAGGAATACTTAATGAATTTTGATTGATTTCAAAACGACAACGCTCACTGTGATCCGTTAATGATAATTTGACTTAAACCACTAGGTTTAAGCAGTCGTGTTGCCACTGCCAGTTATGGTTTCGATCCCAATACGGGAAAAATGTGTCATTCACAAATACATAGTTGCTCCGAGTCTAGTTGAATATGATTTCTTTTTTTAATTACGATCCGTTTGGGATTTCAAATTACTAGTACTCTTGTTAACCCCTCCAGCTAAACGAGAATGCTTGTATTACGAGTGGATTTACGTGGGCAGTGCTATGGGTGGGATTCGAACCCGCGACCTCTCGATCGCAAGTCCAATGCCTTAACCATAGGGCTACTGCCGTTTATCTCTACCTCCTAATTTCCCTTCCTCTCCCTCCGACATAGGCATTATCACTGAAGCATTTATTACGTAAAAAAATATACACAGCAGAGATTTAAAAAGTGGAAGTTATTTTAAGAGCCTGAAAATTGTAAACATTAGACTCGACTTCATTTTTAATGTTTATTTTCTCATGTTTAGATTTCGTAAAAGTGTGCAATGCACCTGAGTCAATATACTCATAAATATATCTTGTCTATATTAAAAAGCAATTAATGATTGAAATTAAGCGAATAATTATCTTAGAATAACCGTTATTCTTCAAACGTGCACAGTTTTTAAGGTTCTGTACCTAAATGGCAAGAGCACCCTTATGTGCGACTTTGTCCCTCTGATAGTGGAAGTCAGCCACAGTTACTTATCTCAGCAAATATTAATATTATTAATTTGTTTGGAACATTTTTAAATAATGCTTGCCCAATTCTATTTCAAGCCTAAATGGCAAGAGCACCCTTATGTGCGACTTTGTCCCTCTGATAGTGGAAGTCAGCTACAGTTACTTATCTCAGCAAATATTAATATTATTAATTTGTTTGGAACATTTTTAAATAATGCTTGCCCAATTCTATTTCAAGCCAAACAATTTTGTTTGTATTTTGTTTTTGAATGTCTACAATGTGCTATAAATGTTATCATTATCACCCACGTCACTATCACCGAAGTTTTATAAGCGGGAAATCTAAAATAGTTAAAGATTTACGTAAATATTTTAGATAATATTGATTACAAAAAAACTCAGTTTTGAGCTGCTTTCCAAGGTAGGCACTATCGGCGCTCAAGTCCGACTCGTTAACCAGTTTTTATATTACGAACATTGTTATCGAATAAATTATAAATGCAATAATTTCATATTAACTTCGAATAAGTTAGTAAATAATTAATGTATATATTTATACACATTTATTTATACTAACCGCTACTATGGCATATAAATAATGTACATGTGTCGGTCAAGTTTTATTTTAAGATTAACTATAAATCTGGATAGTGACTGTTTGCACTATTGTAGAAATGTTTTTTCTAAATTAGTAATAATTATGAGCGTAAACATTTTGCATATGAACATGAGAAATGTTTTCTATTGCCAAATCGTGTTTTTTTTATATTACGTACTTCATTTATCGCGCACTATTTAAATCCCTTATAACACAAGGATAAAAGACTGCTGGACCCGATCATTAATTTTTTATGTACTTCGTCTTACTTATTTAGCTTCAACGACAAAAACAATTTACAAACATGCCTTTTCAAGTTATATTAAAAACGAGTTAGCAAGCAAGATTAGCAATACTCAATATATTGTTTCCTTAGGCTTGGTACCTGCTCGTTATTTTTTCTCATTAATGCAAATTATCTAAATTTGGCTGTATTTTAAAGACCTCTGCATAACCTTTCTGTTATAATAATTATACCGACGCGATTAGGAATAATGTAATTAGCTTGGCGTTATAAGCACTGCACGTGCGTAAAGCGAGCTTAGGGATAAATTATATTAGACCGGGCCGTGTCCGGGCCGGGCCGGGGCCGGGGCTGGGCCGGAGCGGAGCCTATCCGTGCTGTACGATTATATTACACCGAGTGTTAAACGGGTTATAAGCTGCCATGGTCGCTTCAATGTAGGGTAGTGATGTGAATAATTCCAAATTTAATAATAATACAGTTTTCTTTACTGGAGATGGCTGCTATTGCGATAGCTATTCATGAAGAGGGAGCAGAAGCAAGGAGAAAGAAGAACAAGGTTAAACGAAAATGGAGCGTGCATCCTCTTTGGAGAAGGCGTAAATTGGACGGAGAATTTAATACTCTATGTAGATACTCAGGTACCTGACAATGAAGATAAATTCTTTGGATAGAATGTCCAAAGAAAACTTTGAAACTTTACTAAATGAGCTAAAGCCCGGAAGTACGGTTCTAATTTTCGGACATGTTCAATAAATTTTTCATCGTCGTTATCCGCAAAGATATGCAATAAAAGAATTTTTTGTTTACGTATCACAAATTTGTCCAATCTGAACGTCGGTGAAATAAAAAGAATGTGCGTGGTCCTTCCCTAAACATTCGTCGCTCACTGTCCGTAAACAGCACGGAAGAGTGTTCGTATTACAGCGGGACGTGGAGGGGACGGGGCGAGACCGTGCAACAACCGTGGTATAGACGAGCGTTGTCAGGGCCCGGACGGGACACGGGTCATGCACTGTGTTATATAAACTGCTTCATACAAAATGTATATAACGTTTCAAATCCGTGCCCCTTCCGGGCTCCGGCCCCAGCCCGCTTTAA
Organism: Catocala sponsa; assembly: GCA_963564715.1. Classification (NCBI taxonomy): domain Eukaryota; kingdom Metazoa; phylum Arthropoda; class Insecta; order Lepidoptera; family Erebidae; genus Catocala; species Catocala sponsa. The sequence continues at coordinate 25,958,216 of OY751326.1, forward strand.
TATAATTCATCGCTAACTGCTGCCTCCTTTCTCCTCCTACGTCATGTCGATATGCAACTATACAAAAAATGTTTATATATTAGGGCAGAAGTGCCAGAATAATATTAAATACAGACATTCTTCCTCTCCAAGACCAGGGGTGATTATAGCATTGGCGCCAATGAGCGAATATTTCTGTGTCGGACTTACCTTTGTCTTCCTTATTGTTAAATGCGTCAGTCTACATAGACTCACGAGGTTATGCCTATGCAGACGGCTATTATTATATATATATATTTATTTATGTGTCTGCCTAAACTTACACTCAGACATGCATTTATGTAATCGTGTACTAATTTTAACTAAATACCCATTAAGCAAAGGTTAAAGTTAAAATTAAAATGTTACATCAATTTGAAACTCATTTATTGTGCCCTTAGCTGGTTCAAAATGAACATGCCAAAATATATATTCTAATAATTGCTCTCATAACTTGTTCAAACTACATCCATGTTTGATTAAGATTTGCATTCTAACCACCAGAAGTACATAATATGTCTTAATGTGTAAATACCTAGCTAACCATCTATAGACAGACAAAGTAAATTTGAAGTCAAAGTTTTCAGAACTGAACAATGTTATGATGGGCTGCTAATTAGTTATCATTGATTATAACAAGTATAATATTGCTTTATCGCGCGCTCTACGATAAAATCCATGCGATTTTAAATGCAAGAATTTAATACCTACCTACACAATACCTATTAAGTTATAATGGAAAAGTACATCGGAAGCGAGATCGTTGTCATTATTTTTAGTTTTATAGTACTCTCAAATTAACATGTTGGCTATAAAATGAATAGTGATAACATCCTATTGTTTATTTCAATTATACGTCCATTAATTATGCGTCTGTACTGTACACAGCTACCTATACATTAATACGTGAAGCAAAAACTTTGTATCACTTTATACGAAAATTGCGCGGTCGGAGGAGTATGAAATTTGTCACAGTTAAAGTTTATATGGAGAAGGGGTGGCGAATCCTAACATTTTTATAAAATATGCATTAGAAATACTTACATTAAATTAATGAAAAATCACTACACGCACACAACCATGCATTTGACACACGCAGTGGAATCTCGTTCGTAGTATTTCGGTATTGTTCGTCTGACGTCGTACAATTCTACGTAACTATGGTTATAAATACCTTATCTATACTATCTATACTAATAGTATAAAGCTGAAGAGTTTGTTTGTTTGTTTGAAAGCGCTAATCTCAGGAACTACTGGTTCGATTTGAAAATTCTTTTAGTGTTGGATAGGCTATTTATCGAGGAAGGCTATAGGCTATATAACATCACGCTACGACCCACGGGGGCGGCTCAGTAACGATAAACGCGGGTGAAACCGCGGGAACATCTACTAATCTACTATGTAATAAAGAAAAAAGAAAACAAAGTAGCAAGCTTAGAAATATCGTCAATGAAAGAGTAGGTATAGTTAAGTAAATAATAATTTGTTTGAAAAATAGAATTTAGGTAAATTAAACTGTATAGCCTTGGCGAAATCTAAATGAAATGTGATTATAAGAGTAAAGTTATAGACAATAAAACCTTAATAACGATTAAACTTAAAATTTATATCAGTTATGGTCGATTTTTGACCACTAGGCGACAGCTAGTACTTATAAATGCGAAAGTAAGTCTGTCTGTTTGTTAAGTTTTCACGGTCAAACTGCAGAACTGATCATAATATAATTTGGCACACAGATACCTCACGTGTCAAGGATGAACAAAAATAAAATTTATTGCAAAAGTAAGAGAGATAATAGATAAATAATTTTCATTAAAGACGTCGGCAAAATAAATTATTTTCAGATTGCGTTGTCCAAATCATTTGGCAGAATTTAAAACAATTTAGGACAATAGTATTCGTATTAAACATTTCTTTAAAAAGTCAACAACCCTTTAGACATATATATTCTATCATTTACGTTTTAGCTAAAGTATATCTGCTATAACTATATTTGCATAAAAATAATAGACAAATTCTTTGGTGATGTTTGAATTGATTTATTAACCACAACATTCCTTACAAAATTAAGAATTTAATCATCGCGAAAAATTAATAGCGCAAAAATTATCTGTTACTGTAAGTAATTCGGACATATACTTTTCGAGATAATATAAAAGCTAAATTTAGCCCGCGGCTTCGCTCGGCTCGTGTTAATGCGTGAAAGCGTAACAAATAAACATACACACATTCGTGTTTATAATATTATCTAGGATATTAAATAAAGTGTGACAAAACCTACCAGTGGTAGGTCCCATTGCCAGGCCAGGAAAGAAGTAAAAAGATAGCAGGAAAAAGCTCATTACGTATCTTCGATTCCAGTGAAATAAATTGGCTTTTCAGAACCCCTAGTAAAACATATTACGTACTCTTGAACTTGTATGTATAGTTTTACTGTCTTGGGTTAGTGGATGTGCACGGCGATCATGAGTTCCGGAGCCGAATTTAAATCCCGAGTCGGGCACCAGAAAGTTATTGAGATTTTGCATAAAGTAATTTTTAGTAACAGTTTCGAGTAGACATTTTGGTCTCGTACCTTGGCAAGTAGCTGAAGCCGTTGATCCTGCGATTGATTCTGGATTATTGTCCTACCTGAATATGAGAGTAAGGCATACAGAGTGCACCTGCATTTACAGACACACTTGTGCACTTTGAGCTGTATCTCCTGCGTAAATGCTCCCCGTTAAGATTAGCCGCCGCGAACGAAATTCGGTATAGAGGACATTCAATTTACACGAATACCGGCGGCTTTACTAAATTAAATTATTCTTGCTTGTCGATACAAGCAAGAATAATTCGGGCTGCCGATTGGGTTACCTGTAAAAATACAATATACCTAATTACCATAATTTATTCTTTGCAACCCACAAAATATTGTAAGGAATTAATTTGTTTTTTGTATCTGATGACATCTTTAAGTTTTGGTTTTGCTTCTAAGTACCTAAGTTAGATGCAAGAAGTACAAAATAAATATAAGTAATTATAATACCACGCTTATACATCTTTGATTAGCTAGCCAGAGGTGCACAAGCTGAAACATTAAAGTTTGAATTCTATTATCGCGTAGTAACTAGCTACCATCCCTTACTACTAATTATCGTTTGAATCCGGGGTCTCACAATCGCAGTTACGACTATGTAACGACCAAAAAAAAAATGTTTATTAGTAATTTTGTATTCATATTACTAGCCCCTCCGGCTGCGTTAGAATGCTTGTGTAAGGAGTGGGATCACGTCGGTAGCGCAATAAGTGGGATTCGAGCCTACGACCTCGCGACAGTAAGTCTAATGCCAACACCATTGAATGAAGTCTTTGTAACAAGATATAACGAATGTGTAGCAACCGCTCAACTAAGTCAGTGGTGCGTGTGTTGTGTGTGCACAGTGGCCACTTTCCACATTCTACACTAACAATGTCGCCGGTAGTCTTGTAAATTGATTTCATACATTTTTCTATAATTCGTACCATTTTCTTTTACACACCATTCGTGATTAGACTATTTGAACGCCAAACAATATCATGGCTACATTCACTTCCTCTACCGTATTGTAAAGTCTTATTGTGGTGTAAACTTGGCAGCTTGAAACGAGTTTAAGTACTCAAATAGTGTAAGTACCAGTCACACGTGATTTTAGACATTTGTCGGCCACATAGCCTTTTAAAGCGGGCTATTTTTGTTTTTAGGGATCCACAACTTAAGACTAATAAATAAGGGACGTAAACGACTTTATTTTGTTGCTCGCCTGTCAAGACCGTTTTTCTTAGAAGCAGGTAAAGATATTAAGATCAACTTAATTCCAAGCATTGGAAGATACGTTCAAACTCATAATGAAAAGGTTACCTATTTCGGGTTTCGACAATCATGTATTTTCAAGTTTAATACAACAAATAAAGGCAATTAAAAATGTCGTTATTTTTAATTATTATAAATTTATATTTTCATTTTCTCCATGATATACCTATGAGAGAACATTTTTCCACTGCATAGATTGTCCTTATTCATCCTACTTACGTTTTCGTGAGAGCAGTTTATCTATTTTATTTATTATGTATAATAAATAAAATAGATAAACTGCTCATAATTTCTGAATATCACTGCGTACACTGATATACATATATATTTTTCACTTCTTTAGTTAAGACAGCTCTGTATCGTATGGATATTTATTTACAAACATTCAAACAGTACACGTAAATAATACCCAGACTCGGTACAACCATTTCTTGATCACATAATTTTTGCCCTGTGTGGGATTCGAACTCAGAATACTGTGGTGGGCGCGTCGAGGCGACGACTTAAACCACTACGACATCCGTGCAGTCAAATATACCTACGGACTCTAATGAACTATATTATACTTACATGATAAATAAATCTGTATCCTTAGGACTGATTGGATAATTTTTATCGATTGCTCTACTTAAAATGATATCGAATTCCTATATTAGTCGAAAACTTATCGATAAGGCAAGAGCGCACATTATTTTATTAGCTGTCATTCTGTTGCTGCTCTTGCCGTAACAAACTTATATAAAATTAACGCAACATTGAGCACCATGCGGCGACCAATAATGCCTAATACTAATCTGACTTTATAATTATCTGTGCAAGATTTACACAGACTGGATACAGGCGAGATACTGAGAGCACTTGCATGAAACGGCGCGCGGCGGCGTGGCGACGGACAGACACGGCAGCCTCGGGAGATGATGATGAAACTTCCATTGCGATCGCAAATATTCTACTAAATTGCTCTTATTACACAGTGTAATAAACGCGAAATTTTAGCCTAATAATACTCCTCGATTGGCTCAACGTCTACTCCTGTGACACTAATTACACAGGCCTGCAAAATGAAGGTCATAACTTCCTCTCTGGAATTTGATAGCTGATTCTGGAGTATTTTGATGCGCTGATTACGAATATGTACTTAGTTTTTCTCCATCACCTCCTGATTTTTCAAAAAAGCTACAGATAGAAAATTGAGAAAAAAGACAAGTTTTCACTTAAAAAATTATATATTTAAAAAAGTACTTAATTTTTAACTTAAAAAACTATTAACACGTAATAACAACTTATTGCTGGGTTAAAATACACTTAAATTTTATTTGTGGAACCTGGTCCTTTTTTCCTGGAAGCTTCTGTTGTGCGATTTTCGCTTATATTTCCGGTTTGGATCATCACGCTTCAACAACCAACAATAGTCCGCCATCATGCTGACATTCCAAAGTAGCAATCTTCAACATGGTTGTTAGGCTCTCTCCATAGCATGGGCGAAACGATTTTGAAGCTATTTTTCTGTCCTTTTGACCACTTGCGAAGTTCAAGTAAACAAGTCGAACAAACTTTTTGAGGTGTCCAAGTTTTGTCTTGGTTACTCATAGAATGTCCAAAATAACTTTTGTAAATATTTTTCACATAGTCTGTAATGTTGTTTCGTTGTTTTATCACCATGAATTTCCCGCAAATATAACAAAAACAATTCGAAGAGTTTAAACAACTTCGCGACGACATTTTAAAGTTTAGGTTGCAAGATGCGCACTTCGACTGTTAGTTTTCTAATTCAGAGTAGGTACTTATACAAAAAAAACCTTTTGTTTTCTTCATTATACCCTTTTTGAACAACATTAACAACAATTAGGTAATATCACCTAAACATCGTGTATTAATGAGCTCATTACTAAATGAAGCCAAAATGACCCGTTTTCGAAATGGTTAATGCGAATTACTTACACTTATTATGTAGTAATTAACAAATTACTGATTTGCATTCATTTCTATGTCGTCTTAAACTAATTAAATGCAATAAAAATTAAGCTGAAGTAATTAAGTGACGTTTTATAGATTTTAAAATGTATGCGCTCAGACATTTTTAGTTAAAATTTTAAATATTCAATATCAAAGAATCCTGACGTGATAGAATTTTTTTATTATTTTTCTCGTAATCAGCACATTAGAAACTATAGAAAACGTTAATCAGATCTCAGAGAGGAAAACCATTGCAGACCTGTGTTATGCCTTGGCACTTCAAATGTAATGTACGTATTACGATCGCTAGAATAAGTCGTTTGTGAGCCTTTCTAGGACTAACATGTTGTTGGGCGGTTTCTTCTAAGCTCCAAGTACAAACAGGTGGACGTAGAGGCGCAGCTTGCGCTCAAAACGAGATCAAGGTTACGCCCCGGTATTGTTACTGTTCCAACGATAATTACGACTTCTAATATGTACCGATACAAGCACTGTTCAATGATGTGCTTTACTCTGCGAGAGCGACCTTACGCTACCACTAACCGCGATATACATTATTAATTGATCTGAGAATGGGAGATCTTCCATTCATGTAATAATGAATGGCTTTTATATGCAAGCCGGCGAGCCCGTGTCGCGATCGCATCGCGCCTCTCGAAGGGACAGCCGACCGGCCAAGGACGCTAGTGAGCGAATGTATGGCATGCAGTATATATGAACTTTGCAACTGATCTAAAAATATATACAAAGAGTTTTTCAGTGCAAGCGGCCTTTCGGAACTCGCATCTACCACGCGCATGTTGGCGGAGCAGTATGCTCTACGGTCCACTGTACTGTCTAAATGTCAATGTCGACCTATGTTGATACAGGAAGAGGTGTCTGGGCGTATAACGATGTCGCCGGCTGAATTTACTTGACGTATCTATAACAAGGACGCTGGCCTACATAAGGATATGTATTGATTGTATCTCCTTTCGACACAATTACTTACGTACTTTGCCGAGTCTGCTACCGACCTATAATATGTACCACTGCCGGTGTATTTGTGCCGCAGGTACGCACTATGAATGCACGTCGGCGCTCGTGGACAGACATTTGTTTATTTAGTAATTAGGAGATCTACACTCGGTAACCTAGATGCATATTAAACATACAAACACGGCGCACGTTCTCCATTGGACTTTATATACATATTATGTCACTTATATGTTGCAATATTTGGCCTTTGAAACTAAAAGGTATCAATTTACAATAATATCTTCAGTGACTAATCTTATTATAATGTATTCTTGAAATACCTGTTATCGTGTTTAATATTATTCATATATATAGTACCTATTTGCGGGCTCCGTCTACAATTGCAAGTGCTATATCTAATCATATTACACTTGCACATTGTTTGTGAAAGCTTAAGTTCTTGACTAATTTATGAATACCATATGCATATTTTAACGTAAATGAAGCCGGTGGGCGTACCCCATTATGTAGTCGTTTGACGCAATTGCAATCTTAGAAAACTGTTTTTCACTGGCAAGAAAGTGTCGTTAGGAAATTAAAATCTCTAAGAAAGACAGAGTTTATTGGACACATCAAATCAACCCGTCGCGAGTCGCCATGATTGTCCTCGTGGATAATATAACATGCGTCACTCTAGCTTCAATATTTATGCTTAAGGAGCAATAAGTGTTGAATAGTTTTTCATCACAATTAGAATTAGGAATCTCGATACGTAATTTTTCACAATTTAGCACTATAACCAACTAGCATCCCAGCAAACCGAGGCTTAGAATATTAATGATGTTTGTATGTTACACATAGTGACCATCACATGAATGTTTACTTTATAACGCAAATTAAAGTCGTATGATTCACGTAAGAATCCATCAGTCATACGTACCTAGTGTTTCAATTTCTTTTTTAATGTTTAGTTTTGCAAGTAACTTTCGCGACAGTTAACATACAAATTATATTGTTGGAATTATAGCCTGTCAGTCACATTTTCTTCAACATCAAGGTGTCGATAATTGTTCATATGCATAGCTAATACGTATAATTGCCAGTCATGTACCTACATAATATAATAAGTTCCGGGAATGTTACCGCATAGGGTCGAGACCTATAGCGGTTTTATACGTCGAGAAGGGTACCGTAAATAGCATTACTGCATAATTATTTTAAATTGGGACAGCTGGCATCACTTTTGACTAACTTTTGACATACGTATTAATTTTAAGGTCAATTTAAGATTCAAAATTATATAAAATTAGCTTTCGCTAGCGGCTTTGCTTGCTAGGTATGTCATACAATAAAGCATGTAGCTCAAGGAAAGTGTAGCTTTTCATTAGATATTTCCAAGTTTTACCTAAAAAGGTAAAATTTATTAAATATAGATTACCTAGATGTTGAAGCATTTTTGTTAGGTTGGATATCAAATTTGATAGATATCGGTGCAGTAGTTTAACGGTTAGAAGTTAGAACACATCAAACTAACAGCGTTACTAACTCACTGATAACATTAGTTTGGCAATATCGCAATTACTGTAAAGCGAATCGGATTGAATACATCATATCTGTATAACTTCTATGCACATTGTGCAGTTATACTACGTTTTTGGACTTTTATCTTGTACCTACTTAATTTTTTGGGATAAGATAAATTGATCACAGATATTTTGACACGTATTAGCAAAACTAGGTAATTATATAGTATTTATTCCCTTCTCACTTCAAAAATTTGGACATATACCACCTCTGACCTGATTAGAGTAAATAGATAGTCTTGCACTAGCGATAAGTGCTGCGAGGCGAGACTTTATAAATATTCAAACAACGAACACAATAAAAGCTCAGAATGTAAACTTAGACAAGTATTTCTGGATCGCACATATTTTTATTACGTCGCGTCGGTCGATTGATTCTCCGTCTCACAGCGCAGGACTAGTGGCTAGACAACCCAAATATAATAGGGTTGATCGATCGGACCGACCACTGGTAGCCCACTCCACGACTTCTGAGCAGGTTATATAAACTAGGAACTTGACTAATCTACTTATTGCAAGCGCGTTTAGTGCCAATTGATATTATTGTATTACTTTCACTCGCTTAAAGAGACAATGTTTTGTTACTCGCCGACTAACAATTATATCAATTCTGTCATGTTCTTCCGACGATATATACATTTTCTCCAACAGCCTAAGTAAATTTAAGTTGCTGTTACACGCAAAACTTAATATTGAGTAAGTGTTGACCTACCTCCCCACTGTTCAACTCAATATATATAGTTTTTTTTTTTTTTTTAATTTTAATTCTTGTTATTTTTACTTTAAATTGTATACTTTATTTCCATATCAAAAATTGATTGTTTGATATCTTAATGCAAGCTGTGGTCTCCTATAATTGAAGATGCACAAGGATTTGTATCTATTTATGTTTTATTTTTAGCATGTAAGGTGTAATCTTTGTTGGAGATCCAAATAAATAAATAAATAACATGTAGATTCTAGATGTTCCCGCGGTTTCACCCACATATCGTTACTGTGCTGCTCCCGTGGGTCGTAGCGTGATGTTATAGCCTATAGCCTTCCTCGATAATTAGTCTATCAAACACAAAAAAAAAATTCAAATCGCCTAATAGTTCCTGAGATTAGCACGTTCAAACAAACAAACTCTTCAGCTTTATAATATTAGTATAGATTTTACAGACTGTTGACTCGCATACTATATGTCATCAGTTTCATGTAGGTTAAGTAATAATGAATGAGAAAAAACCGTCATGGCTCATTTGTAGCGTAGTGTTTCATTGAAGCGAAACATAGACTAACTTACAGTACAGAGCGTGTTTGCAATCAACAAACGGACTATTTAGTCATGGTACTGAAATGTTTAATATACCTTAAGTGCACTCAATGATAGAAAGGACATTAAAAATAAATTATGATTTTTGTGGTGCATATGGTCATTATCTATCTTTTTATTTTCTTACGGCAACTGAAAAACAGTACAAGCTTTGGAAATAATTAAAATTGCACGAATAATGTGACTTCTGATTAAGTTGTGCAATTCTGTGAAACCTCATTATTAAATTCATTTTTGAGGTAATAGTAAAATCAAATTTAGTTATTTATTTATTGCAAGGACGTTTTTAGTTGAGATTAAATCTTTTACAGAATAAGACGCTTGTATTTTGACAATTACTTGTGTAACGAATTCCTTGAAAAGTTATTTGCCAACAGTAAAAAATATAGAAGCTACTTTTAAACAAATTAAATTGAAGAATTTTTCGGAATGTTGACGCTACTACTTGAGATATAGGATTGGTCTCGGTGATTAATTACCAAGTAAGGGCTAATCATTTTAAATCATCGCTAAATTGGTAGTGATCTAATGATAAAACCACCATACTTAAATGTTCACTCCTTAATTAGTACTCCAGACTTAAGTCGGCAATATTGCGCCACTGGTTCCAACATTGTTATTCCAAACACAAATCAAGTCAAAAGTGCATAAGTACGTTTTGTATTGCACAGTCTCTAATCGCTGGTGACTGTCTACGCTTTACGTAAGCCACCTCGATTGTAGGGCGGAAGCCTACTTATGGTAATATCCAACACAACCGTATGTCTTTGTCCATTGACATGTTTTAACGTGGAGTGACATCTAAAGTTAACAAGTGGGCGGCAATAGTCGTTGAGCACTGATATGGGATCGATTCTTACATAAATGGAACATGAATGTATTAGCTTAATGTCCATCGTTACGTTCGAAACCTTTACTAATGTATGGTTTAAAAGTGCACTCATTGCGTTCGATGATGAAATGAAGTGAACTATCTGTACCTACATCTACAGAATACAATGGTAACAGGCAAATTATAAAAGCCCTGCTCGATTACATTGCTATATGTAACAACAATAATTCCATTATAATGATGTATAAGGAAGATAAAATAAGGAAACGTTTCTAGACGAGTGTATATAATATACAGGCTGATTGGTAAAAGACTGGACATATTGAAGGAGGGTATTCAGTACCCGATTCTGGAACCGAATATCTAAAAAATAGGTACTTAAAATTTTACCTAGTGATCCAATAAAAACTTAATGTGCGGACACTCTAGTGCATATAACAAATCTAAACAAAACCTCCGCCCTCGCCACCAGCTACCGCACTCCGCACTCTCCCGAATTTGCACCCCCGCCCGTCCTTTTCTTATCAAAGGTCATTAGACTCGACAGCTGTGTGCGCTGTGTCCACATTTTATAGATATTTCATACAAATTTTCATAAAGGTTTTCTTTGCAGGTTCTTAAGTATGTACAATGTTTAACCAGTCACACTGTATATGCATTTATTGTGAAGCTCTCAATCTCAATAATACTTACACTTAAATTAACCACGATCCGTGCTAGAGCGAAAAGGAAAACTCATGAGCTAAAGTTTATTTGAGTTTTGTTAGAAGGGTTGATAATCTTTAAAAAGTATATTAAAATAACGCTAATGCTCTTTCATAGAGTCTAACTACGTTGTTGTTAGCTGCCAGACAAGACTGGTTACCAACTTATCAAATGATTAGATAGTGTCTTCTTGTCTTATCCTGCAATCTCCCGCACAATGGCTTTAGAGAATCGTTATCAAAAACAATTACTTTCTTATGAAACAGCTCCCCCCCCCCCCCCCACTGCTGAGCACGGACGTCTTTTCCGTGTGAGAAGGGTAGGTAGTGTACTTACACTACCTACCCTTCTCACACGGAAAAGAAGCAAAAAGGATGTTAATTTTGTTTAGGGTAGGAAAGTTCCTACCCTAAACAAAATTAACATCCTTTTTGCTTCGAAGCTAAATTTGATCAGTCTAATGTACCGTAAGTTTTATGTAATAAGTTTGATATGCCAAAAGCCTATGAGATCTTGTCATCTATTTGATTTATCAGTTTTTATGGCATGTATATGATTGCCCTATAACTACCACATTGCATTATTTAAACTTAATTTTATGCATATTATTATTATCATAACTCTCTCCTGTCATAAATTTGCATGTCAATACAGTATTAAGATTCTTTTGTATGCACTTTATATTTATATCATTGCAAATTAAAAATAATGGGTATGAATATGCATGTTTATGCTAAGTAAGTTTATTTCAAAGTCAGTCTTAGACGATCTGTTGTTGAATATTGTGACTTTCAATAGGTACTTAGTTGAATATTTTACTTTCGTGGCTAGGTGAATATGATTGGACGAATTTATCAGAATGTCAAGTGGGACACCGTTGAAGAGTCACGCAGAGGTCTCAAGGCACGCACTTCTGACTTGTCGAAATTATGTGCGAATTAAATAGGTGAAGGAAAAAATCATGAAAAGACCTGCATATTTGAGAGTTCTTCATAGTGTTCTCGAAGGTGTGTGAAGTTTGCCAACCCGCACCGGGCTAACGTGCCCGTACCTAGTAGTGGGACAGTTTATAGGTAGGGGCTGATATTATTATGGCTCATCATCATCATACATACATACATACATAGATTCACGCCTGTTTCCCAGAGGGGTAGGCAGAGACTACGGATTTCCATTTGCTACGATCCTGACACACTTCTCTGGCTTCATTCACTTTCATCACATTCCTCATACACGCCCGTCGGTTCAAGGAGCTCTTAACCTGGCCTTTGTCCAGGACGCCTCCGATCTGGTCGAGAAACGTTCGCCTAGGTTTTCCTCTTGCGACTGTTCCATTCACACTAGCCTTATAAACTTTCTTAGTCAGTCTTTCATCATCATCATCAGGCTATAATAGTCCACTGCTGGACATAGCCCTCCCCCAAAGAGCGCCATAGCGCCCCGTCTTCAGCTTGCCGCATCCAGCATCTGCCTGCAGTCTTTTCTATGGCTGTGCCTGAATAAATGAGTATTATGTTTCTATATAAAGGAAATATAGAAACAAATCTTTACTTAAATAATAACTTATTAGATATTAATATTCTATTTTTGAAAACGTTTAGCTTTATTAGGTTCAATTTATTTTACGATGTGAAACGTGTACCTATGATAATATTTTTATAGGTTTATCTCAATTATAAGATATAAGTCTGAGAAAATATATGAGAGATTTTAAACATTGGTAATATTACTCGTACCGTATGAGAGCATTAAAACATTTAAGTACTTGTGATGGGGTACTTTACACGATATTTATGACCACACAAAGTTTCATTTTGAAATTATAATAATTACATGTCATTAAGGCGTTACTTTTAAAACTTTTCCTTTTTAATTTGTTGTTCTTCATTTTTAATATTATCTACAAAAACTTTTATTAAATTTTAATTAAGAATACAGTTGTGTTTTTCTCTTAGAGTTTGTAGCAGTTTATTAATTATCTACATAGTTCGTATTTAATTGGCAGTTTGTAATTAAAAGAGCACACACATTATAAGACACATCTTAGAAATTGCCAACTTTTTCGAAGTCGTTCATTTAAATTCAAACTTAGTCAAATTACAGTAACAGTACTGTGTGCTGAGGCCTTAGGAAAAATATAATGACACAGGCTGCAAACGATAAATCAATCGTTTATAATTTATATAATACAAGTTTTATTTAGGTACACGTACTCTTAGATGTATTGATGTACCTCTTGTTGATGCGTTGGTATATTATATGAATCACATACGCTATCTCGACGCACAAAATCAGGTCGATACGTTGATACGTCGCTGCGCGAAATAAGAAATATTACATAAACAGTCTCGTATTTATAGTAACTAGTGGTGATACAGATTATACATTAATACCTTTTGCCCATCAACTTTCGACACTCCTTCGCCATATAAGTTTTAACAATGCTTAATCTCACTCTCCGTGCGCGAAATATGTGTAAAATCGGTACAATGTTTTATTTTCACATTAGTAATATATAGATTATACCTTTTACGCTCTAATTTGTGACCCTAATATTCAAGATCTATCCTTTGTTTATGTCAATGTTGTCTTCACCTGCCTTCTGCCATCAACTCCTGATATTGACAACAGTAGTTATATATCACTAGATGTTCCCGCGGTTTCACCCGCGTTTATCGTTACTGCCCCGCCCCCGTGGGTCGTAGCGTGATGTTATATAGCCTATAGCCTTCCTCGATAAATAGGCTATCCAACACTAAAAGAATTTTTCAAATCGAACCAGTAGTAATCACGCAGAATAAACCAGGAGAAACATCGTTTGTACTATGTCTGTAATGGGTAATTATTTTGCTGCGATGTTATTTTAAAACTGCTATATCTCCTAAGATATTCATTGAAATCGAATCATGTAAAGGGCAATTTTGTTTTAAATTAAATACTTGTGATGAATAACGTATTTATTTGGATAAGGATTAATATCATGTTTATAAAAATACCTTCGCAAATAATGCATTATTTTAGAACAAATTTCGTTAGCATAAAAATGGTTATAGTGAGCCAACCTTAAAAGATAGACATATGCTGTCGCGGACTTTTTTTTAGAACTTTTAAAGGGGAACAATTCTGTGATACATGATTTTTGCGAAACTTTAACTGTTTACGCGGCGCACGCAGCGGAAGCTCTCAAAAGGAAAAAATACTCTCCGATATTGAAACATTCTTCATTGGTGCTCCGCTCCTATTGATCTTAGCGTGATGATATATAGCCTATAGCCTTCCTTGATAAATAGGCTATCTAACACTGAAAGAATTTTTCAAATCGGACCAGTAGTTCCTGAGATTAGCGCGTTCAAGTAAACAAACAAACAAACAAACTCTTCAGCTTTATAATATTAGTATAGATTAGCCAGACGGTGTGCTTGTTTGCCACCTATGTGGTTTACGTTAGCCATTAGTTTGATTGTCTCCTTGAAGTTGCCTTTGTAATGTCAAGAAGGCACAGCCATGTCCATTAGTGAGAGTAAAAGATTTCGAATAGGTAGACGGCTGGCTCGTACCAGCGATAGGAATTAAAAACAAAAAGTCTACCTTTGAGGCGAGTGTTTTGCCTCGATCCCAAAGCTTAAACATTCTGTAATCTACAAATCGTTGTTCCTAGTCTGTTTATTTTTTGGATCCGTTATATACATTTTAATAAGGCTTCCACAATACCGCGTTTATACCTAATGCGGGCGCAGGTAGTCTCTAAATCAATACGCGAACGCCTCTTTTGCATCTACATAAAGATTTATGTTCGATATAAAACTAAAATAATATGTATAAATGATTGCAAGCCATTTTTGATAACCTTGATAATGTTAGCTTATGTTAAGAGCTCATTTTAAAATAATGTATCATATAAATTAAGTACAGGCTTGTTCCATTTGTGCTTTAGCTTTATGCACCAAACAGTGACCGCCAAAATAAGAGAAATATTAGAACTATTACATTTTAAATAATGTTGTATATAATTTGGAAGCTAACGGATAGCGCTTGTTAACTATGTGGGGACATTAACGATTTTCCTTATATATCTAACTGCTATAGAATAAAAAATTAAACGTCAAAATTAAAAGTCACAGTGAACGGAAACGTTGATAACGTTAGTTTTTTGTAACAACTCATATTTAATTACTCGCGTCGTAATCTCAATTTAACATCTTATTGATACGATACACAAGGCCAATCGTAGCTTAGTAAAAATTAATGTCTTTACAAACACAACGCAGTTCCTTGACAACTACAACTCACTATTTTTTCGTATTGCACACAATAAAATAAGTTTTCAATGCGTTGTTAAATGTGAAGTTTGGTGTTTCATATATTTTGTTTATCCTTTTTCCCTCTCTACTTTGTAACCACGAAGCTGTCCTTTCAAGGCTGTAAGTAGAGACTTAGTAGGTACAGACACGCCCTGTAGAGACCTGACACCGCGGAGGTAAATAATACTATACCTCACCATTATACATTTTACGCACTTGATTAAGTACGCAAAGCGAATGTCGTTTAAGCATTAATTTAGCAACGTGAAGTTAGTCATATTGTAATATTTTAAAGAAGCAACATAGATAAATCACCAGATTATAACATCGGCTTTAAGTTTCAAAGGAAACACAGCTAATTTTCATCATCATCGAAGCCATTAACATCTAATGCATAATATATCCACGATAAACCAACTAGAAGCGAGTTACGAGTCGACTGTCGAAATGATGTCGAACATAATTTCTTAAATTGCGTTCGACGAAAGGCGATTTCGTCACAAGTGTTAGTGCTCAGAGCCCGACACGACAATTCGTGCCAACAATTGTTTAAACACTCGTTATTTGTTTACAACAAAACAAACCATAACTGTGATACAGTTCGCGTTGCCAGCCGCGATTATCCCAAACTTTCACAAGCGTCTTCACATTTATCACCACACTCATGTGCATGTTAGGATCACATCTTTAGACTGACACAAGCTTTTCATTTCGCGCACCAAACTGTTATCTCAAACATTGGTAAGTGGACTGGCAACAGTTCCTCTATCATTAAAACGCACATAAATCACAATTATTAGAGCTGTGTGCCTACTACGAGCTAGTCAACTTTTATAAAGCTTGAGGGGATTAAATTACAAAACTGGCGACCTTCAAACATCAGATTATCTAAACTTTTACATTCGAGAGACCGACATCTGACTGAATGGAGGCTGCTACAGCAAATTAAGTTGACATTGTGTGACTGACCCGCTTGAGTAACTCACGAATGTTATGCATTTTTCTTCAATACTCGAACATAATTCGCAACAATGGCTCGATTCATCCGCTACGTCTTCTTGAGTAATAATAGTTAAATATTTTTGTAGCGGACGTGCTGATTGTGATTTATTATGTGGCTTCTGTGAACATCCGAGTCCGCTGAGGACGCTCAATTTATTTTTAATAATTGGCTCTAACGAGTATCACGTGCCGACGACAGTAGATACGTTCTTATTCAAAAGATATTGCAACTTCGATAATGTAAAATGTGTTTACATCGAAATCGTATTTAAAAATCCGTCGTACCGTGACATTGTGTACAATAGCAAACAAAAGTTATAGTTTTTGCTAATATGCACAGCGACACAGTGTTTACAATCTCCGTTAGACTTGAAAGTCAACGCACTGTATCAGCAGTGACCTTTTGTCAGCGGTCAATAGTTGCCTACATATTCAAAATACATTCATTCGGCTTTTACATAATCTCTTGGTGTCGGTATCGACAAATGGATAGTATTTAGGTTAATATATGTGACTCGTGAAGTAAAGCCACTTGTTTAGGTGATAGAGGGGTCATAAAGAGCGGTCTTTCGATATCGGTTCACAAAGTTCACTTGTTTCACACATCGATACCATCCACCCTTGACCTGGTCTATTCGAGGTCAATATCTTTCATTCTTCTTTTGATTATGCTGAATAACAAGGGCTTCATTTCCCAAGTTCATCTTCTGTGACAGTTTTTCTTGTTCTGTTCATTGCTGATTGGAGAGGTAGCTGAATGCTAAGCAATTATTCGCCACAACCGTTCGACCGTCGTTGTATGCGTTAACTGGTTGGTGTATTAGCACCTATTAAATGAGCCGAACTATTCGAGCATTGTCCTTCATAAGGTTGTGCCTATTTGTGCGGACAACATTCACAGTACACGCAGCGATAAAATCAATGTTCGTATCATGTTTATATCCGCTTATTGATTAGAAGTTGTTACCAGTGCAATAATTATTATAGCAAGCATAGTTTGATATTTTCATAAACATAATGTGGCCATGACCGATTGAAGTAGGTAGCTGTTTAGTAGGCTCCGTATTGTGTTTAAAGTCATCTTCTGGAACAAGTATCTTTAACCTAAGGCGATGATTTGCTTCGTAAATATGTATTTTATTACGAGTAATTTTAAGTTCCGTATTTAATTGTCTATATAAGATTATATTAGTTAGGCGCTAAAGGCAGAGCTCTCGGCTTGACATTGGTGAGCTTTATGAATTGTTTGCAGCGCGGCATCGAATCGGCGATATAATGTATTAGTGATAATTCTCAATGTCCATTGTTTTATGGTGTGCGATATTACCGGACTCGCCGGCCACCAGGCTGACCTCGCTGCGCCGCCCGCAGCCGCCGCGCCGCCGCACCGCCTTGCCACTTGAGATAGATTCGATAACAATACGATTGTTGAAAACTTAAATTATGTTCTCTAAGTTACGCCAAGGAAGGTTATTTTGATCGTATCGTTATATGAAAATTGTTGGATTCGTATTTGTACTGCTTATTTACCTTTGCTTAGAACTTTTAATAATAATGAACGGGTTCCCTCTATCTGGCAGAATCTTGATACTCCGAAACTTATTTGGCATAACACAGTTGGTATAATCTTCTTTATACGAATATTAGTAAGGCATAAAAATTATTTAATATAAACATTGTTTGGCCGAATGTTTATATGGTCGAATTTTAAATGGCATACTTTTAAGATGGCAGAATTTTATCTGGCATAATTACCTTTGGTAGAATTAATATTCCGTCTAATTTCGTTTAGCATAAATAACGTTCATTTAGATCGCCGATTATACGGTATAATTTCACTTGGCATACTATGAAGATAGCAGAACTTCAATTGGAATAATTTTATTAGGCATATTTCTATTAAATACATTTTAACCTTAAATTAAAATTAAAATACTGTCTTAAAAATTGTATGGGCTGTGCTACAAAATATAGTGACAGAAACAAATCGCTGCAAACCCGACTCCACGTAGTCTAGTTTGTCCTAACCCTAGAGTGTAATTTAGAATCGCGTAGGTGCGTAGGGACGAGGCGGCCCGCAAGCTGAGGAGCAGGTGGTTTTTCTACGCTTGCTGCCGCGGCGAAGCCGGCCAGCAAGCCGAAGCTGCGGTAGTGAGCGTTAAAACCATCTGTGATGATAAGCTCGCGTGGCGTGGGAACCACCGGAGCTCCGCAGCGCCGGAGCTGTGACAGAAACCATGGTATGGTAAGAAACACCTCCAAATTATACTGACTAGATGATATGATAGATCAGTCTCTCAATTTTATTATTATGGATATGAAAAGTACTTATGCTAAAATATGATTCTAACTGTAAACTGAGATGGTTCTGCCTTTTAATGACTATAGATATTAAATGTATGATAAAAGATGATTCTAACTGTAAACTTTCTGAGATATGATGGTTCTGCCTTTTAATGACTATAGATATTAAATGTATGCTAAAAGATGATTCTAATTGTAAACTTTATGGTTGGATGGTTCTACCTTTTAATGACTAGATATTAAATGTATGCCAAAAGTCGATTTTGACTATGAACTTTCTGTGATATGATGGTTATACTTTTTAATAATTATTATGGATATGAAATTGATGCCTAAAGATGATTCTGACTTACAACATTATGAGTTTTGAATGTATGATTAATGAGTGTATGCCAAATGATTATCTACGAAATGAAGTTTATGCTATCCGTTGTTATGCAAAACAATATTATGGCATAAAAAGTTCTACTATGAAAGGTGAACCCATAATAAACAGCTTATTTTTTAAGTTCCCAGATTGGTATCTAGCTAATAACCCCATTATAAAATATATTGTTTTGTTATGTAATTTATCTATATATTAATACGTGAAGCAAAAACTTTGTACCCGTTTTTACGAAAATTGCGCGGACGGAGGAGTATGAAATTTGGCACAGTTAAAGTTTATATGGTGAAGGAGTGACGAATCCTAATATTTATATAAAATATGCATTAGAAATACATTAAATTATTGAAAAAACACTACACGCACACGACCATGCATTTGACACACGCAGTCGAAGTGCGTAACTATGGTTACATATATCAATATAATAATATAATGACATGTATCAGCAATATCTTACAGGAAAACTTTGGTCGAATTTCGAGCACTAAGCGACCGCTAGTTCAATATGAATCCTTGAAATATTAGGACTTAAAATGTTCGCCATATGTCTCTGATTGACACTAGGTGTATGAGTAGGACGGCAATATCAATATCGGAACAAGTCTGAGTAGAACCAATCAAAACGATAACAACCTATAAGTTGGTTGAATTTGACCAAAATACAAGCTTCCAGATATGGTAGGAAGCGACTAGTATTTATAGGTTTACTGCTTAGCTACGGTTGAGTGACCTCGCCTTCTGCCACGGAGGACCACGATACATAGGATTTATTTTTTAAAACTAGCTTCTGCCCGCGACTCCGTCCGCGTGGAATAGTTACTTTGGGCTAACGGTACGTTTAACCCGCGACTTCGTTATCATTATTTTGCTGCGATGTTATTTTAAAACTGATATCACAGAACAAATTTGGTTAGCATAAGAAAGGTTATAGTGAGCCAGCCTTAAAAGATAGACGTATGCTGTCGCGAACTTTTAATGGGGTACAATTCTGTCATACATGAATTTTGCGAAACTTTAACTGTTTGCGCAGCACACGCAGCGGAAGCTCTCAAAAGGAAAAAAAACCCTCCGATTTTGAAACATTCTTCATTGGTGCTCCGCTCATATTGATCTTAGCGTGATGATTTATAGCCTATAGCCTTCCTCGATAAATGGGCTATCTAACACTCAAAGAATTTTTCAAATCGGACCAGTTGTTCCTGAGATTAGCGCGTTCAAGCAAACAAACAAACAAACTCTTCAGCTTTATAATATTAGTATAGATTTATACCTAAGACATGATAAGTTCTAGAATATGATAACGATAAACACTTTATTCGCCACTACTTTCTCTGCCTTATAACTTATAAGTAATAACTTATAAGTCGTTCATTATTGTTTCTGTTTAGTAACAAAAATTCGAACCTACCTACACAGCATAATATATTAGAATTTTTTACATTTAAAATAGTTTAAAACGTGGCGGTACCATAATGGGGATACGACAATAGGTTCGAATCTCAATCTTGCACTACCGATACAAGCATAAAAGCTTAACGGGCGGTGTTAACAAGAATATCTACAACTAAATTGTAAACATTGCATTAAACTCCAAAAAACGTCCTTCGTAACCGTTTCTGTGTAATTCGTCCTTATGATTTATTTACGTTCTAAATACCTACAAGATAAGCAGTACTTAAATACATACAGATGTAAACTTAACTGTCTTATAATTAATGTGTGAGTCGTATCACTAGTATTCTTACACTACGTTGTTAAAAAACAATAGCTATTCAGTTAAAAAGGTGTTCCAAACAGCAAGTAAGTAGGTACTCCCGCGCAACGGCGTGAAAGGCAATGGGTCACTCATATTTCATTATAATGTTGATGTCATTGACACCTGGGTAACTCTTAGATAATCAAACCATCCACCACGCTTCTATTATACCACATTTAAGTATTAAGTAATGTTTCAAATCATTCGATCCCTTTCCCCATTTAATTTTACAGAGCACGATAAACTGGTGAAATAATAGTTTCGATTGTTATTGTAATGTTTTTTACCAATAAAATCTATGTAAGATGTAATGTGAAACAAAAGCTATTAAATAAAATAAGTAAAATAGTTTCTATATGTTTTTCTTTCGAATCGTACGCAAGTTTTATTTGGATCGCCACCGCACCGCTCTAACTGTTTTATTTAGCCATAAACGCTTGCAATTTTAGTTCACAAAAAACAAGCTAAAACGATTGACGGTAAGTGTCAGTTTAATTGTTGCGATAACACAGGGCGTTACCTAAACCACTAGACTCAGTGACATGGCGAGGCACGCGTACTGCAAGCGGCGCAGCGTCGCGCCACGCAAGCGCAGGCCGCCGTGCCGCGACGCCGACCGTTTTTGTGCTCTAAAAATAGGCATTCAGGCTGCGTAACCTCGTAACCGAGAGGAAAACTCTTAACAGTATTTTAAACTCGATAGCAACGCAGTCAATGTTTTCTTTTTCTTTTTTCGTAGCATGTCAACGTCTCAATACAACCTCATTACCTCTATTTTATTGTATCTGGTTCAGTTTAGATCAACTTTGCAAAAGTACTTCTGCTGTACGTTTTCCCACGGTAAGGTATCGCTGAATTCTAAATAGGTACTGGATACAGTTTTAATATTCAATAATTCTAGAAAAACTGTATGAAATTAAATTAAATGTCCGACTTGTTTCACTTTTGCCGTAATAACCATTAGTCGAAAGATAAATAGGTAGCTGTGCGGGCTAGTTAATTGTGCAATAGCGCGATTAGCTAATTACAAGTAGGTATCGACTACAGTGTATCCGTGATAGTTTCACACTGGCCGGTTTGTGCTGCAGCCGCCTGCCTTTACATCGAGCGACATTACAATCGGTGCTGCCACTTACGACATCGTATCAAAAACTATGCAATGCACATGGTGTAAACCGATTTATAGTAACAATTCGTACAATACTGTATTCCTAAATAAAATATAAACGACATTGTGTAGCGCTCGTGTCATAACTTTATTTAAATTGAGTACACTATTTTTGATTCGGTCTCGATGGCATAGTGGTTAGTGTAACCGACTGCTACGCCTGAGGTCGCGGGTTCGATTCCCGCACAAGTCAAACATTGGTGTGCATGAACATGGATGTTTGCCTTGGTCTGGGTGTTTCTTTGTATAATATGTATGTATTCACAAAAAAAAAAGTATATATGTATGTTTATCCATTGTCTAGTACCTACCCATAGTACAAGCTCTGCTTGGTTTGGGCTAGATGGTGTTGTGTGTATGTGGTAGAATATTATATTATATATATATATTGTTTAATCGTGTGATGAGAGCGTAAATGCGTTTAGGTTTTTTGTTTTTAGATTGCAATGTAAATAATGTAAATCTAAATTACCAACACAAAATTAATATAATATATAATTAAACATAGCATATAAAAAGGATGGCAGAACAATTGCTCTGATAATGCCATCCTTT